>OZ057414.1:98573103-99252648 GCA_964056705.1 Troilus luridus | reverse complement strand
TATAACATCGACAGATGAAGGGTTTATATAATTTTGTTTCGACTGTAGGTCACCACTAATATGTAACTAAATAAATAATAATAAACAATTATGAATAATAAATAATGTTTAATGACAACTAAATAATGTTTAAATTATTAAAAAATAATAGTATAGAATCAACTTGGCAACTGTAACATTTTGATAAACTTGAAATTAACGTGTTAAATGCTGTTTTAGTAAGTTTGTTAAGGATAAAAAAGGTGTGAATACATTATTCATAGTAATAATTTATTACTATTTATAAAAAATTATTATTATTTTGATCATGTTTCTCGAGAATCCAAGCAACAAATGTGTTTAAAATCATATTACAGGCCATTATTTAAATATCATATTTTATTTCGGAGTCTATTACAAATTTAAAGTAGGAGAAACTGTAGGACACAATAAGGGGATTATTACCTAAGAGTTTCAGTCAGTTAATCCATTAATGATAGATGTTTGTGAAATAGGGCAACAACGGAGAGAAGATTTGTGTAGGCGGAACATGGGCTGAGAGGTTTCTCAAAATGAGAAAATTCTTCTCCCACTACCTAATCTCAGCTACGTTATCAAATATATCAATTTTGTTTACATTTGTATTTGTTTTATGTTCGATCGGTCCTGTGCACCGATCAGGAAGTTCTTTTTTCTTCAATAATAAAAGGTTATTATATGAACAAGTTTGAACATCTCAAGAAGCTTAAGACTTATGGGTGGTTGTGATAACAAGAAATAACGAAGCTAAAGTTTAAATAAACACGTGGTTAAAGACAGGAAATGCTTGTTTTAGAATTTATAAGACTATAACCCTTCCAGTATATATGGGTGAGAAACGCGGACTCCAATTTCGAAGGATGAATGAACAACGTATGGTATTAAAAAAGAGTTATTGCAGGACGACTCCACTGGAGAACATAGGAAGTTGTAAACAAAACTGTTAATAAATGGAAGAAAATGGTCCGGGTAGAAGTAAAGAAAATTCTCTTATATAGAAAGAACTTTTTATTGTGATAGTCTAGTATCAACCCCCTCCCCATCAACTAGACCTGAAGAAGACCTCCAATATGGGTCGAAACGTTGGCTTACCAATAAAAAGTTCTCCCTATATAAAAGAATTTTCTTGACCTATACCCGGACAATTTTCTTCCTCATATATACAAGGTCAACTAATACTATTTAACAAAACTGTTAATATTAAACCCGGTTATTATTTCGCACTATTATTTCTAAAACGACACAACTCAAAAATCGGTGAAGTGCAATATAAGCGATATTATAATGGTAACTAGAATGGAGTTGTAAGCCAGTGAGACTTAGTAACAAACGAATTCCGAAAAAAAAATTACTGTTACGCCAACTGGAAGAGCGTGGAAGGATTGCATTGAGAGTTACCATACGGTTTTAGTGGGTTTGGGCTTGGGTGGACGTTTGCAAACAAGGACTAGTGGTATCGGGATCGCTAGGTTTTTTTTTACTCGCGAACCGGCCTCAACTAAAGACCACTCAGATATCACTTTCTGTCATTCCTTCTTTCTTTTCTCCCTTTACTCTTCCACAGTTCCTTCATTCTTTCTGAGCATCCTTTGACTCTGCTCTGTTCTACTCTCCTCAGTCCAGATGCTGGTTCAAATTTCCTTCACCATCTCCTGGAAGCCTTTGATGCATCTGCATCCACCTTCTGATAGTTGTTCTGCCCTGTATCATATCATTAATTAAGCCAATTTCCGTCATATTTTTTTAATTATTTGGTTCCACTATATGCCGATATTGCTCTTGCATAGGTGGTTAATGATTCGTTTTGTAAGCCGGCAATAATTTATTTTCATTATTTGACTCGAGAATTTAATTCTCTTCTCCATGACTGTGCCCGATATACTTTCAGTTTCTTTCTCTTTGCCCAGGTGGTTATTCCTCTGAATTTTAAAATTCCTCCATCCTCAAAGTTCAGAAGATTTTTCGTATGTTTTTCCTTTTTATTCCATCTATGTATTCTGCTTTCTTGGTGAACATTTATTATGTGGGATAGGTTTATGCGTTGAAACAAGGAATGTTCTCCCTTGAGTTCTCGGCCTCTAAACTCGCGTATCTGATTAGAAAGCAACTTCATACTCTGTGATGGTTGTTAAGATGTAAATGCTGGAGATGGATCTTAGGACAATGCACTGATGTTTGTCATGGGTCGTAACATGCAATAACGACCACAACTCCGAGCGAATGTGGCTCCTAACGTTTCTAATGTTGGGCCAATTCATCAGCAATTATTCGAAAGGAGGCCATTGTGAAACCGCAGTTTCCTGTTCTGCTTGTTCTCTGTTCTCCCCCACCATCGGGGCCTCCTTAATTTACTGATTTATTAGATCCATGACGAAAGGAGATAAGGATATAATGATGAGAAACCTCTTATGAGTCACACACGTAGCATGAATAATTCAAGATTATTCTAAATGTTTCACATCTTATTACACTTATTAACCGATCCTCGATAAGGAGAATGTAGTGGGGGAAATATTAAAAGAGGTCCTGTTAAGGGAGAGGGAATTAGAAACGGTCTTGGGGTTGATTACACGTTACACATAATAATTAAGTACTGTTTATATCTGAGAGGTGTAATTACAGCTTACAAGTATATTGTGAGTGTGTACTTCTGCTCATAAAGCTCTGGAAAACATTCCAAGTTAAATTAACAACTACATATCGCTCCTTTGGACAACGTCATAATAAATAACAATTTGGGTATTAGTAAAGCAAAGCATTCCTATTGTAATGATGGTATTGAAATTCTTTTATTAACAATTAGAAAATTTTTAAAAGCATGATTTTTTCTTATTTCAACTTTTGTCATTATTCCCATAAAACTTCCAGTCAAATCATGATACAGCTCAAAATATGACTTTAATAAAAAAATTATGTTGGAAATGGAATATCAGATATGTCTAAGTGGAAAATAGTTGACTGGATAAATCTAATTATGGAATGAACAAAAAAAACAACACAAAATAAGCAAAACTTGGTCGTTAGGAGAAATTCTAGGGACTCACATCGCCCCCCCCCCCCTCCCCGGCAACCCTGAAGATGGCCTACACCTCAGACCGAAACGTTGGCACAATAAAATAAGTTCTGCTTATTTTGTGCTATCTTTGACTGCACTCCCTGACCAATTCAATCCATTATCAGATATTTCGTTCCTGAATTAAAAAGCTTTAACCAATACTGAAGGCTTAACCCAAAAATGCCAAGTTTTGAGTCATGTCGTTGTTCTTTTAATGGAAGTATATATCAACGTCTTTACGGTAATTTAGAGAGAAATAAAAAATATCAGCAAAAACACGGGATCTTCAGGTAAAGAAATTTTAAGCCTTGGAGTTTTTTCCGCCCTTGCAATTTTCGGGACCGGACGTCATTATTACTCATTATTCACGTGGGATTGCATTTACGGTAAATAAGCTGCACGAAGTATGCAACATGTCTTCAGCTTATACGATTTATTTGCTTAAGAAAAAGCTTAAAACGCATTTAATATGTAAAGAGGGATATATGTTAAATATACAGTAAAACTTCAAGCATGCGAGTTGAAGTTTTTATAATTAAAATTATCGAACGGTAACGCATATACGCCAACAAATAATTATGGCACGAGTGAGATTGTTGGTATTATATCATAGGAAATAAATTTAAAAGCCAATAGTTTACCGAAATATTTTGTTATAAAAATAAATATAAACATATTAAAGTACCTATCTAACAATTACAACTTATGCTACTTTACTTTCTAAACCTCCTCTAATTATGTTAAATTACAATTACAACACATTACAACAATATAATATGCACATTAAAATACTACAGCCTTCTATTACCTGAAGGTATGTCATGGAATACAGATAATTTTAATTTATATTTTTTACACTAATTTTTAGTATAGAAATTATAATGGGAGGGAGGAACGAGATGAGGAACGCTTAAAATTGATTTGGATCGTGTTAAGTATTATTATTTGGCAATAATTTAAAACTAAAGAGCATATCAGAATAAGACCAATACTACAATAACATATTTTTCTGTAGATTTGAACTTTATTAAAATTTAAAAAAAGGGAGGAGAAAAACCTTTAATAAAAAGTTTAATAACAAATTCTGAGAAGCATACAATACTTGACCAAAGATCTTAATTAAAACTAAACTCTTGTTGGAGGTAGAAACTTTTTTAACTTAATTAATAACATTAAAAACATTGAAGTAAACTATAACACTGCTCGAAAAAAATTACAGGAACGTATTATTTGAAGTTTTAGCAGTATCATTACTAATATAAGAACCATAATTAAAAGAATCGATCTTATATTGGCCAATGTATGAAAAGTTTTATACACAAGACAATGCTGAAAATACGAAAATTTGTAGAAAACTCCTCATCCGAAATATGACGCCTTTACAACTTCATAAATTTGGTCAAGAAGGTAAATTCAACGAAAAATCAAAGTTCATTTAATGATGGTTATTAAATAATTTTAAAGAACTAGAAGATAGAATAGTGGTAACCACTAATGCGAATTTAAAATTAATCTCTAATCACTAAAATACAATCTTATTTTGCGGTGTCAGGTAATCATAAAAAATCAATTTCCCATTAATTTAGGACTCCCACTGAGGCATTTACCGATTTGTTATATCACTAAACAATCTACAGTCACATACCACAAGCCCAAGGATTCATCCGTATATCTAAAAATAGAATTTAAAAGACCCACACCCAGTGGTGGATTAAAGGTCCAGAGCGCCCTAGGCAATAACTTTATCGGCGCCCCTGTACCGGCCATAAATGGCCATCTTAATTTTAACTGATTGTCAGCATCATAGCATCATGCTTGTATTATATTATAGATCAGCATTTAGTTCTTTCTTTCTTTGTCGATATGTTATTTTTTTATTTATTTAAAAATTCTGAGCTCGCGCGCCCCTTGTAACTACGCGCCCCTAGGCACGTGCCTAGTTTGCCTTACGGATAATCCGCCACTGCCCACACCTCCTTGTTTAAGGAAATCAAAGTTGTTTTTAGCGACATGTTTGTGTTAGCATTGAGGGGAAGACCTTCATTAGTAAATAGGTCAGGAACGATGTTCTACTTGGAAGAAAAGCCTATAAAAGAAAATTGTTGTATTTCATTTGAATTTTACTAATTTTACTACGCTCAGCCAAGAATAAGATCGAAACGACAATTAGAAGCTATACAAGGAACCTACTCTACAACGCTAGCATAGGGAAAAAATAGGAGTGCCTTGCACATGAGCAGCTCCCCCGAGATCTTCCGAGAGTCAAAGCTGTAGAGAGGTTCAGACTTATCACAGGCCATGATTACCTTCAGGTACATCTGCACAGAATGTGTATCTCAGAATCCGATAATTGCCCCATTTGTCATTTACAACATTGCAGTGGTCTTAAGGATATTCCACACAATAATGACGATGCATGTCTTTATTAGGAGGATCGGTGGCGTATGGCAAAAATGCCACGTGCTGGTATTGGATAAACATAAAAATAAAGTTGAATTTCAAATGTTGAAAATTATTATGATATTATCACAATAAATTACCAACTAATAAGTAATTACGAAACCTTTCTTTAGCTTGGACTTAACTAACTAGTCAGTCTCCTCTGCACAGGAACACGAAATTCTTCAATTTCGAACACCGAGTTCTGTAAAGTCCTGTTCAATGACTGAAGTGGATTTCTTTCAGACGTTCCTCTCCTCCTCATGCCATACATCATACCAAGTAGAGTCTTTTTATGAGCTCTGTTTTCCTCCAATTTAAGTACATGGCCTAGTCATTCTATTCTTCTTGCTTATAAACTTGACTATGCCGAAAAATCCAAATAAATAGTGCAATTAGCTGTTTTTCCTAATTCTCCATTCACCCTCCACCATTAGAGGTTCAAATATCTTCCTAAGCTTTTTTTCTTTCGAACATTAGATCTGTTGATGTTTAGTCAAATGAGCTATATTTGATGTCAATTACAATTATTATGCCTATACTGAATTATAATATTGGCCACATCTCCTGGGAGTTGATGGGCAGCATAAGGGATGCTTTCAGGAAGCAAGGAATAAGCTGGAACTGAAGTAGAGAGTTGTCTCAGGAAAGGGATACTTGGTCCAGGATCTATAAGCAGTATCCTCACATCGCACAGCGTTAGAGGAGGCAAATATTATCATGAACATTGTAATTATTGTTAGCCTTGGATATTATATTAAGCAGGAAAATGCCCCCGTATCGAATTTATATTCCGCTAAAAGGTTAATTTAATATGTTGATTCAGAGGTAAACAAACACGAACTTGTGGTATTGTGTTACGGTGGTTCTGCCCGTGACCGGAGGTAAATATCAGGCAACATTACCCTCCCCCCCGCCGTCTCTCTCTCTCACTCTCTCTCTCTCTCTCACTCTCCCCCCCCTCTCTCTCTCTCTATCTCTCTCTCTCTCTCTTCCTGGACTGATATATTGTTCAATAGCCTTTCTTGTTTAGGCCTGATGGTATTCAGGAATAATGGACCCTACCCCTAGGCCTGCTCCTGGGGAACTGGACAAAGGGCTCTTTGGAGGATATCTCCTTCACGACTAACAATGGTAAGTCGGTACTGGAAAGCGATACATTTACTGACCAGTAACACTTCACGGTCAAGAACTGACGTTTGCGGCTACAGTTTCAAGATCTGTATTATCGGATAAACCATAATTATTCCATCATGCCGGAACTAGATTTCTGGTTCAAGTGAAAAATGATGTATAATCTCTTCTTTATTGTCACTTTTAAAATTGCCTTCTCCATTATTTTTCAGGTTTATTCAGCATATAAGATCAGCATTTGTCATATTTGTGGCTCGAAAACCGAATCATGAACATACTTATTAGCAACCCTAAGGTTTTTAATTAAGTAAGCCCTTATAGCTCTCTAAAATCACTTATTTGATTCATCAATGAAAAAATTTAACCCAGGTTAGCCTCTCCCTACGGGAAGCTTTGTGACCAGCAATTAAATTAGACAACGAAAATAATATATTTACAGCAAATACACAACATTGCACTCTCAACAAATCACTTAAATCCTTTTACTTGTCTACTATTTTTTACATGGAGATCATACGAGATGATTACAAACAAAATGGTCCAGAGGGCTGCTTAGAAATAAGTTATCAAAAATTTCATATTCCTTCAAATTCTAGGAGGAAAATTTATTTATTTTTCTGGATTCAGAGACAAATTTTCTGGATGCGATACTGCACAGATTCAAATATAGCATACAATAATAATAATATTACACAGTATCAACAGTCGGTAAACTTTTTCAATAACAGTTTTTGTTCCTCGATTGCGAATTAAAAAAAAATCCAAAAGATAGTTTCTTAGTATTAACACTTCTACCTGCATTAAACACCTGGGCCGCATCTTGAGGCCAAGGTTCATTACACCAGAGGCAAAAAATTCGACCATTAAAAACTTCTGTTAAATTTACTTCCAATGTGCAGTGGGTGGAGAAAAAATAGATCTAGCTCTCAGTAATCACTGGGCTGGAAAAATCATTAGCCCGTTCCAGGTAAAAAGTCAAAATCTTTCCTGACATAAAAAAAAAATCATGAGTCATACGAAGATCGAAAAATTGTATGTGTGGGAATCAGATAATGATCTTGTGAGTCAAAATTATTTTTAAACATCAATAACTTCTGAAAATTCAAGGGTATGTAATCATAATTTAACCATCATTTTTCTTAAGAAATTCCTTTTAGATTAATAACCAATGATTGATTATTGGTAACTATATTAGTAATTATTGGATTATTTACATATAAATACGTAAATAATAGACTTTGCACGTAAACTCAGAAATGCACATTTTTTATAAAAGCCATTTTTATAAAATTTATTTTTTACAATGGAGTAAATTAATTTATTAGGAAATTCAATTAGCAATCCCGTTGATTTACCGACGTATTACACTTCTACAAGTATTTCTACACGAAAACAAGTAATCATGCTCGAAACTTACTGCTGATTAACAAATACGACTCGCCTAAATAAACATTTTTTACTTCATGCGTTCTTGAACCTTCGAACACATTAATTGGGGATCCAGTCCGTTATAGACTAGAAATAAGACTCACTGGTTTTAATGAAATTCTGAGAAAAATTCGATCATTTACGTTTTTTTAAGTACTGACAAAGAATTTCTTAGAATACAAATATTTTTTCTTTCCCTGTGGAAGAGAACCCCGTCTTCTTGGATGAAGGAAGTTCGTAGGGGTCAAGAAAGATACATCCGGGGAGTTGAGATGTCGAATAGGTCTACTTTCAAGGATATCGTTCAAGGTTAAGAGAAAATTCAGGATCAGACACCGAATGAATAGAAAACTAATACCGAATAGAGATATGAATAGAAATACCGAAGGAATAGAAAACTTTATGAGAAGAAGAAATTGTAGCGTGGTCCTACGTAGTCAACTCGCAATAAAAAAAAATTAAAAATTACTAGAATGCAAATAAATAATAATAATAAATCGCTAAAAGCTAAGCCTTAAGTCTCTAATATATTGGGAAAACTGACTAGTCAACGCTTCATCAATTCAATCCAAGCATCATGCACCAAAAGAAAAATTACATTAAAGGGCAGCATATCACACATTTCTTTAAATATCACCACATATTGGGAGCAACCTTGCTCCAAGATAAGCAAACAACACTTCAAGGGGAAAGATTATGAGATTTAAATGTTAGCTTTTTGGGGATTTTTCCAATTGAATTGCAATTAATATTTCGAGTTTTTACTCATTTTTGTATTATCTCAAAATATGAACTCAATTATAATAAGCATGTTTATGAAATGAATAATAGGGGCCATTATTAATAATGGCTTGTAAAAAAAATAACGTTATGGATGAAATATTTTATTTATTACCTTGTTTACAAACTAGCGGACCCAATGGAAGATAATTTTATTTTTATTTTAATTTTTGGCATGAGCGTTCGCATATCTGTTTACAGTGGGCGATTTTAATCCAAGGACCTGTTTTTGTTCCTTACGCAACGTCCTACGTCCTTTTTGGGCCGTCAGCCTTTTACGAGTCTCTTTCAGCGTCGATCTCAAAATAAAAAAACAAAAAAGAATTTAAAGAAAAAAAAAAAGAAGCAAAACATTGCCGAATCTTTCAATTAAATTCTGCTCATTCTTGAGATAACGCCATCTATCAAATTACAAATGATTAATTTGTTTTTCTCCTGTCAGTTGAATCATTAGGAATGAGAACTGCTGACCCAAAATACTCTAACCGGCTTATACTTATTACTAAGTAAGTATTGGTGATGGGCTTTGTGAAATAATGTTATAAATAATGATAATGAAAATATTGTGATAATAGGTATAAATAAAAAAATATATATACGAGCATTTATACTCTTATACATGTATATGTTTATATACAATGATTTAATTGTTTGTTCTTTGTAAGTAATTCAATAATGTGATCAGCAACAAAATATATCAGATAACTTCATGCACTAATTTTTTTTTGTTGGTATATTTAGTCTTTTGTAAATAATATCCCACTGACTCCTGCAGAACAAATGCGATACTAAGGACTACATCTTGACAAACTTTTAACTAAGAAATCTCATACTAGACTGAGAAGACAAGAAACTGCTCGCCGTTTTTTACTACATCAACACTTACTAGACAAACGCTCTAAACTCCCAATTAATTACAAAAGACTCAAAAGAGTTGAGCTTGGGGTATCCACTAATCCATCCAATTCCTTTCGTGTCCAACACTTACGACTCAAAATCCTTGATAAAAAAAAACCTTAATGCTCCTTACTTCGTTAAGAATAAAATCATCCATAATGACCATAATGTCCCATTTTTTGCTGATTTGGCCCTAATCCGATATCAATCTTTTCATGACAAACTTTTTTTCCACTCTAGCTCACTAGTTTCAAACCTAGCTTCCTCTTTGATTCCTGATAATCCGCCGATCCATCTGATAAGAAGGCAATCTTATTCGTGACCTTCAAAATGAAATTGGTTATTTTAATACTATCAGTGGGTAGTTTCTCTATTTCTCTTTATCTCATGCAACTATGTATCATTTATTCTATTTGCATGATGTATTATTATAATACAGTTGTAAATTTCAATATATAGATTTTTTTTAAATCTGTTGTCTCATTGAACCAAATTTTGGAATATTGTTGCTGTACTTATTGAAACAATGGAATGATAGCTCTATTTCATTAAATAACATACTATACAATAATAACATATTTTTAATTGAAAGTATTCCTTACATAAATTTGTTTCTTACATAGATATAAAGAAAAAATAGCCCGGGCGGAAGTAAAAAAAAAAAAATTCCAAAATAGTAATTATAATAATGTAATGGGTGAAATTAAACAATAAAACTAAACTACGTTATACACAAAAATATTTAAAATTAAATACTTGGAATAGAAAAAATATAAAATAAAATGTAAGTAAGATTTATAATTATTATTTTATTTTATAATTTAGATCATTCCTATATTTGTTTCTAGTTTACTCCAAATAGTTCCATGTTAATATATTATACTATTTTATTTTTTATCATTTTCCTATTCCAATTGATTCATTTTAAGTATGTTTGTAAATTGTCTATCCAGGACTGAATATGACCTGTAACTTGAGTCAAAACGTCGGTTTCTTCAAAATAGGTTATCATTGTAATGGAATTAATATTTTTTACCTCCACAAGAACATTAACAATTATTTTTTTAGAAATGGGCATCGCGAAACCTTCGTTGTCTTTAGACTGTTGATTCAGCTGTCTAACATGATTACGACCTTCTGCATTTCTGCCGGGAAATCTCATTAACATTTTTAAACGGCCTCAATTAATCATGGAAATATCGCTATAATCAATACGCTTCTACGGCATTTCTGCATAGTTATTGTCCATCGAGGCGATAAGAGAATCAGCATGTGTCCTAATTAGACAAACCATGCAGAATATCGATTGAGTCCAACCTTAGGTCCGTATCGGTGGACAATCCCTGGTCCATGGAATATTAAATCGTCGAGTGGGATAAATATTGATGAGTTATCTGCATAAAACCTAGTTCCTCTTTCGAATCTAATACATTATAATTAATGATTCCATTTGTACCCTCGGGTTTTTCAATGGCACCGCTAGAGTCTCCGAGGATTCGGTTCGATACATATTTATAAGATTATTTAACTATTTTAAATGTTAAAACCCTAGTGTTTCTATCGCCTCGGGTTCGTAATCAGACCCGTTAGTAAGCCACGATGTTGGAAAAAAAATCTTTTTTTTTTTTTTTCGAGGTCATAATTCACCTCAGTGAATTGGACACATGCATGGTCGTTAACTACCTAGGTGTAACTAATCCTTTTATTAAGAGCAATAAATTTCAAAAGAAAAGTATATATACATATTATGACGGTAGTCTCGATTTTGTTCAGAAAAAAATAAAATCCCTCTATTTAATTTTTTTATAAAAAAGATACAAAATTGTATGAGGTGCTTTATGAAGTGCTTGACGTATCCTCCAAAATAAATAATTATACTTTTAAGGCAATAATTTATACTTGATTATTTTAAATTTGTATGTCTTTTTCAGGGCTAGTAGGACCACACTTGGTCTAGGATTTAGGGTCAAGTGTGATCCTACTAGGACTGAAGAAGACCTGCAATGTGGGTCGAAACGTCGGCTTTCCAATAAACAATTCTCTCTGCATAAGAGAACTTTTTTTTACCTCCTCCCGGACCATTTTCTTCCTCACATAAGGTCAACTAATTTTATTCAATAAAATATTCGTACTCATGCATTTCATTTTTTTTTTTTTTTTAAGGCAAACAAGAATAAGTATAACTTCGGAGGTAGGGACATATTCCATACTAACAGGAAAAAAGTAAAATAAAGAATTTTTTTATCTTTTTAATTTTCACATTCCTGCTCTTCTTTACGCAGTGTGTTCAATTTTCCACCAGTCCTGAAAGGAAATTGTTGTCAAAAAGTTTTATATATTATATTTTGTCCAGAAATTCAAATTATTGTTTAAAAAACTCATTCACTTTTATATTGATAAAGCCATGATCTTTATATAATATCATCATATGACTTTTTCAGTACTGTAAGTGTCTCAGATTGAGAATGTTAAGTTGTCTTTTAACATTTTATTTATTTTTTAAAATTTTTTATCATTATTTATTTAAAATAAATTTAAACGAATAGTAATAGTTGTTTTATATTTTAATTGGTAACCGTTAAGCAAACAAAACAGCTCTATTACTTCGCACATAAGTCCCTGGGTAGGTTCCTGGACACAATACCCACTTAAGCCTTTCTATATAAAAGCATTTGGTCTCCCTCCCCCAGACGTTATATATAAAGACTCTAATATTAACAATATGTTAAGCCTCAACTATACACCTCTGTGCATTCTGATATTCGACAATAGAGCCCCCTAGGAAAACCCAAGAGCAAACTTAAAAGGAATTTTTATATTTAGACAGTTGTTCGAGTTTAACTCTGCCGGCCTTTGCATACCTTGTATCACACTCAGCCACATTTCATACCACGTGTCAATTTATGCTAATTAAACCAATACCGGATATCCATAAATGATGTGGTGGCGAAGCTTGTTGACTTTGAGCTAAACGAATCGGCAACATGAATCTATTAACCGGAGTTACTTACAACTTTTAATATCAAAAAAGTTGGTAAATTGTTAATTAAATATAAATAACAATCAGGTTAAGTTCTTAGAGACACATAATATTTATTTATCTAGGTTACAAGTGAAATACTCTTAAGTCAAACACATGATTTTGAGAAAACGCTGATGAAAAGAATAGAGTACTTAGTGTGATTACGGAACATAGGAAAAAAAAAAGATTGGACTTCTCACACAAAGTACCTCGTCTTCTTAATCAGCATTTTCTCAAAATCGTGTATTTGACTTAATGTATTTCAGTTGTAACTCCGAGATATATATAGAACCTGATACTATTGTGTATGTACAAGATAGTAATATATCCCATATCTAAATAGATATGTTACCAGAGATTAAAAAAGGTGTTTAGTGTTTAGTAGACACTGTCATTATTATTAATAAAGTTTTGGCACACAAACAGTTCAAAAAAGACTTGAAGAAACTCTTGTATTCTTAGGCCAGTAGATATTGGAGGCAAGATCGATCGAAGCTGGAAGTGTAGCAGTTGGCACCTTCAAATACATTATCTATGGTTGTTTGTTGGACTGAGAAACGAACAAATTATTCCGAGAAAAAAGTTATTAATAACCGTATACTGGGAGAAGACTAGTCAGTTTAGGCTTATGCGGAAGAGTGATAAAAAACATCATTATTCAATTAATACGGTTATAAGTTTATTTTATTTTCATTTACAAAGTTTTAGCCAAAAGAGTCGGTCTCGAGATTGCTAATATCACAATTATGGGAGTAAAAATGAATAATAATCTACAAAAAACTATAATTGAAAACTAAATTTAATAAAAAAATACACTAACTGGATGGGGAAGTAAAATAAGAAAAATAAATGTAAGAAATAACAGTAATTATCCATTGTAACAATGTTACCTAAACCTAAAAAATAAACAGAATTCCCATCCTCTTACCGTCCTATCTCTCTTTTACCTTGCATGGGTACAATCCTAGAAAAACTGATCCTCAAACGATTGTAACCTATCCTTCATGCAAATCAAATAATACCAGATCAAAGGTTTGGATTCCGAGCATCCCACTCCACTATTCAGCAATGTCATCGTGTGGTGGATGTAGTCTCCTCTGCATTAGAACGTGGATCATATTGTTCGGGCGTCTTTCTTGACGTGGAACAGGCTTTTGACCGAGTCTGGCATCCGGGATCGCTCTCCGTAAATTCCTACCGCCTACCTACTTACTCATCCTTCAATCCTATCTCACAAACAGAAATTTCTAAGTAAACCATAATATTGCCTATTCATCCCTCTTTTCCTAATCTGCTGGTGTTCCTCAAGGTAGTATCCTTGGCCCAATCCTTTATACAGTTTATACAGCTGAAATCCCAACTCATTCTAATACTATCCTTACCACGTATGCTGATGATACATGTGTTTTATCAGTCAACACCGATTCAGTTATTGTATCCCAAAGCCTCGAACCCCCTATCACTGATCTTGAAGAATAGTGTCAAAACTGGAGAATTAAAATAAATTCTCAAAAATCGCATCAAATCACTTTTACCTTACGTCGTAAACCAATGACTTCCTGCCCTTCAAGTATCCTTTAATAATATCCCACTTATGCCTGTAGAACAGATCCGATACTTACGGTTGCATCTCGACAAACGATTAACCTGGAATCCTCATACGAGACTGAAAAGACAAGAAACCGCTCGACGTTTCAGGCTACTTCAACACTTACTAGACAAACGCTCTAACCTCCCAATTAATTACAAAAGACTCATCTACATGACCATCATACGACCTATTTGAACTTACGGAGTAGAGCTTTGGGGCTCCATTAAGCCATCGAATTCCTCTCTTATCCAATCCCTACAATCCAAAATCCTTCGTAAACTCCTCAAAACTCCTTATTTTGTTAAGAATAAAGTCGTCCATAATTACCTTAATGTCCCATTTGTTGCTGATTAGGCCCGAACCCGCTATCCGTCCTTTCATAACTTACTTCATTTCCACTCAAACCCTCTAGTTTCTAAATAAATAAATAAAACGAAATACGAGTAAGAGAAAAACTATAGGCTAATTAAATAAACATATGAGTCAAAGTGATACATATCAGCTACAGTGCCATCTGCAGGAAAAATAATGATGCATGGAATGTTCTGTATGTCAAGAAATTCTAAGAGATTCTACATTTCATTGCAATGTAAATTAATTTTACACCACTTAGAATTATCCAGTCAACTATTTTCTGTACAAAAGAAAGTCCAAGAATTTCTGTATGAAATGTGAGAAAAATATCCGATTAAGACTTACAACCATTATACAAATAACAAAAATGATATTTTAAAAAACTTATCGCTCAAAAAGCTGTGTTACTATTCTCCCAAACCTCATCATAAATTCGGATCCTTTCCAAGTGAAAGGCCTAAAGGTCAGAAAAGAATTCGAGTCCCAAATCCCAATGTCATCTGACGATATTACTCAACCGAACAGGACGAGAAACCAGACACCCTCTATAGGAAGAAAGTTTATAAAATGTCTAAGGATAAATTACAAGGCTAGGTAAGCAAGAGTGTTGAAAATCCAATTTAATTTCCATAATAAGAGGCTTTGGGGCTCAGGGCAGAAGATTTAGGGTTTAGGTCCGGACTGGAGGAAAAAAAAATGGAATGGGTGGGTACTTTCCAGGTAGAAGCACCACCAGGGATCGTGTGCGGGTCCTCCAGGGGGAAACGCTGAGATCTATACAATACCCAACAAAAATAACACACTTCAGCTCAACTCTAGTTAATTACAACCAAGTAAACATTAAAAAAAAAAAGATAATACGAAAGTTTTCCCATCTTAGCTACAAAAAACGATAATCATTATAATTGCATGAACTAACTGTTAGCATCTAGCTGCTAACAAATGAAGTTGTACAACAACGGTACATACATGCATGCATAAACATAATGTTTTCTTTTAACAATTCCACGTAAGTAATTTAGAAAGGAATTTATGAGTAATGGAATGGATAGTAAAAATAAAGTAATTATTTTACAGTTATTATGTATTTAAAAAAAAAATGTACCAGTACAACCTATGAAGGGTCTTGGGATCAGAATATGGTAGAGACTCCATTGTTTCCAAACCAATGGCTATCCAAGGAGGTTATTTTGCCAAATATACGCCTAACCACCAGGTGCTTTCCTACAATTAAGTGTTTACACTTTAAGAGGCTGGGTGAACCCGGGGAGAGTCACCAGATCCCACACTGTTCATCCATAGTTGTTAACAGATTTAATAATTTATCTTCCACATCTGGAATTAAACCCTGGACCTTCGGCAAAGCAGCTCAGCTCCCTACCAACTCAGCTACCCCGCTCTATGTATTGAGTAATTGCTGTAACTTTTATTTGTTCTCGTATCATCAGTTAGCTAGAATTTCCTTTAAAATTTTTCCCTCTTCGATAGTTAAATCTGAGATGTATTCCCAATCGGACACCTAGCTCCTGATAGTATTCAAAACTAGTTTAGTGTCCTAGCATTCGTCCCCAAAAGCGTAAACAATAAATTTCTGAATATTTAGAGCTTCTGCCTTTCCTTTCATAAATAGATTTCTGGTGGTTTTTTGTTGGTGTTTATGAGGGTAGAACTCTTAGGTCAACGACTAGGGTTAGCTTTATAAAATCCTTGTATACAACATTGGTCAGCAATTCACACACGCGAAATCACTCACAAACATACACACTCATACTGGACCATTTCAGCTAAAAACATTTCTTACATTGTTCTTATAGTTATTTGTCGTTAAATAATTATCAATGGAAGATCCGAAGCAACGTTCGCTTCCTCCCTGCTATATCCCGCTAGAATACTGCCGGGTGAGCAGTACTCCCCAAACTTGCTGGAGAAGTTCGTTCCAGTGTGCCCTACTCCAGGATGAATTCCCTCCACCACAGCTGGGAGTTCCATCTGCCGCTGGAGTACCATTTCCTGTGCTTCATTATGGCCAAAGCACCATTGCCTGGTGCCGTCCGCAGTCCGTTAATGAAATGAGCTCTCACTTCGTTCGAATAAAAGTGGTCCCAAGAGTCGGCATAAAGCAACAATTTATGAGGCGTTGAGGATCAAATGAGGATACCTCCAAAATTTCAAAAATTTACTTTTTCGCGTTTTTTTTGCTAAGTTTAATCCGGCAATTTTGTCTAACACCCTTGCCGCTTTATATATAATAATTTTAGTCCAGTTCTGGACCTGAAGTTTGGGAGTGTAAACTAGCGAAACCGTCAATTTTAAACATTTGGAGCTGTCCGTTTGTATCCTCACCGCCTAGTAGCTTGACAGAAAAACGGCACTACTCTATATTATTGACTTTCCAATTTTATTCAACAAGATACTTATTGTATCACGAAATACTCGTACATTCATTGATACGCCGCTATGTCAGCCTGTAACAAGAGAAATATCCACCGATATTTTGGAGTAAAAAGTAAAAAAGTGCGTATCTACCTAGTAACTCTGAATTTTGGTTCCAACAATTGCGACTAGATTATAACCCATGAAGGTATTAACTTTAATACAAGTTAGAGATAGTATTGTTCCTATGGCAACAATTTAAAAAAATGATTTGGCGAAGAGTTCAAGTAACTACTACATTTTTCAACCGATTTATATAGTCCGGGTGAGCCCCAGGTTCGAAACACAAGATCGATTCGTGGCTGTCAGAAGAAAAAATATTTTATCTCCCAAAGTTGGCCTTGAACCAGACGAATAGGGTACCAACCCTACGGTACTGAGCCGCCCCCCTTATAATTATTATTATTGAACTTTATTTTATTGCATTTAAATGTCATGATATGTAATTAATAATCACATAGTTTTTTTGGTGTTTTTTTTAAAATTATCAATAAGATAGTAATCAATCATCATTAGTAAGATTTTAGTAATGAATCATTGCCGAAAAATCCAAAGTACACAACGAATTATCTATAAGGAAAATATCATTAAGCCCATTAGGATTAAAAATACGCTGGAACACAAGATGAACAAAACCATTACTAGGCAACGATATAGAAAATACAACTCAAAAATTACATATTTTTTTTGAGAAAGTAGAAATATTTAAATAACACATGTTAGCACAATTTAAATGTTACTCCGTGGAACTTAATTTACCCTAAATTACACGTTCGAAACCAAAAAGAAATTACTGTGTCGATTGGACTTAATAAATTCATCGCATGTAGGAGTTGATGTGGGCAGCGTATCACGTCATATTTGTATCAGGCTGATGCTAAAATCTGCATATCATGCATCGGAAAGAACCTTTCTGCATAAAAATATGTTACTTGCATAACGGATAATTAATAATTTAAAGCCCGAAACTTATAATCCTGTATCTTGTGATAAGTAAAATTAAATGGTTTTTTTTTTCATGTAAATACTTGTCGTTTTCAATAACATTTTACAATTTTAGTGTAAGAGGAGCGTGGAAGAGTTTCATTTGAACAAGAGGGAGGGGTACCAAAAATGTTGGAACCACTGCTCTACTAATAAAAATAAAATTATTTTTTTTCGAGTGAGAGAGATACAAAATATATGAAAACATCAACATCATCATAATGTATGAAATACAAAAGGTATGAAAACATCAAGTTACATTTCCTATTTTTAAAAAAAGGATTGGGTATAGTACTAAAATTGATGCTACTATAAAAAGCTTACACAAATATATGCTAAATGAATACATCCGTCAAATGTTAAAAACTAGCATAGATGACTTTTAGCACTATTTATACCCCTTTCGATGTGCGGTAAAGGCAGTTTATATGAAAAAAAAACCCTCTATTTAAACGTGTCCATTATAATAATGTAATAAAGTTTATTATTTTTAGTTTTATAAAATATTGAATATAATGGAAATTTCATTCGGAATCTAGCTTTTTTCTTTAAAAGTGACATTAAAGAATTCTTGAGGAAAACTCCTATGCTGATGTACCGAAAATTCGATATTTTATGATAAATAGGTGATCACTACAGATCAACGCCCGTTAATAAATCCTTCTAAAGCCTGATTAAACTCGGAAGGGAAAGTGATTGATACAGGATTCGCAGGGTTGGCGCCCAAACAGCAAAAATTACCATACTATCAATTCGGAGCCGCTTAATTCAAGGAGCACAACAAATTCCAACTGAACGAATTTGTCAGGGTGATATATCTCACTAGCTGCTAGTCAGTGTAGGCCCAATAACGGCATTACGAAAGGCTAGATTGATACCCTCAATTTACATCTTAGTCTCAATTAACTGCTTCAATTAACCATTGATGGCAGTTGATTAGCAAAAACTTAAGCGTCCCAGCCGTTAATCTTCTTCACGGTAGGAAAAAGATATAGTGGAGTCAGCCGAGAAATTGATTTTTCGAGGAGAGAGTTTTAGTAATTAATTGATTTAATTGATATACTCGTAAATAACTAAATTAGATAAAATATACACCATCTGCTAGATAATTAGATTGCATTTATCATTAGAAGATTGTGGTGGATGTGGAGTCTTTGAAATAGAGAAATGCAGGTTATAATGTAGGTTTTATCTGCAGTATATACACTATCCAGTATATGTAATGTATGCCTTAATGATGTTTGTAAAAAGCGATTGTTATAATTGGGCGAGTCTTTGGGTTCTCAAAGCCTTTATTTATTATACTATATATAAAGATATATATAAAAAAAAAAACTGTACGACCACAACCCGTGAACTGTTCTAGAGTTCAGTACATGGTAGAGACTGTACTGTTTCATGGACAAAGGAAGTGCAGGGAGGTGATTTGTTCTAGATCCTGCTCGACCGCCTGATTTTTTACCATTATTTTGGGTACCCAATTTATAGAGGCTGGGTGAGGCCCAGGAGGGTCCTAGATCCCATATGATCCATCTCCAGCTGCTAACAGACCAAATATAAGGTCTTCCCAGCAACGAGATTTGGACCATGATTTTTGGCATGGCAACTCAGTGCTCTACCACTGAGCTATTCCGCTCCCTATGTAAAGGTATCAATACTTATTTATTTTTATATTATTGAAAATATTAAATATTTAATTGATCATCAGAGCCGAAAGGAATACCCAACAACTGGAGAGCGAGAGAGAGATAGAAAGAGAATATTGGATCGTTTTTTATGAAGTGTCCGGTTTTATTATTTCTAAAATTTAAATTGGAGTTAGTGGACTTCTGTTGTTTAATATATTGATAGATCGAATGAGCTGTTAGTGATCCTCTCTTTTTGATAATATACATTTACAATAAAAATTTACAATAGAACAAACACTGTATAGTATGCCAACAAATATGAGCGTGGTGACACGCGATTTTCGTGAATTATTTTTTATGAGTTTATGGGTATCCGGCAGACCAAGCTGCTAAGAATATTACCACCGCGTTCGGGGAAGGGACCGTTACCAGCTGCCGTTGGTTTGAGAAATTTTCAGCAGGCGACACCAACACATCTACATCGTACTGCAGGGATATTGACATAATGAAAAAAATATATCAAAAACATTCATTAGTTATTCGGGAGGGGTCTATACTCTTACCAGACCTTAAGTTTCACTTAAGACAGTGAAGAAACTAAACGAGCTTGGTTACGAAGTCCTGCCACAGAGATTTCCATCTGTTCAGAAATTTGGAGAACTTCCTTAAAGGTAAAATTTTTGAAAATGAATCCCAAGTTAGACTTTATTCTATCACAATAGCACAAAAATTTCAGCTTTTGTATTGACAATTTGTTAACACGTTGGGAAAATGTACAGAAAATGAGAGTCAATATTTTTATTCAAAATATTTCGATTTCATACAGTTATTTTATTGAATAAACTTTCCTTTGAAAACGGACATTTCCTATGTAATGAAACTATATATACTAAATAGCAATGGGATTGAGCGTCGACAAGGATTTTAATGATTATTGATGTGATTAGTTGCTATGTATAATGAATTAAAAACGTACGTGAAAAAATGAAATGATGATAGATCTCTTTTCTTGCAATGGCGTTCAGATTCTAGATATTTTATTCCCGAATTGACAGAAAGTACATCAACTTCCAAAATCTAAACGCCCGATCATGAATAGATGGAATATTGTAAAGGGCAAATATAATTGCTTGGATATGGCCGATATTTTCAGGTCGAATATTGGTTTATGACCCCCCAAATGCGATACCGAGTGGTGATAAGCTTCTGTTTCGTGACCCCATCTAATCGCAGCTATTGAACTCACAGCTAGATCTATAGGGCCTTTCCCAAAGAAGGCACCAACATTCATTTTTTGTAAGGGTCGTTACAACAAAATCACACTAAGCATTTCCAAAGCACACATGCGGTTGAGGCAATGGCTAGTGATAATTACGTACTTGTACGTAGTTATGATAATTACGAACTTGTAAGTACGTAGTTAGTCGTACTTGCTTGGATACTTAGCCAAGCAAGTACGACTAACAATTACTAGTGAAAAAGCATGAAGTGAAAGGAGGTTACTTAATCGCCCAGTCCTGTCCCTAATAAAGAATATACCATACCGTCAATACAATAAATAGAATCGAAACTGAAAAAAACACTTTTCAGGAGAGTTTTTAAACTATTTCAAGGTTCATTCAAAATCAGGGTGTTCTGACAGACGTAATTTATCTATGAAATTTTACGTGCTTTTGTGCCTTACAAGTGACTTTTTATATTTATAATGTTTTTTTAAATATGTACAACACTTACAACCAAATGTGGCGTCTTCCATAATTTGCATTGTATTATTCCAAATTGTTCCAAAAGATCGCAATAACTAACTATTGAATGTGTCATAATCGATAGTCTGCTTTACAACTCGTTAGATTAACGAGTTATAAATTGCAGGAGCAAACACACGAACATGACATATTTAATACTTTCTCATCCGAGGAATTTGATTCTGTTAAACAATTCAAAATGTATGAAGAATGACGATATTTTTATTCGTTACTTTGCTTTTGAAGATCATCAAGATAGTTGCATATTCCACCTTTTGATAGGGTTATTCTTCCCCTGAGTGAGTTTAGCTTCAAGAATATGCTATATAATATTCGTCAGTTCCAAAGCAACCGTTATACATCAAAAACGAAAAATGTATTATTTAAATCACAATACTTTTCATTAGTATCGCCAATAACAAGGGATATACGATGAATACAAGATCATTTCTTTGCAATTGATATATGCTAATTATAGATATGAAGGGAAAATCTAAAAAAAATCTCGAGTCTAAAACAGCAGGAACCAAAAGGTACCTGACAATTTTTCAGACATCATTAAGGCAGAAAGAGGATTAATATTATTTTAATAAAGAGAGAGAAATAAACTTCAACACAACCTAAAAGGAAAAATCTAGATAGGCAAAATTTAGGATTCCCACAATATCATCGTCTGATTAGCCAAAGCAGGCTGAATGGACGTTAAATGAACAAACAACAAAAGCAAAAATGTTTCGATGGGGTAATTATTGTTTTAATTGGTACTAAAGGATTTACATCCATACCTACATAAACATTAAGACCAAGTAACCCGGCAAATGAACGGGAGGAGGTAGAATGACGCACTCCTTGGGATGTGAAAAAGCTTTGTAAACAGGATACTATTGTTTACGAAAATATATTTTCTAGTCTTAACCCGGTATATCTTTTTCCTTTATTGTTTTAAAATGTCTAATTTAAGATATCCGAAGGAATAAACAAAAAAATTGCTTCAGCTCTTATATTTTAGTAAGATGTGGATTTAAGCATCATAATGACAACATTGTTATAGTCATACGTTTAATAAACAGAGATCAAAAAGTTAAAATAATATTAAAATTGATATAATTAAAAGCAAAAAGGCGTATTTGGAAGATTGCCATAAGTCGACTCTGTGCGATAAGAAGACCCTACTCAGGATCATCTAGCCTCTGTTAAATTGGGTACCCTTAACTAGAAAAACCTGTCGGTTGGGCGTGATCTCGACAAACTCGGCCCCAGCACAGCTGTTGTCTAAGAAACGGTACAGTCTCTACCATGAAATGCACCCAAGACCCTTCGTTGTTGTTTTATTTTAAGGGCAAACAACTACAAATGGTTACTATTTCCCTCACCACTGGAGAATATACATATTTACATTACCTATATAATTACATATATACATTCCTGTTACATTAGTGCTTAGTAAAAATATTGTTACATATTAAAATATTAATATACTATACTATATTAAACATATAATAGAAACGTATTAACATATTAAACACATCCACGCACATCTCATTACATGGGATGCACCTCTGATATGCCCTAGGTGTAATAAACATCTTTGTATCAGACATATATTTGAGGAATGCTACTTCTATAAAAAAATACTAAATCAGCTCAAAATACCACCCGATGTTAGAGAAGCACTTAGAGACAGCAAATCTGAAATCGAAAAAATGGTGAAATTCATTACAAACTGTAAATTAATAACCAATATTTGATCATCCATTATTCCTACTATAGATACATTTGTTGTTTTTTCCGATTGTTTTATTTCCTTACTATCGATATATTTTTGTTAGTATGTGTGTGTATATGAATTTTTTTTTTTAAATGATAAATAATTATACAAATAAAAAACCTACAGGCGTTGATGACCCTATGATTTTACGCCTCAAAGCAACAACAAACAAACAAACAATTTATTAAACATATAATAAAAAGATAAATACTTATATAAACGTTATACATACATATATTTAAACGTTAAACGTACATTAAACGTTATACATAAATTAAACGTTATATATATATATATATATATATATATATAAACTCCCTTCGTTATAGCAGCACATGATATTTATTATTTGGAATGTATATTTTTTATAAATAAACTAATACAAAATAAAATTAGGAGATACAAAGCGAATAGTATCAAGAAATAAATCTCACCTACCCACTTTTTAAAAGGATTGTTTCATTTATATCTTAAACACAGTTATTGATTTTTTAATGCAAATAATTAATTTTTAAAAGCATTTCAGAAAGGCCCATCTAAATTCGCATCGTTTCTGAAGAAATTATAACTTTCTGATATTTAATTAAAATATGACAAATATTTTAATTAATGCTAACTGTAATAAACTGGATCATAGAAAAAATAATTGAAGGTAAATCTAAAAATGAAATCATTCCTTAAATTATAATTATTTACTTAACATTATTAATAGTATCGTAATTAACGACAAAGTAATTATTATAAATTATTGTAACGATAGATATATAGGTTAGGAGGCCAATGCATGGCGAGGGAAATTGATTGAGCAAAAGGATTTACGCTTTACAGTCTCCCCTTTCATTATATCTTATAATTTTTTTTAGTTATCGCAATGATTGTACGCATTAACCAATAGGCTTATTACATGATTCATAACGTATATATCATAAAATAAATAAGGCTCCAATAATTATATATATTTTTTTATATGCTAATGGTTTTAAGTACCATTTAAATAAATGGTACTGAAATAAAGTTGCAGTACTTTATTTTTTTGACAATAATTTAAAGTAACAAAGGACATCAAAAATTTGTAATATTACACAAGAAAGTAACAAGAAATATAAGCTTGTTGAAAAATTGTTGTAATAAATATATTCTCTAAAAATTCTACAGCAAAATTAATAAAGCCAAGTTAATTCATAACTGTAGATTTCTTAGCAATATTGAATAATTTGAAAATGCCAGTGATTGACAACCGTGCTTCAATTTAATCATTTTAATTCTAGTAAACAAATTAATAATTTTCCCTTATTTGCTTTCTTAATGTTTGCCATTTTAACAATATTAATTCAAATAAACCAAACTTATTAGGTAGTTTTATCTAAAATTCAACAAATATAATGTTGAGTTTAATAATAAATTTTCTGTATTTAAATTTTATAAATCCACGTGCTTGTGAAATAAAGTTTTTAAGTAAAAAAAAAAATTAGCAATAAACCTTTTCATTAAACCATTTTTTTATTAAAGTAAACCTGCTACAAAAGAGTTGCCTATTCTTACAGAAGTCCTTGAAGAATGTTTTAAACAAACAAATTCGGAATAAATAATTCATAAATGTTAATCATCTAAATTTCTACCGACCAATATTACACCATAAGGATTTCTTATAACTAGGCTTATAAAGTTACGCTATAAAGCTAAATCATTTAGATACCAGCTCATGCAGGAATGACAATAATTTAAAATTTTTTTTTTCTAATCCAACCATTGGTTGGCATTGGATATGGCGAAAATTTCAAGTTTTAACCATTTTCCAACAACTCCAGGAATTTGCTTCCTAGGAAATACGTACCAAAATACTATCCCTCATTCGAGTATTTTAATCAAAAATTTGATAGGTCTAATTTATTGAAAGGAAATTACCAATGTTTCTATTATATATTATCATTTGTATTATAAATTATTTTTTGTATAATATAGTAAAATTGTGAGCGAAGCAATTTGTGTGACGAAATAATTTTACTGAAATATTCGCATTGTCCGTGTAATGAGCACTTCAATTCATGATTGAAGAATGCATTAAATACTTGGCTATAACCTTTTACTTAAAATACTTGGGTTCATGAAGTAGCCCAAAAACTTGTATTTCATGAACCCAAGGAGGACAAGTTAAGCCTAGACACTTGACCTCATCACAAGCCCTAAAGAAGGCCTGTAATGTGGGTCAAAACGATGGCTTTCCAATAAACAGTTCTGCCTGCTTAAGAGATTTTTTTTTACCTCCACCCGGACCATTCTGTCTCTTTTATATATATATATATATATATATATATATATATATATATATATATATATAAGATCATCTAATATTAAGCCTAGACACTTGCTCTCATCACAAGCCTTAAAGAAGACCTGCAATGTGGGTCAAAATGTTGGCTTTCCAATAATCAGTTCTCCCTGCTTAAAGATTTTTTTTGATCTCCACCCGGACCATTTTGTTCCTTATATGTATATTTATATAAAATCAACTAATATTATTCAACAAGGAAGACACACTTGAGTACGATCATACTAGAGACATATCTTGCAATTAAATTGTATTTTGATAGCTCATCGGTCAAAACGGACGACCGTAAAACTTCGGCAACGTAGCGTGTAACTATCCATCTGCCTATATTCACATCTGCCTCACTGAAAGGTCCTTTGTCACATCAATGAATATAATACGCACTTTATAAATATTTAAATATAAATTGTATAAATAACCAGTTACTTCATAAATATTCAAATATAATATTACTACATTGATATAGTAGAGCATTGTTAATAAAGTTGAAATTCATTTTAAATATTACAACTTTAATTGTCTTTATTTCTCAGGTTGTTTTCCCTCCTCTTTTTTGTAGGTTAGAACTTTTTTTTAATTATTTCACTCATGTATGCATTAAAATAAACATAAATCAACTAACAGGAAAGTTATCCTGCAATTGCTTGGACTACTCAGGTGAATGCTGACAACAATCGGCAATTACTTTTAATTGCCTACATTACAATTGCAGAGCGAGGATTCTATGACAGTCACGTTTGCCTTGAATCTAAAGGAGGATTCTCCAATTGTACCATTAGCAGTAATTTGAATAATATCTGCCATAATTCAACGGCAATTATAAATTATTTATACATACATCTAGATCCTGTTCTAGCAAAACGAATGTGAAATAGAAAGCCGGCTGAAACGACTTTTTTTTCTTTTATTGTATTTTTTAATTAGCACAAGGAAATTGTAAAATAATTACTTGTAAGAAAAAAAGAAAATGAAAAAGAAAATGTTGGTAAAAACTATAAAGATGACAAAAATGTGTGATAAATGTTACCACTTTTTGTGACTCAGTAGCAAGTATTGAAAAATTCACGAATTATTTGGAATAGTTTGTCATCCGGAATGAAATACAGGTTTTCCAAGACTCTAATAATTACTGTCTTCTACTATTATTAATTCATATAACTCACTTTTAGGGACGACAGATATTGAAGAATTCAATGAATTGTGTTGTCCTGTCCACCAAATACATCCTTTCAGATCTTGCCGTTATAATTTCTTAAAAATTCTCTATATTTTTGGTTATAATCTTTGAGGATCCATTCGTCAGCCGTCCTTCAATCTCTTCTGTATCTTTTCCCTTTTGAAAAATATGTCTAGCTTATCATTGGTATGCATCCCTTCATTATATATGAAAGAGTTACAGTTACAAAGATGCTATTACTAATGTAACACTTAAGTTGTATTGGTAGTATTATGTGTATTAATCTTCATTCAATCAGTTCTTCATGAAATATATGTTTAAAAATTATTTGTTAAATGTTGTAAAGGAGATGTAAAAATGAATATAAAGAAGTATTTTACAAAATTTAAAAGCCATAATTTTAAATGTTTGAACCCTCCGTCGTAAACCTGCGACTTCCTGCCCCCTGTATCGTTTAACAACATCCCTATAAGTCCTGTAGAACAGATCCGGTACTTAGGACTACACCTTGTCAAACGCTTAACTTGGAATCCTCATACTAGACTGAAACGACAAGATACAGCTCGCCGTTTCAGGCTACTTCAGCATTTACTAGATAAACGTTCTAAGCTCCCAATTAACTACAAGAGACTCATTTACATGACAATCATTAGACCCATCTGGACTTACGGAATAGAGCTTTGGGGCTCCACTAAGCCATCGAATTCCTCTCGTATCCAATCCCTACAATCCAAAATTCTTCGTAAAATCCTCAACGCTCCTTATTTTGTTAAGAATAAAGTCATCCATAACGACCTTAATGTCCCATATGTTGCTGATTTAGCCCGAACCCGGTATATATCCTTTCATAACAATCTTGATTCCCACTCAAACCCTCTAGTTTCAAACCTAGCTTCCTCTTCGATTCCCGATAATCCTCCGAGGTGTCTGAAAAGAAGATGGCCTCGTGACCTTCTAAACTGAACTTTTTAATTTGAGTACTACCACTGGGTAGTTTCTCTACTTGTCTTCTCATGTCAATGTATTCACTCATTATATTTGCTAGATGTATTTTGTATACAGTTGTAAATTTCAATAAATAAATAAATAAAAAAAAATGTTTGAAAATTTCGAATAAAAAAGTAAAAATAAATATGAGTAAAAACTGAAATGCACATTATTTCAATAAGAGTTTCATAAAATTTCAGTAACTAACTAAACTTTTTATCAATTTTTTTCACAAAACCGTCAAAATGACCGTCGTAGTTATCGTATTGCTCGTAACAGTTCTATGGGAACTGTTATTATAGTCATATTTTATGCTAAATTAATAATTTATATATCTATTCGCAGAGCAATATACTTCGGTATTAGCTCTTTTAATAACGAGCATAGTTTACAAATATTTAGCAGACTATATAAATTAAGTACAGTGGAGCGTCGATGACCCGAATTTTTTGTTTGGAATTTTTCCATACATGCTTCAACAAGTATTTTAGGTCTCATTTGACCCTTTTCCCTTCTTTATTACTTATGTATATATGTTTGTCTTATATGGCACTCAACCCTCTTAGGAGAATAAAAGAAGGACCATCCTTAACTTACGTTTTATCCATATATATATTATTTTTTTTGCGAAATCGCATCCCATAAACAACACCATTTTATATTTTTTTAAATACAAATAAATCTTTTAGATAAGTGACCACTTCCTTATTGATACATTATATATAAATCACTACATTTAATATCTCTATATTTTTCAATTAATGAAGCGATTGAGTTTTTCAATTTATAGTGTATTTACTAGTATTGCACAAAAGTGCGTGTTTATTACATCCCATGCAAGTGAAGTTTATTGCTCGCAGTTAATTAACAGCTATAATAAAACTCTTGTCGGAGCCCACTCACGGTCGCCCTGAGTACAGGAGCCACATTAAAATGGACCTATAGGCTCTCACTGCCCTCGAAGTCCTCCGGCAGAGGTTTTATTGCATGACATAAACCAATTCCTGCTCCTTCCAGAGGCTATTATTGCTCATAAGGTAGCAACAGAACACTCAAGTTAACTCCACATCTGTCGTTAACCACATCTGCCAGGAAGTGGTATATCCCAGGGTTGGAAGGACTAAATGCGAAGGCTTCCACGTCTCGCTAGTGTGTTATTACATTTTTAATTGTACCATAAAAGTTAAAGGCTTAAACTCGGAAACCGTTATAAATAGTCGAAACAGATTTCCTGATCAATCGAGGAAAACGATAAGTAACCCTTAAATTCCATAAAGATAAAGAGTTTTATAAATAAAAAATAGTAAAGATAAGCAAGTGTACAGAAGAAAAGAAAATTAAGATCCAGTTTTCAACGGAAATGCACATTTTAAAGGCTCTTAAGTTCAAAATCTCGAAAAATACCTCCGAGTCCTAATATATATAAGTTCCAAGCCTCACAAAATCGCATTTGTGACCGCGACAGGTAGTCTCAAAACTACATGTAATACGAAATTGGAAATACCGATTTAAGGTTGACATATGGGTCGGAACGTAACTTTATATCGTTGCTTAAATTGTTTACCATTTTCTCAAAAGACCCATACGATCTATATATGGATGTATGATTAAGCGTTTTTTTAATATTAGGAAGGTCTAACTTCCTTCAAAATTGTAATCATATATACATGGTACCTCGAGGTACTAACCTATAATTGGATGATCTCGATAAGAAGTTTATAGACTTTTTTTTTTACATTTACATCCCCAAATAAAAACCGTTGGTAAGTATTTGAATACAGATGCTGAAGATACGAGCCCGGTGTTCTGTTTATTTTTTAGTCGTATCCACTGTTTCTTTGAAGATTTATTAATTAATAAGAATGAACACAGTTACAGATGAGCGTTTCATAGCTTTATGATAATTATTCACTTAAACATTAAAATCTGTATTATCGTTCTTTACCTACGTCCCTTCTTGAAACGGTTAAGATTGTCAAGAAGACTAATATGAATTTAAGTTCTTCATTTCCGATTGCAGCACGAATAAACTCCTCTACAAGCTTTTTGTGGTTCCATGTTTGTCGAATCCTCTTTTCTTTCAGAATTTTTATTTTTTTTTTTTTATTTTAGTTTTCTCTACTCAAATTTTAGTATTGATACGGTATATCGAATAAACTATTCCAAGCGATAGTATAGATCTCCAAGTTAACATTGAACTTGATTAATTCGCCTGTAAAATTCCTGTAAATGGCCCGAGGACTTGCTGCCGTGCTGACAGATTAGCCCGGCGAACGGAACAGCATTAACAACATGGCCCATTAACAGTTGGAAAGTTCAGTGCACGATCTTCCGAAGTGCCACTGCTGCCCCAGCTCGTCGATAGAGAGAACAACTTCCTTCTTGAAGGAAATAAGTCAAGCACGACGGAGTAATGTATTCGTCCTGAGTAGTACGAAGCTTGCATAACGAGGCGAGTCTGAAGGCATGGATGGTCCATGAAGTTTCCGTCTTGAGGAACTCTAATGGCTGTATTAAGTGTCAGGCCTTTGGAAAAAGTTTAGTATTTTTAAATATGGATTTTACCACATATCGGATAAAAATTGTTAATACATATAGGGAATTTAAAAAAAAAATACATGATCGGAAAAAAATAGACACTGCCTAACGGAGGTGACTGAACAGAAATCAGGATAAATCGTATGGCTAATCAGATGATGTCACAGTGAAAGTCCTTAATTTTGCCTACCCAGGTACAATTAGGATAGGAATCTTTAAAAAGTACCTGACATAGTACAAGCCCGAGACTACCATTTTACGTACCTTCCAAAAGATGGCATAACCAAGGATTTTTAATTCCCTTTAAAATATCCTATGACTACCTTCCAAGGTACTAGCCTGCGATATTGGACATGGGTATTTTTATAATTACTCTGTTGTTCTATTTCGGTACATTGTTAAACAAATTTTCTTAAGTTAATTAAACATTTTTTCATCTAATGACAATACCAGCCATTACTAAATTTGAAAAAATCTCATTCATCATCACTATTGCATTGTGTATTCATTCATGTTTATATACTATAATGCAAAAGTTAATACGAATACAAAAAATGTTTTTGTTATTTGTTAGCTGAACCATCATTTCTTTTGAATTTGGTTTTGAAACTACAACAGTTTTACACCAATATTTTCGGATGAAAATTAATCAGTATAAATTTTAGATATACGTATTTTAAAAACAATTTCGGTCTCGACATTACAAAATATGTTTCCATAAATTCATTACATTTTTTTCTTTTTTATTTAATGAAATAATCATCTGTTTAGAAATCTGAATAAAATCGTCTTCATCATCAGTATTACATCGCCAGTTATCATCGTTTGATGTGTAAATCAGTCGCCTTCAAATAGTATCGAGTTCGTCTTTCTTCTTGTTCTCTCTTCCTCTATCGTCATTAAGACAATACCTCCATCATTAAAATTTTTGGGAATCACTCCGCAGATTGTCGCTTCGAGTTACAACAAGTTTTAACTTCGTTATTCGCCCCTCTTTTAATATTTTCCAAAAATACAAGTTATCATGAGCTTTAGTACGGAAATAAGAATGTAATTATGGGAAATGTGTATAATTTTAACGTTCAAATAAACGTATATAATCTATACTTCGAAATGTAAGTCGACTCTTTTATTTCTTGGTGAAATGATTAGCGAAATCTACTCATAATTACATCCCCTTTTAGCTTTAGTATGCTCACAATAAAATATGTTTTTGGAAAATATTAAAAATGAAACAAGTAAACTGTTAAAACATGTAAGTCAACTCGAAGCGGCAACATTCGAAGCAACCGATTTTTTTAATTATACGTTTGCTCTTCATTTGCCATCTTTAAACTTTTAAACAAATTAATTCATCAGTTATTAATTTATTTTTTGTAAAACAACCAACTGTTTATCCAATTTCTGAAAGATTCATGTCAGACTACTTATAAAATTCAAATATTCAGATGCTAATTAAGGATTTATACTTGATTCTAGACTCATAGACGTATCAGGGCACTGCTACGTCATGAATATAGCTAGCACGTAACTAGTTTACTCTGAAGTTTAATGGAAACGGCTATGTGTATTTAATAAGGGGACAGTTATGTTTAGAAGAAGCTTAAACTTTTACAGTAATTAAAAAAAGATATTAAACGTTATAACAATAAGTAGCGTTTGTTATCAGAGTTCCGATTTCGAACATCCTTTTCCTTGTCCTCATTTTAGTAGAGTTGTCATTGACAGGCAGGTTATTATCCCATTACTAACTCATCTTCGTTACTCATTACAGATGGGACCAGAGATTATGTGATGATTCAGCCGCACAGACAATCATGAATCAGCCAAAACTCGACCTGCATCTCAACGAGCAACATGGATAATAAGCGTTTAACCAAATAGGGTATCCAGGCAATTATCATGTGATTGAACAGATTCATGAACAATATGAGGTGTACTGTAGCTAATGCCATAATCCCCTCTATGTCTTAAAAGATAGGCTTATTATACTCTAAAAAAAAAGTGACAAACCTTCATTCAAGTAACATAATCAAAAATAACATAGAAATCAAACTGACTCGGTATATATACAAACTATTTCTTATATACAAAACCTTTAAACAAAACATAAAAAACATTGTTAAACTACAACCAACCTACAACCAACTCCGGTACGTGGTAAAACCCCTACTGTATAAGGAAACGGTTGTGCAGAACAAGAGAACGGCCTACATACCCCACGGGGTCGATCTCTGGCTGTTGAAATAAAAAATTATTTATTGTCTCCGCTCAGTAACTCAGCGCTTTACACACCAAGTTACTCTTCTCCCATTCAATCAAAGGTAAAGTAGTTTTTTATTATTAGTCCAAGAATAATTATTATCGTTGGTTGATAACCAATTATTTTTACTATTATTTCCTTACAAACGATACTATAAAGTATAATATGGGATCAGTGAAGATAATGGATTTGTCTGACTGAGATGTGAGCCAGGATAGCTCAATTGGCAAAGAACCAAGACGGAAGACCCGGGTTAGAACCCGGCCCTGGGCATATCTTTTCTCTTCAAAATAAAATATTTAAAAATTATAATAATTATAAAAAATAAAGTATAATGTTGAGGAGGAATTACCTTTCAGAATAAGAAAAATCATAGTAACGGAAGATACTTGTAAAAAATAAAATAGTCATAACCACATAACCTTCGAATGGCCTTGGGTTCGAGTTAAGATCCATGACTCTTCAATGGTAATCTGTACAGTGTTCTAAGTGAACGTTTGTGCAGAGTGATTTGGCCGATGTCAAGAGCACCTCCGTATTTTCCTATAATTAAGGGTACCAATTAATCAAGGCTGAGTGAGCTCCGGTAGGATCTGCAGATTCCATTGTCGAACAACGCATGTTAACAGAATCGATTATTCATCTAAAACCTGGTATTGAATCTGGAACATATATTTCAGTACATCAGCGTTGTACATACTGATAAACCCCACTCACAGCTTTGTTAAATGCTCTTCTTTGTAATTCTAGATACAAATTATTGCTCGCAGTTTCAGGCTAATTGAACAGTAGGTAAACGCTCTTGGCTCCCAATTAATGACAAAAGGCTCATGTACATGACTATTATAAGACCTATTTGAACTTACGGAGTAGATTTCAACTAAGCCATCGAATTCTTCTCATATCCATTCCTTACTTTGTTAAGAATCATCCATACTGACCGTAATGTCCCATTTGTTGCTGACTTTGCCTGGATCCGATAAAAAACCTTCCATGAAACTTTATACCCAGTCAAAATAATAGTTTCAAAAACCCCGATAATACTCCAAGGCGTCTGAATAGAAGAGGCCTCGTGACTTTATAATTTGAATTTCTTATTCAAGTACTACAGTGGGTAGTTTCTCTAATAATAAATTTATAAAAGATTTAAATTAAATGACAAACGATTAAAAAGATGAACGATTTTCCTAAACAAGCATTGTTTTTGAGTCACATCGTTCAATATTCTTTGTAGCGACATTGTTTATTTAAACCCACTTCCATCTTTAATTTGATTCGTTCGTGGCAGCGCAGTTTAATGTTTACGTTGCTGGTTTGGAATGCAGAGACGAAGAGAAAAACAAGACAAAAGGTTCATTTATAACAAAGTATTGTGAGCGAGGTTCGGATCTCGGCAAGGAAGGTGCCAATATTCCGGTCACACAGTCCTTGCCTCTTTCGGATTCAGGAACTCTCTCCTACCTTGTCCCCAGTCTGACACTTCTACACTTCTTGTATTTAGTTCACCTCTAAATTAATTTTCAGGTAGCTGCGGCAATTTAAGATATTAATGTTATTATTTGGAATTCGGGACTCGTTTTTTACCGTCGAGTCAAAATAAAAATAAAAATATATATATATATATATATATATATATATATATATATATATATATATATATATATATATATATACACCACGGTAAACAAGTAGTTAAGTCGAATTTTCTCCAAAATGAGTTTATAGTATTTAGGGATGCGGAATCATTTTATTTTGTATAGAATGAGTAGCTACGCCATAAATTAGCTTGATTTTTTCCCCTAGCTCCTAGGTTTTTATTATTTTTTGATAATAACATTTAGTAGTAATATGATAGATGGGATCTCTTTTACTACCAGGTGCATTTTAAGAGAGGAATGTGGATAGGATTTTCTGGATTTCAATTCCATGGTAGGAGTTGGGGTCTAATGATGGGGCTCACTAGTTCTTTCGGATTGAAAGTATACATTGGTTTGAAATGAAGTCATTGCTTATTTTACAACTCAATTTCAACCCAGAAACTACGAGGATCAGACGATTCCGCTTCCCACAAAAAAATCAACTCCACACAAAATTCGATTTAACCACTCACTCATTCACCGGGGCTGCAGATATATACTTTTGATAATTATTATCAAAACAGGACCGAAACTTCCCTCCCCAAATTCTCCGATTAAATTCAGCCTTTTCATTTTATAAAAAAAAAGAAAGTAATTATTCCCTATTTCGAATGAAAAAACGTCACTCAGATAACGTCAATACAAATCGTAGGCAAAATAATACCTTTTTTACTTAACATAAAATCAAATTTTGCTCGAAATTTACTGCTTTCTGAATTCTGATGAATATCTGAATTACAGAAATACCACTTTTTTTTACTACCATCTACGAACCCACCATTAGGTTCAGCGAAGATACTGGGATACCGAAGTAGGTCGGGAATTCGCTTTACGTTATTTTTTATGTGTAAAATGTTTATATACACTAGGGTGTCCCAAAAAAAAATAAAGGGATGTTTTTTTAACGCATACCCTCAAATTCTGTTTGAATGGTCTCAAATCATTTAAAAATAAAGTTTCAGGAACTTAGGATCACGACAACCGTGCCGACTTGCATCGAAACGTGTCTGGACTTGCACAGTATTAGGAGACGGAAATCTCGCATTGATTGCTTGTTTGTTTTATTAGTAAACGCATTACTTTTGAGTAGTAAACATCTCAGTGGAGTTCCTAAAAGTTCCAAAAAGGAGATATTTTTAATAGGGGAAGTAAAACATCAAATTACTGTTACGAAACTTCCTTCTAATGGACAAGAACTAGCAGTTCTGTTCTACAATATTCATGAAGTTAATTTAAGTGACAATGAAAGTGCAAATCTTACTATTCGTGAGTGCATTATTTACTAGGAAAAGGCTACCGACTATTTACGTATACCGACTAAATCAATAACTAACTGTGTTAAGAAACTAGTTGCATTATACCAAGTTTGGAGAGATTTGCAAAAAAAATGTGAAAAAAATACAAGAAGTTTTTGAACAGCGGCGACAAGAGTTTCTTTTTAACATGAACAATTTGTTTGACATTGCTCATGCCGATGCGCTTCAGGTAATTAAAATAAATGAAGATAGGATCTTCTTGCAGCGCCAAAGAGAACCAGGTCGGCCTGAATATTTTTCATCGTTAGCTCCATCGACAACATCTTATGAACCACTACAAGAAAGCTCATCTTCTGATTCTGAAATAATAGATTTACAAGAAAATAGGCCTAGTTCAAGTGGTTCTTCCTCTTAGCCCGATAAAACTTGTATGCGGAAAAAATGCATAACTCCGAAGTTAGATGCCGCATTAGATAGGTGTCAGTTAAGTGTGAGAGAAACTGTATTTATAATTGAAGCTACAATTGAAGAAGTAGGGCATAGTACGGACGAATTTGCTATAAGCAAGTCTTCAATCCATATAATTCGAACAGATTTGCGAAGAGAGCAGGCTGAAGCTATAAAGGTTAATTTCCATAACAAGGTACCGGATACGGTAACTGTCCACTGGGATGGCAAACTGTTGCCGGCTCTAGATCCGCGTAAATCTAAAGAAGAACGCCTACCGATAGTTGTTTCCTATGATAATAACGAACAACTTATCGCTGTGCCAAAATAGGGCAACTCATCAGGAGGCGAACAGGCACATGCAGTTTGGAACGCCATTTTCGACTGGAATCTTGAGGACAGAGTGCAGATTCTCTGTTGTGATACTACTGCTTCAAACACAGGCCGTATCAAAACAATGGCGTATGTGTCCTTCTGGAACAAAAACTGGGTAAGGAATGCTTATTTTTGCTTGCCGTCATCACAGTTTAATCACTGTTGAAGAGGAGAAAACGCAATTTTTATTACAGTGCGTACAAGAAAACAGAAACGTATATCCTGACTGTAAAAAACTAACTTTGAAAAGAAAATTTCATGATTAATTTGTCTTTTACAATAAATAAACATTAAATAATATTATAATTATATTATATGTGTTTATTTACTGAATTTAAACAATAAACTATACACTCTCCCTACAGTTTCCACACTAACTTTTATGTGAGAAAGAAATAGTTGACTGTGGGTACTATAATAGGATGTTGATAGTTGGGGGTGCAGTCAAGAAAACACGCAAAAATAGGTGAAACTATTTTATTTTAAGTGCCGACGTTTCGACCTACTATGTAGGTCATCTTCAGGGCTATGAGAAAACAGACAAAAACAGAATAGACTGTAAAAATACATAAAAAGAGGTACAGAAAAATTAGATAAAATGTATAGATATAAAAAAGAATGATATATAATGAAAGGATATATGAAGGTATATGAATATATATATACATAATATATATATATAATAATGTATGTAGGTATATGAATAAAGATGATTACATGGTAGATGGATAGAAAGGTGATAATGCAAAACAAAGTACAAGATGGATAGAAAGGTGATAATGCAAAAACAAAGTACAAAGAGAGCAATGAAGTTAAACAGAAAAAAAATAAAATGAAAAAGATATGAATATAATGAGTATGGACAATTTAGTATAATAAAGATAGAAATGTATTGCAAAGAAAACAATAGTATGAAAATAGACTCATGGGGAGTATCATAAGTGCAATGAGAGAACTCATGTTCTCTATATATAATTCATATTTATAATATGATAATTCATGTATATTATATCAAATAATTCATGTTCTCTCATTGCACTTATGATACTCCCCATGAGTCTATTTTCATACTATTGTTTTCTTTGCAATACATTTCTATCTTTATTATACTAAATTGTCCATACTCATTATATTCATATCTTTTTCATTTTATTTTTTTTCTGTTTAACTTCATTGCTCTCTTTGTACTTTGTTTTTGCATTATCACCTTTCTATCCATCTTGTACTTTGTTTTGCATTATCACCTTTCTATCCATCTACCATGTAATCATCTTTATTCATATACCTACATACATTATTATATATATATATTATGTATATATATATTCATATACCTTCATATATCCTTTCATTATATATCATTCTTTTTTATATCTATACATTTTATCTAATTTTTCTGTACCTCTTTTTATGTATTTTTACAGTCTATTCTGTTTTTGTCTGTTTTCTCATAGCCCTGAAGATGACCTACATAGTAGGTCGAAACGTCGGCACTTAAAATAAAATAGTTTCACCTATTTTTGCGTGTTTTCTTGACTGCACCCCCAACTATCAACATCCTATTACTAACTTTTATATTTAAACTTTGAGTCGGCACGGGTTATCGTTATCCGATCGCAATAATATTTAATATTTAAGGTTTTGGATTAAAATGAAAAAAAATTGAGAGGGTATGCGTTTCGAAATTCGAAAAAAAAATTCACCCTAGTGAGCCTGGGACACCCTAATATACACCCTTCGTTTAAGTGCCAATAATATTTAATTATGTTTTATTCATGATTATATATTTTTGAGATCTAACGAAGAACTATGCAGAAAAATAGAACCAATATCAGCGCATCAATTAAAAATAAAAGGTTGTTGTTCTATTGAGGCATCTTAAGAATGTTCGATTATCGTCTGACAAAAAAATAAGGAATTTTATAAAACCTAAGGCAAAAAGATTTGGATAATTCCAAAAATGTGATAAGAATCTGAAATAAATTGGTTTTCCGGAGGACAAAATCCTGAACAGGAAAGTATTACGAAGAATGGTGATAAACTACAATGGTTTTAAGTTGTGAAAAGAACTCAAAACACGAAGGGGACTTCTGTGTGACGAACGGAAGAAGGCAGTTGTTGAAGAATAAGTTTCAAACACGGAAATTTATATTGATTGTTATTTCGTTGTCCATAGTGGCTCAATAGGAATACAACAATTTTTTGTTTATAATTTGGAGTGCATATTTATTTAAGGACCAGGGGAACGATACGAAATTATATTTGCATTATCCATCTATGGCGTTTCTCCGCGGGTATTGTTTATAATAGGTAGGTATTTATAGGTTACAATTTTATTAACTTTTTATGTTGATAGGGAAAGTGTACGTTTTCTCCTCACTGTATCTAGTATATAATATATCATGAGAAGCGAGAAGATAGTTGACTGGAAGATCTGAATAAGGAAGGAAATAGTAGGGGGTGCAGTGAATTAAATACTAAATAAGTAGGTACTTATTTTATTTTGTGTCGACGTTTTGACCCACTTAATTGTATGTATACAATGAAACAAGCTACTAAACCTTGATAATTTTATAAGCGGATCTATATCGCTTCAAAGAACAACCAAACATCAGTTGACGATCTATCAGGTACAACCTTGGAGCATCTTGTAAGAAATTAACCAGAAAATGAAAGGAATAAACCACTACATTGAAATGTTTTCTCAACCCAGTTTTCTTGCTAAAGAAATTATTTAATATTCATGATAAACATTGCGGTAAAAATATTTTAATGATTTAAATAATTAATTTTTTTTATTAGTTTCTTCATTTATTATCTAACCTGTTTACCGTATACCCATTAAGGTTTTTTTTTTTATTTACCCATATTTTTGCAGAATATTGGAAATAAAATAAAAAAATATAAACATTAGCATATTTTTTAATACAAACTTTAATGATAAGATAGTAAACTTTCATAGTTCTGGACGGGGTATTCCACCTCACCGTAAAACTTTATATTTTGGTAAAATTGCGGATTCCAAAATAATACACGTTCTGTTATCTTATAAATTATCATAATCGGACAACACAAAGTAAAAGACATTTGAGCATGAAGCCAATACAATACTTCTTTTAAACAACAATATGAAATTATAAGCTCAAACACATGAAGAGGGCCACCAATTTTAATAATAAAAACCCAAGAAAAGTTTTCTTGAACCCACTTTTTTTTTTATTTCTTAAGGTTTGAGTTAGGGTTAAATTTGTTCCTTGAATAGTATATTATACTCATCAAACAACATATTTTAGAATTGAATAGTGTATCGAATAATTGATTACTGACTAGAAATGATCACTTATTCCTCACTAGAACATATCCCTCAAAATAATTTATATGATCAAACAATAATTATTCAATCCTTTTTTCTTATCAACTCCGTAGCATTGAGTCAAATCACGAAAAATTTTTTTTAAAGATCTTGAAAATGAATATAACCATGCATATTTTTATGGAAAAAAGAGTTTAACTTTGATATATATATTTCGGCAATCATTTCATAAAGAAATAACCGTTTGAACTAACAAGTCGAACTATAGTTGATGACATTATTTGCTCGAAGATACCCGAAATATGCATTTTTCCCATACCTACACTCTTGTTTCATAATAAAACAAAAGATTATTTTTATTTTTATTTGTTTAATATTAAAAAGGAAACGGATAAAAAGTTAAAACTTGTGTGACTTAACTTGAAGCGTCAACCTGTAGAACCATTTTTTATTAAATAGGATTGCCGGAATGAAATACATAGATTTAACATGAATAATTATAATAATAATTTAGCATGGAAATGAATAATGAGAGAGAGAAACACATATTTTATTGAAATATTACAATCTGCCACTTGTGGGAAATAAGTAATAGTGCTAAATAGCTTACAATCATTCCATAAATCAAATAAAAAATGAAATAAAATAAAATAAATAAATGAATGTAATAAAAATATTTACATGCGTTAAAAAAAAAAAAATGCAAAAAAGATAATAAAAATAAAGTCTAGTTACACTATTTACAATTTGCCTGGTGTTCCCGAACTAAGCTTCTTCCCCAGGAATGAATAATATGGATTATGTTAAGGCCAGATGAAGTAGTAACCTATTAAAATATTATTAGTTTTAATCATAAAAAAATTAAATCATTTTTTCTTAAAAGAAAGAACATTATCTTTTCTTATTTTTCACATTTTTATTTAATATAATAATTTAAACGTTTAATTCGTAATTGTTTAGAATAATTTAATTTAAAAGGTAATTTATTTTGTTTAGTGTTAAGTGTAATATTTGTAGTAAGTGTGAAAACATATGTTATAAAAGTGAAGAGAGAAAAACAAAAGCGGAGTCGATCGGCTTTTGTTCGCTCCGGCTAGACCGAGCCAGACAGTGTTGACGCGAGCCCTTAGCCGTGCACATCGTATGCTCTCTAGGAGCCCAAAGTTTTGTTTTGTTAATTTGAAGACAGTGTTGACGCGAGCCCTTAGCCGTGCACATCGTATGCTCTATAGGAGCCCAAAGTTGTGTTTTGTGAATTTTAAGACAGTGTTGACGCGAGCCCTTAGCCGTGCACATCGTATGCTCTCTAGGAGCCCAAAGTTGTTTTGTGAATTTGAAGTCAGTGTTGACGCGAGCCCTTAGCCGTGCACATCGTATGCTCTATAGGAGCCCAAAATTGTTTTGTGTGAATTTGAAGAAGATACTAATTTGCTGCCCACCTGCAGGTGTAATTAGTTTAAACTTCGTCATAGATTCGACCAATTCGAATTGACCCAGTCGATCATCTCAACCTCTATTGTTTCACCATCTTCGCTCGCCCTGCCGACGAAAATCCTCTGTCGTCTCAACATCCAGCTCGCCCTGCCGAGAATCTACCATCTACTGAAAACTACTTCGATAGACAGATAAGAGTTTTCATTATTATATCATTGCAATCAGAAAACCGCATAAACATTCATTATTTTGTAATAGATTTTATTTGTAATTTAATAGAGTTAAATTTACTATCGTAAGATTAAATAATATTTGTTTTCTTTTTGTTATTAATTAGTTGTTGATAATTTAGTTAATATTAGTAACTTCATTTCTCATTATAAAAGCGTTTAAATTGTTCTTTTAATTTAATTAATTGGTTTTTCATTATCAAAAGTATTAGTTATTTAATTTACGAAAATTGATTTATGTTATTAGTTTAATAAAAGGTTACATTCAAAATGATATGCGATCTGGTATAATTGAATCAGAAATTTATTTTCCTTATCCATTTCGGAGCTCTCATCGAAAGGTCCAATAACTATTTCGAGGTTGCTCAAACAGATTAGAAATTAAAAACAAAAAAAAAGTTTCTTGAAGTAGCTTTTTTAAAAAATTAAAATGTTTGAATGCCGGTTAAAATGTAGACCTCTAGAATAGTAAAATATTTAATTGACATCGAACAATATATTTTACAGTCAAATTGTTCATCGAATAATTTACTGTTATCTAGATAGATTAATTATGTTATCATATACGAACTGCGGTCTCATTTGAACGTTACCTGGACCGTCCTATCTTTCACAATAATTAATAGGGTCAAACAATAATTATTCAATAATATATTTATTAATAACATATAGTTTTAATTAATGCAATTTAGCGAACAAAATACAGATATCGGTAGTATTCCGACTTATTCATTCCCTTCCTATCCTATCCTAAAATACAGAGATGGAGCGGGCACATAATACTGCTCCGCGTCGTTTAAAATTTGATGAAGCTATTGTATACGCACAATGAGCCTCTGAATGCTGGATCAGCTCAGCAACTCTTTTGTGCCGTCAGAGTTTTATTATTATTTTTTAAGAAACTGTGTTTGTAAGAGGGGAAAGGATTCTAAAGGTAGGAAGAGATGATGTGTCCGTGTTTCGTGAAAGTTTCCTCATTGGGTTTTGAGGCTGAAAGTGGAGTTTTTTCACCTTAAAATTGACCGTGGCCAATCATGACTATCCTCCAATAACCATAACACCATACTGTACGGGTAATCACCATCATCATTAGGTTTAATAGTCCACGTGAAATGCTGATGAGATTACTATCGAGTTCATGTAGAGGTCTTTAACAGTTTTTTTTTTCAAATTTACAATTAAGATACGTTTTTGCTACTTTTTCCCTACGCCAATCTCGTGCAAGGATTATTTATTAAAATTATGACATGTACCATGCTTAAATAACCATATTACTTTTCATTACATGTGGGTTGTATGTCAACAGATCAATTCGTACTATAGACAATATATTTATAAGTTCATAATGTAAGAAATTAAAACTTTACATTCGGACTAGATTATCAATTTCTATTTTAGAGTAAAATGATGATTTAATTTGTAATCAGAAATTATGTTTAAAAAAATAAGTAAATAATATGAAATAAAGATAAAAATTTTAAGCCCAGCATGAAGGCTTTTATATGATAATTTCAGTTACTAAAAACATTAATTAATTTAATAAACATAGAAAATAGACTTTAAAGATGTAGAATTAAGATACTTGGACATAACTTATTAATGCCTATAAAAAATTTTCTAATGCCATGGAAAACAACTTTCTATTACAATATTATATGAAACAAATTAAATATATCGCTGTTACAACCAACCAATGAAACAGTGTTTGGTTCAGTACATGGTAAGGACTTTACTGCCAAACGATAGCTGCAAGGAGGTGAGTCGGCCAAGGTAAATCTCAACAGCCGTGTTTTTTTCCCAAATTAAAGGGTTCAGTTAACCCGATTTATAGAGGCTGGGTTAGCCCAAGGGGAGTCTCGACTGTTTAACAGACTAAATAATTTATGAACCACAGCTGGTCTCGAAATTCGAAAAAAATCAGCAACCAACAAACGGTGGTACCCTGATCACGTCAAAAAATTATAAGAATTTCTAATTATTATTTTTTTTTTTATTGATTGTTACAATTGATTATTGTCCTGGACAAATATTTTCTGTTCAAAATAAAATAATTAAAAATTATAAGAATTTCTATTTAGTTTCCTGGGAAACAATGAATTTCCATTACTCAATGTAACAATAGGCATTATTAACTCTAGTGATTACCTAAATTTATGCGTATTTCGTAACTCTTCGATATCTTTTGGGGTTTAATAACTTAAAAATTATTTGTATTTAAGTCTTCGGATTTTTAAAAACTTATTAACCATAAAACTCTGAATTTCGTAAGTTATTTTAGTTATTTCATTAAACTATATAATATCTTACATAATACATATATACATATATATATATATATATATATATATATATATATATATATATATATATATATATAATTTGTATATATTATATTCCTGAACATTACTGTACAACTCTATAAAATACAATTGGTGACTCCTACATGATTTCTTCGACAGAGAGAGCTGTGTTCTGCAGTGAAAATGCTTCTACCTAAAGTTCAACCTACTAAACAAGTAGAAAGTTTATAATGCGATGGACTTATAGATGGCGTATTTTTCCTTCGACTTGTGGAAATAATCTTAACTACCAAGTTTATTTGTTATTTATTCAGTAATTCGGTAATAGGTTTGGAAATGAAGGGTGAAACATAATCCTGATAATGCACTTTTGCCTACCAGAGAAACGGGAAAAAATTAATAAATACAAAAAATTAAGCAATCAATATTTTTTTATATATAGGGTCCCTTTTTGTTTACCGATAGTTTTAACATGGTATACTGTAATATGGTTGTTAAAATTTGGGTATTGGAAGATCAAAAAAAAAAAAATATATAGAAAGAAAAAAAAGGCTTTCTTTAAATAAACAATTAGATAAGCAAATAAAAATTACAACAAGGTATACTTTTGGTTAGTACTTATTTAAAATATTATTATGTAATGGAAATTTTATTTCTTTTTTATTTATTATAAAAAATTTTCATTCATTTAGCTCATAGTTATTTTTCTTAATAACAAATGTTAATATATTCTTTTACAGATATTTAATATTTCGTTCAAATTTTTATTTTACTACAGTATACATTTTTGAATTATATTAATTATACTTAGTCGAATTATTATTGTATTTACGCACGTATACAGTTATTGTTATTGAATTTAATTTATGGACTTCTAATAAATTATTAATTACTTCTTTAAATGAATAGATGATTTATGGCACCTTAGCCTAATGAATTAATTATAGTGATGATTAGACCGGTTAGTCCTCATTCCAACTCATCAGATTGAACAGCCTGTGAGTCATAGAACAGTAACGGACGTGTTCCATCCTGCTCTTGCATGCACAGTTCAGGCCTTTGACAGATGTGTACCATTATAGTCTACCTGTCTTTCACCACTAAGACATCAGTTCACAAGGACTTAACATTGTATTCCTTAAAACACAAAGTTAGGATCGTTTTTGCTCGGTTGAGTTAAAAACATTTGAATCAACACAAAATTATCTTTAAAAACAAATTAAAATTAGATCTACATTCCGATTAAATTCACAAATTGTGGAGTTCAAATTTTTGTCGGGTCAATATTAGCCAACCGGAATTTTCATAAGCACGTGTGTTACTTTAGTTTGACTGAGTAATTTCAAACTGGTGTTACTTTTCACTAAAATGGTCCCTCTGATATGAACTCGGTTTAAGCCTTTATACGTATCCCTACATTTAGAAAATATAATTTATTTTATTTTTTTATCGAGATGGATCAAAATCAAAAATTTGGTAGAACTGATCTAGTGAACAAATGACTCCAGTGCAAGAAAAAAGAAAACTTAAAACAAATTCAACAGCTGGTTTGAATATGCTTGTACCAACATCTACGAACCTATTTGTATATTTCTATAATTATATTACTTCGACCAACTACTATGTTTAAGAATTTTTAACTTTACTCAATTAGGCCAATACAAATTGTATATTAAGCAGACATTTGCGTATTATTAGCGACTAATGGTTCGAGGTACATACAAATAATTCTGAGAGGTTCAATTTCAAACAAGATTTATTTTAAGCTTACAACTAAATCTTATAATTTTTTTTCACCTTGAACACGATCGAAATATGTAAATAAAAAAGACTTTCCTTCAAATTTTTAAAATTTTAAGTATAATTATGAGTAATTTCGTGAGTCACTGTACGTTGGAAGACAGGTAGACCGGTCCTCCAAACATAATGATACGGAACACAATGAGGAGGCAGACCTGAACAGTGCGTGCAAGAACAGGATGGAACACGTCCGTTCCTGCTCCATGACTCACAGGCTGTTCCATCTGATGAGTTGGAACGAGGCCCAACAGGTCTAGTCATCATTGCAATTACTTAATTAGGCTCAGGTGCCATAAATCATCAATGATGTCTATTCCTTTATATAAGAACTTATTAATTTTAACCAAGTTCATAAATTTAATTTAATACCATTAATGATATACTCTGTTAATTACAATGTTTCAACTTCCTACATTTATTAAATACTTTCTTGCTCTAGAAAATAAGTTAAAAAAAACTAAATAGACAGGACCTAAATAACAACCTACAAAAAAAAAACGAGGGAAACTTATGTAGATGATAGAACAAATGTATAAGGAGAAACTTATGTTAATAAAAAAAATGTATACAGGCAGACTTGAGGGCTGTTGTTAGAAGTGAAAACTCAAAAATTTGGAATAACTCTGTTATTTTTTTAATTCCTTAATAAATTACTGTCGGAATTATTTATATTTCACAATTTTGTAAATTGAAATTATTAACCTTAGCCTGGTTTTCACATCTAATGGCACATCGAACCATAATTATATACATCTTCAAGTATTTTTTTAATTAATCAAAACATTTGGTGCGTTGCACAATCTCAATACTATATATCAATAATTTAATTGAAATAATAATTAGTATAAATTTATATTATTCATACCTCGTGTTTATATCAATGTATATATTAATGAACTTTATTTTCATTTTTAGCAATATTATCACCTTTAAGTTCATCAACGCTTACAACTACAACCAATGAATTTCATATGATTTGTTCTTTTAATAATTTCATAAAAGAAGACATTTAACTAGGGCGAATAAAATGTTTAAATGGAAACGAAAAGTTTAACTAGTTACTGATGATTTAGTTTATTATTTTACGAACTTTTAGTTCAATATAATTATTCTTAACTCAATTGTTTAATAGAGTTGATTAAAATAAAATTTATAACTCGTACACAGGCCACTACAAGTCACCAGTCTCGCGCGATATTTCACAAGTATGTTGAAAACTCATAAGTTTCTCACCTACCGAAAATCGCTCAACACGGTTTATGAAGTCTTCACTTTAAAAACAATTATTAAATTAATTTACTTTTGCTATAATTTTTAATCATTGATTTAATTTTTAATAGGTAGGGACCGACCCCGGTGACTCAAATGGTTAGAGCGTTGCCACGGTGAGGCGGAGTTCCGGGTTCGAATCCCGGCTGGGGGGCAAATCATTTCTCTTAAAAATAAAGATATTTTTAATTTACTTTTGAATGTCATTCGTTTTCCTCAGATTATTGTTTAATACTATGAATATTTCAAAAAATTGAAGAAGAAAAAAAAAATCAAACAATCTATTATTTTAATAACTCGTATGAGATTTAAGATTATTATAATAACTATTATAATCGAGATTATAGTTGTGTAGAACATTATTTTGAAGACCATTTTTCAGACCTCGTACACTTGATACTCAAAAGTTTGAATGTGGGACTATATATGTAAAAAAAAAATCTCTACCACTACAAACCATGAAGGGTCTTGGGCTCAGCGCATGGTAGAGTCACTGTACTGTTTCTAATATAACGGACTATATATAATAATTCAATATTATTTATTAATTACATTTGATAAAATATGATAATTAAAGTTGTATTATTTAGTAATTTAAATTTGTTATTAAATATAACAAATGTTAAGGGCTACCTTGGTCTTTATTACCCGAGTAGCTACCTGGGGACTTACGTTCTTTTTATTGTACGTGACCGAACCCAATGAAATATAAATATATTATTTAAAGACTACAGGAAATGTTTTTATTAGACTTCCATTTTATTATTCTCTTGAAGTTTGCCTTCATTAATTTTCATTTTTATTTTATTTTATTTAGTTTTTTTCAGTATTCTATAGATCAACTCTTTAACTACTATTAAAAAAAACCTGTACCACTACAACCCATGAAGGGTCTGGGATTCAGTACATGGTAGAGACTGTACTGTTTCATGGACAACGGTTCTGCAAGGAGGTGACTTGTCCTAGGTCACGCTCAACCGCCAGATTTTTCCCCCATATTTTGGGTACCCTATTTTTATAATGTTTTATAGAGGCTGGGTGTGCCCCAGGAGGGTCCTAGATCCTATATGATCCATCTCCCGCTGCAACTACTATTATTTATTAATTCTGATTACCTTTTAACTGTGACAGAATTTATTATAACTTAAGGAAAATGTAAGTACGTATATTCTACTTATGTCACAAAGTATTACATTTTATTTTCATTGTAGTTAATACATTTTCCTTTCACAAAAAAATAATTATATAACAATTGAAGTATCAAACTTAAGTTCACAAACTTTGCACGTGCATAACAGCCCAGTTAAATAAAATAATCACAATTAAATCATTATACCATTTTATGATAATTATTATTGTTTGACTCAAAACATTTATATTCTTTTATCTCATGGTAGAAAAATTCCGAATTATTTAACAAATAAATTATTACATTTGCGTCATCAAGATAATTATGGGAAGAGCCAATGCAGTTTTTTTTTATTTAAATAAATAAAAAGCTACCTAATAAAGGATAATTAACAAATTAAATAATAGTTTAATGTAATCAACATATTTATATAAGTATTTACATTGTATATATCTCTTCCAAGGAGAGGATACCACGTGAATCAATACCAACAAAAAATATAAATATAAAGTATTCCACCAAGCTACGTAAAAGTTAGAAAGTTGGAAAATTAACTTAAATATTATAAATAACCCTACATTGTTTTGTATTGCCGTTTTAGATAAAGATAGAAAACGCCTCCATTGTCAAGTATAATAAGAAAATGTCATAAAAAAATGTAATTATCTATAAAATAAGAATGGTACGAGTATTGATCATCAAACACACCTTCAAATAATTTATGCAGTATTACAGGTTTGCATTCCCCGTCCCAAAAATTTGTTTAATGAAAATCGTAAACAATATATATAATATTACTCTGAGCAGGTTTCCAGAAATACTATAATAAAAATTAAAAAAATATTCTGAAAATTTCATTCACTACTCAAATTAGTTATTGTAATATCACCTACAATTCATTATGTATTTATGTCCATCATGTATGCTTGTTGGGCATTAACTATGTATGTTCATTACGTGTTCGATATGTACCGCTTATAATTCGTGTACGTACAAAATATAGTAGTATTACAGTAAAAGACAAAAATACTGAAAAAAAAATTCAGTTTTCATTATTTGGAGAACTATATTTTAAAAGCTAGAGAGGAAATAGTTGACTGGAAAAATTGTTCATCCTCTATATTTTAAAAGATTGTAATAACATAGTAAATTGTAAATACATTAGATAATCGGAAACTTTTATTTAATAAAACTAAATTTTTCTTCGCCGTTTCAGACAACTGCAACATTTACTAGTCAAACGCTCGAAGTTCTGAATTCACACGGCAATCCTTAGACCCATCTGGACTTATGGAATAGAGCTTAGAGGCTCCACTAAACCATCGAATTCCTCTCGTATTTAATCCTAACAATCCAAAATCCTCCGTAAAATCCTCACTGCTCCTTACTTTGTTACGAACAACGTATTCCATAATGACCTTAATGTTCCATTTGTCCCTGGCCCATATCAGATATCATAAAAATTCCTGATAATCCTCCAAGAAGATGGTCTCGTGACCTTCTAAGTCGAACTTGTTATTTGAGTACAAACACTGGGTAGATTCTTCTACTTGTCTTTCATGCTAATATGTACCAATCATTCTATTTACTGGTTGTATTAGCATAATACAGTTGTAAATTTCACTGAATAAATTATAAAAAAGATTTTTCTACAGCATAAAAAAGTTTCCGTGGTATAATAAATAACTAACCCCTAATCTACATTTTCGAAAAATAGATCTTGAAATTTTTATTTCATAAGATTATTTGAACATCAGATAAGATCTGAAATTCAAACATCAGATAAGATCATTTGAACCGATTTGCAATTAATAATTGGATTTTAGAGTTATTCATTTTTTTTATTAATGAAATGTTTGCAAAAATTTTCTTCAGAGGTCAATATAAGGATATTTTTTCATAATAAATATCAAAATGGAGAAAAAATAATTAATTTACTTTTCACCAAGATATTATTAAGTAAAAAAAAAAAGTTAATTTAATAGACATTCTGGTCTTCTTCCAAGCCAGCAATACATCTTTCAAAATATACGATGAAGTAATAAAATAAGTAATTGGTATAGCAATTAATTAACGGTTATAATTAGATCCAAAGTTAAGTAACGATGAACGTAAGAGAACATTTGAGGTTCACAGATCGAGCCAAATCTATTTTCGGAGTTGTAACCTTCATGAATGATTTATCCCTGACGATACATACCGATTTCATTACCTTGTTCATTCTTATGTAATAATATGAATCTCTTACAACATGCAACTTAAAATAAGAAAAAAATAATCAACTTAACATAAAAATTACTATAAATAAATACTTAGTACATACACACAAACTTCGTAGATCAAAGGTTTTCCGCTAACCATCCATTCATGATTGATTAATTCTTACCTGTAAAACCAAAAAAAGTTTAATAATAAGTAAAATAAATTAATCTAAATTTTCTGTGTTTATATCATGCTCGTTTAAAATGTTCGATGTGGTGTATAATCAGTAAAAAAAAGGTAAGCAAAGCCCGAACGACCAATTGGAAATTGATATTTATTATAACAATAAATAAAAAAATTCATCTTATATTTGTTTAAATAATTAATATTTATTTAGTTTTTAAAACTATAAGGAAAGCCTAAAAAATTGGAATAGTAATCATTTAATTTTTAAAAAAGGGATGTATATCCTAAACAACAGGGAATTGAGAAAAATCTAAATTACCCACACAAAAGTAAATTCTTATGAATTTTCGAGTTACAAGTAACTGGAGCAGCTGAAAAGACGTTCATCCAAAGACAATTAATTGTTGAGTTTAATATAAAATATGGAACCATATTACGAAATAGCCATATTGCATAGGATCCATAATACCAAGCTGTCATTTCTAAAATGAGACATCATAAAATGATCTGATAAGGAAGAAAAAATTACGAACGACCTCATAGCAGAACAATTTTTATCTAATTTCATGAAAGGAGGATGTAATTTAGGAACTGACTGTTATAGTATCTAACATCCAAGGACAATGAATCTCTGGATCTTTATGGACAAACTGTTTTCGCAAAAGACGAACAAGTCAAGAACCAGATATGTTTTAATTTATTTAATAATGATTTGGTATTATAAGTGAAAATCTAAGAAATATCCTAAAGGGAGACGGTGTAGTTCAGTGAATAGGGCGCTGAGTTGGTGAGCTTTAGGTCTCGGGTTTGATCCGCGTTTGGAAGATACGTTATTTAGTCTATTAACAGCTATAGATCGACTCAGTTGGATCCGGCGATCCTCCTGGGTCTACTTTGATACCTCCTGGTTTGGACCTACCTCCTGGGTTGGATCAGGCGATAACCTGGCTATTAATATTGGTCTAGACCTAATCACCTCCTTGCACAACCGTTGGGTTAGGAACAGTATAGTTTCTACTGTTCATTGAGTTCACACCTTGAATTATTGATAGAGCGACCCTAATTGGATTGTAGTTTTTTTTTTTTTTTGAGCTTTTACAAACTCCTTAGATTCCTACCCCCTACATGCTTTCTTATTATCCAATACTATTTCATTAACAGGCCATTTAAAGTAAAACATAATAATGTATATTCATCCCAATTTTCTCAATCTGCTAGTATTCCTCAAGGCTATATCCTCGGCCCAATCATCAACACAGTTTGTACAGCTGACATCCCAACCCATCCCAATACTATCCTTACCACGTACGCTGTTGGTATATGTCTATTATTATCGCTATACATTTCACTGACCTATCATTAGAGACACTGATTCATAGCTTTAATTTTTAAGAATTATATCATTAATTATTGAAAAAATAGCTTTCATAGCTTTAATTTTGCGTTTTCTGGGCGTTTATAGTTAAATAGGATAACGTCAAGGAATGGTAGTCGGCAAGAGGGGGAAACCAATTAAACTAGCAAAATCACTTGAAATACCTTAATTGTATTATTGATTGAAACTCAACATGGCACATGTTTCTGCAGTAGAGTGTGTCATGTTCATATTACGATCTGCCAATACAAGATTATAGCGACTAAAAAATCTTTCTGCGTCAACACTATTCACAGGGGCCCACACAGTCATCAGAGCTGTCTCAGCAAATCATCTGTGAACAATTTTTACAGCTAAGAGTAGCTGAATTGTGTCTACACTGTCGCCATCCCTCTCTAGCTCTACAAGCTGTCTTTGAAAATAGCTGTTACCTTCCAGGAATTTACTGTCATCAGCAGATTTGAATGTTGGAGCAAGCCGCAAACTTTTACGTGCTCAATAAATAGATTACTGCTGTTGTCTTGAGGGTTCACCATATGAGATGCCAGTTTCACAAAACTTTTTGACAACATTCTCTTTTTTGGGTTAAGACAACCTGGTTCTTTACCTCCTGCACAGCCTTTAAGGTTATGGGAGGGAAAACACCATCACTCAATTTTATGTAAGGCTTAGGGATACCAAGTCCTATCAAAGCAAATGATCGTATGGATATTTTGACCCTTCCAATACATTTATCAATTTGACAAATTGGCCACACACTTCGTCAACAAATGTCAAATGAATAGATATCAAAGTTTCCTTACTACTATCTGCAAACTGCTCTAAAATATAATCAATACTCGAGTTTTGGGTTCAGTTTTGTCGTAAAAATCGCTGCTATTTCGCGTGTTAACGTATTTATCTCTAAAAACACCATTTACCGCTTCTCTACCCATCATACTTGACTGAAACGGCAAGAAACAAATCGCCGTTTAAGGCTACTTGAATATCTACTAGACAAACGTTCAATGCTCTCAATTAATTACAAAATACTCATGTGCATGAGTATTTGGATTTACGGAGTAGAGCTTTGAGGATCCACTAACCCATCAAAATCCTCTCGTATCCAATCCTTACAAGGCAAAATCCCCGATCTAATCCTCAATGCTTTTATTACTTTATTACGAACGAAGTCATCCGTAATGACCTTAACGACCCATTTGTTGCTGATTTAGCCCAAACCCTCTATCAATATATTCATGACTAAATTTATTCCTATACGAATCTAGGAATGGGTAAGGTTGTACCTATCGGATAATTTGTAGCCGATATTGAAAAGTAGTCGATACAAGGACCGGATACGGTCGAAATGTACCCGATACAGATACTCACCTGTATTCACATTCACTAGTCAGTATCCACGACGATTGGCGTATTCACTACAATTGAGTCAACTACCTTACCTTACTACAATCTCTACTCCCGCAACTGCTGAAATCAGGTGCAAAAAAAAATTATTGACGAAATTGATTAACTATTTCTCCTCGTTTTTACTTTCAACAGTAACAAATTTTACATAACTTTAAAGAAGAAAATTATTTTCACAAAATTTAAAAAAAACAGCACCGGAATATGGCGAGTATTATAACAGCTATAGCGTTTTAAAGAGTTCAGCATGCGGCGGCGGACTGAAAATTTTTGTATTACAATCCAAATTCTACGTATCTTGGAACGTGAATAGCAAAAGTTTGAGGTAGGGTTAACAACTATTTTTTTTGTTTAATTATGTATATATAATAGCTTTCAAAAAATAGTTAATCAATAAAAACATGACTTTAATCATTTGATGCCTTGTGCAGGTTACTATTTCGGCGAATAACTCTGTAAAAATGATAACAAAAACTGATCCCCCAAGAAAGGCTTCTGTGTAGCGTATTAGAAGAGTAAGGAGTCGGGATATCTGTATTCAAATACAAAAATATCAAGTAAAAGTATCGGATACAGAAAAGTATTTCGTATCATTTGTATGCAGATACAGGAAAATCCAGTATCTACCCATGACTACTCGAACCCATTAGTTTAAAACCTAGCAACCTCTTCAATTCCCGATAGTCCCCCGACGCGTCTGTAAAGAAGATGGCCTCGTAACCTTCTATGTTGAATTTGTTGTTCGAATACTACCAGTGGCTACTCTACTTGCCTTTACCTCATGCCATTAAATATCTTTCATTCCAATTATTTAATTTATTATTATTATACAGTTGTAAATTTCATTAAACAAATATGTTTAAAAGTTAAGCTTTCACAAGTGGCAGTTTTAAACTTTCAATTTTACACTATTTGAGAACATTATTTATTTAATACTTATTAACTTAGTTGTTAATAATAACTCTCCTTAATTTACTTCACCTCTTTATCAAGAATGGTCCGACAAATTTTGTTTTATATTTATAAAGCTCATAAGATAAGAAAGTGGAGCATCTGTTGACCGTCACTAAGGAGTTATCAGTATCAATAAATGTAACCCAAAGAGGATACTGATTGCACTTATCTTGTAATAAGATGAATTACGATTCCTCAACAATAATTGACAACGCTATAAATTTTATCCCTTTTATAAATCTTCAATAGATTTATGATTTTGTTTTCAAATGCTTCGATTATAACTTTCCAAGGAAGCACTCCATCTTAACGAGAAATATTATTCCTGTGAGAAATATATAGTACGGATATTCTTATTCTCTTTCAAGTGATGTAAACTGAAATGTATTATCCAGATAATAATGGCGGAAAATCATTCGGAAAGAAAATATAACCAGCCAATATCATCAATAGCCAACTACTAATTTCAATAAGAACTAATAATATGCATAACATAGGATAATAAATTTATAAATATTTTTGTTTTGAAGAGAAAAGATTTGTACTGGCCGGGATTCGAACCCGGGTCTGCATCTCCGGTGCTGTGCTCTAAACCACTGAGCTACCAGGGGTCGTATCCAAGTCAGATAAAACCATTCTCTTCACCGATCCTATATCCCCGTGTTCTCGCAGCTTTTGCGATGTTTACACGGGGAAGAATGCTCATTGAACATTACTTTAATTAGGATCTTGTTGATTTACGTCAATATATTGTATTATTTATAATTTATTTTTATTTTGATGGTGATAATGTTTGAATATTTTTGTTTTGAAGAGAAAATCCCGGCCAGGAAAAATATTTCATCTTCAAAACAAAAATATTTAAAAATTATCACCATCAAAATAACAATTAATAAAAGTTAATACATTCAATTATCACAATAAAAGAAAAACTGCACCACTACAACCTAAGAAGGGTCTTGGGCTCTGTACTTTTTATAGGAAAACTTTTGGGCAGGAAAGTTAAGGATACCCACATTATAGATGCTGGACGAGCCCCTTGAGGTTCTGTAGATCCGCTTGTGAATAGATCGAGTAATTTATCAGCAACAGGAGTATTTGAACCCAGAACATTCAGCATAGAGACTCAGTGAGGTACACTGAAGTACCCCCCTCTTTCAATTATGCCCAGTATACCGTTACGAAATGTATATTTAACCTTTAAATAACAAAATAAAATCAACATTGCCATAAACATATTGCTCCTTCAAAAGAACAACTTAATAACTAATAAAAGACTAACTTTTCAAAGGAGGTAGTTGAAAGTCCCATGTGAGTTTAAAAAAATAAAAAATTGAGTATTGGAAAAGCGAAACATTCAATTATAATGACGGTCATGAAATTATTTATTTGACATTAGAAAATGTTCAAAGCTAAACATAAAACTTCAAGTGCAAACATAATACAACTAAAGAATATGACTTAAAAATCAGATATGCAGTTCCTGAATTAAAAACCTTCAACCAATTCACTTGTTACTGAAAGCTCAACTCAAAAGTGCCAAATTATGAGTTGTGTCGTTGTTCTTTTGAAGAGGCGATATTTAGTGCAACGAAAATATATTTAATATATAAACAAACATATTTAATGATGTAACATAAACTAGAGATTGCAACTACACGATAAGCTTGAACCAGCTATCAATTAAACTCAACTAAGATTAAAGTATAGTATCGATTGCAGTAAATTACTATCGCCTGTACCACCTTGAATATAACATGATCAATTAATTAAAACTATGAAGCAATTAAAATAAATAACATATTCTACTGAATTGAATTATTGATTATTTAATGTGTTATGGAAATCTTACTTAAAGTTCAGCTATAATCTTACTAGTCAATGTGTATATTATGAAAAAAACATCCTCTGAACAAATTCGTCAAAACCGACTAGTTGTACAAACAAATTATCCATTTCATTTTCAATGACTGATAATTTAATATGAGTCACTGAAAAAGAAGTTTATAGATTTTCAGGAGACATCATTTACTATCTAGTAGGCCGTACCCATCGTTATTAATTTTTTTAATTAAATTTTTATGAGAATAATTGTTTTTTAAAGAAAATTCTTTTTTTTAAATACTGAACAATAATTTAAAAATATTTTTTTTTTTTGTAGTCTGAGTATATGAAATGTAACTTCAACTCCAGTTCATATATAAAAATAAAAAACTCTTTTGGAATAAACTTTATTGCAATTTTTTATACCAAATGCCGTTCAAAAATTGTATCTAATACTTTTAACTTGTTTACAATATTGTAACAGTAAAAGTTTGTTACAAATCTAAGGTATTTGTATAAATGTGTATGTATGCGCGAATGAATGTTTAAATGCGTGTATGCATAACCATTCACAATATAACTTTAACAATTTATATTTAAATAAGCAAACGAAATTTAACCAATGAAAACTAAAGTAAAAGAAAAATTAAATATTCTTAGAACAACTGAAAATGATTGCTCAAATTGGGGAACACAAAAACCAGCTCGTTTATCTCAACACATAAATATGACAAAACTGTACTTTAAGAGATTCTAGCACGTCTCCTCAATCGAAGCACTGGTATATTATAGAAAACTTATGAAACATTTTTCCGCTCAAGGCATTTAAAAATTAAACATGTTAAATGTGAATTACTGATGCCCAAATTATTTATTATTTAAATAAGTCCCTATTTTTATTCGAAGAAAAGAACCATAATTTGAAATATTTATTTTACTGACCCCAATGCTCAAAAAAATTCAAGGCCTATATTAACTAATCCCATTTAAATCAGGGATGCGAAATATACGAGACCACTTGGATTGCAATACAAATCATTTATTTAGATCGACAGTGTCATGAAGACGGAGAGCCTTGATGGTTGCCAACCTTCGTAACGAAGACGGCATTTAAAGAAGATTCAAGTTTGAATATTCTTTTATGAATTTGTTCTGTCTTTGTTATAGTATCTGTTAATTAATAATTATCATTCGCATCAGTTTAAAAAAACATTAACGGTAATAAAAAAAATAATCCCTCCGCGTACTTAATATATTACATTCATTTCACATATGGGGCGTTTGGTTTCAAAATCAGGTACATCCATTTTTTTTCCAAAAATGTTTTATTTTTTATAAGTTCCTAATGTCAGAAATGATGTATTACAAGTATTTGTTTCAAAACCGTGTAAATCCTTCGAAAATCAATACCAATAGATTCTCTTTCCTCTCAAATGTCGTCACATTACATTAAATAAAAATGTTTGATGTATGAAAAATTAAAACTATGTATAGGTGTATATTGTTAAAGTGATTTGTTTTTAAAAATTTCTATTTTATTTATTTTTTCAACCAAAAACTAACCAGATTTCGATATTTTCTGATTAAGATTTATATAACATATTTTTGTAAGGTAAATGAGATTTAAAAAAAGAAGATCATAAAAAAGTTGGCATTTATTATTGTTTGAAGTCAATTGAAAAAAAATAATTTAAAAAAATTTGTAAATTGATTTTTTTAATTAAATCTTTTTTGATCAGTACTGACAAAATTTCGAAAATGGATGTAACCGGTTTTAAAACTAGACGCCTTATATATAATACTTATTTGTAAGAATAAGTTTCATTTTTTTAATCCTTGGAACGTTATTGTTGCATGGAACCAGGGCCCGTTTCTTAGACACATGAAAAGAATTAAATTAAAAAAATCACTTCTTCACTTTTGAGCTGGATACGTCCTCAAAGTTGGGGTTGGCACAGAGACGAAAGAGATAAAAAGTTTTCGAAGTTTTAACAGGGGTGTCACAATGTCTTGCTATCTTTTCTATTATTCAATTTTTTTTCTTTAAGTTTGAGTTATTAAAGAAATATTTACCATTAATCAAAACAAAGTCTAAGAGAGTTTTTTGATAAAAAAAGTGAAAAAAAAACCTTGCAATGCAGGAAACTCTTTTTGTAGTAAACAACGGAACTTAAATTAGAAATCAGTTTGGTCTGAAGGATATGTTTCCTTCCTGTATCTTATTTGTTTTTAATTATAAAGGATTAATTAATTAATTTTTAATTAATCCTTTATAATGCTTTTACTTATATGATCGATTCATCCGAAATCAATCCATTGTTAATTTTCTTAGGATCCTGAAAATCCTTGAAAATTCTCGATTGCGAATTGATAGCTTTTTAATGACCCATTTTAAATCCACATCAAGGACTCACGGGGTTTTGTTCATTTGTTCAGCGGGAACATTAAAGGAGAATTGCAGTAATAGTTTAAGACATACAATCATTGGCTAATGGAAGAGATAATGAACAAATGAATCAGCTAAAAAAACAAGGAGAGGGAAAAAAGTTGTAATACGATATAAGGTTTTAGGATATAACATATAGGAACATTGGAAATGTCCAAATTGGTTCAATCTTTGACTAATTAATATATAAAATAACTTGTATCACTACAACCCATGAAGGACCATGGGTTCAGTACGTGGTAGAGACAGTACTGTTTCAAGGGAGGTGATTTATCCGAGATCACACTCAACAGCCATATTTCTCTACCAACCAAAAGTATCCGCTTTATAGAGGGTGGGTGAGCCCCGGGAGGGTCTCTATATCCCGTGCCAATTAACAGACTATATGATTTATCTGTCTGAATTTATCTAATTAAATAATTTATATTATAAGTATACATATTTAACTCCAACATAAGAATAATTTTCCAATGTAGGTTATCTAATACTTGGGGAATCCATGCAAATTCAGGTTAAGTATGAAATTATTCAAAAAGCATAAAATTATAAATCACGTACTTTATGAAAATCTTTATATTTACTTAAAAACATTAAATTTTACATAAGAACTGTAATGTTTATTTCAATAACAAGGTTATATTAGAAAGAAATTACAGAAAAATGTCTCGATATGCATTCAATATATCTTGCAGAGCAGAACTGCTCCAGAATTGTACGATTGAGGTAATATCGTCAATACAAATGCAAAGTTTTGATCGTGAAAAAAATACATTTTTCGTTTTCCAACTATATCGATTGCTATTGTATTAAAATTGATATAAAATTCATATCTATTCTATAAATTAGGTTCAAAAACAATGTATAAAGACATAGCTCAAGTATGTTTGACGATACGAACTGCTCTCGAGTGAACCTTAACCTAGAACCGGTTTTTTCACGCTTTTGAAAAGTGGTGCTTTGCATTTGTATCGACGATATATCCTAATATATTAAATATTTTGTAGGACTATTATAATATTCTTTATACTAATATTTTCGGATAGTATCCAATTAATCCGATTGTTAATGTAGTTTTGAACACTTCTATCCTTTTACCATACTTACTTTCGATAAACACACGGATAATAAACTAAAAGCTCATATGCATTTATGTTTTACGAGACAAGGAACCCATTAAAGCTCTTAAACATGTATCTAATTACATAAGAACATATTTTAATATCTGCTAGTAGCTATGTAAGGAGATACCAAGTGACAGTTGCTCGGCTCGTAGAGACCTTGGCCCCACTTAGCGACGGCGACCCGTGAATAATTGGGAAAAATTTCGCAACTGAAATTATGTTTAACACTAACTTATCCGATTATTTCGAAGCCCCTTACCTACACTTCTCCATTTGGTATGCTTTATGGGCAGGGCTTCAGAGATGACAAAGCTCCTGTGGGCAAAAACGGGTTTCCTTTGCAGGTAGTTAGCTGATTTAATAGAGGCTGCAAGCGCAGCACGTTTGGAATATATTGTTGCAGTCTTGTGCAATCCTGCGGAAATAAGCGGTGCATCCGTTGAATGCATAATATCATAATAATTTAGAAGGGTCCTCCATGGAGGACATTGAACGTCTTATGAATTGATAAAACGACTTGGAAATGATGGCTCGAACGTTGACGGATAATTAATATTAATATATTAATAAGTCGACAAGCTAATTGCGCTTAATAAATTCATCAGCCGTTCGTTTTTAACCTAATTAAATGCTTGAACGATCGACTCATAAAATTAATGGTTTTAAAGATGGGATCTTATCGTCTTTATATATTAAAAAAAAAACTTGAAAAACTACAAACCGTGAAGGGTATCGGATCCAGTACTCAGTATGTTGTCTTGCATAACGGTTGGCTTGGAAGTAGTCCCTAGAGGTGATTTAGTCGAGATAACGCTCAAATACCAGGTTCGCCCCCCTCTTAAAGAAACCAACAAAGGGGCTGAGAGAGCCCTAGAAGTGCCTAAAAATGCCACAGGGCCGATTCACGGATTTAACAGAACAAATAATTCATCTGCCACAACGGGGCTCGTACTTTTGACTTGAAGCTCACTAATTCAGCAACCTACGTACTGAGATACCCAGCTTCCTGTCCGTTTACAATATAATATTAACATTATATTAGATTTATTGATTTTTCAAATGAGGTTTTGTCATTTATTTATTTTGTTCTTAGCCGAGAATCGATACTACTTATACGATCTGCCTTCTATTACTTTAAATTACTTTCCTGCACAATCGCTAGAAACAGTCCTAACGAAGTTGAAGTTGTAGAGATTGGGACATATAAAAATATTTCTTCATTTAGGTATGATCTGTTTTCATAAATACCTAATTGATTTTAAAATATATTTTTTACACACGACCCAAGATAGGTAAAAATCTTGAGGTCGGAAATTTTATATCAATTCTGTGGCGTTAATCGGTATGGTTTGGCTATCAAACCACATGTTTACTGACGATCATTAAAAAAACTACCGTTAATAAACTTATTAAGCTAATGAACAAAAAAAAAAGTACAAACAAAACAAAAAATGTATATTTTATAAGATTGTTATTATTTAATAATTAATAGCATTATCGCATTTCGATAATAATAATATTTTACAACGATATTTATTCGAAAACCAAAACGTCGACTAAAAATAAATAAGGATTACATATTAAAGTATATATGTCTAGGCCGCAGCCCCCATAATTTTATACGAAACTGTTAATCTTTACACAAAAATCCTTAGTAGGTATATTTTTCGATAAAATATTTGAAAATAAATTTCAACAGCTCTTAGTCATTTAGCATTCAAAATTATCATAAGGTGTAAAATTAAGATGAACACAGACAAGCTCTTGTTTTGCATTATTCATCTTTTACAATGGAAAAAAAAGTCAAATACAGACATTTTTAGAACAAATATTGACATAAGTTGGTCATATCCGTGATGGAATAATTAGCATTCCAAACTACGCATAATTGACATTGTTTATTTCAAGGTTTAACCATGAAATAAACAAATGATAAGTGAATAGTACCTAAAACAAAATATCTTACAGCAATAAGCCAGTTAATAATATATGATATAATATTTTGGATTAAATTCTAGATCAACGCTTCAAGTTCCAAGGGAAATGACAGAACAATTAGATTGATCTGAATGAGTTTTGTTTTTCCTCATCCTCCAAGATTTTATTAATACACAGTTAAAAATGTATATACAGTGTTACATACTTTCTGTAGTAAGCGTTACCTGCTATCTCTGGTAAAGGCTAATAGTTTTAGAAATGTTTAAAAAATACAACCAATAAATTAATAAATAAATAATTAATATAAAACAAAAATCTCAAAAGTTGGACAAGTTGCCTTCCTGAAGTTAGGGATTAATAATAATTCTGAAAAAACAAAACAACATCAACTCAAAACTTGATATTTTTAAAATAATCCTTCAGGAACAATTGAATTGGTTGAAGCTTTTTAATTCATGAACGGCATCTGATATTCCATTTCTAACATTTTTTTTCAAAGTCATATTTTTAGTTTTATCGTGTTGTATTGAAATGATAAAAAGTTAAAATAAAAAAAGTTTCAAGCTTTTAAAAATTTTCTAAATGTTAATAAAATAATTTAGATACCACCATTAGAATAGGAATGCTTTGCTTTACCTATACACTCATATTTTCATTTTTATTTTTTTTTACTCACATGGAACATTCAAATATCTCTAGTTATGACATTATTCTTTTGAAGGAGCGATATATTGCACATATATACGTCAATATATTTTATATATATTGCTATCTTCTCCACATCTCTACACTAGGGGATTGATTCTGAGTTGAAGAGTACATTATATTCATTAATCATAAATATAATTAAAAATGAAACGTCAAAACTCCTTAAAAATAAAAAAAGAGAATATCTTAAAAAGAAATTAGTAGAGATAGTAACTAATAGAATCAATAGTAACTTAAGGGACATGTACACGGGTATAAACAGGTCGCGTAAACGGTATGTTCTTCCAATGACTCCAATTAGAGACGAAAATAACAATATTTTAGCTAATCCCACGGACATTTTGAGTAAGTTTAAAAATCACTTTGATAGCGTTTGAATACCGGGATTAATAATCAAATCCCTGTTTCGGAATATCAGAGTGCCGATATCTTGGTTACAAAGATATGGAAACATGAAAAATGGAAGAATGGAAAGAATCTATACTTATTCCAATACACAAAAAGGGGGCGAGGACGGACTGCAATAACTGCGGAATCTCGACTTGCTATAAAATATTCTCATAAATCCTAACTAGTAGAATTACGGAATACGCTGAGGAAACTATCGGAGATTATCCATGTGGTTTTAGACGAAACCGTTCAACCATCGATTTAATATTTTCCTTACGCCAAATACTAGAAAAAAATTAGAATACAACGGTATCGTTCATCAGCTTTATATCGATTTAAAAAAAGCTTAAGATTCCATTGACCGTCAGATTACGCATTACGTATTGATTGAACAGGGTATACCAAAGAAATTAGTAAATCTAGTATTGATGTGTATGAGCAAAACTTTCGACAAGGTTGGAAATGGTAATAATTGTTAGGAGAAGTTTGAGGCTCGTTCAGGTTTAAAACAAGTTGATTCGCTATCACCTGTACTATTCAATTTAACACTCGTTATTAAAAAGGTGATAACAACGAAAGATATTTGAATTTGAATATGAATAGTAAAATATCCGTGGTGGGTTTGCGGACGATTTTGTACTGTTGGACGAAGAAACTATAAAACTAAATACACAAACGTTAATGAATGCTGGTAAGGAAATAGGGTTGGAAATAAATTCCGATAAGACTAAGTATATAGTTAGTAGCAGAAAAGGGCGAATTATTGGTGTTGTAGGAGGGAATAAGTTCGAACATGTGGAGAAGTTTAAGAAATTAGGGTCTATGGTAACTGGAAAAACGAAATTCAAGAGGAAATAAAGGCGCGACTAAAGAAGGGAAATTCTTGTTATTTTTTGATCTCAAAATTACTCAGCTCGCGTCTTTTGTCCCGAAATCTAAAAATCAGAATTTTTAAAACAATCATTGTTCCATCTCTTCTCTACGGATGTGAAATTTGACAGCTAACGCTGAAGGATGAACAACGACTTCAGGTATTCGAAAATAAGGTGTTACGTAGAATATTCGATCCAAAAAAGGATGAGACCACTGGGGAATATAGGAGCTTACATAACGCGGTATTGCATCCGGTAAATATCATTCAGGTGATAGTGTTGCGACGATTAAAATGTAAAGTTGCTGTTAGTTAGTAACAAACGAATCCCTAAGATGTTAATAGGCGCTGTACCGACTGGGAAGAATCTGAGGGGTAGACCGATGCGTAGGTGGGAGGATTGCGTTAAGAGTGATCTAGCGCATTTGGGTTTGGGTGGTGTTTGGACGAAGGTTTGTAAACATAGATTGGTGGTATCGGCATCGAGCCTTTGGGTTCGTTCAGCCTTTTATTTATTTAATCATAATTATAAACATTATTGTCGGTAAGTTGTTATTATTGATTCGGAAATAGCCAAGATGCATTTAAAAGTTTAAGAACAAACAGATATCAGTATGATAATCAATATTATTTAATTAAAAACCATTTATTCTCACCTTGGAGTAGATTGAAAACAGGAAACACTCAAAATGGGATTGAACTAAAAACAGCGAACCATTAACAAACAATGACATTTTTGATACAAGTTAATTTTGCCATTACAAATTTTTAGGTATACAATACCTATTACGGTTCGGATCTTGAGAGTCATTACGGAAATATATATAATAATGCAAAAATTACATTTTCAATCATCCAATCGAATCGATTAGAATGGCATGTTATCATTTCGTTCTTTCAGAAATCTTTAAGCCGTGCTTCATGGCTTTACTGGGATAAATTCGTAACATTACCCTTAATAAGTTTTAAATATTTTAAATAGGGAAAATTTATATTGATTATTTCTTTATTTCTAATTGTAGAACAATTTTCGTAGTCTTTTAAGAGGTCATAAGCGGGGCATCGAGAGAGAAAATTCAAGAAGTTGGGAAATTTTTTCAAACCTATTTCCGCAAACTGTGAAAATCACATTACTTAAAGAGATATTAAACTTTAATATCAAAGCTATTACATTTCTGGTTAGGAATGTGTAATTTGGACCAAATACTGAGCATCTAGGTAAAATTTAAATTAATAAATACATATGCATAAACATTCGCGACAGGTAATCAAAAAGTTTAAATCAAAATAATAGGGAAAATTAAATTAATTCGTAATAAAGTTAGAATTTTTTTAATTTAAGGTGGGTATAAGGAGTAGAGGAAAGCATGCACGATCATAATCTAAGAGAGGAAGATGTACAAGAGAAAAGAAATGGAGGAAAGAAATTTTTGACTGACTAAGATAGTTGGTTGGTGGACATCTCTATCTGAGAAAACCCTTCAAATTAAAAAAAAATGTCTTTAATTTAAAACAGTTTTAAAATGTACCATTCGCCATTGGATGATATTCAATAACTAATCAGTAACTAATACCTGGGAATATTCTAAGAATATGAGTTAAATAATAAAATAAAATATTAATAGTTAATTTATATTTATTAAAAGTTATTGAGTTAATCACTTAATGGTTAAAATTTAAAAAACAAGGTTGTATTACTACGGTATTGCTAACGGTTGTGCATGGAGGTCCATAGATTATCCTCCATTTAGGGTACACATTTTATGGAATTATAGAGACAGGATGAACCCAAGAAGATCCTCACAGCCCACTTAGTTGATCCATGCCTTTAACAAATTTAAGAATGAGATAATTATTACTATTTTATTCATAAAATTCATAAATTTTCTACGTTTCGAATAAATGCTATGATTTTAGATTTTATGGGTACAGTCCATGGAAGTATTTTTGTAAGCCATAAATAGGGGCATATAAGAAGAGCAATATAGTCAGAAACCAACTTGAGTAGCAATAGAAACTGTTGAAGTAGGCAATAATAATTTTGGGGGACAAGGGACCTAAAGAAGATTTTTAATTGTAGTATCCAGGCTCCTGGAGCTGTTCCAATGTAGGTTATTACCTCCTTGTCCTCGTAAAGTTCTAGAAATAGTAGCTGCGATAATATTCCCCTGGGTTGGGACCCTCCAGCGGTACATGTACGGTTCACTCATTGCGCTACTAAAGGTGCTACAAGAATAGTCGAGAAATAGTAGATGCTATAACTAAATTTTTTCATTTAATTATTTAATTGTTTAAAATAACTAAATATTTTAAAAAAAATTCCATTTCATTCCCTTTAAATAAAACAAATACTTTTTAAAATATATATATATATATATATATATATATATATATATAATATTAGGATATTTAACTTTTTTAAATACATCTTAGGTATCAAGATTCATGGCTAAATTAAGAAATAGAAACGTATAAGAACTATATTACGATACCGAATATTTAGTATAGTAACGCAGTCATAGGGTTTGTTAACTTATATATTATCCAGTGCAGAGATTGAAATACTTTTTTTTGTGCAAAAGAGATCTAATTTAACTGTTTAAAAAAACTTTTATCAATAAGCGGTTAGTCATTAAAGTTTTTTAATAACTGTTAAAAATAAAAGTTCTAGCATACAATTTTTTAACTTTTACTTATTTATTTTTTATATAAAAAAGTTTGATAAATTAATATCCAGCATTGTATAAATTAGCGTTAATCATACATGGTTCTCCAGCAACTCATGTTTCTGCAGAAATGGAACTTTGATCTTTATAATATATTTTGAGTGATCATCGGTACAACTTAATACTCTAATGATAACTTATTCATTAAAACCTTTTTGAGTAAATGGCTTATAATAACAAATTTTTTTTTAAAAAATTTAAAACGGCATTATGGCATGAATGATACATAATGGCATGGATAAAGACAATAGAGAAGCTATCCACTTGTAGTAATCAAACAACAAATTCAACTTAGAAGGTCTCGAGGCCATCTTCTTATAATAACAGGAAAAAAAATTGAATTAATTTAACTAATATTTCAATATCACAATAAAAACCTTTCTCCAGTCATTTATGTTTTTAATATAAAACGTTTCGACAATTACATGTCATTTTCAATCAACCATATAAACCATTTTCTGTATCATTTCTTCTGTATCATCTACTTGAAAGAGTTACAAGTCATAAATATCTGTAAATTATCCAACACAACAACAACAATATAACAGATACAAATTTATAAAATCTGTCCACAAATAGAAGTAAGTATAGATACCTTTTTATTATTTATGGTCATTTTTACTGTTTAAAAGTTTTACTTGGAGGTCAATTGTCCTCCATGGTCCTTTTGTTTAATAGTTTAATCTTTGGTCTCTTTTATTTGGATGGACAATATAGACAGTTACTATTCTTTTAAAATAAAAAATTTAAAATCAATTATTTTTTAAAAACAGTTTTGGAAATCACTGTTTTAAAATACTGTCTATTGATAAAAGTAAGAGTTAAAAAAAAACTTTTATACGTCTACATATAAATATAACAAGTTAATATTTTACTTTTAATTATAAAATTTAACTATTTAATTCGTCCCCTGCTCCAGTAGATTTGTCATTTATTAGACCGAATATACTACTTAATACCTTATTTTCGAATACCTTAAGATGTTCATCCTTCAAAGTTAGCGGCTATGAACATTGTGAGATATTTTAGTTTTATGTATTCTAATTTAGGTAGCTATGTAATGAGGAAATAAAAAGAATAACTGCTTTAATTCCTCGCGTTTTCTAGTTTTCTCATGTGCTTAAACTTATCGATATGTCTTTACTCTTTCCGATATTCATTCATAATAATATCATATCAAAGAAAAACGAATCGTGTCGTCAAATTGAGATTTAATTGGGTTTTGAGGTCATATCAATTCATCCAAAGCTTAAAAAAAGAAAGAGTAATTCGGAACACGTGTCTCCGTAAATATCTTGAGTGTATAAGATGTTGACAACAAATTCAGACGCTAATAGAAATGTTCACGTGGACTAAGTGGTCTCGCTCAAGAGGGGATTATATGTTTTGTCTATAATGCTATATTTATTATAAACATTTAAGTTGATTTGATTCTCTTGAACATAAAAAAAATGGATTCACTATTCTGAAATTTTTTTATATAAGTCAAACTTATGTGTTAACATTATTTATGTTGTACTTTGTCTTTTCAAAACTTGAATTTCAATAAAAATATTATAGCTTATAATCAAAAGAGATATTGTATACCATAGAATCATCATCAAATTTTTAACTCTTACAAAAAACTAATAAAAATTGGTTTAAAGATCAAGTAGATGTAATTATTCCATCCTTTGGAGGGAACGTAAAATGGAAGTCCCGAACTTTTGCACTCCCGCTTCAGCCGATTAGCAATAGCAGCATAAAGCTACGTTATAAGAATAAATCGTAACAATGTGGGGTGTTACATTTGGTCTTATATCTGATATTTTTGGCCTGAATTGTAGAAAGGTCGTCTTTTTAGTTATTCACGGGTATTTAAGAGACTTAAAAGAAAAAAAAAACGGTTCGTTCACCAATCCATGAAGGTTGAGTACACTATAGAGACCGTACTGTAAAAAAACCCAACGGTTGTGGAATGAGGTGATTTTGCCTATACCACGCTTAACTGCTTAGTTTCTTCGCAATTTCAATTAAGGGTACGCAGGACTGGGTGAGCCCCAAAATTGTTTATAGATCTCATAGGGTCAACTATGATTATGATATCGGTCAGAGTCGGGTTCAAACCTATGACTTGTTGCTCTGGAATTCCGCGCACAACCGCCAGATTTTGGGTCTGTTTCGGAAAACGCATGCATTCGGGAATTATGATTATTTATATGAAATAACTTCATATGTTTCAGAAATTTAACATGTAACCTAATTATAAATGCAGTTATATATTTGATTGAATAACTGTTATAACCTAATAGAAATTAAGAGACTATGTTTGTATCTATACATATTATAAAACAAAGTCCTCGGCCGCGTTTGTTCGCGGTAAACTCAATAACTACTGCACGGATTTTCATGCGGTTTTCACCAATAGATAGAGTGATTCACCAGGAAGGTTTAGGTATATAATTTGTCGAGGTTTTGTGTAAATGGGTTGGAATATCCATGGGTTTTACCGAAGAAACTGCTTGCCTAATCCCAATTATCTAACTAAGATAATAAATCCATATATAAAGAAATATTTGGTTTTGTTTTTATTTTTATAATTTCTATATAATAAAGTACATTAGCTGAGATGGGAAGAAAGAAAATCAAGACTCCCAAAGAATCCTACCAATGATATTCACGCGGTCCTTAATGGCCGGTACGTGATAAAAAAAATACATTATACATACAAATTATGTAGGCATAATATGCCTTATTACCCGAGCCAAGGTGGGGTGGGTCCCTAGTTTATGTATAAATTAATAACACAGCAAATGTCCAAGACAATTATAGATATACATTTTCAATTTGGAGGAAAAAAATCCACAATATTCTTCAGGATCTGCCCAAATATATCCCTGTTTTCGTGCCTCCTTCTCCAAATATATTCATACAGGTACGAATCTATCATCGTCCGGTGGGTCCTGCATTCTCTCTAGTTCCTTCTCTTGAGAAATGACGATAAATATTCGATTCTTTGAGTATGACTTTCTGAGGTTACTTCATTTCGTGTCCCTTGGAACATAGTAATTTTTTATGTATAACACCCTCATCTTGGGCATATTTAATGGTTGATTCTTGATTTTTAACCATCTTCGCCAATTCTAAGAAATTCATTTTAATGACTGAGTAAATCATATGTGCTACAATTAAACTAGATTATTTTATATTTCTTTATATTTTATAAGAGTTTTCTGACAGGTCTAACCTTTATCAGTGATTGAACCAGCCATGGTCTAATATTACAATACTTTCCATAGCCTACTATGTGGTTACTGAACAGGAATTTTTAAGATATGAAGTATTTATTTTTTCGAAAACCTGGCACAATAAGGATAAACGGATTTCACCATTTATGTCGGCAACCAAAATCGATGAGGCATTTTTTGAATTGATATAAAAAATTAGACTTTCTTTATGATGGTAATGATGAATAATATATATATCCCGAAATTAAATAGAGACTGGGTGAGCCCAAGGAGAGCCTTCAAATTCCACTTAGCCGTCTAATGGTCATGTTATAAATAAGCTCTCCTATTTTTTGAAGAATACTTACTTTATAGAGCCTGGGTGAGCTGCAGGAAGGTCTCCAGACCTCACACAGTATATTCTTGGTTGTCAATAGAATGCATAATTATCTGCTATAATGGGTCTAGAACTCGGTATCAATAGCAATCCAGCATTAAGTACCGCATAGAGAGAGACTTTAAAACTTACATATTTTTATCATATTAATATTTCTTTCTGACACTTCTTAATAATACGTATATTTCAAACAAAGACACATTTTGATTGATTACGGAATCTAATCTACATTTTCATATTTCAATCTGACCTCGAGGGTGACTCAATGCCTGAAGCAGATACGATCTGAGGGTAAACAGCAGAAGTCAACGTCAGCTCCCGAACAAGCTGGATCAGATGCCATCTTGTAATACACCAAAATTGGTAATAAAATATTCAATACCTATATTCCCTGCTGTCCTCACTATGGCCTCCAAAATCCCCAGAACTATATAATGGAGGGTTGGACGTTGCTATCAAACACGATACGTCAAACGTTTTCTTGTCACCATCGGGCGGGAGTCGATAGTACTCATCGCTGATTGAGGCCATTTGCTGATCGAACATCATATCTCAAGGATGATCTTCGTGTAGTAACAGTATTCCAATACATCATCCTGCTTAATATTTAATCGTATCTACTTTTCTTTTTTTTAACCTGTTCCATATCAGGTACACAAATCGTATCAAGTTTACAAGTATTAAGTTAAGAGGGAAATGTGTCAAACCAGCATTCCTATGGTAGTCATTAAAAAAATCTTGCCCACCCGTTTTCACAAAAAAGTAACGAATATAAAAATATGAAAGTAGGTACTTTTAATAAGAACAACTGTTTATTTTTAAAGCCAATGTTTCGACCCACGTACAGGTCTTCTTCAGGGCTAAATATATAAGATACATATAAATTAAAATAATATATGGTAAAGAATAACTATATATGATGTACGTAGTAATGTATAACAAAATATATAGTAATCAAGGGATATGAGTGATACAAAATATATAACAAAAATAGAGAACCCTTTAGATGACTATATATTTTGTTATTGTTTACTACATTTGTTAGTATTCTTATCAATATACTATCTATATTGTTATTCTTTACCATATATTATTTTAATTTATATGTATCTTGTATATTTAGCCCTAAAGAGGACCTCCAATCTGGGTCGAAAACGCTGGCTTTAAAATAAACAGCTCTTCTAACTAAAAAGAGTTTTTTCTTCCTCATAAATTTACAGTCCCGGGTAATGATTGGTTAAGTCGGATTTTGTCCAGAGGCAGTTTACTGTTTTCAGAAAACCGGAATCGTATTAGTCTCGAACTTTATGGCTTTAAATGAAGTTGTAATATATACAATAACTCTTTTTCAAGCCAATGGCTTACTTACTTATTCACTACGAAAATAACTCGATTCCGCTTACTTAAGTACAAGAAACTCATTTTGCAGAAAATTAGACTTAACCACCTATTCACCGGTGCTGTAAATATATAAGGTCAACTAATTCTATTCAATAGGTACATTTAACTTTCTTATTGTGAATAAAATCTCATATTTCCCAGCCGTTTTACATCTCTGATCTCTCGATTTATGTCTTGTTTTAACTGTACCGTCACATTCCATGGAGAGTCTGTGACAACCACTTTATAGGGAGCGGGTGAGACCCAGAAGGGTCAGCCGATTCCACAGATTACATCCTAAGCCGTTAACTGACTAAATAAATGATCTGCCACAGTCAGATTTCTGCCAGGAACCTTCAGCTTAGCAACTCTCAGCTACCCTGTTAAAGAATTAATGAATTAACGAAATCGTACAACATTCATCGATTAAGCTACGTAACGAAAACTTTAGAGAAATTGACAATATCAGGATAGAACGGGAATCTGAACCTTTAGATTGGTTACACCAATCAACATTTGACAAACTTTACACGCACTTGACAGAACATAAGGAAACGGATACAGAAATCACCAACATTTACACAGACGAATGTAAAGAAGGCAATAATTTAGGCTGTGCTTGGCTACTTTGGGACACGAATGGGAAGATGCGAAGTGCCCAGTACAAACTAGGCTCTACGTGTTCCAACAACCAAGCTGAGAAGTACGCAGTCGTAAAAGCGACAGAATTCCTTCTTGACCTTCCAACCAACATACACACAGATAGCATGATCTTGATCCAATCAGTTCTCAACACAGACATACATGACGAGCTTACAGAAAATATCAGAAAGAACTTATGCACACTTGGGCTTCTAAATTTCTCTGTAAAAATAATGTGGGTAAAGAGTCACTCTGGTATTAAGGTCTATGAGATTGCTGACAAATTAGCAAAAGAGGCAGCACAAAGTGATTTGTCTCCATCTTTTGACAAAATACTAATTTCGTTCATAAAATTCTAAATTAGGGAAGAATCGATTATGAGGTGGAATGAACGGTGGACTGTTTCAAATAAATCTCCTAGTTTGCATAGGTTTATTCCAAAAATGACAACCAATAACTACAAATTAATAAAATCCACTAACTACAAACCAACTCAGGTTTTAACTGAACATGGACATACCAAATCATACTTACACAGATTTCACATAATCAATGACAATACTTGCTCAATAGGCAAAGAAGAACAGACATTTAAACACTGCCAAATGAATGAAGCACAAAGATCAAAATTAATTATTTCCATAGTATTAAGAGGGAAAGTTTGGCCAGTATCTGAATATGATCTATACAATACATTTCGACCTAAATTTATTTACAGTATTGATTTCGAAAAGTTGACATCTAATTTAGAATAACCATATATTGTAAAACAGATAATCATTATATAAATAATGTAATCTTAATTTTGTTAATTTGTAACAGTATATAAATAACAATCTCTTATGTATATAAGTTAGAATTATCACAACTGTTGTTAATCCTTATTGCAAAAATTAATTTTGTATACTCAAGTATGGAATGTGCCAATAAATAAACGGTCCTTTCAAAGGGTTACTTTGAAAGGAAAAGATGAAAAAAAAATGTATACTACAAACATTAGCAACAACGTAAAATCTATATGTCGCTGTATGGTATATAGCAATGCCACCCCTGTTGGGGAAAAAATAAGATAAAAATATGGTAATACTTAATTATTCGAACCTTAAAAATATTCGAATACAGTGAATTATATATATTTAGATTTCAGACAATGTTAAGATTAAGATTCAAAAAATTTATTCCGCCTAACAATATGAAAAATTTCCCGATGAATGAAAGCACCAAAAAAATTGAATTAAAATCTAATAATAAGATATAAAAAGAAAGCTTAATCCACGAGAAATAAATAATTAATATTTTTCAATAAAAAAATTTCTGAATGGTGAATTTTTTATAAATCTCGAAATAATATATTAATAGCAAACATATATGTTTCCTCATAGAAAATTATTGAACATATATTTTTCCTCATAATAAATTTGATATTTAAAAAGAAAATGAATTCCGTAAAATTTATGCAATTAAATAAAATAAATAAGTTGAAATATATCAGCCTTTACACCTTTAGTTTAAAAATATTACCTATCACGGTTGTATAGTGGAAATAACAGAACTCACAATTATTGGACTGCAGTTTTTGTTAACAACTGGTTGATAAAAATTGTATTTCACAATTGTTGAATACACTGTAGGGATTATTGAAGGAATAAAAACATTTTTTTTTTTATTGCAGCACATTGTGGTAACATAAAAAAATCAGACCTCCCATTTTGCAGATGCGAGGGGATTCCTTCTGTTGGAAGGGTGTGGGGAGGGGGGGAGACGTGATGCTGATTTGACAGGACTTTTTTTATATGTACCCAGAGATATTTATCATTTTTTAAATTATTATTTTGTTTTGTTTTGGAAGACTACCAACTTCCAAAGCTTTGTCAAATGCCAGCCTGTATTTTATTTCCCCATTTCAAAATAACTATAAAAAATACCTTTAAATACATGCATATAGAATATTTCATCTATATAGTCTGGACAATGATAGCAACATAAAAATAGAAGTCATAAAAAGATAATAAATAAATTATTGGAAAAATTGAAAGCAAGAATGCTTCTTCATAAACAATCTAAAAGACAATATTTTTTAAAAAACTATTTGGATACCTCAAAACATCTTTAAAAGGAGCTCTCAAAAGTTTTGGTTCTGTGGGAACGGGTATAAAGGTCGATCTTGTGCCCTGGGATTGGATAGAGGATTTGAATTATGGGAAACTATAGATATAAGATGGATGTTGTGAGTTGATTGTTTGGTATAGGAAAGAACCTAGGAAATAGAGTCTACGGATAGAACGGAGGAGCCACTTTAACTCATCGTAGAGGTGGGACACATGAGACCTCCTCGGGGCGTCGAAGACAAACCGAAATGAGCTGTTCATAATTCGTCTCAGTCTTTCCTCGAGCTTGTTCGAGAGCCCGCCATAAGCCCACAGCCATGGTCAAAGTGAGGAAAGATGAAAAAAGTGATGAGGAGCTTACGGATAGGTAGTGTTAGAAGGTGCTGGGAACGTAGGATAATTTTAGGGTGCTTATTGATCGACGGGAAATTTGGGCGATGTGAGGTTTCCAGGAAAGGGTTTGGTCGAAAACGATACTGAGGTTTTTAATAGAGGAACTGAAGGTAATAGAGTGATCGTTTAAGATTAGTTGGGGAAGGTTGTTGATGGATTTAAGGAGGGTGTTGGAACCAATTAGATTGGCCTGAGTTTTAGCAGCATTTAACATCAGTTTATTCAGGTCCATATATATAATGTAATCTATATATATATGTAGACATTTCTCCTAATATGGCTGTTTACACATCCAGTTACATATTTTAAAAATAATTTATTATCATTGTTTTTGTAGTTTTTTTTCTTTTATTCTATCATTGTTGTTTCATTTTTCAAAAAATGTGTTACATGTAACTACGAATTGTTTTCTTCCTTTATAATTATTGTTATCATATTTATATATTTTTAATTTTAATCTGTTTTTGTAAGAATTGAAAGCAAATTGTTACTGGAGCTAACTCGCAATTTATTTTAATCTGTTTTTATTTTCATTTATCAATTAAATTATAATAATTGATTAATTGTAATTGTATTGAACTGTAATACATTATAGCTCATATTTTATTTTTTGTATTGTTATTCCAAAGGGTGTTTTACCAGAATACGTAAAGATTTTATTATTTTTATTGTTATGTACACTCTATAAGGACATAGATTTATATATCAGTCTCTAAAATATCGAAAATATATTCACATCAACGAAGATCAAATATAAAAATCTTACAAGAACAGCATTCTAGAAATATTTACTCGTCATAGTTGATTTATTATATGTATTATAATTATAATATATATATATTATATTTATAATTGAATTAACAATAGGTAAGGCCGGCAGCTGCTGATCGTTTGTTAAGTCTAATTAAGACGCGTTAGTTGTTCAAGTGGAGCTAATTGCTTGGAATTGGCTTGCGAAATACCTCCTCGTTTGCTACCTTATGTCTCTTAGCAACGAACATAACTGTCATTACTTTAAATATTAATATTTTTAATAATAAATATAATTTTTTTAATAATATATCTACTATCCATATTTTTAAGTCATATCCAAGTACAGAGTTAATTTAGTTCTCTCATGCTTTAATTGTGGAGATCGGATATGTTGTCAAAATTAATTATTGAGTAATAATGTATTCGTCTCGAAAAATCAGCTATTGTTATAAAAGCAATGCGTAACAAATTCGTCCTAATCCTATAATATATTATAATAAAATTTTAGTAAATCTCTTCAGCTCCAAAATAAATAATTCTTAGAATATCTCTTGTAACCTGTATGATAAAAATGATGACATTGATTAAATTAAGGCACAGTGAATAAACTTATCTACTCCTTGTAACATTTACATATTCTTCTCCAAAATAAATGCACCTATTCAGTTATATCAAAGCTTGTATCAATTTAATGCTAAGTAAAAATTACTATTTTCCTTTGACATTAATAGCGTTATTTATTCGTATAAGTATTTTATTTTCAACCATAGTATCATAAACAAAATATCAAATGATTAATAAAAAACAGAATATGTATATGAATTATTTAATTTATAACGATTTGGCACAATATATGGATTTAACTGATAACTAATATTAGTTAAACCGATTTAAATTTTTAATAACAGTTAAATATGGCAGCTTACAACAAATATACAAATATCTTTCAAAACTGATTTTGAACATTTAATAATGAATAAGCTGTTAAAAATATAGTAAAGAATCGACTTAGGTATTATTCGAATAAATGAGTTTTAATGAATAATCTTTTATTTGTTCTTCCTGTTATTCAAAATATTTGTTACCAAGATAATGAAAATTATATCCGTATTTTTTTTCTTGCAGCCATTTTCCTTTGTAAAGTTAATGGATTGATTGCCCTCACGTAATAATCAAATATTTAATGTTAGGTTCAGTTAACAGACCTTAAATAACAATAAATATAAAATTTTAAAAATTATGTTGTTTATTTGTTAATTGAAATATATAAAAACCAATTAATCGTAACTTCTTATAAGTTAATAACATTCTTAATCACTTATTCTAATAAATATCTAATTTTATTTGTATTAGTAATTAAAATATGTTTATTTTTTATTCACACTAATATATATTATATTACTGTTATAATATATATTAATATACTGTGAATGATTATAATTACAGTATGTTTAAAACGTTGTTTATTAGTTATTTACACGAATACTAATAACTACAAATAAATATTTCTGCAACATGCACATATTTTATTTTCAAAATAAATATTAACTCATATATTAATTCATATATATTATATATTCCTATTTAGAAAAAATTGAAATACAATTCGATTTTATTTATTTTAGGGTTTTATTATCGCAATGATTTTGTTATTTATTCTTGTCTCCCTTCAACTTGAATAAATCTTTAACCTTTTATTCTGAATGTATTAAAAACTTACAATCGTATCTGAACGATTTATGAAAACACTCCATAAAACTCAATTCCATAATTTCCGTACAAAGGATCAATGGAGTGATGCCAATAAATAACCTCCATTTGGATCACAGTTTATAATGTTGGGAAAAATAATAAAACTTTTAGAACCTATTTTATGAACTTCTATAAATTTACGTTATTTACTTTTTATCTCCACAGATATGTACATTGTATAAAACATATCGCTCCTCTTCCTTGTTAATTAAAGTATCAAATTCAGGTTCCGTCTCGGCTTGACACGACGGTTACACTAAAGCACGGGGCGAATACAACTGTCCCAGGTGGGTACCCAGGGGTACGGCAGGGGTGCAGTACCGGGGCACACTCCGGAGGTACTCCATGAATGGGAGTCACACTAGGTACTCCCACAAGGACAGATGTTATTAATGATAATGTATTCTGTATTATTATCGATCGGAAGGGGTGCCCCCTAGGATTCGCCATTGTGAGGCCATCTGCCTCGTCCGCGACCTGGACAAACTACTTTTGTTTCGCCGACAGATGCCGTGTGCACACCTATCACCTGGGTTCCCCCAGCCTCTGCCGAACTTTACAGATTAATTTCAGTTACTGAAGTAACCCCAAGACTGTAGCAGCCCGGAGGGAGGTATCTGAGCACTTGATCTAACGCTTGCTCAGAAGGGGCCGGGCTGAAGTAGTTAACCCTTTGAAGGGAGGACTTCAGTAGTGGGAGATCTTTATATCTGATGGGATATTCGGTTTTTTTTTTTTGTTCTTTTCCTGTAACAAGCCCCCTCCTTCTAAGCCTCTGTTTCCTAAGCAGATTTATTCCTTCTAGGGGAGGATCACAAAGAGAAAATGCACGGTCTGCAAAGAAATATGTGTACAGAATAGTCACAAACAATACTTCAATACTAACAATATACGTCAGTTGCATTCCGGATTATTTTTGTACAATTTCTACTTAAATTATTATGTTCCACTTCTATTTACAACATAAAATATCCCTTGGCAACAATAAGTCTAAGCAATCTTTTAATCATAACTGTTGAACAATACAGTATTATCTGACTGTGGCAAAGACTATTTAAAATTCGTTCTTCCGTTACACTCAAACGATTATCATACAATCTACTATGCTTACAAATTACTTGAACTTTATACATATATACTAAATTCTGCAGGAACAAATAAATAAAACAAATACACAAAAGAAAGAAATAGAACAAATAAGGAGATATAAACAAGTGTATTGCAGTCAAGATATAATATATTTTATTTAGAAAAAACAAATAATTTTGTGAATTGAATTGAATATTATAACTTAACGCCAGGTTTTTCCCCAATCTAGGGTACCCATTTTATAGTGGAGAGTCCCGAGAGGGTCAGTAGATCTCCATCCTGGGCCTTTATACAGATTAAATAACACCCCATACTACCACTCCTCTCCCTATTTGTATGAACATGAAAATACTTAAAATTTTATTTATAAAATTAAAATAAGCAAGTTATAATGATCAGAACTGTATAAGGTTATGGCATGTTGTAAAAATTATAAAAACAAATTCCTGGTTTTTTTTTAATTTAGCCAACAACTCAGTATTATTTTCGTAAATTTATTTTCTTATGTTCAACCGTAAGAGTGGATTATTTTTACTGAAAAAAATTGTGACTCTTCTTAAATAATTAAGATCTATAGGACTTTATTTAATTATAATATTATTTAAAAAAACGATAGTTTTCTGTTCATGCCACTAACAGTGGGTTTGGTTCCAGATTATACTCGTTTGTTTGCGATAACCAAACTTTTCTTGCTGGAGATGAGTATACTGCGGTTATTTGTATATAATTCTTCGACGGTTAGTATCTGAAAGGAATTTCTATTCTTTCAATTATGTAATTAATCTTTTTTTGTCTAACTGAGTAAAAAAAATCAATCATTTTCGACACCTAAAACCTAAAAGAAACGTATTTCTTTGATTAGCGTATGGTTATGCAACTATGATGTCAATAGGCCTAACTCACACTTTGCGTGAGCAAAATAAAAAAGCTTTTTCCACAATATTTGTTAGTGGGTACATTTAAAACAGCTTTCGTCAATAAGGATTCAAGTATATTTACACGTAAACGGTAAATTAGATTATCATTTGATAATATGTCACACTAATTCATCATGTTTTTTGAAAGGTGGAGTGATCCCCGAATCATGAACAAAAATCAAGTTGTTTATTTAGCCTGCATGATCATTAAGAGATGAAAATATCAGAGCCTGATCGGATGAGCGTCTGGGTATTTTCGAGATGAATGACATAGCTAATGGTCTTATCTTCAAGAACACTTGTATTTAATTGCATTTAAATAAATAAAACTAATATATACAGATCGACGTCTGCTAAGGTCGTCTGAAATATCGATTGTTGATTTTAAAACTTCGTGGTTGATTATAAAACCTGTAAAACCACAACTAATGGTAGAGACCGTACAGTTTCAAGCCAACGATTGTGTAAAGAAGTTAATTGTCTATGGTTAGGAGCTGGGTGATCTTCCGAAGGGTCTCCAAATCCGCAGGATCGATTCATAAAATTATATTATGAAAAATTAAAAAAACTTGTGCCACTACAACCAATGAAGTATATTGGGTTCAGTACAGTCTCTAGAATATCGGGAGCGCAAGCTGATTTGGTTGAGATCAACCTCAACTAAAAGGTTTTCCCCCAATTGAGGATACCCAATTTTTATTGGCTAGATGAACCCAAAAAAGATCTCCAGATACATAGGGTCGGTTCATATTACTATGCTATGAAAAAAAAAATTGTACCACAACAATCCATGAAGAGTCTTAGGTTCAGTACATGGTGGAGAATGTACGGTTTTAGGATAACGTTTGCGCAGGGAGGTGATCACGCTCAATCGACAGATTTTCTAACAGTAAAGGATATCCACTTTATACACGCTAGGTGTTCGCTTCCGAAGGGCCTCCACATCCACAGAGTCAATTCACATTATTATTATATATAGATTTTAATTTTTTTTACATATACTATATTCTATTATATGTATTTATCTGTCACCACCGGTCTCGAACTCGAGATTATATGACCAGTAATCCAGCACCCTACACAATAGGCTATACCCCTCCCTCTGGCTATTATTTATATCTTATAATTTATTGTTTATAAAATTTAATAGTGTTCTTTAATTCTGTTAGTACAGCCGAATAAAATCAGGTATAAGAACATAATAAATTGATAAAGAATTACATGATAAGCTTGGTATCAATGCCATAAAAAGTTAATCAAAATCGACCTGTTTATGAGAAACATGAAATCACATAAAAGCATCGTGTCATTTTTATCTTAGAGGAAATTCCTTATACCTCAACATCCTCATTAACCTTCACGTACTTAAAGCTAAAAGAATTAATAAAAAATTAGTTCATTCATCAACCTCTCAAGAATAAAGATTTTAATAAGCAAAAGTAAATCATGTATCTAAATTTATTCCGTTTTTTCCAAATCTTAAATTTTTATCATTCACTATTCAATATTTTCAAATATCTTTAAAAAACATACAAATTGGTTCAATCAGAATTTAAAAAAAAATTTCGAAAAGTTAATACAGTAAATGTTGATGGACAATGCTTCAGATATTCGATTTATCACGTCAGAGGGCTTTTCCGAAGCAGTTTATTTAGTTGGAAATGGATTTTTAAAAATTTATGACTCTTAAACGGTCCATAAATCGAAAAAACATATAATAAATTGGAAAAAATAAGTTTTGTAAGAATACTATGACACACTTGTTCGTTCAAATATATTGGTCGAAAACTACAGTTGTACAAAAAACGACGATTTTTGTTGATCGATTTAAAACTAAGAAAAAGTGAGCATTTGTGAGCATTTGAGCTTAGTAATGAGTTTTCTATGAGAAAAGGTAAAGCAGATATGAATTAAAAGTAAAAAAGCAACAAACTACGTCTACTGTTTATCAAAATTAGGTCGAGTACATATTTCGATTTTGACTACTCAATTTTTTTTTAACTTTTATTTATGAAATGCTATTTTTAATTTCCAGTCCACACTCTCTGAAATTGTCTTGAAGTATTTTGAGAGTATTATTACATATTATCTACATAATTGGTTACATAATTGTGTTCATTAAAATATTCTTAAAATAGTAACCAAATCCAGTTTTGTTACGTTTTCAGACTTTTTCTTTGATTTTCTAGAGTTTGATCGCAAAAAGATCAAATTCACTCCAAATATATCCAAACTTCAACCCAAAATATTATATTTATTAATACACCAATCTGTAGGAAGGGCTTAATATGAGAGTTGTAAACGTTAATCAGGATTTTCACTTAATTTCCAATAACATTAAGAATAATTTCCCGAAGTAATAATAGCACCATCCAGCAAAAAACTTGATTATTTAACTTATAGAAATAAATTATAAAGAAAGTGTCGCGAAACTATGGAATAAAAAATAGTGATCAAGGCGAAATATATTAATTTTTATATTAATTTTTTTTTTTTTAACTACTTTACTGAAAGCTACTTTAGGGTGTGAGTTCCCGTCAGCAACATGCTCGAGCATCTGTATCCGAGTTATTCAATTTTTTAAAATAAACTTTAAATTAAAGGTTAGAATTTCATTGATGTAAGAATAATTATATTTAACTAAAAGGTCGTGCAGTTGTACAATTGATACTAATAATAATTGAAATCGTCACTATCTAGTTAAACTTTTTAATTCCCTTAAAATATTTTATTTGTCATAATTAAATATCTTGTTTTATGAAATGGTTGAAAGTACGGATGATGTAGTTATTGATGACCTTAACGATGGTAATAACGCTAAAAATTAAAATAAAATCTAGGTCAATACAAATACAAGGGACAAATATTATACCTTAATACTAATTATTAATTCTATTAAATTATTGATATTTCATAATGTGCTGTTCGTCATATGTTTTGATTGATAAATAAATTACTTGAAAATGTATATAATTATTGTTCGCAGTGACCTGAGTAATTTTAATAATTTATATTAAAAAATTAGAAATTTAAATACTTCAGACAATAATTGGTTTAGAAATTCAAGAAAGAACACAGTTATTTCAAAGTCTTGACTTTTCATTTGTGTCGGCAGTTCTCATGACTACCTACTTAAATTTGCAAATATTTTTGTTTTGAAGAGAAAACATTTTCCCTGGCCGGGATTCGAACTCGGGTCTTCTGCTTCTCCTTAGCAGTGTTCTAAACCACTGAGGTACCAGGGGTCGTATTGCAGTCGGACAAATCCCGGCCAGGACCAATCTTCTCTCTTAAAAACAAAAATATTTAAAACTAATAACAATTAATAAAAAATAAAAATTATAAATAATACATTGACGTAAGTCAACAAGATCGTAATTAAAGTAGTGTTCAATGAACATTCTTCCCCTTGTATACATCGCAAAAATTGCGAGAACACGGGGATATAGGATCGGTGAAGAGAATGGATTTGTCTGACATGGATGCGACCCCTGGTAGCTCAGTTGGTTAGAGCACTGCTACGGAGAAGCAGACGACCCGGGGCCAGGGCAAATCTTTTCTCTTCAAAACAAAAATATTTAAAAATAATAACAATTAATAAAATCTCATATATAAAAACTCGAAGTTCTCAAATTGTCTGCGTCCTCGAAAAAGTAGCCTTACAGCTACAATGAGCCTGTACCTTATTAAACTGCCACTCACAGTGATAAATAACTAAATAATTTCCTTTTATCTAACACTGCTTTACAAACCACTGTGTTCTGTTTTCGTTTAATATCACGTCGATCAAACGACAATGGTCCTTTTGTCTGTGATATTCTTCAATAATGGATTCCCTAAAAGCGGAAGAGGATCGAAGAGAGATTATCGAATCGGTATTGATGGATATGACTCTCAGTGCCTTGGCAGCTCCGTGGTTTAGTTACCATAAAGGAATTGAAAACAGATTGGATAAGTGTCTTCTCGTGCCGGCTAATGACAGATCTATCGGATTTATGTTGTTTGGAGTTCTGGCCTATTCGGCAGTAGCTTCCTAACTCATTCTGTCTGAGTATAAACGAGATAACTGTCTTTACAATTGTTTATTGTTGACCATCATTTACAATTTAGTGTGTAGTGCCCAAGGGGATGAGAACTAAACATTACATAAAATGGGGACTAGGGGAAAAACCTGGCGCTCGGACATATCATCTCCCTGCACAACCGTTGTCCCAGAAACAGTACAGTCGCTACCACGCACTGAACCGAAGACCCTTCCATGAGCTGTAGTGGTACATTTTTTCATTATCCATATATCTTTCTGGTTTTCTGGTTTATTGCAATAAGAAAAATTAAAATATGGCCGCGTCCAAAACGTTGAGTTGCTAAACTCAAGGTCTACCGTAAACTCAAAAACTTGTTAACAACCAATCTTATAGTGTAATTCTGCAGTGGTTTATTGTTATAATACCCCCTTATTTGCTATAAGAAAGAAAATATCGGTAAATGTAGTGAAAACAAAGAGATCCATTAAATTGTAAAATTATCAATTAAATAAATCTTAAAAAGCCACAGGTAGCCCAGTACGTATGGCATTGGATTACAAACCTTTAAGTCCAGCTGTAATCGTAGTAACCATTAGAGTATTGAGGAAGCGGATTGGCCCAGTGGTAGAGCGGTGTTACCGTACCGAAGGTCCCGGGTTCTAATCCCGCTGAGGCAGATAATGTATTTAACAAAGTAGCAGCCTTGGATCGACCCGGTGGTATCTGCAGACTCTCCTTGTGCTCATTCAGCCTCTATGAAGCTGTTATCCTTATTAGTGGCACCACAAAAACAGTACGCATCCTTCCAATACTCTTCATACCTTATAGTGGTACGTTTTATTATTCCTTTTTTTAAATAACATACATATATATATCACTAATAGATTAGCTATACAAGATATTACAATTAGATTTCAAAAATTAAATCAAGTTAGTTAAATAATTAATAATAATGACCTATATTTATTATTAATAGTAATAAAACAGGATGGCTCGACATTTTTTTAATAAATTCACAATGAAGAAAGATTAGGGCAATCTTAAGTAAACAGTATTATTGATAACAAGTATAGATCTATTTGGGGCAAATTTAGTCCTAAATGTTTCCCATGTCTCACAATTAAGTTCCAATCAGTTATTTAAAGTTTTTTTTCAAAAACTCCATAACTATTGTTATTAACAACAGAGACTGATAATGTGACATTATCCACATACAGTAGACCTTTTGGAATGTAAGAACTGTCATCGGTTTTGCAAATTAATGAAAGGAAATGGTTCAACACACTGATGTTTCCTGTTGTTTTGGGCCATCGTGAATAAAACATTGTCGAACCAAATGTGCGATTTTATGCACTTCATGACTATTTACTCTCTGAGATGTATGTTTGATCTTTGGACTTTTGTTCACACAGTTCTTGAATTCCTTTTAATCTCTCTGATCTCACTATGACTATTCATTATATAAGAGCCAACAAGTATTACTGTTTTCCTAATCATTGCTTATTGGATACCGAAAGTAGTAAATACTCCGAACAATACGTGCCAAAAAAATACATTCTAATTTACCCAAATACTGATATTCTATATAAAAAAAACAGGGATTTCCGACATGGCAATTCAGTGCTCTACCACTGAGCCACTCCGCTACCGGGGGTTGTTCGGAGCACCCAAAAGCTACTTGTGCACCTGGGTAGGGAATTAGTATGTAACATTCTACATAATTACTTAATCGTACTGTTACTATATGTCTAAAAAATAAATAATAAAAAATACGACTGACCGTGGCTGGATTGGCAATCAGCCTTTGTAACAGTTACATGAGCATAATTGAAATAATGAAATCAAGAAAGTCGTTTTTAATTAAAGTAAGTTTATACATCTTCAATGGGCAATTTCTATGCAACAATTAAAGTTTACGGTAATAATTGCAAGAATTTATAAAGCAATTGTTTCTCAGCTAACAATACAATTATACGTATTTTTATAGTTTGCTATAAAATACTCCACATACCTCGGAAATAGAAAGGTGAAAATTAATTGGAAATAATTCCTAATTCAAATTCAAATTAATTAAATTTTAAATTATACGCAAAAAATAATATAAAATAAAAGTGTATCTGCCTAATTATAATGTATAATTTTTTAAAGTATTATTTAAATAGTTTTTGCAGACATTGGAAAAATTCGTTAGACCATGGTAATAGTTATGCAAAATAAACATGTGATATCATTGTTAAAACGGACTTTTATACATTTGGCATGGAATAATCAGTACTTCAACTATCTAATTTAAAAAATAGACAGTATATGTATTTATAAAATTGTATTTTTAAAGACTTTATATTTACAAAATTATAATTATAATAATTGATTTTTAAATAATTATTTTCAATATTAATATTCCCCTAGGGAAGGTTTTCAAAAGAAGATCGAAAATACAATATATGCCAACTGACATTTGAATGATTCCATAAATAAATATTTTTATTATTATTAAATATAAATATTGATAGTTATTTATTAATATTAATAATTTTAAATAAATGATTATTTTATTAAAGTAATTATTTGTTATTATAATTTGATTTTTAGATTTTTAATTATAATTATATATAAATAATAATTTAATACTATAAGTCGTTTCCAATGAATGAAATGAAATTTAATTACTTCTTATGATAAAAACTCTAGTTGTTATACCTTATAATTTTATACGAACTATAAAGACAATTAATAATAAAGTAAAAAAAAAAAATAAGCTTAAATATTATTCAAGTTTAATAATAATATAATATAATGTATAATAATATATTATTATTATAAAGAATAAGCTTCAATATTCAATAATACTTCATAAAAGCTAAATAGGCAATATCTACAGCACCGGTGGTCAGTTAAAAAAAAGACACAAATCGAGAGATTAGAGATGTAAAACGGCTGAGAAATATGAGATTTTATTCACGATAAGAAAGTTAAATGTACCTATTGAATAAAATTAGTTGACCTTATATATTTACAGCACCGGTGAATAATCGTTAAGTCTAATTTCCTCCAAAATGAGTTTCTTGTACTTAAGTAAGCGGAATCGAGTTATTTTCGTAGTGGATAAGGGGCTAAGTAAGGCACTGGCTTGAAAAGGAGTTATTGTTTATATTACAACTCCATTTCAAGCCAAAAACTATGTGATTGATACGATTCCGGTTATCTGAAAGCAGTTAACTCTCTCTGGAGAAAATCCGACTTAACCACTTATTCACCGGGGCTGTAGATATAATCGTAGATGTCTTGCATTTATTAATATTTTATTTTTTAATACTATAAGTCTTTTTATATTAACTTAATGAAATTTAAATATTCCCCGTCATCATATGGAATATTAAGGAAATTGATAATAAAATAGAAACAAAAAAATGAAAAGAAAACAAATTCCAAGAGTGAATCTTCATTATCAGTCGAAGAACAAACAGGAAGCTAAATTCAGGTAGCTAATAGAAGTGTTATTGAGCTGAATAAAACCAGAAATAACCGGATTTTCGAGGGTTCGAAAACAACAGTCTAACAATTATATAATGCCATGTTATATAAATGACGTCTGATCAAATTATTTTGAAGGATCGTAGGCTCATAAAGAATTTTTATAATTAATTGTTTCTGTCTATCTATCCCTTTATACATATATATGACATTATGTAAAAGTTGTACCAATCTTAAATTTGTTATTTGTTACAATTTTGACAAACAACTTACATAAAAACCGTGATTACTTAGCCCATTCGTCGCTAACGTAACCATCAATGAGACATGAATCAAAATGTCCCATTGAGGACCACGCAGCCTCTGCGTGTACGAATCCGCGGGATTTCACTTTATGTATCAGATAGTCAATAATAAACTGTTTAATGCAATCAGGGAAGTCGTTATGTTAAAAAGAGGGTATAAAATGATTTATTATAGCATAACTCTACATAAAAAGTACTAATAATAATATGTTATTAATAATGTTATATTTCTATTTCTGTTCATGTAAGTTATTCTAAGGGAGTTAGTCCCAGAATAAATTTTTTTTTTCTATTCTATTCTAATAACAATCCCCCTACACAACTTTCGGAGCTTATCAGCTCGTGAAACAATTTGTAACCTTCATAAATATTTGAAAACTATAAACAATAAATACATAACTACCGAAATACTTAATATAATAATTAATAGCAATAACAACAAATCGACAGGACGTAATGAATAATACAACATTTATATAATTTATTAATGGTTGTACGGAATATTCCAAATGCCACCCGTATGCGGAAAAAAACTTCCGGAATAACTACATTTATAGTTTTACGATATATCCGTACATTAAAGAATTTTTGTTAACACTACATGTGGAAATAATTATATTGAATATTTAAATATTTAAGTAGGGCAGCTCACTGTGTATTGAGCGCAACGTTACTGATATGTAGTTTCCGAGTTGGAATCCAGCTGTGGTAGATAAATTATTTATTCTACAGTCCCTCCTTGGACTAATCCAACCTCTATAAAGTGGGTAGCGTTAATTGAAGGAAACACCTGCTAGTTGAGCGGGATCTTGAAAAAAATCACTTACTGGCTATTGTTGGCCTAGAAACAATAAGGTCTCTACCATGTACTGAATCCGGTACACTTCGTAAGTTGTAGCATTCATTTTAAAAATAAACAAGCTACATCTCATTCCAATATTTCTATCTTATTTCCAATATTCGATTGCTATTTCAATGCAGAGAATGGTGTGAAGTAAGACTTTTTGCACATAAAGTATATATATATATATATATATATATATATATATATATATATATATATATACATATATATCATCATCACATGGCTCTATGGTATGGAGGACCTTGGCTCCTCGACAATTTTCCTCCACTTTGAACGATCTTCCGCTGCTCTTCTCCATGTTCTTACCCCCAGGAGCCTAAGGCCAGCTTCCACATCGTCAAGCCATCGCATTCTAGGCCTTCCTCTTCCTCTTTCTCCATCTGGATGTCCCTTCATGATCAACTTTTGGAGCTTTTTTTTATCCGTTCTGTGAACGTGCCCCAATCATCTCAATCTTGCTTTTTTAATACAAGAAACCATATCTGGTTCTCCATATGGGTCCTTAAGTTCTTGTTTTCTTTTTATGCGGACACGATTTCCTTCTCTGGTTGGGCCGTACACTCTTCTAAGAGTCTTTCCCCAGTATTCAATAATTTCTCATGGCGCTTTTATTTAGTACACGCTTCCCCACCATACATGACGACTGAACGAAGTATCGTCTTATATACCATTTTTTGAGGCTACGGGGTATAGCTCTATTGCGGAACACGTTTCTGAGGGACCTCAATATCTCAAACAATTGGGTGCTAATACTTTAATAGGTTCACCAGGCGGTTACAATATAAGTACTAAACTTAACTTCAATTTCTAGAATAATACATGCGGTACATCTTCTAAAACCTTAACTACCTACTGTAGTAACGTTAATTAAACAGTTGTAAAATGGGGGATGAAAAAGGGGTCTTCCCCTAGTAACTAATTAAATATAAATAATTACTATATTTTATAATTTATTATAGACATTGGAAAATGCAATTAAAACAATAAATAAAATCGACTAATTAACGAATCAAAAAATGTTGAAAATGATTTAATTTCATTTCATTTGCAAGAATAATATTTCTTGTGGGAAAAAATAATTAATTAATTTAATTAACTAATCTGAATTAGTTCTAATAATAAATCAAGACAAGTATGGAATTCAAATCTAAATTATTTTTAATTTCAACGCAAGAGGTCTATGTTTGATAAGGTCGTTGAATCCACTATAAATAGCTCCATCAACATTTGGATTAGTAATAATAAGTAAACAGCGTTTTTTTTTTTTAATATTTCAAGGTATCATCAAATAGTAATTTACATATTTTAAAAGCAAATTCTGCACAAACAGATTTCATTTAAATTGGTAATTCGTGATAATTAATTATCATAATGTGTGAATTATATTATATCATATCTACCCCATATAATTAATTATTTTTAAATAAAAAATTACTAAATTAGTAATAATCAAAAAAATAAAATTTAAACACCATTATTCATCACCAACTCCTTATGATAAATTTCTTTGCCTATCCATACACTACGAGCTGACGATCCGTTATGATAATATTAACTAATAATAAACGTATAAACAATAACAGAATTGAACAAATAAATTGCCTATTTATCTAAGCAGCTTTGGCTTGTCGGAGACGACCAAATCATTTTATCTAAGTATTTCGGTCGTAGTTGTGCTACGAGGCAAATTATTATAACTACAATTAATTATGTAAGAGGCTAAACTTGAATTCATCATTTAATACGATTAAAATTTAAAACTAAGCATAAAGCAACATTAAGCTCATCTAATTTATTTTTAATTATTAACTATAAATATTATTTGTACGTGTACAATACTACAAAACATACTTCAGTAAGTACTAATGACCAGTAAACTAAAAAGTAATAAATAAATAAACAGAAAAATGTAGAATAGCATAGAAAAGTAACTTTATTCTGGGACTAAGTCCCTTTAGAATAAAAAATATGGGCAGAAAAAGAAACATAATATATATTATGGTCATCCAAAACGACCTTAATGTCCCATTTGTTGCTGATTTGGCCCGAACCCGCTATCTATCCTTTCAAAACAAACTTCATCTCCACTCAAACGCTCTAGTTTCAAACCTAAGTTCCTCTTCAATTCCCGATAATCCTCCGAGGTGTCTGAAAAGAAGATGGGCACGTGACCTTTTTAGTTGAACATGCGATTTGGGTACTACCAGTGGGTAGTTTCTCTACTTGTCATTATGTATCACTTAGCCTATTTACTTGTTATATTATTGTAATATAGTTGTAAATAACAATAAATAAATAATTTTAAAATATATATATATATATATATATATATATATATATATTATGTATTCAGGAATGGTCGAAATTAATATATTAAAACCGAAAATTTTAGTAATTGCAAATACTCCCTTCATTGCCAGCAAGTAAGAAACAACAGAATGAAAATGTATAACTTTCACTATTTTTAATTTTTTTTTAAGAAAGTAAAAAACTTATTAATTTTTAGATTTTTTGATTTCCGAACATAATAATGACTGTTTCCATGCCAACGATTGTGTAAGAAAGAGGCTCTGTTCCGACCGATCTTCGGATCATGCTCAATCGCAGTAAATACATAAATACATAGATTTGATGAGTCCAAAGAGTTCATGGTACCCACTTAATAGAGGCTTTGTAAGCCCCAGGTAATCTGTCACAGCCGGATTTGAACCCGGAATCTTCGCTATGCACTCACACTGAGTAGCTCTTGTTATACTATTGTTATAATATTATAGAAAAGACGAATGGTGGCTGGGAGGTCAGTAGAAGTTAGATACCTCCTCAATTAAAGCAGAATAGTAAACAACACCTTTGTCTGGAAGGGACAATAAGATGAGGAGGAATGAACCTTTCTCAATATCCAGGCGCCTACTTCCAGCCTTCGCCAATAATGAGCAATCTGTATTTGCACAATTAATTCAACAAAACGAGACAATAACAATAAGAGAAAGTCGTTAAACCCACACAAGAGTCGGGGATCAAAACAACCTTGCACCTGATAAACAAGATCAGCAACGCATGTCGTGATTATTAACAGGTCGAATTGGCAATCAAAAACAAGGTGCGGAAATTAACAAATTAATATAGTTCATTTTATTACAAAATATGAATATATTTACATAATAAGTAATAAGTAATTTATAGCACCCAGGACATGTTATTACGATTCAAGAGAGTGTCGCTAATAGTAATATGTTTAAGTGGCTCATGCCATAAATCAAAACAGTATCTGAAGTTCATCATTTGAGACCTTTAATTTTTTTTTTGGTTACAGGTCTACCAATAGTTGACCAATGATTTGGTTTTAGTAAAACATGGTTCAACGAAAATACGAAATTCTACAAGGTTCCGACTTAAAGGACAGTAAACTTCTCATAAATGGATCAAAACACAGGAAAATGATTTTTTTTTAAATTTATATAGATTATTTTTTCCGGGAATGGAAATAGTTCATTAGGGTGCTACGCATGATTACTAAATTCCCACTTCGAGACCAGTTGTACCAGATAAATTATTTTTTCTATTAATAGCCGTGAATCGATACGATACTATGGTATTTAAAATATTGAGCTCACCCATTCCCCATAAAATGGATACCCTTTATTGGGAATGAAAACATGGCAGTCGAGCGTGATCTCGACCTCCTTGCACAACCGTTAGCTTGGAAACAGCACGGTTCCAACCATGCGCTGAATCATATGCAGTTCAAGCATTACAGTGATACAGAAGGTTTCCGAATGTACCTAGAGATGTGACAGAAAGACGCACTCGTTAATAGAAATATATATATATAGAAGTCCAAAACGTCAGGAAACATTAAACCATTATTCCAGCAACTCCACCTAAGCATTTGGTTTATTAAATAAATGTATGCATGATAAGAAACGTTGATTATTTTTTTAAATATTTACTTTAAATATTTTAAACAACAGATGTAGATGAGAGATTATTTTTGTTATACCTGTAACATAGATAATCATTAAAAATATGAACATGATCACTAAATGCACTCATGTCACCCGTCCACCCTAAGCTTTGATATGCTACTCCTGTCTTCAGGAGATCAAGTTACCTTAGATGTTAACTGGAACCCTACACAGAGAGCTTATTATTTTGAGGAATGCTTATGCAACATTAGATCAGATATGACAAGAGATCATTTGTAAATAACATAAATCTCGAAATGTACTTTAAATTGTGTTATAATACCCCAAATTACTTTGTGTACTTAGAAATGAATAGAAAATTAATACACATGTACACACTAAAAATGCAATCCAGTTATATTTTAAAAATACTAGATTATAAAGAAAATAGGCTATGTACAGTTATAGCAAGAGAAATAATAAAACAAAACATATCATGGTTTAAAGAGTGGAGGGAAATTGCAAAAAAAATAAATTATAGACTGGATTTAACTTTAAACTCCGTGGATACTTGGGAGGGAGAAATGTTCAAAATGTTAGAGCTGTACAAAGATTATTTTATCCAAGTTTGCCATGCAAAAGCAGCAGAGGGCACACACCACGACCTCTATAGCTCATTAAATAAAACAATAGATTACCATAGACATTTTAAAGCAACAACAAAAATAAGCGTAGTTATGAAATGTAGAGGGGAACTTCTGAATCTAAATTACAAACCATTTGAAATTGATTCGCAAAATATACAGCTATGCTCACTGTGTAATCTGAAAGAAATTGAAAACAGTTTTCACTTCCTGGCAGTGTGTCCCGTCTTAAAATTGTATAGAAAAAAATTCTTAAAATATGAGCTGATATCAAAACAAAAATTAATAGATATTCTGAATGGAGAGAATTTTATAGGTTTATATAATTTTGTAAGTAATGCAGGTCGTTATAGACATTTTTTAATTTCAGAATTTAATTATTAATGTCAAAAAGAAATTTGATTTATTTTTTAGTTTTCTTGTTGTTTGGTAGTTTGATCAAACTCCCGGCAGACGGTATAAGTACCATGCTGTGGTTGCTAATGTGGAAAATAAAATTAAAAAGAACAGTTGTAAATAATTTAATAAAGAGCATTTTATATCTATCTATATATCTAAACATAAATCTCGAAATGTATATTTCTGTAATAATCCAAGTATTGTAGAACTTAAAGTCTTAATGATGTTGCATATAATAGCTTATTTACAACATTAAGTTAAGTCTTAAATAGGCTTTCATTAAATTAAATTTAAAGTTATTAAAACCTAAACATACACAATATGATTTATACAAGTAAATTAAGAAAACCAGACTTACTCCACATTCTTTATGTTGACAAAAAGTCAATATTTCCCGAGTCTTTGTTCTCACATCAGAACTGAACATCTTCAATAGAATATAGCATTACATTATAAGACTTTTGATGTCATTTAATATTTAAAAATAGTATCTACAACAATTTTATTGAATTTATCATAATATTAACTCGTTTTGACATTCTAAATCAAAGTTCTAGTACAAAAAGTCGTCGAAATATTTATAAAAATCAAGGATTCCAAAATATAACACCGGAAGATTATACAAACGTTGATTTTTTATATTGATTTATTAATGACTAATTAATTCGTCTAAAGAACGAATACGATGAAAATGTAGTTACTTTAATTTGTATAAAATATATAAGATTTCTTAAATTAACAAAATAGTTTCATTACCTTTTTGTTAATTATTATTGTTATTTTATTTCTTTTTTTTCCCTCTCAAATCAATAGTTTCAACACGTTGACATTAAATAATATTGTAATACATATACGTTAGAGAAATATTATTTACTAATATAATTCTGTTGAAAGTTTTTTGTATATATTTTTTTTCTTTTATTATGATTCTGTATAGATACATTTAAATTTGTCCAACTGTTTTTAATTATGAGACTGATTTATTTGGTACAGCATATAATTTTTGTGAATTTTAGCAAATTATATAAGAAGTAAATATTTTTTTTTTTTAATTATTAATATAAGTTGCTAGAATGAACTAGATAAGATTATATATTTTGCTGAATAAAGAATTGATGTAACGAACCCATAAAATTTAACTCAAGCAAACTCATTAGCATAAATGATTTTTAAATTAATATTCAACAGCTAACATAAAGCATATTACATTAGCATTATGTTGGAATATTTAATAAGCGAATTAGACAAATGATATTATACCTTAATTGTCTAATTGTGTCACAAGTTTTCATTCATTTTTAGTATAAATTAATAAATCGACCAGTCTTTATAAAGTGGATACCCTTAGGAATTAGGGAAAAACTGGGGATCGGACAAATCATCTCCCTGCACAACCGTTGTCATAGAGATACTACAGTCTCTAGAATGTACTAAATATTCTTTTTACACAGATATTTTCTTATTATACCAATCGCTTTCTGGTGTATCATTACACAAAACAATAATATATAGCGTTACAATAATGTGTGTAAAGCGCTGATCGCTAAGCTGAAGTTATCCCGGAAACTAAACTACGTTAGCATCGGTATCAATCAGCCCTACAATGTAATTCCTTATCAGTTTATTGTTATAATACCCCATTATTTTAGCTATAAGAAAGAAAATATGCGTATATATTGTGGTCACATGTTAAATACACTAAATCAAAAACATGATTTTGAGAAAACGGTGAAGACGCTTGTGGTTAAGCGTGATCTCGGACAAATCACCTTCATGTACTACCATAAGCTTAAAAACAGTAAAGTCTCTTTCAAGTGCTTAACCCAAACTCTTCATGGGCAGTAGTGATAGTCTTTATTTCATCAAATAATTTTCATTTTTAAATGTTTGCATATGTTTGAAATGTATTAAAAAAAAGTTCAATTGAGGTTAACCAATTCAGCAATCTGGAAAGTCGAAAATATATTGTTTCTTGATGGATGGAAATTCACAACAGAATATTTTTTTCACATGTTCTTAACGCTCATTTAATTTTTTTCTCACACTAAATATATCAAGGATAGCTGTAAATTTCTTAAAATTTGCCATATAATTATGAATGAATTAAGTATAACACTAATGTGAGTTGAATAATTTATCTTTCTGGAAACGATAATGTGGCTAACTAATTATTACATTTCATAATCAGGTAACTAATTATATTGTAAACAATCTAACTTCAAAAACATTCCCCCCGCTATACATTCTATTACGTAATTACAGGGGGCCTTTGATCATTTCCTCTGTATAATCTCTTTAATTAGGTAATTAATAATGATTTATCATAAAAATTAATCACAACTCTACGTGATTATGATTTACATTACCATATATCTAAATTTAATGTAGCTTGCTCGTATATGAAATATCTCGATAAAAAAAATGAAATACAGATAGAAATAGAAATTATGTCATAACACGATAGCACGACAATAGATTTTTTTAACAGCGTTTGATAAGGATTTTATTATATTTTTCGTATTTTTATTCGTTATCTCATTATCCTATTTGCATTAGTCATATAAAACTTTGATAATGGCAATTGACAGTAAGTGTATTACGTGGAACAATGTTCTTAACTCATTTAAATTAATTGTAATTTAAACATATACCAATGGAACAATTATTTTTCGAATGATTAATTGTAAGCATGATCGTACTAGGAAACAATTGTGACATTATAAAGTAATTGATAATTCATTTCATTGAAGTACAATTATTGAAAAATGTGTATAGTCAGTCATATTAGTATATGTTTTAAATTTTATAAGTAGAGAAGACTCATCAGAAACGTCCGATGACGATCAAATAGGTTTATTAGGGAATGATTGAGTGGATTTGGTTGTACGGGATACATTCCGATGCGCAACCAATTAAAACAAGATTAAATCCGTCAATTTAAAAAAGGTTTTTTTTCAAAAGTATCTCTGACTGATGAAGTACTTCAAAGAGCCCAATTGTTACCAATTATTTTTTTAATCCTCATCGATGTTTGATACGTGGGAATTTGTTCTATTCAACCTTGTAAAATGCAACTAATTAGACTTTATACAAAATAAAATCAAGTACGATATAAAAAAAATGTTGTTAAAGACCCATTACACTGTTCTGCATAAAAATCCTCCCTTCAACGAAAATGTTGTTTCATTATGTTTGAAGTGTGCTGAACACGAATCCGAAGTCAGAAAATCCCCATCAGGCACCATTTTTTTTTTAAATCTGTGTTTTAGGTCGAAAAATGATGTGTTTTTAGACATTTTGAAAATCTTTTGATCACTGAAAACTTTTAAAAAAATAAAAAAACCTATTTAATTTTGAAGCTTTTATAATGTATTACAAAATGAAAACAATGGGAGAGCATAAGTATTAGGCTTCAGGAATTGTGGGCTAACATTCACAAAAGAAGGGACTGTTGCCTACTGGCGTGCTTCCCCAGGTACCTGCCCCAGGCCCTTCTCCTAAACTTAACTGTTCCTAATTAACTAATTAGGCCTCAAGAAGAATTTTGTGAAAGCAATGGACAAGGAAGGAGAAGGTTTTTCCTACTTGAAAAAGAAGTTCCACAGATTAAGTGACTCAAAGATTAAAGAGGGCATTTTTGTGTGGCTTCAAATTCGTGATCTTTGGACGTTGAATTTAAAATACGATTAAATGCAATAGAAAAAAGACCCTGGACTGCATTCGAAAACGTGTGTCAACAATTTTTGGGGAACAAAAGAGCAACAAATTACAATGAAATTGTGGAAGAATTACTTTCATCATATAAGGCCATGGGTTGCAACATGTCCTTAAAAATTCATGTTTTGCATTCCCATTCGGATTTATTCGCACCAACTTGGGAGCAGTTTCAGATGAACACGGAGAAGACATAGCCCAGTTGGAAAAAATGTACAGCGCTAAAAGCAAGGAGAAGATGCTTGCGGACGTCTGTTGGACACTACAACGGGAGACATTAATTGAGTGCAGAATTAAATAATTTATTATTTTATATATTATTGATTTCCAAAAAAAAAGTTTATTAAATTTATGAAAAAAGTGTTTTGTTTTTTTCAAAAACAACCTCCAATCTCTAAAAAATGGTGCTTGTTAGAATTTTTTGACTTCAGATTCGAATTCAGCACATGTAAAAATATAAAAATAAGGAACAACTTCTCAAGGGAGCAAAACTTTTTTTTTGCAGAACAGTGTTTGTTATCTGAGAAAGTAGAAAACACAATAAGAATCTTAAATTCGAGTTATAGGGGAGTTCGAGGCATTTGGAATGAGCGGTTTTTAATATGGGCTGCATTAATTGCATTTGTTGTGATTGGCATACGAGACGTAATGTTAGTATATGAATCGTAATCGTAATATGTATACGAGTGGGAATATAAAATATTTTCCTATTATTAGATACTATTTATTTGATCTAGATGTATAACCGCAATGTTACCTTCTACCTTCTATACATAGAGTTTATATCATATGTTCTATAATATTAATAAGTTTTAGCGAACCTGAAGGCTCGATGGTGATACCACCAAACTCTGCTTACCAGCTTGGAGTTAGCGGCCACGTCACACGTCCGTTAGTTGTTAGGAGGAGAGTTTTGTCGATTCTGTTGTTTAGATTTTGAGACAAAAGACGTGAGCTTAGTAATGTCGAGACCTGATATTAACAAGAATTTCCAGCCTTTGGTCGCGCCTTTATTTCTTATTGTGTTTTCTAGTTTTCATTGACCTTCTTGTTTTCGATTTATGGCGATTGCTTTAGGATTGATAATTGATATAAAATTCATACATCCATCAATCATATAACGAAAACCTCGAATAATGCATAGGTAAAAATGCTTTATGCTACGCACTGATTTTGAATTCAACTTAAAACAGTTTTTACATTCTCCTGAAAAGTGGTGTTTTTCACTTGATATACTAGTTAATTGATATGACGTTAAAAATATAAAATCCGAATAAAAGGTAATAGGGATCACAAGAAGAACAAAAAATATTAGATAAAAGAGAGACATTGTAAATTGAGTTCCACAGGTTGTCGTTTTGAGTTGTTTCAACGTTTCAGCAAACATATATCATCTATATTGAATGATAATAGTTGACTTTGAAAATATATGTGGAAGAAAATGTTCCCGGTGGAGGTCAATAAATTTCTCTTAGATATGGAGAAATTTAATGGCCTCCACCCGCACTTTTTCTTCCACATATATCATCTACACTTAGAAATATTAGTTGAAACTTTTATTTCTTAATGAAATGATTACCGAATTCTACCCATTAGCCATAATTACATTCTCTTTTTCATACTAAAGCTCACGATAACTTGTATTTTTGGAAAATATATAAAGGGAAACGAATAAAAACTTAAATCTTCTTGTGACTCAACTGGATGCAACAACCTGCGGAATAACTACCAAAAATTGTATGCACTATATATTGTTTAATGTTTTTTTTCAACATATATAATAGTATTCCCTTAATATTACCATAAACTTATTTCAGTCGTTCAAAATCCTTTGAACGCCTGTTTGATATATCATAATTTTTAGTCTTGTCCTTAACTAAATTAATAATCATAATAAAGTTTTTAAGTGACAAAACCATAGCCATAAAACGAATTGAAGGAGGTTGAACTTAGAAGGCGAGCAACACGACGACCTCACACGACCAACTTTTCCTGACGGAGGAGGAACACGATCTTGACATTATCTTCAACACGATTTTTTTTTTATCGCATCACCCTACTTCATTATCATAGGAGAGAGAAAAATATATTCCGATCGCGCTTAAATCTATGTTAGAACCATTACTTCAGTTCTATTGAGGTTTCCAACTGCTGCAAGGTGTTGCCCGAATCAACTGGACAGTGACTAACGACTATTTATAAGTATATATCAAAATAGTTGACAGGATAATTCTAATACCGGTATGAAATGGTCAGGGGGTGCATTCAGTTACACAAAATAAGAATGACTTATGAAGGCCATCTTCAGGGCAGCCAGAGGGCTTTCCTGAAGATGGTCTACAACTTAGGCTGAAACGTGGTCACAATAAAATAAAACCACTATGTAGGTATAGTCTATATCGCTCCTTCAAAAGAACAACGACAAAACTCAAAAATTGGCATTTTTAAGTTGTCTTCAGTAGCAGTTGTATTAGTTGAAGCTTTTTAATTCAGAAACGACATATCTTATATTTCATTTCCAATAGGATTTTTTTTTAATAAAATCATATTTTGAGTCGTGTCATGCTTCAACTTGAAGTTTTATGGGTTTCCCATTGATCCAATATCAATCTTTACATGACAACCCAATTACTTTTTTTATTCCTACTCAAAACCACTAGTTTCAAGCCTAGGATTATTCCTGATAATCCTCCGAAAAGAAGATGGCCTCGTGACCTTCTAAGTTGACTTTGTTATTCGAGTACTACCAGGGGTATACATAGAGGATATTTTTTCTAATTGGATTTATCTCACGTTATTATATATATTTCATTCCTTTTACTTAATGTATTATTATTATTATTATTATTATACAGTTGTAAATTTCAAAACTTTAATTTTAAAATATTTTTTGAGTTGTATCATGTTTAAAGTTTAAAGGTTTTAAAAATTTTCTAATGGTTTATAAAAGAATAACAATCTTCTAATTTCAATTTCTTATATTTTTTAACTTACATGGAACTTTCGAATGCCAGTATTGAAAAATTAGGTTTTTCGAGTTATGCCATTGTTATTTTAAATGAGCAATGTCACGGTAAAATTTAGATGGCGGAAAAACATGGAAAAAAGAAGGAAAGCCGATTTACACTTCATTTTTGAAAGTTGTTAATCCCATATATCGAACTTCGATGAAGATTAAAAAAATAATTGATAACAAAACTGCTCTTTGAAGTACTTCATCAGTCCGAGATACTTTTGAAAAAACGTTTCTAATCGACAGATTTAATCTTGTTTTAATTGGTTACGGATCGTTATGTGCCCCACAGTACTTCAAGTCCACTCAATCATACCCTAATAAAGCCCCTAAAAATATAGAATAGAATAGTAACTTTATTCTGGGACTAAGACCCTTTAGAATAACAAACATGAACAGAAATAGAAACATAATATATGTCTGGCTAGAAGGCTACATGATACAAATCATAAAGTGTATATAAAGTGACAGAAGGCAATAATAAAAAAAACTATATATAGACAATAATAATAATAAGTAAATAAACAGTACGAATCCTGACAAGATTTAATTATCCTGACAATTAAAATAATAGATAGATCAATAACAACTATTGAATGCATGAGCTAACAAGTAATACTTTCTTTACTTCAGGTACATTTTCTTAAAACAAAATTAAAACACTGAAATAACACAATACATTTTTCAATACATTTCATTTTAGGCAAAGGACTAACCTGCTTAGAGAGCATCTATTTGGGAAGCCAGGAGATGTTGGAAAAGCAAGGATTTAATTGACGATAGTGAGGGAGCAAGACGGATATTAGAAGGAATTGAGTTCCACACTGTGATGGAACGGGCGAGGAAGGAACGTTCAAATGCTTTGGTTCTGTGGTAACGAATATAGAGATCAGAAAGGCGAGATCTTGTTTTATGGTCCAGCAAACCTTGATGATTATATTTATGACAGAGCTGCATTGTTGTTTATTTGTTTAATATCACTTTAGGCTGCTAAGGATAATCGGATGATGCTTCATTGGGATTCCTAAATGTTTCATATATATATATATATATATATATATATATATATATATATATATATATATATATAGAGAGAGAGAGAGAGAGAGAGAGAGAGAGGTTGAAAGAGGTTGAAAAACCTGATGGACTTAGAAATAGCAATCGACAGGCTTAAAAGAAGAAAGGCTCCTGGATTGGACAATCTTCCATCAGAGTTGTTCAAAGATGGAGGAGAAACCATAAGAGCCAAACTATTAGATCTAATCCAGAAGATATGGGAGAAAGAGAAAATACCAGAGGCTTGGAAAACAGGTCTAATGTGCCCTATCCTAAAGAAGGGGTCCATATACGAGTGTGGGAATCACAGAGGCATAGCGCTCCTTCCTGTTGTCTATAAGATAATGACCAACATATTGCATATCCGTATTATGAAAACACGGCAGGCGACCAGCAAGCAGGATTCAGAAGAGGAAGGAGTACGCTAGACCAGATATTCATTCTGAAACAGGTACTCGAAAAACGATGGGAAGTAGATCAAGATGTACACGCGTTATTTGTGGATTTCAAAGCAGCATACGATTCCTTGGACAGAAGCTGTTTATGGAAGATCATGACTGAGCTGGGTATTCCCGGCAAGTTGGTGAGATTGACAAAGGCGTGTGCAGACGACCCCCGATGCAGAGTCCTGATACAGGGAGATGTGTCTGAGGCCTTTGAAGTTGGAACTGGTTTGAGGCAGGGAGAAGGACTCTCACCTTTACTGTTCAATATAGCCCTTGAAAAGGTGATAAGAGCAACATCAAGAGAGAATGGTGGGGAAGGTACATAAAATTCTTGCATACGCTGATGACATAGTAGTCCTCGGAAGTAATGGAAGGGGTATCGAGAGACTCGCTAAAGTGCTTATGAAAGAGGCAAACCAAATCGGCTTACAGGTAAATGAGGAAAAAACAAAATACATGATAGTAAGCCGTAAAGTCCACCCCAGAAACAGCATCAGCGTGGATCGCAAATCGTTCCCGAAAGTAGATACCTTCAAATAATTCGGCTCCACAATAACCTCAACTACTGCCCTACTAACTGAGATAGACCAGCGTATAACAAGTGCAAATAGAGCATGCTTCGCTCTTTCAAGATTATTGAAATCCAGAAGCATCTCTAGAAATTTAAAATTAAGGGTGTATAATGCTGTAATAAAGCCGATTCTGATATACGGCTGTGAAACGTGGGCTCTCACCAGCACCCTAGAAAGCAGAATCGAGAGATGCGAAAGAAAAATACTTCACACGATAACAGGAGCGGTATGGGATGAGACTCTTAACTCATGGAGGAGAAGGACCAATAAAGAATTGCACACGGAAACTGGTCAGGCGATATCTCAGGATATGGAAGCAAGAAGGCTAAGATGGGCGGGGCATGTAGCTCGAAGTGATCCGTCAGGACGCCTCTACACAACTATGAATGCTAGAATAGTTGGCAAGAGATCACGTGGGAGGCCAAAGACCAGATGGATTGACAGGGTCAACAAAGATGCTGCGGAGCTACATGCAGCAGACTGGAAATCAGCGGTCCAGGATAGACAGAGGTGGAGAAGGCTGGTAAAGGCGACGAAAGATCTACAAGGTCTGTAGAGCCAACCGGAAAAAAAAAAAATATATATATATATATATATATATATATATATATATATTGAGGATAGGAATCTTCAACGAGCACCTGCTATTGCTCAGGCACCCATTTTACGTCCCTTCCGAAGTAAGGCATCACTATGGACTTTTTACTCCCTTATAAATTCCTAAGGCCACCTGCCGGGATGTGAACACATGATCTTGTCCATAGAAGTCTGTTATTCTAACGACTAAACCACAGGTGATCCTATACATGTATTGGAAGAACGTCATTTCTCAAGTGTATTCGTCAGAGCATCGATTCACGGTTGTTAACAAAATAAACAATTAATCTGCGATTCGATGAGAATATACCGCAGGTGACCCCAGTTATGATTCGTTTTCTACTCATAAAAATGAAAAAAAAACATATCCAAAGGTTTTCATATAAAATGTCTGGTCGTGTTGGCCGACAGTGTAAAGGTGTTTACATAGCAATCCAGACAGCTTTATTGTCAGTTCGAATCCGGCTTTGGAGAGCTAAAATATATATTGTGGAGGACCCAGAATGAACCTTGAATATTTACTGACCACTAGTAAAACAATCCATCCGTTTGCCTTTAGAGGAGTAGGAAAGTACGTTAATTGTTTAAAAAAAATAACAATAATAAGAAAGATATAATAGAGAACGTAAACCCTTGATGCTGCATGATAGGTCAACATGACAGTGTACTCGTATAATAGCACACACTTAGCGATTGATTTACACAGGAACTCAGGTTTTTACGATGAAATTTCAAGTCCGTTGGGTAATATTATATATTACGAGACATATATCACAGCCCGCCATCAATAATTCTATTTCTCCAATAACATTTAACGAGATATTTTAAACAAAAAAATTGTTTATCTTGCGACCTCCTCGAACCCAAGGCAAAAGCTTTCGCTTAAGCCAAGATCGTACACAAGCAGCCGGTTGCTCGGCTCCATTCGACCATACAGCCCGACTCCTAACCTACGGACTCAGCAATAAATTGTAACCTTATCGAGAGATCTAAGCTTGCGTGTTCCCTCAAAGGAAATCGTTAACTAGAATTAATAATTGGTCGTTCAACTCTAACCTATATTTTTGTGTCTATCAAACTACTAGTATGGTCCTCCTTGGAACATAACTTAGCATAATCAATCCACTTTAGTACTAACTTAAAGCGGTGTCAGTGTCCAGTAAATGGGTTTGCTGTTACGAATTATTAAATACACGGGGTAATAATATTTCATTTTAAACGTTTTATAAATACAGTCTTAAATTATTAAATTTATAATCTAGATCGAAAAATAAAACTTGAAGCTATGTACTTTCAATTTTAAGAAGTTCTTTAATAATGTATAATCTTAAATTAATAATTTAGTAATTTAAAAAATAAAATAAATATTATCCATTGTTAAGACTATTTGTTTATTGATACATTAGATACAACTTTATACTATATGCTTTACAATTAATAATTTACGATATAAAATCAAAACATATATAATAATCAATAAAGTATGAAAAAAATGTTTAGTATTTTCTATTCCGAAATTATTAAAAACTATATGAAGTAAGCTGTTTGTTACATCAAATATATTATATTAATTTATAATACATGGGTTTCGTACAAAACGCAGTGATCATCATTTTTTTCCCTATTATACCTTAATTAATAATTAGTTAAACATTTAATCATAAGCTCCTTAATCCATATTCGAACTATTAGTCATTTAAAAAAAAAATTTCCAAATAAAAACATTAAATGTTAGAGAGGAAAATAGTTGACTGGGAGATCTAATGGAGGATCGAAATAGTTGGGGGGTGCAGTCAAAAAAACACCAAATAAGTGGAGACTTATTTTTTATTTGTGCCGACGCAAACAGGGGTATTTGATACCAAAAGTCGATCGAAATAGGAAAATCTTTTTTTTGACAATTCCGGGAACTTACCTCTACTTACGTTAAGCCAAATGTTTATAGAACATAAGGTCAAAATTTGTTCTGGGAAAACAGTTGTACCTGCCGCTGTATTAGTTGTACTATGAAGGTATTACAAGTCGCACGTGCTGTTACCAAGTGAATGAATGAAATATCTGTATGTTTCCTATTGGTTTTATGTATGTTATCAAGTGAATATTAGTGATTTTGAAAATGGATATTATACAGCCAGGTATATAGAATCAGAAAATAACAACATAAATCTAGTGATGCCTTTCAATATTATTATAATAATTTTTTGTCGAATGATTGATTTTGTCCACATTTTTTTCATAAGAGATGTATAAATTAATAATTTTGATATACTTCGGGCCTTTTCCCGGGTTTGATTTTTGACTTTTGAGTGTTGTTTACCAGTTTTATCAAAAACTGGGTGCCCAAAAAAGACATTAAATGAACAAACAGTCAGTTGTTGTAGAACAAAACGAGGTTATTTATTATTTTCACTCTTTTACTTTTTTAACATTTCACTTGTTATAGGCTCCTCTGTATTAAAGATCATGACCCGACAAGCTGCTTATAAGATGGCTAAAGACTCTATAAGAATGGATTTTGCACAGAAGTTGGAATTAGTCGAGGAAAATATTGTAAAGCAACCTCAGAGGAACAAATGCAACAGTTTCAGCAAAGTTTTTCAAGACTCAAATAGGATATGAATCAAAATGGCAGGCTGCTAAGAGAACAGAAAGTGTATTTTTTAAGAAATACCATGATTGGTTGCAAGGAACCATTGGTATTCCTATAAAACCATGTTTCTCTAATTTGGGTCGTCCTAAAAAATCATTCCAAGCTTTGACTCGGGCTAATAGTGGATGTGCCTAAAGCTAATTTTGGCAACTATATAATATACTATATAATATAGTATGGATGGGATGGAAGAAGGATGGGATGATTTCTTAGATTAATATTATTTAATAACATTATTGTACTGTCACGCCATTATTATGTACCTATTTTAAAGTTGTTGTTTTTGTTTTTTTAATATATTATAAAAAGGTTGTGTTTAATGTTTTTCTTAGTTTCTTTTATTCCTTTTTTATAGTTCTAACCTCTATTAGACTAAAGTTATGAGAAATAGCATCAAATGTTACATAAAAATAATTTTCATCGACTTTTGGTGTCAAATACCCCAGTGTGGCCTACTTTGTAGGTTGAAACGTCGGCACAAATAAAAAATAAGTCTCTACTTATTTGGTGTTTTTTTTTTACTGCACCCCCCAACTATTTTCATCCACCAAAAACATTAAATATGCTGCATTAGTTTATTACACGTGGGTTTCCCTCAAAAGTTAATGATAGTGCTATTTTTCCATTTATTTCTTTTCCTATTATACTTCGATTAAATAATATTTAAACATTTAAGCAAAAACCCTTCTCAATCTATAATTAATTTTTTAGTTATTCAAAAAACAAAATGGAAATATTTGACATGTATTCAACAACCAAAGAAAATAATAAAAATGTAAGATTATGATATAAGAGGCATATTTTTTTTGATTAGGGGTAATCTAAACAAAATAAATATATATAATGTACAAAAATATTTTTTACTCTTGCTATTATTTTCAACTTTTTAACTATTTAATTAATTTTTGCTTATTATGTTTCATTCTTTCCCTTGCAGCCATTCTGACCAATTGAGTAGCATAGGCAATCCCAACATTTTGGTTTAGTTTTTCCATAAATGTTATCTTTTGTAATTAAAATAAAATACAACAGCATCTTAATTAAATATTTCAAATTACATTCCAATAGTTCAACTGCAATTGAAACCAAAGTGCATTTAAAGATAAAGGTATAAAAGTTTTATCGTTGCTAATAATGATGAATTTAATTATTGTTTAACGTCATTAGGTAACATAAAAACGTTTCAAGTTGAGGAATCCCTCACATTCCTAATTAACTGACCTATCTCACTTATTGCATAACGTATTTGCTGATCGACAGAAAATATCCTGCATAATCGAACCAATTCAAGGAACAACATTTTCAATTTCCTCAAGATAGTGTTTTTATGTAACTCTTGATATGTAATTCAAATGCATTGCTAATAACTGAGCTCATAATCTGATTTCTTAATTTTATAAAATTACAATTTTTTATAATGATTTGGTTAAATTTTGAGTTTTATTCAACAAACTAAAAAAAAGTCCAAAATTTGTATTTTTGAGGAAGTACAAATACACACATGTAATCTCCAGAAATCGGTGCAGCATACTTTTTCCATTACTTATCAGAAAAAAATACATAAATTAAAACCTAATGTGGGATATAGATAGTCTGTAACACTAAATAAGACAAACTTATTTATTATAAGTGCCGTGGTTTCGACCGACAGTAGCTCCAACCTTCTGTTGACCCAGAAGATGGCCTACATCGTAGGTCGAAACGTCGGCACTTATAATAAATAAGTTTTTCTTATTTAGTGTTTTTTTTACCGCGCCCTCAGACTATCTATATCCCACATTAGATCTTCCAGTCAACAATTTTCCTATCAATAAACTAAAACGGTTTTCAGTATTATTTGATATTTTTCAAGGGTCCTTTTTCAACATAATTTTATTGGCATATCACATATAATAATTTTTTCATATAATTTTTATTATTAAAAATACTGATTTCGTTTTAAAAAATATACATAAATATTTATTTATCACAATACCATATTATAAGTCAATAAACATCTCCATCAATATATTTACTGACTGTTTGAGAAGTTAATTTAAAAAAAAATAAAATATGCCAATTAAATTGGCTGAATTAAAAAAAATATTTGATTAATATTAAAGCTTCTTCAACACTACTGAAGTCAATATTATTCACGTGCAAAAAAAACGTTTATTGAGCAATGATATATCAATCATTGGTTTTTTTTTCGGTTGATAGCTTTTAATTTACAGGTTATAACCGGTTCTTTCTTAATATTGAAAAAATATTATCTGAAAAATTTGTAAAAAATATTATGCCATCTTATATTGTACAATTATTTTGTTTTTAGTAATAATTAAATTTAATATTATATTTTTTTAAAATATTATTTACTTATTTATTAAACAGATTTATTCGTCTATCTATTATGTCAGCTATTCTATTTTCCTTTTTATATAAAAAAAACATTATTTATAGTAAAAAAAAAAAAGTAAATAGAATTAATTTCCTTAAGCAGTTCCAATTAACAAATCCAAGTTTATAATTGATATAAACCTTTTTCGGCAGACCAAATGAACAATATAATTTGTTCAATAATATTAAAGATTAGAGATCATTTACAAAGATTTCTAATCCTAGACTGCCATAAAAAAAAAATACTGAATATTACAATTACCGTGTTAGACGACGTTCATATATAGATGGAACTTTAAAGGTACATGGAAAAATATAAATATTTTCAAAAACATCTCGCAGACGTATATTATTTATAATCATCCGACTATGAAGGCATTTATACAGAATTGAGGATTGCGAACAATGTTTTGAATAATAGATTATTGTATATCGTAAATATTCCGTGTCGATGTATATTTTCGTATAATAAAATTAGGTTTATTTATTTATTTTTGATTTAATCAATTTATATCAATTTAATAATTATGAAAAAAATCCTTAATTATAATTAATGGTAATTTAAAGCAATTTACATCATCAGTTATTTTGAGTAGGTAACACCTCAAGGTTAAGATCTTAACTGACATAATATTAACAGGTATAATCAGTCATAATTATGCAGGCGATGCAAGGTGGTAAGTAGTAGAAACATCGACAGATAGATTTTATGGAAAAGTAATGAATAACAAAATTTTAATTAATAAACCTTTTCCTCAATAAGCATTATGTTCATTGACAGTAAATGTATGAACTTTTTCTGAAGTTATGGAATTAATTAAATTTACGTACGTTGGTTGATTCAAAAAACAAAACTTGAAACTGCTTCGTTGATAGATCATGAGAATGTAGTGATTAAAAGAAATCTCTAAATAAAAATTATTCCTCAATAAACCTTATTTTCGTTGACAGTAAACGAAAGAATTTCTTCACTAGTGATGAAATTAAAAAATTGAATTTATAAACGTCCATACACAAAAAAAATAAACTTGTAACTGCTTGCAAATATATTCTTAAATCGTATATATTCTTAAATTGTATATATTCTTAAATTGTATATATTATTAAATTAACAATTTAGTTGTAATTTTAAAAAATAATAAATAAAATAGGGATAAAATTTGTATTATGAACTAAACTCAAGACCAAAGATAGATTTAAGGAAATATCTAAAAAAAAATTCCTGAATAAATATTATGATTATTGACAAAAAAAAATCGCTTCGGTTGGCAATAGATTCTTAAATAAAAAATTAATAATTTAATAACTATTTGAACTTAATTAAATCAGGACGATTTTTATTATGAGCTTAATAGAAAACCAATGAAAATTTTTAAATATTGTCGATAAAAATAAAATAAAATAAATCTATAAAAATATAATAATGGTTTTGATACATAAGCAGGAAAAATTAATGCCTAAAAGACATCTGATAAAACTTTTCTTCAATAAAAGTTATGTTCATTGACAGTAAATGTATGATTTTTTTCAATGGTCAGAGAATTTATTAACAAAATTCATATACGTCGGTTGAATGAAAAACGAAACTTGAACCAGCCTCGTTTGCCAATAGATTTTTAATTCATTGATTTAATTTACAATTTAGTAGCTATTATAAATTTTAAAAATGGGGGTGATAGGGTATGAACTCAACAGATGACCAATGAAAAATAATAAGAAAGGATTCAAAATAAAGTATAAATCAATAATTATTGCTATTATGATTTTTTCTTCTTAAAGGGGTTTGTTATCTAAACAAAATAAACACATATAATGTTCGACAATGTTTATGATCCAAGAGCAAATACATTTTATGAAGAAAGTAATGGTTGAATGAAAGCTTTCAACAGAAATAAATGTTTTCCTTGAATAAACGTTATGGTCATTGACAGTAAATTTATGAATTTTTAAATAGTCAGGTAATTATCATTAATTTGCATCGCAGTTTTCCCAAAGAGGACCGGCCATAATAAATGTCTTTATCGAGAAAGCTAATACCGATCGTCGATCTATCCGAGCTGTCGTTTTAACAGCCCGTAGCGAATAATATAAATCATAAAAGTCGAAACGAAGTAATAAAACAGAGGCAGTAAAGATAGGAGATGACTAACATGACTAAGCAAAGCGGGCATAAAAGATGGAGATAAGAGAGACCTTGAAAGTGCACTGTTACCAGGTAATGTTGGCCTTGACATCAGCTGTGTTGGAAATCGTTAGCTCGGCGCATGCGCCCTGTCACTTCGGGCATCGCTGCTCTTATATAAGTATCGTTCGGGTTAGTAACAATACACTCTAAACCAATAAATATATAGTAATATATATATACCATACATAGTAAGGAGTAAAATAGGCAATTATTCCGCAGGTTGTCACTTCGAGTGGAGTCACAAGTTTTAACTGTTCGTTTTTAATTTTTTCCCAAAATACAAGTTGTCGTGAGCTTTATTATGGAAAGGAGAATGTAATTATGGGAGATGTGTGTATGCCGTTAATCATTCAATCTATAAATGAACGTTTCAACAAACATATATCATCTATACTTATGTTAGTTTAAACTTTTATTTATTGATGAAATGACGACCTCCTTGCACAACAGTTAGCTTGGAAACAGTACGAACCCTACCATTTACTAACCTCTATATACACTTCATATAGTACAGTTGTACAGAAGGTTTCCTAAGTTAGCTAGAGATGTAATAGAAAGACACTTTAATTTAATATAAATCTTCATGATCTTTCCTATCGTATGGAATCACATATATGTAGATTATAATACAATGTATGGTATATGTTCCGCAGGCGGTCGCTTCGAGTTAAGTTACAACAAGTTTTAAGTTTTCATTCCTTTCCTTTTTAATATTTTTCAAAAATACAAGTTATCGTCAGCTCTAGTTTTTTGAAAAGAAAATGTAATTATGGTTAATGAGTAGATTTCGTTAATAATATCATCAAGAAATATAAGTTTCAACTAGCATTTCGAAGTATAGATGGTATATATTTGTTGATACGTTCATTTCTAGATGAAATGATTACCGAACTCTACCCACTACCCACAATTACATTCTCTTTCCCATACTAAAATTCATGATAGCTTGTATTATTATAAAAATTAAAAGGGAAACGAATAAAAAGTTAAAATTTGTAATTCAACTCAAAACGGCAAACCGAGGAACCGATACTAGGGATGGGTAGATACTGGATTTTCCTGTATCTGATAAAAGTGATACTGATACTTTTCTGTATCTGACACTTTTACTTGTAGTTGAATACTTTTGTAGTTGAATACAGATATCCCGACTCTTACTCTTCTACTACGCTACACAGAAGCCTTTTTTGGGGCATCAGTTTTTGTTATCATTTTTAAAGGCAAATGAGTTATTCGCCGAAAAAGTAACCTGCACAAGGCATCAAATGATTAAAATCAAGTTTTTTATTGGTTAATTATTTTTTTAAAGCTATGGAATTGAACAATAAAGAATAGATTTTAACCCTACCTCAAACTTTTGCTATTCACGTTCCAAGACACGTAGAATTTGGTTTGTAATACAAAATTTGTCTGTCCGCCGTCGAATATTCTTTAAAAAGTTTTTTTTTTTGCACCGGATTTCAATCATTTATGTTAATTGCCTTTACTTTATGGTATATTACTTTATGATATATCCATTAATGAACCCATATTTGCTATACATTACTCCAACCTCAAACACGTAATTTGAACTTCTTGCGGCTCATATTTGTACTATGCGATTTTGCAAAAGACATACGAACATAATTATATACAGAAGTTGTTGTTGTTGTTTTATTTTTTTTAAGGGCAAACAACTACAAATGGTTATTATTGCCCTCACTACTGGAGAGTATAAATGTTTACAGTATCTACATAATTACCACTAGAGAATATACATATTTACATTACCTACATATTTAGATAATAACATGATATACAGAAGTTATTTCGAAACTATTCAAAATGGATAAATCTGTTGAAATCTGAAGATCATAAATTTTCTCAAGCAAAATAAATACGTACAAGCACAAGCAATTATATAAATATAATGATTTTACACAATACAACAAAATATGAAATACTGAAATTAAAAGGTACAACATTAAGTAACAGTAGTGTAAAGAAAATCATTAGCGTTCTCCAATTTCTGTGCTAATCAGCTCAAAAAGCCGACCAACCAGAATGAATGAAGATGATCTTTTTTTCAGTAGTTTTCCCACTTAAGTTCTTCATTTGTGCTTCTAATAGTTTTATATCGGTATCGCCATTTTACGTCCCTTCAGTAGGATGGCATAACCAAGGATTTTTTTCTCGCTTTAAAAACCTTACACCACCTGTTGGGCTGTAAACCCAAGGCGTTGGCCGTAATAGGTTGTTTTACTAACAACTACACCACAGGTGACCACTTTTAATTATCTTTATTTAGTGGACAATATATAACATAGTTATTTTTATTTTGAAGAGAAAAGATCTCCTCTGGCTGGGATTCGAACCCGGGTTGTCCACCTCTCCGTGGCAGCTCTCCTACCAATTGAGCTACCCCGTGTTCGAATCCCGGCCAGGGAAGATCTTTTGTCTTCAAAATAAAAATATTTAAAAATTAAAACCATTAATAAAAAATATAATATAATTATGTTGTTTTATTCTCTAGTCCTATCATTTGAGACTGGTTTTACAAATCAATAGTTCCGCTTTTTATCTCAGTGAACTGTAAAAAACATTCACCATTTTTTGAGCCTTCTTTTCAGTATTTGTGTAAAACAAAACTCGAGTTTTAGACTGAGCACATGAATTTCCATACTTATGCTTCAGCCAAAAAGTTTTTGTGAGACCGAGCTTTTGAAACCCGGCAAAACATCCTCACAAATGGAAATTTTGTGCTGATAAATGATGATGGAAACATGTGAGACAGAAAACATAAAACATGAGGTACCCTTTGTTTCATTATCTTACCTCTTCATTTGCAACCAGAATATGTGAGTAGCTCTTACTATTTCTACTGATGGTCATTCTCTAGAATTTATTAGGAGTTCGTTGCTATTATGAAAAATGACATGTTTAGAAAATTATTTACTAACCAGTTTCGAAACATGTCATAACTTCTCAACATTTATGAATTAACTTAGGTTTTTATGAAGGTCTCGGTCGAAGATGGATGAAAAATGGATGCTTTTTCAATCCCTATGCGGTCTATCGTGTCTCAAAAAATTCTTAGAGGCTTGATTAATCTTGGATGGGGATTAATCATTTAAGCAAAAAAGGGACAAATATTCAATATTCACTGTTCCCAAAGCAAACAATTTATATTATTTGTTTTCGTAATTAGAAATATAACATCAAATTTGTAGTGGTTAGGTTAGCTTTGTGTATGGCATGACATTTAGTAGTAAATCAATGATAGATTTACAAACTACTTTGAATAATGTTTTTACATTTTTACATCACAAACATGCTCTTTTTCCCCCAATAAGGATGGCATTGGTATATTCCATACAGCCATGTTTAATTTTTTGCTGGATCCACTTATATCCTTATAATAATAACAAAATATTGTTTTGAGATATTGAGTGCTTTACATTAAATACAGTTATCATTTTTTTTTAAATGAAGTTTGGTTTATTGGTCTTACATCATTACATTCTCCGTATTGAAATAACAGTCTGAAAATCGAAATAACAGAATAAGATGCAGCTTGTATTTTTTTTTTTAAATCGATTCTATTTTTTCTATTCAAATTTTTAAAAAGTACTATAATTTCTGTATCGACATAATGAAGTCAGGAACAGTGGCTTGGGGATTTGCAAATTTTGAAAAATATTTATAACTTAATTGATCGAGCAACACAAAAGACTAAATAAAATGGTAGTTCATATATTCGTTACTAGGCAACGCCGATAAAATATTACATAACTGTTTTTAAAAATATATAATAGAGAAATATTAAATTGTCAAATAAATCAGATATATTTAAAAAAATATAAATAACATCCTTCATTATTAATCTTAAGCATAGACGGTTTTAATAGCGCGCTTACTTTTCTAATAGACCCGGCATTAATTATGTTAATATACGAACTAGTCATCGAAAAATAAATTATGAAAAGTCGGTGGCATTTATCTGAGCCCTTCATCGACTATAATCGCAATCATCCTGAAAAGAAAATTAATTAGTGGTCCATAAATGAATAAAAGGCATCCATACCTTGGCATGTAGAAAATAAAAAAGAAGAAAAAATAAATAGGAGTCAATTTAATTTCCATCAAGTTCCCTTCGGAAGGCTGATCTCGATAAAGTCAACGTGAGCAAAGAAGTCAGTCAAGGAGAGGTTGACGATCTTCACCTTGAACAACCGTTGTGTAAGTAGCCTTATGTACCTTGTTGTCTCATTTATTTCTCATGTATACATAACTGCAATTTATCACGACTGCTATCGTGAACAAGCAATGAAAAGTCTTTTCGTGAGATTTTCATTTTACATATTTAAAGAATAAGATAAAAATAATCGAATGTACTACAAGTGTAGAAGTTGGATCATATAACTTTGACTGTTTGAATTTAATTTAAATATAAACTATGGTGCGCTAATCATACATTTATTTCATTATCGTATTACTTTAAACAAATTAAAAAAGTTCGCAAATACTTACCAAAAATATTATTAAAAGTATAAATCATTAAGAACAACGATCACATTAATATATGTTACGTATATTAAAAATCTCTATTATTGTTGATTTTTACACTTATTTAAAGAAATATGACAATTTTTTTTCTTCTTCAAGAATTAATCCATTTTTTTTTATAATTTATTTTTATAAACCTTTTAAAATTGATAATTTGTATGTATTTAGTTTCATTATAAAAGAATTGAACAAAGAAATTATTAGAGATGTTGTTGAGTCATTCCTGAATGGTTTCTTGTTTGATTTTAACATTTCATTCTTCTTTTCAAGATAAGTGTAAGTACGGACTATTCCTGTAAAAGTTTGTTTACGAAATAAAAGTAATGTTAAGAATTTCGATTCTTCACAATTTAGCGGATTTATTCGAAGTTTCATGAGCCGTGTAAATTATGACCGATCTTGTAAATTTAATGACTCTTTTGTCGGGTCTAGTTATGAGAAAAACGTATCATTAACTTTGGCAGTATTAAATATATAAGATATGTCTTATGTAGGTATATAGGATGTTTGGTAAATGCGGCAGTAATGAACCTTGGAGTACTTCCAATATCTGGATGAGAGAGTCACATGTGATGTCATGGTCAGCTTATGAACCTTCTACATACGGAGAAATGAATATATGTAGAAAACACCTGATGAACATACACATTTTTATTCGAGATATGTATATATGTTCGATGAATAATCTAATCTATGTATTGTAACTTTCATATAGACGCAAACAATGTGGCTATGAATGGCTAAAGCCCATAAATACGGGGATATCAGATATTCCCATTTAATAAGGGGAGTGGAATAAAAATATCCTGTATGAGAGATCTCTCTATTAACGAACAAAGCTAAAGATAACAAATCAAGCCAAAGAGAGATATTGCGTGGGATCATGCCTCCATATCCATGGGATGTTATTGCCTATTCTTTATACACCATTAGTTGATAGTCAACTTATTCTGTGATAGAGGAAAAAAAGCACACAATAAAGTAGGGGGAAGCACGTACATAAATAATGATCTACTAATAAATTGGGTTGCTGCAAAACCGGCATAGGTAATAATATCTCCGATACAAATGCGAACCATTGAAAGGGAAAAACACTTTAACTAATTTAATTTAAAATTTAAACTATAGATGAGTTTTAAATAAATTATTAATCCTAAAAGCAATTAATATAGATCGAAAAATGTGTTTTTTTTCACATTCGATACCTGTCATTTGCAACGACCTAATATCTAATAATATAGAAAGAAAAATCTAATATCTTATGGACAATCATATAAAACAATAAACGGTACCTTAATTAAGGAGTTTATGAGAATATTATCAAAATTCGTTATTTTTGCAAGGAAACAATAACAACTAAAATATCCTCAAGCAAGAACTCCATTTTTTTTAAAATTCAATTATAATGTTCATTTTTCATTTAGGAATATTTTTGGCCGTTTAAAACTAACTTAAAATACATGGAATACCCAACCTCATTGAAATATCTTCAGATTGATCATAAGATGGCCAGTTTGGAAGTTTTATAGTTTTAGATATTTTAAAGGGAGTAAAACGTCCTTGGTTATGCCGTCCTTCGGAGGGGATATAAAATGGGAGTTCCTAGGCTGTACGATATCAGGTAATGGCTAAAGACCCTTACCCTAATTATACCTGGATAGGCAAAACTTAGGACTCCCACTGTTGCATTGTCCGATTAGCATTAGCAGCACAAAGTGACGTTAAAGGAATAAACAAGAATAAATGAATCGCACTTAAAGTGCTTGGAATATCAGATCTCAACGTAATCTATTTGGATCTGATCAGAAGATGACCAGTTTGGTAGCTTTTTAAGTTCTTCTATGACAATAAATATATCACTAATTTATTATCTTCTATCATATCATTATTTTTTTGTTAGACACATTTTTCTCTTTTCCAATTACAACACAACGTAACATGGAACAAAACTCACACCCGAAATATGAATAAATTTCAGAGGTCAAGGGGAACTGCTTACTTAGCTAAATATTATTAAATATCGATAACTATGGAAAATGAAACGGGTTATTTTTTAGAACTTTTACGTAAGGGATTAAGTGTTGGCTAATAGAAGGAACAGCTCTAGGATTTCCTTCTCAATGCTTACATCATCCCAATTCATAATTCATAAAAATCGTTACGGCACACCAAATGAACAATATAATTTCTTAGACAATATTAATGGCAGGAAGTCAGCCATTTGTTTAACATGACATTTCTTATTCCAATCCTCGAACGTCAATAGGAAGAAAAGCACTAAATTTTTCAATTAAGTTTGACGACAACTCTACATATACGTAAACGGAACTTGGAGTGTTTATCGCAATATATCAATGTTTCAAAAACATCGCGCAAGCCTATTCATCATCCGATTATGACGATGTTCTGACGGAAGCGGTGATTTTGATAAGTTATTGAAAGAAACAAAGCGTGGTAGTCGTAGAACGCTGAGTAGCCGTACCGTGGGTCCGAAACCTAAGGTTCAAATCCGGCTGTGCCATATAATTTATTTAATCAGTAAACAGCCAGGGGAGGATCCAGCGGGATATGGAGACTCTCCAAGGGCTCACCCAGCCTCTATATAGTGGTTACACTATATAACAACTACTATACTATACTATAATATTATAGTTTATATAATTACCATACTATAGTAAAGTATTATATTATATATATTACAATATAAAAAAAAGTATCACTGAACCCATGAAACGCCGGGTTTTCCCCAAAGTAAAGGAAGCGGAGTATCTTTAGTGGTGTGTTGTCGTGCAGAAAGTTATGGGTTCTAATCCCGCTGCTGGCAGGCTTTTATTTAATCGGTTTGCGGCCGGAGATGGATCCTGAGAGATCTACGACCCTTCTTGGCTCACAAAGTTTCTATAAAATAGGCAGTCTTACTTAGGAGAAAAACCCGGCGTTGAACATAATCTAGGAGAAATTAGCTACCTGATCAAACATTTTCAAGAAACAGTACAGTCTCTAATACGTACTGAACCAAAGAACTCTTCATTCGTCGTAATGATACAGGTTTTTTATTGAAAGGAGAAACAATAATTTCATTTTTTTTCGACGTGTATTTTTGCATTTTCATTTATTTAATTAACAAATTATTAAGTTTTTCGTTTCACTTAGTGATATAACCGCCATAATCAAGGTATTCTGACAACATCCTCCTTTACCAAGAGCAGGCAGTTTACCTGGAAGACGCTAAACTGCCTTACATAGATGGGATACCCGGCAAGAACTCGTACGACCGAAACCGTAGAGTGTTGAGGAGGCCTTACAGTGGCAGCATTGATAACTGAGGGGAGAAAGGCCAACCTTTGTAGGGGAATAGTAAAAGCTTACAACAGGAAATCTTTACACACGTTACAACATTGGATTATTCCATGTCTCTTTTTTTTAAATAGGCGTAAGTAAGTATATATGACGCAATACAATAAACGGGTTTTCTCCAAACATGAATATATATTACTTTAATTTTATTATTTAATTTGTACAATAAGAGCTTATTAAGAGAGCAAAAGTAATAATTAAAATATATTAGTAAGGTCTATAGCATTGGCGATCAGAGAGCTGACGTCATCAATAGTAGATTAATAGATATTCTCCATTCCCCCCACCCAACGATTTATCTTAAGTCGGCATCAATATAATTCATTTTTACGCCTTAAATAAAATTAAACCTAGATTTTAAATGTTGGTATCATTTTCACAGGTTGTCGCTTCGAGTCACAAATTTTAACTGTTCGCCGTTTTCTTTTTAATATTCTAGAAAATAAAGATATGAAAAAATAATTAAATTATCGGAAATTTGTTCATTTCGGTAATCATTTCATCAAGAAATGTACGATTCAATAAACATTTCGTAGTATAGTTGATGTTATAAACAGTAAGTATAAGTCGGTTCTTTAATCTATAAACAGTTACTAATAGTTACTATAATATATACAGTTAGTATTGAAATTATATTAATACTTTCAGGAATATTAAAAAGGATCCGAATGAAAAGTTTTGAAGTTGACCATATCTCAAAAAAACCTGAAATCAGGTACCAAAGCAACGATTTTACCAAAACAATTATTATTAAATGATCACTTCATACTAATTATAGAATACAGAAAAATAATTAAATGCAATAAATACTATTTTAAAATGAAAAATCCGGATTGAGGATTTTTAGCTCAGTGAGTACATTTAGTGGATAGAAAAAGAAAGAAGTATATATATAGTTTAAAGTAATTGTTTACAACTGATTTATAAACTATAATTACAATTATATATGTTAATTACATTTATATTAAATTATCATATACTAATGTCAAATATCCTATACTTTTCATTGGCTACTTTCCAATAGTTAATCATACTCTTCATGGGTGAAGTATGAGTATACTCAATAACTCAAGAAACAATGTATCATTTAAAAAATATTTCTAAACCGGCAAAACTCTTGAGCAGTCACGATAATTGATATAAATAATAAAAATAAGTAAATTTATTGTTAGAAAGATATATAATAAAGATAAGTAAATTTATTAAAATATCTTAAAGGGCTCGCTCGATAGTGCATCAATTTAAGTAATTTTTTTTTAAAGATGGAAGAATTAAAAATGTTTTTACTAATTGCCTTCACGTACTTTTAAAATAAAGAAATTTGGTTTTCAAATAGGAAGGCGAAAAAAGGAAGTGTTTAGAATTTTAATGGTCGAATCGTGTATATTGTATGTAAATGAAGGGACTATTTTTAAATTTGACCCTAATTACTAAACTTCAAACATGTAATGTTGTACAGGTTACAACGAAATATATTTAGATAACAATGAAAATTTGTGTAGTAACAAATTACCCTAATTTGTATCCGCAGGCATAATTCTCTGTGGGGAGAGACTTGATAAGAATAGTGTTATCTTTGTGTTCACAATCATTTGTGTTCACAATTATCTCTCTTTATTTCTATAACTTATAATCAGTTATTACAATTATGTGCACACATTATAATTTCCCTTTGGTGACTTTCTTACGTTATTAGAAATTATCAAATGATGCAGTAATTCACAGCCACTAATGAAAGTAAAAATATTTTTATTTTGATGAGAATAGATTTGGCCCTGGCCGGGATTCGAACCAGAGGAAGAACGTTCATATATATACATCGGAAAATTGCGAGAACACGGGGATATGAGATCGGTGAAGAGAACGGATTCGACTGAGAGGCGACCCCTGGTAGCACAAATGTTAAGAGCCACGAAGTTTTCGAATCCCGGCCAGTGCCAAATCTTTTCTCTTCAAAATAAAAATATTTAAAAACTAAAACAATCAACAAAAAATTATTTAAAAAATCAAAATATTTAGGAATACTTTTGGAATTTAAAAGGAATATAAAAATGTTATTAAAGGATATATTAAAAAAAATGTATGAATACTGTCCACGGAAAATATCATTCGGGATAAAATATTGCAAAAGCTTTAAATATTTAGGATATACTAACATTATCGTATTCCTTTAGAATTTAGAAAGGACTGGCACTAACTTGGATGCTATGGACTCATATCTAAAATTTCAAGAGAACTAGTTATTCCGAGACATCTATCCATCGGTAATTCATTAAAAATCTATATAATTATTAGTATTATCGCTATTTAATAATATTTAAAACAAGTAAATTTTCTCTTTACAAATTATCAATCCGATAACTGTAACAGGTACAGTGTTTTATTTGATTCTGAATGTAAATCCTTTTTATATCCTACAAATATCTTTATCAATTTTCCTTATAAATCTTTATTTAATCCAAAAATCTTTCCTATTATTTAAATTAACCAACAATTAATTTTTTCCATGAAATTAATCCTAAATCGCTGATGATCAGCTTAATTTTCTAAATTTTCCTTTGTTTTTTGTTGGGTCTTCATTCAACTTCTGAATTTCTTTCAAGGAAGGCCCTCATAAAAATCAATTTTCATAAATCATTTATTATAATTTAACCTTCTGTCAAATATGTCGTTTCAATCTTTTGCGCCTATATAGTGTTTTGTTGTCTTTGGTAGTGTAGCTGTTATTTAGTTTTTATTTATTTACGTTGGCACATAATTCTAAACCCTCCAAGGGTTGTAAATATAAAATATTATGCAACTCGAATGCTAAACATTACTAACCACATATTCTTTAGTATTCCACAGAAGTAGTTAGACTCCTGGTAATATAAGTGCCTAGAGGCAATAAACTACAGTAGAGTAAGACTTTTACGAGAAAGACAGAAGCGGATAAGAAGAGAAGAGAATAAAATGCGATATGGCAGGGAACTAAGCCGCCAGTTCGTGACTCCGGTTAGTCCTTGCTAATTAGCGAGGCGTTGCGATCGTTGGCAGGTAGCTCTGGTGCTTATGGAAGGGCATGTCTCTGCGACCTCTGTCTTCCGAGGAGTGACGGATCATTTAAAGCACGCAGCGCTGTCCTTCCGGGCTGTCAACTCAATTCTTAAGTAATCATCTCTAAGTAATTATGAATTAGGGCTCGAAATAAATTAAGGAAAGACTGAGGATATGGCTAATGATGAGTGTGATCATAGCCAAGTAACCTCCCTGCACAACCGTTGTGCTAGAAACAGTACAGTCTCTAACATATACTGAACCCTTTATGGGTTGTAGTGGTATAGGTTTTTTAAATAAAAAAATAAAAATAAACAGACTATATGAGAACTGCCAACAGAAGTGAAAACTCGAAACTTTTCAATAACTGTTTAATTTTTTATTTCTGAATCAATTTTAGCCTGAATTAATTAAATTTCATAATTTGTAACTTTAAATTATAAACAATTTTTTATGATTTTTTGTTAATTGTTTTAATTTTTAAATATTTTTATTTTGAAGAGAAAAGATTTGCCCCGGCCGGCATTCGAACCCGGGACGTCCGTCTCTCCGTGACAGCACTCTACCAATTGAGCTACCGGAGTCGCTTCCTAGTCAGCGACAACGGATTTGATCTTTGATTTGATCCGGATCCAGGACAAATCGAGACGGACGACCCGGTTTCGAATCCCGGCCGGGGAAAATCTATTCTCTTCAAAATCAAATTATTAACATTAGTCAAGTTTTCACATATATTGGCACTCCGAGTAATAATTATAAGCATATTCAAGTAGATTATTTTTTAATCAAAGCATATGGTAGGCTGCACAAACTCTATACTAAATATGAATAAAGCTAAACAAGTATTTAATGGATTTTTTTATAAATATTATTACACTTATATCAATCGAATTCCAAAGTTTATTAAAACAAATTGTTAGCGCATATACAGGCCGCTGCTCAATGCATCTCATGCAAATATTTTTTCGGTCCATTCCTGATCTTGGAGAATTCATAAAAGTTGTTTCATTTGCTCAGCTTTCTAACCTTACTTTCTACTTCGCGAAGCTATACTCATCTAAAAGAAATATCGAGGTTGAGAAGTAAATAAAGTTCTTTTAAAAAATTAACCTCTTAAAGATGGTAACTGAACAATAGAAACAGATTCCAAGTCAAACAACGTATTATTAGGTATATAACTTTATAATTTACAGTTCAATAGAAGGTCCCAATCTTATAAAAAATACATATAATTCGAAAAAAATAATTAATTATTTTAATGTGTAAATCCGCCATACATTGTTTACGCTACTGAAATTTAATAAACAAAACCTATCCCAATACGATAATGAGAATTAAGTACAATCAATTATGTCTTGTGTTAAACACCTTCATCCCTAAAAATTATTTTTATAGTAAATATAAATTTTATTTTATATTAACAATAACGTTAGTCTATTATTGTTTGATCGACCATTATCTAATTTCCCCTCAGTCCCTTTACTAATGCGACTTGTGTAACAGTGATTACTGATCTCTTTAATTATTAGTAGCATCAACTCGGGGACTTTAATGGATGCAGACTACCTAAGACCATTTAATTGCTACAAACGCTCGGGGCGACTTTGCCACCCATAAGTCAATACCCGACTTGACAGCCCTACTTCAAACTTCAAACGGACTTAGGGTTGGGGATTAAAGGCTTGATGTCAACTATAACATGCCACGTAGCAATCATCTTAGAATTGATAACGCAAAGGGATTGGCAGTATAAATAACAATATTTGATCTCAACGTCTGATTGACACCTAAGTGCCTGTCTGTTTACACTACAGTAAATGTAAATAAATTAGTTAGTCGTAGATCATTAAAAAAATAAAATTATATTTTCAATCATATAAATATAGCTACACTACTCCCATAATTTGATTAGCAATTTTGATTTAATTAACATTACTTAATTGAATTGGGAGCTGAGAAACTTAGTTTATAGAGCGCTGAGCTACTTTGCTGTAAGTCTTGAGTTCGTGATAGGTTGTTAAAGATAAATTATTTATTCTGTTATTTGGTCCTTATCTTCGGTAGCTAATATCCTACTAATATTGGCTGAGTTAATTAATGTATTGAGTATTAATTAGAGATAGTGTCATTACATGAATGTATTTTGTTCTGTTAAGAGCCGAAGATTCCAGAACCTCAATCTCCTATTTAAATGATGTAGAAGCTAGTTAAAGGTTCTTCTTAGTGGAAGAAAAAAAAATGAGGATAACTAAAAAATTTATTCACAGGGACTTTACGTACAATATGAAATTCTACCGAAACTACTCCATTAATTCAGAATATGGTTGCCAATTTGGTGGCTAGCTTATAAGTTGATACTCAATATACTAAAAAAGTGGAGCTGTACCCATTCGGAATTTTGTTACAGAACCCATTTCCAGGCTACATGTGAACATGTTGTACTCTATCTCGGCTTTAAGAAAGTTGGAAAAAACTGTTGTTGATTTTTGACAACACCAATTATCCCAAATATCAAGTTGAAGTGCACATAGAGCGCATGAACGTAATGTTTAGTGATTTATTAAAATATCTTTTTCAATTTATTACACACGTAACTACTTTCTTCTATGACTAATGATAATACTTTATTAAGTACAAATGTTTGATTTTTTTTTTGTGTGTATCATTTCTTCTCGTCAATCGAGTAAGAATCTGTTTTTAGGCCCTTCAAGTTAATTTTAAAAAAACCTTTTTGTATCCCCTTCTATGCTTTGATGTAAGTTGTGAATGTTAGCCTCCTCCCCCCCCCCCTCCCCCCCCCCCACTCCCAGCGGCGTAGTCTCAATTTGAATCCACTACGAACGTATGCCCTCATCTCTTCGCCACGCAAAGAAAATTCAGGATTCATTTTCCATATTTCCTTTTCCCTTTTAACCTCATCCTTAACTACGCTAACTTCTTTAATCATCTTTGGGCGCCGTACAAGACTGGTAAGTCAACCGCATTCATAAACAATTTTTTTCTTTCACGCATTTTTAAAAGGAAAATTTAATTCATTAATTTTCTTCCCTTACAAATTGAGTAAGGGTGTTCCTCCATCCACAACCACCAACAAGCTGAGAACATTAATTTCTTGAAACGTTATTAAATATAATTATATATTTATTGCCTAAAGCTAAATATCGTTTCAATAATATACCTTATAATATACTTTAATCTGTAATTATAGTGAATTAATTAATTGTAAAATTTGCAGAACCTCCATTTCTCTAAAAAGTGTGTGCACTTAATTGAGGAAAAAGGAATGCAATTATTAGTGTAATGTTGACATGAAATTGTTTCATATGACACAAAACAATTTGATTGGTTGTAAAAACTGTCAAAACATTTTCATTATAAGTCAATTAACTATTGTCCCTTGAATAAAAGAAGCCGCATTTATGAAATCTAATTTTTTAATGATGTCATTATATTTTATAATTCATTACAATAAGAGATGGGTAATTATTAATTGACAAAATTAACAACGCTTAAGAAGAAGAAAATTGAAAATTTGTAACCCGGTCTTCAATGAGCATAATGACTAGCTGATGTTGAAGCTCGTCCAATTATTAATTGATATGATGACTTTGATCAATATCCTTAATTATATTTGTATTAATTATAGTTCCAGAGTTAACCAGAGAAGAATGCGTTGGTTAGAAGAAGATGGACAAGGATAATTTTTTAGTTCAATGACCAATCAATCGGAGTTAGTAAATTCGTCAATATAAGGTGTCACTTTAAGAAGATCGATTTTGGCAAAAACTTTTGTGTAACCTATCAGGAATACAACTGTCATTGAAACATCAAGTTCAAACAGGGTACAACTAAAAATAAGACTTAATCAAAAAAACATGTTGGATATGAAATATCAGATAAGTCTTTCCTGAATTAAAAACCTTAAACCAGTAAAATTTTACTGAAGGCGTTACTCAAAAATGCCAAATCTATCTCGCAGCAAGGACTTCAAGGACTTATGCGTCTATATAAATGAGACACTCGACAAGGACATAGAGATGAAGATATCCACAGGAAGGAAAATCATTAAGATCCTAAACTCAGTCCTCTGGAATAAAGAGGTCTCGTTAGAAATGAAAAATAAATTATATCATTATTTTCTTATGGGGCCCTGTATGGGGCCGAAACGTAGACAATAAAAATACAAGATCCCCGTAAACTGCTCGCTCTTGTGATGGACTTTTTAAGACGTAGCTGCGGGATCCCGAGGCTACAAAACATCCTCAACAGTGTTATAAGAGAACTATAGGTAAGGAAAAATATATATTATATGAAATAGAGACCAGGATGCTGCAATAGTTTGGCTATCTGAAGAGAATGAGAGACCAAAGAAATTCTTCCTACATAAACCAGATTATAGAAGAAAGAGAGGAAAACCGAGGAAGACGTGGATGGGGATGTGAGAGAAAAAGAAGAACGGGCTGATATGAAGAATTGGCAAGAAAAGATTTTTGGTTTCGGGATACATAATTCGTAAAAAAAAAACCTGAAGAAAAAAAAAATTCTTTTGAGGGATCATTACCGAAATACCAAAGGTAATAAATACCGAAAGGCAATAAAAGGCTTTTAGTTTGTATAGCAGCATTGCATTTATTTATTATATTTGTAATTTGTATATATTGTAAATAAATCTTGGAGGAACAAAAAAAAAAAAAAAGAAGAAGGAGGAATTTATAATAAAGTATAGGAGGAATTATAATAAAGTTACAAAAATGTATATAGCCATAGGCTAGAATTCGAATATTCTGATACGTTTCTGTTCATGTTACACTACATTGTAGTAAACCTCCATATAGGATAGAAATCATTTTATGATAGCGAGCAATCGTAGACAAATATAATTTGTTTTAATTAATTTTACATTTTAACACACATGCAGATAATTTACAAAAGAGTACTAACTTATTCTGCCGCATTTTTTTTCTCTTAGTTTTTAAATTCATCGGAAGCATATTTAAAAAATAGAATCTCATTAATTCATTTTTATAGTTCAGAGAGGTATAAATGTTGAGAGGTATAAACATGATTCATAATCGCAAGTGAAAATAAAACGGAAAATTCTTTTTTAATTTCTTGAAAAATAGCTACTTTTACATTCTTTTGTGGGTGGATTCGATAAAATGACAATATTGAAATAAATCGCTCCACATGTTTTTATTCTGTAAATTTATTATATCAGTATTTTATGAGTAGTTTAAAGACGGAAAAGAAGAAAAAACGTTGATCATCATTTACTATTTTTAATATTTAATTTTAATTTGGGTTTAAATAACAACTAAGCCTATATTCTCTATAAAACTCATTCGATGATGTAAAAAACACAATAATACAAATTCTCAAATTTTCGAAAAAGACCTTATTTACTGAAAGTGCCTCAATACATGTGAAGTTATCTTTTGATAGAAATTTATAAATATTCAATATTACTACTAACTACAAATTAAACCAATATCAGCTGTATTTCTTTCTTGTCATTCCTACCACTTCTGTTTACTTAAACTGTTAAATCTTCTTTGGTACAGCACCGTTTATATGAGAGGAAAATGGTCCGGGTGGGGAACTGTTTGTTGGTAAGCCAATGAATGTGGGTCGAAACGTTGGCTTACTTTAATTTTTTTTACCTCCCCCGAAAAATTTTCTTCCGAAGAGAAAAGATTTATCCATCTCTGTCGTGGTGCCCTAACCAACTGAGCTATTAACTGGCTCGTAACACGGCCAAATCCATTCTCTTCACCGATCCCATATCCCCGTGTTCTCGCAATTTTGAGAAGTATACAAGAGGAAGAATGTTCATTGAACATTACTTTAATTAGAATCTTGTTGTGTTGCGTCATTATATTAATTATAATTTATTTTATTTGTTTATTAACTGTTATGACTTTTAAAAATTTTTATTTTGAAGAGAAAAGATAGATCAGTTGGTTAGAGCACCACGACGGAGACGAGGGTTTGAATCCCGGCCCTGGACAAATCTTTTCTCTACAAAATAAAAATATTTTAATCTAAAAGATAAAAATGAATTATATTTAGTCCGACTTACAATAAATCGGGGGATGTTATGACGTTTGAGTTCTTCCTATATAAGAGAATATTCTTGACCTCCACCCGAGCCATTTCCTTCCTCATATATACAAGCTCAACTAATATTATTCAACACTGTTTAAATAGCTATTCTGTCTTCTTTTATTCTCAGCCCTGGTGATGGCCAAACAATTAAGCACAAATAAAATAAGTTTAACTTGTTTATTATAAATTTTATTGAATGCACCCCCGACCATTTCAAAATATGTATCCAGTCGACCATTTAAACATCTAATATATGTATATACACATATATAATATAATTATCATGTAAAAGTGTAATAAGTATCACCTGGCACTCACTTAGCCCCCAGGGTTCTAGACTCTGTCCCCCGGAAACGCTGAAAGAACTATAAAGGGCTAAGACCGAAGCGAATGGCGGGTCCACCGCGGCGAAGGCGAAACCGGGCGATTACGGCCAATTTTATTTCCCGTTAGCCATTTCCATTGTTGCCCGCTACGACCATTAGTTTGTGGTTCTATTATTGTTAATAGATTCACAGTTCTCGATTTAATTCACGGTTTGTTAGAGCTAATAAACGATCAATGGCAATTCGCCTTACCATAAAATCGGAAATCGACTCAGAGGTATCGATACGTCGGTTGTAATTTTTAGCAATGTTTATTACAGGTCGGTCTAAAGGATTAATTGCGGTTTATTTCTTTATGACTCAGTCACATGTTAACTGTTCGGCCTAACGGACCCTGCTGCCAGCTTTCCACAAACGCCCTGTTAGCGAAGTAACGGATTGCGAGTTGTTGCTTAAGACCATTAAAGCTTTTGATGAAAAAGTAAATTTTTGATTTAGCAATATTTGGAATTTTAGTATTAGGGATAAAAAATATACAATTTAAAAAAAAAAAAAAAAAAAAAAACCTGTACCACTACAGCCCATGAAGGGTCTGGGGTTCAGTACATGGTAGAGACTGTACTGTTTCATGGACAACGGTTCTGCAAGGAGGTGACTTGTCCTAGGTCACGCTCGACCGCCAGATTTTTCCCCCTTATTTTGGGTACCCTATTTTTATAATATTTTATAGAGGCTGGGTGGGCCCCAGGAGGGTCCTAGATCCTATCCCATCTCCCGCTGCAAACAGACTAAATAAAAATCATGGCCTGCAGCGGGAATTGAACCAGGATTTCCGGCATGGTAACTCAGTACTCTACCACTGAGCCACTCCTCTCCCCCCCAAAAAAAATTAAAAAATAAATAAATAAATCATACAAAATGCTACTAGCTTAGATTTCAGCTCATGGGACAATTAATTAATCAACATTTGATAAATAAATTATAATTAAATACAATATATTATAATTAAATAACCAATATTTGATTATAGATCCATTGTCCCTGCTATAGATGGATTTGTTTTTCCGATTGTTTTAGTTCCTTATTATAGATGTTAGATTGTTAGTATGTGTGTATATATGAATATTTTTAATTTTTATTTATTTTTTTATTTTTTTTAAAGATAAATAATTATAAAAATCAAAAATCTACAGGGGTTGATGACCCTACGGTTTTACGCCTCTAAGCAACAATAAACAAACAATAATCACTATTTGATTACAATATATAATTTATTGGATATATCATTTGTATTCTTTTTATGAGATGGAAGATATGCTCCGTAGAGTTACTGTAATTAATAACACAGGTCTGCAAAAAAAAAAAAAAAATCTTTTCAGCTGCATGAGATATTGTTGCTGAATTATATGTTTTAAAGTACGCTGATTTCAAAAATAACTTCTATTACTCTCCAGTTTTTTTGCAAAATAAGAACACAATAACGAGAAAAATCAACAATTCATTTCAACAAACACACAGCATAATATTTATCAAAACCTATCAACCATTATTTTTCTTATTTAAATTTATACACAACTTTATGTTTACTCTTTTTCCTTGTGAAACCTTTTCTTCTTTTCTTGAATGCTTCTCCCAACTCGTTTTTGGTTTCCTTTTTTGGTTTCTCGCTTAAGCATCCGACAATAGTCCGCTAACATACTGACATCCCATCTTCTTTGCTAACGTCTCTCGATATCACGTACATCTTAGTGAAATCTTTCACCTTGTTCGTCACTGTAGGCACCCAAGTTATCAGGAAAATATTCAATATGGGAGAGTAAGAAGTGAACTTTTAAGCCCGTCTTGCACTATTGAGCTTTATACCCTGTCAGCATGCGCTGTCCAATAGTTCTATATTCGGGATCCTTAGTATGGCCCAAAAACTTCTGCACTACATTTTTGAAAGAATCCCATGCTTCTTTTTCGATTTCTCCCATTGATTCAGGAAAGAGTTTTCTAATGTCGGGGCTAGGGAAAACTCCTTCTTTTAACTTTGCCTCAGACTATTTCGGGAACTCGGATCATATATATTTAGAACAATCCCCATCTTTTTGCAGTGATTTTACAAACTGCTTAATTATCCCCAATTTAATATGAAGAGGTGGCAGTAAAACCATTTCTGGCGGAACCAAAGTGGTATTGATAACATTTTTCTAGCCAGAAGTTAAACCGTGTCAGTCAGTCAGTCAGCAAGACGGCTTTGAGGCTAGTTTTGGATGAATCAACGAATAAGCGCCATTCTGACAAATCATATTCTGTTTCAAAGCATTTCATGAGCCCACGAACATCATTACAATAAACCAGATTTCCCTCTTTGGTGAAATACTGAATAAATTCTCTCTCTCGATGTCTGTACCAGGAAAACGAGGTACCAGATGATATAGGTTTTTGTTTTTTAGCCTTGAACCTAGCAATTTGGCTCCATCTTTTGATAGACCCAAGTCTCTGACTAGGTCATTGAGCTCAATCCGAGAAAAAAGTTTAGGTCCCTCGTCAACTGAAAAATTCGATCGTTGAAGTAAACCTTTTTCACAAAATCACTTATATTTCTTTGTTGACTTTTCACTGTATATTCATCACAAATATAACAGAAGCTGTCCGGAGAAATTACACTACCTCTATGAGCCATACCATATATATAAAAACAAGAGCACAGTAGCGTTTGAATGGTGGATATCAACTGAGTGTGGCAAGACAGGGTCAGCAAGATAATGGACTAAGCCATGGTCCATTTTCTTCCACAAATAATAAAAACAGTTTCTGGATCTCAATAATTATTTATAGCTATGTTCACGAATAAATAACACAATTCCAACCTTGTATTTGCGTGGGGGCAAACAAAACAAAAATTATTGATTTATTTATTATATGTAACTTTGTTTATTCTTATTTATAATGCTTGGATGAACCTTTAAAAACTTTTCTTCTATTAAAATTAGTTAAGAAAATCATAAATGGTATCATTATTTGGAGGTAAGGTAGATTTAAATCTATTTCCATGTCCTATTTAATCTTGAAATGAAGAAATATTTGAATGATTCCATTTTAAATATTTCTAATGGGCCATTTTATTCAGGTATGCAAATGAAGAATATAGGAAACCTTTGACTTTTTCTTCCTGTGCCTAATTCGTTTTGGATTTTTGACGATTAGGATAACGATCTTAATTTCATTTATGACACTTCTTAATAATTGGACAAGGATTCATACTGTCGAACCATTCCCTTACATTGTACATCCAGGAGTGCCTTCTCCTTCCCGGTAACCTCCTGCTGTCAGTTAATATTTACTACAATAACATGAACCATACTATATTGCAATGACTGATGTAATACAGCAATGAAACGTTTCCAAAACGGCTTGTTGAACGATTGCAAGCACACATTCATGAGAAGTGTTGAGGAAGTAATAATTCGTTCATGAATGAGCATTATCAACCTTCAAACAGAAACAGTCTGGACTTTATATTTTTTGCGAATGATCAAGCTCATATAAAAAAGTTTATGTTTATTATTATATGTTATATATATATATATATATATATATATATATATATATATATATATATATATATAATATATTTAGGTGAGTAGAGTATAGAACCGAAATAATGTTAAAAGCTCTACCGAAAATCCGGATTTTCGGTTTCACCGGATTTTCGGTTGAGCTTTTAACATTAAGAACTAACGATCTACAATCTTGAAAAAGAGAAAAATAAATTAAAAAATACTCTTCTATATTGGATTTCAGTTCACGCCATATGTAATTTTTAATAGTTTTATTTAGTAATTAAAAAAATCAACAAATATAAACAACAAAACTACAAATATTTTCTCGAAATGAATCTCGATTTCCTTCGAGAACACTCTGCTTTGATAGATTTGCCCTGCTCTTATTCATTCAAGGAACTTAAAGGAAAAGGTAAATTTTCTAAAATTCAGGAAATCTATTTTCCTACACAGGAAACGTGAATTCAAATCTGCAACCAATTAAAATCATTGAAAGCCTCCATTAATACAGAAAAAACCATTCATTAGGGATGGTATGCTGTTGTTAGGTTTAACAGAATATTATAATGACAAACCTATGATGATATAATATGAGTGGATACATAAAAGGAGCCCATGGGTTAATTAAAAATGGCCAACCATCAGGAAGATGTTTGCACTGTGGAATTCTTTGTATTAAAATTTTCATAAAATTAAAACGATAAAGAAAGACGACTAAGAGCCCTTCAGTGTGCTAACGCGACTAAATTAATTGACGAGGTCTCATTAATCCTGGAACATTAATTAACTCATCCAAAATTACTGGGATATTAAAAACGAAAGATAATAGCAAAATATCCTCCAAAAGTCTCGAAGGAGAATATAAGCAAATAAAAGAATCTGTACCAACATATCCCATGAAGTACATGGTATAGACTGTACCGTTTCTATGACAACGGATGTGCAAGAAGATTTTGGAGGGATCACACTCTACCACCTTGTTTCCCCAAATTAAAGGTACCCACTTTATAGAGAATGGGTAAGCCCATGGAAGGGGTGAAGATCTCACAGGGTTTATACTTGGCAGTTAACAAATTAAATAAATGTATCTACCACAACTTGATTCTAACCCAGGACCTTCAGCATAGCAACTCAGGCGTCTACAATGAGCTACCCCCTCCCTATAAATTAAAATAAAAGTTTTAATGGTGACCTAGTGATAAAATAGTAAAAGTAATTGAAAATTTAAATTAATTTTTAGTTTTTTTTATTTAATCCATATTAATGATTGTAAAATATATTATGATTTCCAGTCCCGACTAGGTGAGATATAACTATATCCATGTTCCAGCTCCTATCTGTATTGTAGGGATGTTAATTCATGGACTCTTTATTAGATCGAGTAGTTTGTTGAAATTTACTGTTTTTTAGTAATAAATATTTTATTTAAATATAATATATATCTGTGCCCCAAAGGCGAAGTATACCATTTCCACAAAATATGTAATATGAAGTATATACTATGATCAGTACATTCAATTACTTACCAATGCCAATAATTATGTGAACAATTTTCTTTAAGCTGTGTCTTTAACCATATAACACATAAAACATATCGCCCATATTTATTTAAAGAGTTAATTCTTAATCTTTCAGCATTAAAGAATATCTTCAACTTAAGTTAGACCTTCATCAACATATCTCTTAACCTATCATCGACACAAATGCAAAATAGCGGGAAAAGTACCCCTTTTCAGGAGAGTGGAAATTTGTTTTCAAAGTTCATTCAATATTGCATGTCGTCAAACGTATTTTACCAACGTTATTATACCTTGTTTTTTAAATGACTTTGTATGAATTTTATATCAATTCTCACCCCTAAAGCAAACGCTATGAATCGAAAACGATTAATGTTATTATATTCATATTTGCAGCGTATCGATAATATTTTCTCGCCTAAATTGTTACCTATTCCCTCCCGTATGATTATTATTTACTTTACAATCTATATCTGTGTGCGTATATGTATGTACCAGTATATATAAATATATATTTAATTGCCTAAGCTATTGTTTATAAGGCTGAGGGGTGTCTGAGGGGAGGGTGGCCCGTTTTGCCGGGGAGTTGTCCAATCAATCCGAAGGGTGTAACCCCCGGGGGAGATCCAGGTCTGTTTTTTGTTGAGGGCTCTAAGCCACTAAGCTGAGCCACTCTTCTGGAACGGCACCAGTTTTTGTTACTTCATCATTTTGTCCCTGAGTATATTGCACTAGGTTGCAAGTTTCGTTCAAGGAGACTATGGTAGAAAATTTGAGTTGTGCATGGAGCATAAATCGATCTTTTAGATAAATATCTGTACTCTGGAGGTAAAGGAAACCATGTCTCATTTTTGTATTTGTTAGGCAGGAAATAACTTCTTAATATATGGAAAAAATAAATAATAATAAAAAATAAACAATAAGGATTTCTTGAGGCGTCCATGAATATTTTGGAATATCTTGATAAAAACTTGAGGAAAGAGATAAGTGGTCGGTTGAGGAGAGCTACAATTAACAACCGTACTGGCCCGTGCAGTCGCTTCCACGAATATTTCCTCTTCAGATTATTATCTGGAAGTATAATATTTGCAGAAGACCACTGTAGCACGGTAGAATTATTCGGTCCACTCCCTGCCAGTATTATGATAAAGCTTTTACGGGATTGGTTTAGACAATACATTTCCATATGTTTTCTTGTGTCTCAAGAGATTTCTGAAGGAATTGAGGTTGAATTATATTTTGAAAAAATCAATATTATTGGGCAAGAAGTTACATTGTTTCGGTGTCGGATAGTATGTAGGAATTCAGAGAGAGAAAGATATACACATAGATAGATGGATAGATAGATAGATTGATAGATAAATAGATAAAGAAAGAGAGAGAGAGAGAGAGTGAGAGACAGAGGAGTTATGACCTCATTTCTTCGACCTCACATGAAATGTTTATCCATAATATTTCAGTTAACAATAGAACAGCAGTAATTAATTAAAATAATATTCTTTCAATAACAACCACACCAAAAGCTGGATTTAGACCTTTACACACTTTACACTAAGCACGGGCCAAGGGTGAACATGTTAATAATGAATTAATAAATGCCTCAATTCTGGCAAGATCGCTTATGTGAAAAAATAAGAACTGTTACCTCATAATTTTTTTGGATATTCTACCTGCTACCTCATATCTAATAGTACACTTGAGTTTAGAGATGTCCAAACTTCAATGCAGTTCTCATATTACATTCAGAAAATCACATCTGTGCCATCAAACATGTCTAGATTAATTTTAAATAAAACTGTAGTAGTATGTATCATAATATACTTCTGATAAATTCTTAAAAGATTAATAAATATTCCGTATACTTATAAAATAAACTTATAAAAACCATGATGTAAAAATCGCTTTTACATACTAGCATAATCGTTGCATAACATATGGTTCTCAACCATGTAATTGGACAGGTATTTGGAAATTAACTTGCGACACCAACAATATAATTAAATTGGAACATAGCTTGGTTAATCTATAATCACAACAATAATTAAACGCACACAATAATTAGATCTAGCAAATTGAAAAATTTACCTATATCTTACTTTTACTTGCGAGTGTATTTTATGAAACTATTTAATGAAACATTAGATGGAAACAAAATGAAAATCCGTACAATTAATTGGTTCAACTAAGAAGTCACGGGGCCATCTTCTTTTCAGACGCCTCGGAGGATTATCGGGAATTGAAGAGGAAGCTAGGTTTAAAACCAGAGGGTTTGAGTGGAAATTTGTTATGAAAGGATAGATAGCGGGTTCGGGCCAAATAAGCAACAAATGGGACATTAAGGTCGTTATGGATGATTTTATTCTTAACAAAATAAGGAGCATTAAGGATTTTACGAAGGATTTTGGATTGTAGGGATTGGATACGAGAGGAATTCGATGGCTTAGTGGAGCCCCAAAGCTCTACTCCGTAGGTCCAAATAGGTCGTATGATGGTCATGTAGATGAGTCTTTTGTAATAAATTGGGAGCTTAGAGCGTTTGTCTAGTAAGTGTTGAAGTAGCCTGAAACGTCGAGCGGTTTCTTGTCTTTTCAGTCTCGTATGAGGATTCCAGGTTAATCGTTTGTCAAGATGCAACCCTAAGTATCGGATCTGTTCTACAGGCACCAGTGGGATATTATTAAAGGATACTGAAGGGCAGGAAGTCATTGGTTTACGACGTAAGGAAAAAGTGAGTTGATGCGATTTTTGAGAGTTTATTTTAATTCTCCAGTTTTGACACCATTCTTCTAGATCAGTGATATGGGATTGGAGGCTTTGGGATGCAATAATTGGATTGTTGTTGACAGATAATACACATGTATCATCAGCATACGTGGTAAGGATAGTATTAGGATGAGTTGGGATGTCAGCTGTATAAACTGTATAAAGGATTGGGCCAAGGATACTACTTTGAGGAACAATTAATTGGAACATTAAAAATAATAATTTGTTTTATTACTCGACAATTATTGTAAAATTAATAGAAAGCCTTTAAAAGGAGGATAATCGGAAATATATCCAAACACGTAGTTAGGCCTGATTATCCTCAATTATATGATTATTAATCTTAATTCAAAATAGTCATTTTAAAAACAATAAATCCATACCTGTGAAAAGTCATAAATGTCCAATAAGTAGTTAAGAATGACTGATATGACCTTTACTCTAATCTATTTTTTAATAAGATAGTGTTCTGTAGCATTTTTCATTAACCATATGAATTATCTATAGTTAATCAAATGTTCTTTCAGGATAAATGGGTTTAGGAAGAATTCTTACTTTCCACACACGAAGATCCAATTTTTTCTGTACAAGGTAGAGTTTAAAAATGTACAAGAATAGTTCATTAGATATTGAAATGAATAAATTGTCAAACTAAGGGAAATTGAGAAGTTATTTTTTATTTTATTGTTGTTATTATTTTGAGAAGTAATAAGTTTTGCCTATGTATTCATTATTGTTTACACATATATATAATAAAATTGCTTCCGCTTGCCATTAATAATAAATAATAGTAATCTTTTGGAAGATAAAACAATTTATAGGATACGTCAATAAACTACTAGTGACTCTAATAGGCCCGCATTGCGGAGGGGCTCAAGGAAGTGCGTTGGCAAATAACGTATGTTACTGTCATACCGTTAGATGGAATGCCAATAATATAATAATAATATACTAATTATCGCATCACTGAGTTGTTTTGGTTTTTTTCAGAAAGACTTAAGAAAAAGATTTTTCATAGTTATTACTTTTGAAAGCACCCTAGAACATAAATTATTGAACTAATAAATATGAATTGGCAGCAAAGTTTTAAGGTCCTCTAAGCTTGTTACACAAAAATTGAAGATATGGCCATATTATACAAATATACAATGTTAGAATCAATATTTATGATAATATAATATTATAAAATCATAATTTAATAAGAGAGCGGAGTGAGTCAGTGGTAAAGATATCGGTGAGTTACATCGGTAAGTTAGATTGCAGTAGGGACCGAAGGTCCCTATTGCAATCCGGCTGACAGATAATTTATTTAATCTGATAACAGCCGGGGATGGATCGTGTGGGAACTGTAGATACTTCTGGGGCTCACTCGTCCTCTACAAAGTGGGCAAGAGAAAAAACCTGGCGGTTGAATTATCCAAGAATACCCTGGACAAATTACCTTCCTGCATAACCGTTGTTCTAAAAACTGTACAGTCACCACCATTTACTGAACCCAAGACCCTGCTAGTGTTGTAATGCTGTACGTTTTATTTTTTTTAATTGTTACATAATAATATTGTACAGTGATAATTGAATTAAATATATTATTATACGTAGTAAAATGTTATATTGTATATTAATGGCATGGGAGTAGGATAACTAAGTAGCGACTGAATTTTTCATCTCTAGGTCCCACCGAGTTTGAGACCGGCTGTAGATAAATTATTTATTTTAACAGCTGTGAATCGACCCTGAAATATGTTTAAGCAAATATGACGACAACGTGGGATGTGCATGGTTTGGAGAAAATAAATCTGGCTTAGTTATCGATAAACTGTATAAATTGAGCTCCTGGTACTCAAACAACCAAGCCGAGAAATGCGCACATGCAGGGGATGAGGGCAACGAAAAACTAGACCGTTTAGCCAAAGAGGCAGCCAACAGCGAGCTCTTGCCCTCTTACAGTAAGTTCCCAACATCTTACCTCAAGCAACAGCTAACAGAAGAAACAATTAAAAAATGGAACACTACATGGACTTCATCGACTAAATTACACAGATACATTCCTCGCATAACACTCGAAAATAACAATCAATTACACAGTTCAGACTTCAAATTAATACAATTTTTAACAGAACACGGAAACACAAAACAGTTTTTGAAACGATTTAACATAATAAGAACAGACGCGTGTGATGAAGATGGACAGACCCACACTTTCAGACACATACTGTATGACTGTTCACGATACGAAAATTGATAAAAACATAATACTCAAACGAGGAACTTGGCCTGAGACAGATTACTTAATTTTTAATTGTAAATGTGTGTGTATAAATTTGTATTAATTACTGTTAATAATCAGAATATACGATATTTATAACTTCTTCATTGATGGTTTTAGTTATAATATAACTAGAATATAGCAATAAGGTTTTATAATATAATTTTCATTATAGAACCTTCTTGATGTGCTTAAAATACTAATTTTGTTTCATTTTTGTTTATTTTTATATTTGTTTTATTTTATTTTATTTTTTTATTATGTAATTTATGATTACAAATTTAATTTTTATTTTATTCTCACATGTAAATTATCAATTTAGTCAAACTGTAAATTTTTAATTTCTTATATTGTTAATTTATACTAAAATGGATTCTAATGTAATTCTGTAATCTGTATCAACTGCGGTTGAGTATGTAGCACCTTCAATCACATCCGTTGACTTGGAAATAGCAATAATAAATTATTTAATCAATACACAATACTCTCCAAGGATTTAAGTGGTACAGGTTTATAGTATACCATAAATATTGCAAACTCGAAGGCAGCCTTTGTGAAGACGACCAAGGGATTCGCCACCTGCCTCCTGAAGCCCCTCTGACCTTGAAACAGGCTAAGTTTGGCGGAGTGTCCTGATCTGCAGGATTCGGCACCAAGCGTTTATTTAAAGGAAAATCACCAGATCCTAAGCATCCAAAGTAAATGGACAGAAATTCAAATGCATCTTATTATCTCGGTTCTTTCTCAGTGCACACCCGGAAGTTTTAAGAACATAGTAACTATTTAATGAAGTATTATTTACATTTACTATTTATTATGAAATTTACAACCGTATTATAATGAATGAACAAGAAAATATAATGAATGATACATAATAACATGGATAATAGCATGTAGAGAAACTACCCAGAGGTGTTAACTAAATCAACTTAGAAGGTCACGAGGTCATCTTCTTTACAGACGCATTGTAGGATTATCGGGATTTGAAGAGATTGATAAGTTTGAATAAAGTTTGTCATGAAAGGACTGGTATCAGCAACAAATGGGACATTGAGGTCATTATGGATGACTTTATTTGAAGTATGGGGTATTAAGGATTTTATGTGAGATGTCCTACAGTAATCCTAGAAACAGAACAATAGTCTCTTCCATGCACTAGACCCAAGACCCTCTATGGTTTATAGTGGTACACTTTTTTTTATTTATTACTAAATTAACGTGACAAATCCCGATTCTTTCTTGCTATTAAAGTTTTATACGTGAAAATGCTAAATGTCTGCCTTGGCATAATATATAAAACACATTAAGCTAAGAAAAAAAATATTACTGAAGTAAGGAAAAAAAAACACCTCCCATTAATGGCTTAGGAACACCACGGGCTAAAAGGCCCATTGGGAAACGGCCAAAAATAAATAACTTTGCTAAAAGATTTCTACTGTAATGCATCAAATTAATATTTAAAAACTTAATGCTACAAGAAGTATTAATTTTAAGTTTTTAATAGATCGTAAACCCTTTAAATATAGTCCAAATAGTGCCTGATAACAGACAATTCCAAATTATAATATCAAAATGATCATGAAAGCCACGAATGGTCCCTGGAGGATCTAACAGAGCTTCCTGGGGCTCAACCAGCCTCTATGAAGTGAATTTATCTAAATTGGGGAAAAAACCTGTCGGGTGAGCGTGATCTCGGGCAAATGCCCTTCCTGCACAACATTTGTCCCAGAAACAAACTCTACAATGTAGTGAAGCCCGGAGACCTTTCATATTAGTGGTACAAGTTATAATATAAAATATTCTATATTTCGTATTATATAGGAAATTTTTTTTCATTTAATGAAACATTCCAACAATTCTAGCCTTAAATATCTTCTCAAATAATAGCTATCTACAAATGCAATCTACAGACAACGCACACAAGCTATCTGAATATGCTTCGGGCTAGGGATGGGTAAGGTTGTATCAATCTGATACTTTGTATCTGATACTAAAAAGTAGTTGATACAAGTATCAGATACAGTCGAAATGTACCTGATACTTTTGTATCAATTGATACAAGTATCAGATACAACCTTACCCATCCCTAGTTAGAAGCATCAGCTATTCAGTATTCACTACATCATGCTACCTTATGCTATTTATTACTATAACATACGAATTAAAACTGGTTGTGTTATTTTTTTGTATCTACTTCGTGAATCAAATCGTGGGATTTAATTTACCATAGAACATAGTTCTTAAACATTATATATATATTGGTATGCTTTCTACTTTTAGATATATTTTGGACATTCTATTTTATTTTGTGATGCCAGAGTAATCATTTAGGATGATTACTCAAATTATATTACCTATGCCCTATAATTGGATTCTTTTCCAGAGGTCTGTTCTCGTGTTTACCAATTTACTATTCAATATATTACTCAAAAATAAATAGTGCAGGGTAAGTAAGCACCAAAATAAAAATAATGGTTACAGTTTATTAATTCAATACTTATGTTTTAGAGGTACACTTAATGATTCAGATTAAGGTAGATGAATGTATTTTTTATTGTTCAATTCCATAGCTTTCAAAAAATAATTAACCAATAAAAAACATAATTTTAATCATTTGATGCCTTGTGCAGGTTACAATTTCGGCGAATGACTCTTTTTCCTTTAAAAATGATAACAAATACTGATGCCCCAAGAAAGGCCTCTGTGTAGCGTATTAGAAGCGTAAGAGTCGGGATATCTGTATTCAACTACAAAAGTATCAAGTAAAAGTATCAGATACAGAAAAGTATCAGTATCACTTGTATTCAGATACAGGAAAACCCAATACCTACCCATCCCTACTTCGGGATTTGTTTTCGATTTATTCTAGCCTTACTCCAATAATATTTTTGGTATCAGTTCCGCAGGTTGTCGCTTCAAATTAAATCACAACAAGTTTTTACTTTTTATTCGTTATCTTATTAATATTTTTGAAAATAACATAATTTTATTACTGACAATATATTGTAACTATCACTGACTGCACATAGATTAAAGAACCGACTTAGAACACATACTATTTAGGTTATGTCATTATCTAAACTTTGAATTTTTGGTTGAAACTTTTATTTCTTGATGAACTGATTATCGAAATATACACTCTTTTTTTTTTTACTATAACTAGCGATTATTCGTATTTTTTAGAATATTAAAAACCAAACTAATGAAAAGTTAAAACTTGTGAATTAACTCGAAGTGACAACCAGCGGAATTGATACCTGATTCTAATTTTATTGGTAATGTACTAAAAATTGGCATTCCTATGATAAAGGATATCATGCAAGTTATAGGGTACAGGCACCCTTACATTATTTTTATATAAATTATTTAGTTAATAATGATACTTTATTTATTGTTTATTGGTACATAATGAACATAATTGTTACAAATTTTGAACAGGTGACTTCCTAGAACTGACTGTATAACAGAATCCATACGTTGTGTTGGATAATGAAGCCAACGTAGGAACTACAGGGCTGACGTAACACGGAGAGTTCCAGGTAGAGAGAGATGGGGGGGGGGGATTCAGGTAGGTAACCATAGCCCCTACAACACCTGATTCTATATCATCATAATCATGACATATTATTGCTTCCAGGTTCAATCACCTGGCGGCTCTACCTTAGCCAAATACGAACAACAGTCATTATAACAACTTCTTCATGATGTTTGGAGAAATCGGTGGATATTTTTTGTTGTTATTTCTATTTTGAATAAAAAAATATGTGACTTAAAAACATATTAATTATTTTTAGCTGTCCAAAAACTACTATAAGGCCGTACAAGGGCGAACTCGCGCGGCAAAAGTTGAAACTAACAATTGTTTTCTCTACAATCTACATACACTTAATATCCCCTTATAATATTTTCTAACTGTACTTGTATGCACATTTATAGATCCAGATTACAAGAATACAATATTTTTTTAAAAATCCCTAAAGTATTTTTGATTCATAAACGATAAAGGCTACAAAAGCATTTTATTATTCTTCAAATATCACTGGCCTATTAGCAGCTTACATTTGAATATTAATTTAAAAAATATATAACAATCCTAGTAAATCAAAAATATTTTAATTGTCTATGGTCATTACACTTAATAAGGAATAAATTATATCAATAGGAAAGAAGCTTAAGTATTTTAAAAATCAGTACAAAACAAGACTAGAATCCGTTAGTGAAAAAAGTAATAATTACAATTAAAAATAATGTTGTAGGAAAAAGTTAATAAACATATATTTTTACCAGATTTTTTCAAAATCAAACACAAACCAAAAAAATCTTTTGCTCGAAATCGACGTCAAACTGCTTGGATCTAAGTTTAAGTAAGCAACGGGTCTCTAGTTATAAGTTGGTATACTTGGTGCTGACTTGCTTATACTTAGCCATGAATACTTATCAGATGGAAGTAATACTCATGTGAAAAGTTACCTTGTTCATTCGATTGTGAGTTTCGTCCAGACAAGTGTCTACATATTTTTACTAGATACGTGGAAATTGAATTCAGGCTAGTTAAATAAATCCAGGTTAGTAATGATAAATCCACCATTCATTTTTTTCTATTGCTAGCGAGCGATTCACAATATATACACGAAATAGCCCTGATCGACGAAATAAAATAATTTCAGTTAATGGAAAGCACTAGAACTACAAAGTTAAACTACAAACAATTCGCGTTAAAAGGGGTCATTCGAAGCAGGTTATGACAGAATTATAGTATTAAAAATTATTGATATACACAAATTATACTTATACTATAGTGGTATATGCATATAATTGTATTAATAACAAAAAAGTATATACATAAATATAATTCTTGTTTTATTACATTCCTTTTCAACCAGGACTTCAATGGAATTAGACATTAAAGAGTTCACACACAATATTTACAGAAATACAATAAATTAAATACATAAATATTTAAATTTAAAGTTTTATATTATTTCATTATAGGAAGTAAGTCTATATATATTATCGTACCAGGGCAGCCGTAGGAGGAACAAGATAATTAACCTTAAAACAAGTCAAGATAAAAAAATATACGACGATTTCCTTGCCCTGTAGAATAGAATAAAATCTTTCTCATGATAAATATGTTTCCCAGTATGATAACAGAATCGTTACAACATAACTATTACCACATTGAAATAAAATAAATAATTAAGTAATAAATATAACGTAACATTCTTCTCCTTATCACAATTAGTGAGTCCAAATTTTTATTCATTGATAATATAGTGTATGAAGGCATTATGTTACAAATTTAAGGCTTTAACAAAAAAAAAAGTTTCACGGTAATTTTATTCGTATAAATTTTTTGAAGAAAAATCTGGGATTTTAATATTACATGGCGAAAATTAAATAATTACTACAGTTTTTTTGAACTTAAATTAAATATTTATTTATTCCATTCGTGCGTTCAACTAGTAGGTTGAACCTAGTTTATATCTATACAGGTAATTTGTCTAACCAAGTTCATCGTGTTAGTTGAAAAATTAAAGACGAACTGTATAAAAAAGTGATCTGAACCACTGAGCTACCAGGGATCGTATCCAAGTCAGACAAATCCGTTCACTTCACCGATCCGATCTCGTAATTTGTCAGAATTGAATCGATTTGTCTGACTTGGATACGAACCCTGGTAGCTCAGTGGTTTAAAGCACTGCACGGGAGATGCAGACGACTCGGGTTCGAATCCCGGCCAGGACAAATCTTTTCTCCTCAAAACAAAAATATTTAAAAATAATCAACATCAAAGTAACGATTAGTAAAAATAAATTATAAATAATATATTGACGTATGTCAACAAGATCCTAATTAAAGTAATGTTCAACGAACATTCTTCCCCGTGTATACGTCGCAAAAATTAAGATAACACGGGTATATGGGATCGGTGAAGAGGACGGATTTGTCTGACTTGGATATGATCCCCTGGTAGCTCGGTGGTTTAGATCACTGCACCGGAGATCCAGACGACCCGGGTTCGAATTCCGGCCAGGACTAATCTTTTCTCTTCAAAACAAAATATAGAAGTGATGAATAGAACACAAAGTTTTAAGTTATGAGCTTTAAGCAATCTCTTAAATTTAATTTTAATTGAAATATAAATTAAATAATGAATATTAAGAAAAACGTTCATAACAATTTCGCAATCAATTTTGATATAATATTAAAAACTAATAAACTAATAAATAATTAATAATAATAATAACAAAGAAACTTATTAATGATCGCAAACCCCTACTACAGACCTCTGCTAATACACCTCCACGACAGGCTACCCGACCAAACGTGTTTTGGCCGACGAACCAACCTAACGGTGTCATCGCTTCTTCTTCAACCTCTACCATTTCTTAACTCTAGCTATACTCATCACAATTATAAATGTTTTACGTCCACGCCCGATGATTTCCACCTCGTTTTTTTTATCGCGGACATGACAAGTTTCTTCTCAGAACATGTCTTTTTAACTTAAATAAGTCATCCAGCAGGAAGATCTAGTGCGGAAAGATGGGGTATCGTTGCTCATCAGATTTGGGAATGATTTATTATGACTATGATGAATGAGTTTGTGGATTTGATCTCTTAATATTCGCATCGTAAGAAAACTTTATTTCAAAATATGGTAATTAAGATAAATACAAAATAAAACGATAGACGGTAGAAAATGCTTGAAATATACTTGAAACTATACTTTAGTAATTTCAGCTTTAATATATTGACTTATAAAGTTTGTTAAAATATCGGTTTATAGAATAGAAATTTCTATGTTTTTAATAATTACGGTTTTGAACAGTAAACATAAAAGGTAAAAACAAAAACAATATTGATGAAGAATCGTAAAAATAAATTTAGGGTTAATGCTTTAAAAATCAGATTTGTATGCTTATTTCGAAGACATAAAGCCTCAACTTCCATAAAGTGGGTACCCAGGAAAAACTTGGTGGTCGACCGAAATACATCCATGCACAATGTTGTTTTGAGTTTTTTTAAATATCTATCTATAATATCTAAATAAACCAGGTGGACACATATTTTACATAGATTTTTTTGTTATAATGGTTTTATCATTTTGTATCCTCCACTCTTAAACATTCGAAATTAAATCATTTCCGGGAGTCGTTTGAGATGAATCATTTCGGATATAGGGATGACTACTTCTTGTACCTGACATGGACTACGGACCACACGCAGAGTTAAATACTTTTCTCAAGTTTCAGTGGACTGGGTATACAAAACCTATGGACTTTAGGAACCAACAGTGCTGTCTTGAAGTCCACAGAAAAATTCTATTTTTTTTTAATAAAGCGTTTTCCATATTTTTCTTAGTAAATGAAAAAAATTGTATAAACGTAAATAGAGTGGTATTAACCATTCTACAAGGAGGATCATTCCCTCAACGGTACAATCAGTGGGATCATTTTGTTAAGTAAGAGATCTCATCATCTAGTGTCCTCTTCAAATTTCCTTTTTTTTAGATTTTAAAATAGAACATATATGTTTTCCCATAAAAGTTAGTTGGTTTTATAAGAAATAAAAAAATATATAAGTTTTTTTTATTTAACGATAACATGGTTATTTTATAAACACTTATCCACATTTTTTTTAAACGCTAATCATGGCGTAAAGGACTTAAGTAAGTAAATATGGTCCACAAGTCAAAAAGTTAGATAAATATTAATTAATTAATGTAAGTTGACCTTATATATATGTATGGAGAAGAATATACGGTTCAAATAAAGTTCAAAGAATTAATTTCTTAAATAGTGATAAACTATTTATTAAAATTAATCAATAACATTTATAGATTTATTTCTTTGACCTGCACCCGAACTATTTTCTACCCCATTAATTAATGTCATAAAAGTATTAATTAGTATGATTTTCAGGAACCTGAAATAAATAGTTTATCACTATTTAAGGGATTAATTCCTTGATCTTCACTAGGACCATTATCTTCCCTACAAATTTATTAATATTATTAATAATAAGATTAAAATATTATGATATATAAGCATAAAACTGCCAAAAAAAACATATAGAAACCTGTTTAACTTAGAAGTTGATCAAAGAACTAATTCCTTAAATAGTCATAAACTATTTAACTAACTAAAACTGCTGTCTATCAGAAACCTGAAATAAATACTTCATCACTATTTAAGGAATTAATTCTTTGATCTTCGCTAGGACCACGTTCTTTAATTGGTTAATATTATAAAAGTATTAATCAGTGTTATTATCAGAAACCTGTGATAAATAGTTATAAAGAATAAGGAATTAATTCTTTGATGTTCACTAGGACCATTTTCTTCCCTATTAATTTATTAATATATTATTAATATCGCAATTAAAATATTATAAATTAATTATGATAAATATAGTTAAATATCATAAGAGAAATACCGTCTTTTTCGAGGTAATTATCATCATTGACTAACAGTAACACCTTTTATAGACTTTAATTTTGTACAAAACTGTCAAAAAACAGAAATAAAATTGTTTAACTTGGAAAGAGGCCAAGTAACTAATTCCTTAAAGAATCGTAAACTATAATAATTAATTACGATAAAGTTAGTCAAATATAATAAGATAAATAACTATATAACAAATAATGATGAATAAAAATTAAATTTGGGGAGAAATATCATCATTTTCTAACATTACCTCATATTAATGAGTTGATTAAGCACAAAGCACCCTCTGTATACCCGGTTGTATTGGTTATTCATACATTAATACAATTAATGGTATACAGTGAGTAGTTTTCTAATTAAATAGTTAATATTAGCTTCTGAACGCCTGGAAGAATATTATCCTCATTATAATCATGAGATTAAAACGAGGACCACAGATTATGTTGTTCTTTTTTTATCGTAAACTCATATCGATCAGAACCGAGGATTACAACCAATTACAAAACTTACAAAACAACAAAAACGAGAACCTATTCACGAAACCGGTGATTTCCGAAATCGACTATAGACCGGAGAAGAAAAAACCGGTATTCCGCAACTAATCGACCAATTAAAAACTTGGTTTTTTTCCCCTTGGAGAATAGTGGGGATAAGGTACAAGAAAACCGGGCTACTGTTGAGGAGAGTTGTAGGTAGGTGCGTTGGGGCCATCTTGATAAAAAGCGGGCCCGGATGATTTAAACAACCAAAAAAAAAGTAAAATAAAAAAATAAAGGATTAAGAAAAAAGGTAAAGAAAAGGAAGACGAGAGAGATGGGAGGTGGGGGGTGGGGGGAGGGGGATGTGGCCCCAAACCTAGATTTCACCTGAAACAGGTTCTTGCCCCGCCTGGCCCGGTTCTGCCTCAGTCCTATTACAGCTTTTGTGTCAGTTATATCTTCTTTCTCATTAATTATTCATTAAATTAAAATAATATACAATATATAATATATATATATATATTAATATAGTTGATATATTACAGGTATATATACCTGGGGTAATATATCAACTTATCAACTATACATATTGTATAAAAATGCCCTTTAGTAAAAATATATTTAAATAATGGTAAATATTATTAAGTACTTTTTCAGCGTAGGTATTGTGTGAGAAAACCATTCATCATTTTAAAAATATAAAGAATCACAGTTGCAGTTAAAAGATTGAGAAGGCAGAACACTTGTTTATTATATTCATATATATTTCGCTTTTTTTATTTTATTCTTCATAAAACTGAAAAATAACGAAATACTAACGTAAATAAAAGTTGTAAAGTAAAGAATAAAACTTGATTGATATTTGACCAGCTTATTTAGTACCTCGATAAAATTACAACAAACAAAATTATATTAAAAAAATAATTTAATTGGGTTTGTCAAACCACAAAATTGTAACACTGCTTTTTCTCATCTCCTGGCCAACAGTTAAAGGAATACAAGGTACAAATACAAGGTTTATACTTTAGACATCCTTGACGAAGATTTTATTTCGCTGGAAAACCATAAGAATTATGTTATTGTTAGATAATAACCTATATAATAATATTAATATTACTAAACGACGTAAAAGTGGATAGTATTTATTTGTTGCAGATGCTTTGAACCACATTTCCGAGATCATGTTCAACCACCAGGTTTATCCCCGATCCACAGTAATAGCGGTTAAGAGAGCCACAGGATGGCTGAAGATCTCACATGGTCCATCTATGACTGTCATCTGACCAAATAATGTATCTGCCACAGCCGGACTCGAACTCGGGATCAGCCTAGCGACTCGGCGCTTTACTCAGTGAACTACCTCGCTCCCTATAAGAAAGATGTGATTGACATTTTATTATCTTTCATATAATGATAGTCCAGGTGGAGAACCCCTAAGGAGTATAAACTAATTATTACAAATCGGAATTATAACTGCAAACTAGTATTCCTGAATATTATTAATATGTGACATAATCATGCATACATAATGTGCTGATTCGGGAATAATAAATTGGGTAGATATATTAAATTTTCAGTCCAGAATCTCTAAAATTATAATGTTAACATTAAATATTATTTTCCAACATTAAATTACATAATTAATTAATTATAATGTATTGTTACACGTTTTTCAATATATTATAGTAAACGTACATTCTATAAAGAGGAAAAAAAAATCTTTTTATTTTTATTTTGGTTTATTTGAAAGGATCGGTGTCAGTGTAGCTGCTCCAAATTTAAAAACATCTTAGGAACACAAATTTCAGGAAATATGGCTTCTATTAACAATGGTGATTACAAGTTATTCGATATTTTTTTTAATTAATTATCTGACAAGGTATTTAATGTCATGCCCTGAAGCACAAAATATAAATAAGGAAATAAGCTTCCTTAAAATTCAAAGAGGAATTCCAAAAGACGTGACTTGTAATAAATATTACACGATTGTTAACTATTGCGAACTTACAAAAACAGTAGTTGCGCGTGGATTCAATTATCAGTGGTAAGGAATGCAACCTGTGACCTCGTCCATTTATATAGATATAAATAGAAAAAATAGAAAAATAGTTTTTATATAAGGTTTAATAGTTATGTATGTATGTGTATATATATATATATATATATATATATATATATATATATATATATATATATATATATATATATCCGTTTGACATTACCACGTAGTCATATCATAAGTGAAATATGCTTAAAGGGGATTATTTAATTTACGAGTAGAAAGCTATACATATGTGGCATTATTCTATACTACTATACTAGTAGGCATGATCCTGTATAGTACGCCGATAAAACTACATAATTATATTAACAAATAAATAAATAAAATAAATATGCCTTTGCCAAACCAGACAGTTGGAGCAGAGCAAGCTGCGAGATCTCATTTTCTCATCAGCTGGCCAGCAGTTGAAGTAATACAAGAGAGCTTACAAAACAAAAAGCACAACAGCTGCCCCAGCTATCAAAAGCGCGCGTGGAAACTTGCATGCTGTTTTACTGCCTAGTGGAAGTTGGGGTAGGAGACTTCGTGTTTTGACTTACAATATTAAGGCTTATTACGAATACTACGAAGCTGAAAATAAAAGTGCAATATGCAGAGAACGCAATACAAAAAAACAATAATAAAAAATAAAATACATGATAATTAAATACATATGTATAAATGATAATTAAATACATATGAATGTTTATATAATAAATGTATTTAAATCGTCAATAAGGACAAGGAAATATATGTTGTAAAAATTAAAATAATAATTTAAATTTTGACTACTCCATTTCTAATTATGAAAAAAAACAACAACAATATTTCAACAAAAAACAAAACAAAAAAAAATTAGAATTAGTTGTATAGCCATATTATGTAAAAATATATATTGAATACAAGTAAAATTGAATACTCGTTTTTAAATAAAGTTTTAAAGAATGCGAATAAATTGTTTCTGGTGTATTTATTAAACCACTCGCTGTGCTGCAATTTTCTTTAAAAAATTACCTCAATAAAAAAAATACGAAAAAAATCAATTGCTTCTGATGTGTCTATTTGATGTTACTTGTAGAGCTGTAGCTTTCTTTCAAGATATAAGAAGAATTTACTTCAACAAAAACAAAAAACAATCAAACAAACTTTAATTAAAACTAAAAACAAACTTTTATCATTATTAATAGTATTTACTGGAATGTAATCCAAATTGAATTGAGGTGCTGAAAAGTTTACTAATCATTTGTTTTTTTATTTTAAGAAAAACTATTGACCAATGAATAAATAAACTAATAAAATATATAAGGATTCCTGGCATCCTAGAAGTTTTAAATTTTTTTTTTTTTACAAAATAATTTATTAAATATATATTCTTTTTCTTTTGTTACAATACCTTCGATAGTTTAATATTCTCCCGGCATCAAAACTGATAACAAAATAAGTTTGAAAATAATAACGGAACAATGATAAAAATCTCCACCTTTAACTTATAAGATGAAGAGAGAGAGAGAGAGAGAGAGATTTTTTTTTACTTTGTTGGATATGTTTTTTAATGCCGGAAGGATATGAAACTATCGAAGATATTTTTATTAAAGAAAAACAAAAAAACCAAATCTTATAATTGGTATTATTTCTTTTTCTTCTTCGACTCTTCTTTTGGTATATGTCCTGATGATGGAAAAATTGGCAAACGGTCAGTTTTTTCCAGTTATTTGGAGATTTAAGGCTTAAATAATCTGAAAAAAATTAAGCGTTACTCTTGTACAAGAAAAAGTTACTCTGTTTTTTATTATCTTATACACATATTCCTGTTGTTCCTTGCGAAATCTGACCAGCAAAATATCAATAAGAATCTTGCGACTAATGCAATCGTGCCCTTTTTAAAAAAGCGTGCTATTAAGCAAGTATTATTTTTTGTTTAATTAATTATTTTTTCGATAGAGTTTTTAATATCCATGGTAAAATACCGCTTGTGACCGGCGATATGGGAATAATGCAGTTTGATTGAGTTCAATGAACCAGAAGCTGGCTATCAAGTTTATGCTGCAATGGGCTACGAAACCACCATCATCATATCCTGTAGAAACGAGTTATTTAAAAAAATTAAAATAAAAATGATAAATAGACAAACTTGTAGTTCACTTTCATAAATTAGGTTGTGACTAATGACGAAAAAAATTCACAATCAGTAACTAATTATAATATTTTTAATTAAAGAGAAGCTTATAAAATTTATATCTTATAAAGAGAAGCTTATAAGAATTATATCAAAATTTAAAAAAAATTACAAACCTAAGCTCTAAAACTTGAATAAATTATGAAATAGTCAATACATTGATTCACTTCTGTTTTCTATTATTCATTAAATATATATATATATATATATATATATATATATATATAATATAAGTAATATTTAGGACTTGAAGTTGATATTGGAACAATTAAATCTAGTATTATCATCAAAACTGTCTATATGCTTGATAATTAACAATTAGCCCGTCAATTGTCAAGAAGTTAAAAACGAATCCAATTTAGTTTAAGATTGAAAGAGTTTCATTATTTACAGAGCATTTACCTTAAAAAAACACAAAAAAAAAACATGTAAAATTTGTACCTAAGCTAAGAACCTTCCTCAGAAATGCAACCTCTATTTAGCAAAGCCATTTATTTAAAATGAATTTTTAAAAACATCAAAATGAACTATTGCTTGATTTTGTATAATATGCAAATTATAAAAAATTATAAATTACAACTATAACCAGATTTTATATGTTACATTTTTTTATTAAAATGACCAAAGAGGTAAAAAGAGACATAAAACAATTATAATAATTGTAAAAATAAAAACAAGTCTAAAGTCTCTGAAATACTAAAAAATATATTAAACAGCCAACTTTTCGTCAATTCACAAACCCAAAATTTAAACTTTTTTGTCCTAGTTTTCTATTGAGCTTCATGGTGCGCGGTTGCTGTCCTGTACTCGATCTTCGAGAGAATCAATAGGTTAAACGTAGATTGATTAGTTATTTTCCAGAAACTTTGCATTTGTATCCATTTATTACTAAATATTCTGTTCAAGTAAGCCAACTTTCGTCACCCTCCCTCCCCTGGGACCATGTATTCCTATATAAGCTAATAAACTACGAATTTATTAATACCTACCCAAATATAGCGTGTAAGAAACATATGAAATAACTCTTACTTTGCGTCATCTACTGGTATAATGCAAACGAATATAGGCAATAAATGTGCTAACAAATTTTAGATGCATTTATAAATTATAGTATGACTACAAGAAATATGGATAGTTCAAAGTTAATATATTCTTTCTTTTTTTTAAATTATTTTATTGAATTGTTCAACTGTAATATATACATCTAGTACAAGGGCTGTATGAATAAATAAATACATGAAAGGACATGTAGAGGCACTACCCATTGGCAGCACTCTAATATATTCGAAAAATAAATTCGAATAAAATGGTAAATAATTAATATGAATTAAAACTTATAAATTATGTTCGTTAATTAAACCTTCTCCGTTAAAAGCTTAAATTAAAACTGATCACTAAATGAGGTAAAACTGTACATTTTTAATTGGTTTTCGACATACACTTAGTTAATCCATCATTTACTTTTAGTTAAAATTATATGGCCTTCTCCCTCTTTCCCAACTAAGAACTTAAATTCTCAATAATGTTTTGAGGTATTTACTGTACAAATATTAACTTTTGTTTATTGCGTAAGTAAAAGTCACAGATTCAATTAAAGTTTATAACGAAATTTAGTTAATTAAATCCCTTTGAAAGCAGCTTACTGCCGAAAGGGGAGAGCTTTTAAACACAATACTCCCTTTTGTTTGAAAAGGGTCGAATGTTATATAACTTTTCCTACATTTGTCTCACTACTTCCCTAAGGCTAAAATCGATCAGCTTTATTGGATGAACGAATGCTCATGAATGATGCAAGTTCAGGTTATTGTAGTATAATGAAAACGAGGTAAAATGCTTGATTGTTTTGTCGATCATAGAGGGTAGAACAAAATGAGCTGTATCTGTACGATTCCTTTTGGTTAAGATCTCCATTTAAAAAAAAATTATTTATTGATAATTACAATGGTTGTAATTGTAATTTACAGCTGTATTATAACGATACAATAATTAAATATAATGAACGATACATAATTGCATGGCTAACCAAGTAAAGAAACTACCCACTGGTAGTACTCAAATAACAAATTCAACTTAAAAGGTCTCGAGGCCATAATTTTCGAAAGTTTTTCGAGATTTCAAGAGGTAGATTTGTTTGTGACTAGTGGGTGTGAGTGGGAATAAAGTTTGTCGTGAAAGCAATGATATCGAGTTAGGGCCTAATCAGCAACGAATGGGACATAGTGGTCATTATGGATGACTTTATTCGTAACAAAGTAAGGAGTATTGAGGATTTAAAGGGTTAATGGAGCCCCAAAGGTCATCTCCAAAAGTTCAAATAGGTCTTATAATAGCCATGTATATGAGTATTTTGTAATTAATGGGAGCTTAGAGACTTTGTCTAGTAAAGTGTTGAAGTAGCCTGAATGTGCGAACTGTTTCTTGTCGTTCCAGTATAGTCGTTTCTATAATTATACATATATATAAGAAAATATTCCAAACCTGACAGGAGGTGTAAGAAAACGACGATAGACATTTTTAGACATATTACAAGATTCCCCAAACAAGAATCATGATTAGAATTTATACTTATATAAAAAAAAAAGAAAAAGAAGCAAGTGATGTTATTGTAAAACATGTTTGGAAACAAGGTATAAAAGAGGATAGTAATGACAGAGAAGGAAGCGTTGTAGAAACCAGGATTAAAATGGAAAGAGGAGGGAAAATATCGAAAAAATAGAAATGATGTACCCCATAATGTCCATAGCATCTTTGTTCTACAAAACACACACAGGACTTTTTTCCAGCTTCATTCATCTTTTCTCTAAGTATTAGTGTTCTGTTGAACAAAAATGCTATGAACAATACAATGCCTTCTATGATAATCTATAACTTTTATTATGGATTAAGTTAAATTATAAACATAATCCATACTGCAAAAAGTTCGTTAAAACGCATGGATAATTACCACTCTTCCCGACCTAGTTCGTTTCTTTCACTTCTCGAAGAACTCTCCTTTCCCACAAATGCTGGCGAAGACATCACCCAAGACGTGGATGATTTACTAGCGGGCGAGATGGACCGGTATCGGGAGAAAGAAGAGATCCTAATCTAAGAACCTGGTTCTATTCCGGTCGGAGGAACGTCATCCGCCATTGATACAAACCATTCCCCATGTCAGAATACGCTCGGCCACACTTCATTAGTTGCTCCGAGTTGATATGATGTATTTTTAAAACGCTCCCTGTGTAGCCTCGGTCGTAGAGGCCAAACTCCCTCAGCTTGCTTTCTAACCTTCTAGCCTTCCTCGTGAAGCGAAACGTTATCTACGTAATAAGTTGGCATTGTAATTGCCAACACAACAATTCTGTATTTATATTATATTACTACTTAAAATGAGAAAAAAAAATCAGTAACAACGATGATCTACAGATGAAATCCGCACATGGTTGAATCTTAAGCACGCTTTTATTAGCTTCGTCTGAGAATATGTAAGTAGCGGAATATTTGATCTCGATTTTCGGCAACTTCTAAACATCTAATAAATTGAAACTTTGCACATTTCTCATGGGCCGATGTCAATACAATAATTTAATAAGTAAGTCTTATTATCCTGACCAGGATTAGCTATTCTTCATTTCAGAAGACACGGTAATGTGCCTAGTACAAATGCCTGTACTAATAGCCACCATACCTGGCTTAATCTTTGAGACAAGCATATAATATGATTAATGGCAGGATCAACGGTGGAGTTTAAAAAAAAAAAAATAATAATAATTTGAAAAAAAACTATTGCAGCTGGGCGACCTAAAATGAAGATAAAAAACAACTAAAGACCACGTGTTTATAGCCAAAGAAAGAAAAAATTAGAAAATAATTAATAGTGTAGAAAACTAAAAAATCTTTTTAGTTCAGCTAGCAACAAAAGCGTATTTTTTGAAATATTGTTTTAAATTTTATTTTTTCAAAATATATCCATAGATCCTGCCAGTAGTCACATGCTTCCACAAAGATTAAGCCATGTATGCCGTAGTACACGACTTAATACTTGGCACAAGATCCTACCGTGTCTGCGGATATGAAAAAAACGCTAATTCTGAAGATCCTGATCAGGAAGACAAAGTTATTAAATCATTCGATGCATGTCTTTATTGGGAGGCTTGGCTGCGAATGGCAGAAATGCCACGTGCTGGCATGGGATAAAATAAAATAAATAACATTCATACGGGAATTATAAAAGCGAGTTAAAATAGGTTCGAGCGTTGTGTGATTTCTATTTCCATCAAGATAATAGCTAATTGAACCTATTCTCTGCCGAAGTTTATGTAAAAATCTTACGTTTGCCCGTAAACAAATTACCTATTCAGGCAGTATCGCCAAATAACATCTAAATATATGTATTTTGTATACAAACCAATATAAAACTCAAACTAAAAATACTACATTCATGAATAACCTCATCAGCAGTTATATCGTTTAGGATTCTGCGATTGAAAAGGCAAAAACATGCAAGTTATTAGCTTTTTCATCTCGGGAACAGTAATATACATCTCTCACAACAAGAATAACAATTTATTCTTAGCAGTGAGGTTAACTCTAAATCTGTCAAATCATAATTAAAAATTTAAACATAAAATAATTAATTAATACATAGCACCAATCGATGAGATTATAAGAAAAATAAAATCAATCTGGTCCTCACCTTCCCTGAGGTTCTAGACCGACGGATCGACAGACTACCTATTAACTAATTTAATTCACCTCTAGTCATCATAGGATGGACATCTTCTTAGGGCTACAAGTTAGTAATTAAGCACTTACTATTAATATTTAAAATCTTAATAGTCTTAAAATCTTAAAATAAAATTTAAATCTTCAATGAAAATAAATTAAATACAATTTATTATCTGCAAACGCACGACTAAAAAGAGAACATTTTCAAATAATCCTTGTCAAACTGTTTTTTTTGTGTTTTTTTAAAATTATTTTATTGAATTGTACAACTGTTATATATACATCTAGTACAAGGGCTATATGACTAACTAGATACATGAAAGAACGTGTAGAGGCACTACCCATTGGCAACACTCTAATAACATTTCTATAATATAAGGTCCCGAGGTCATCTTCTCTTCAGACGCCTAGGAGGATTGTCCGGGATGGAATTGGATGCAAGGATGGAAACTAGTGGGTTTGGATGGGCCTGGAGTTCATTATGGAATGATAGGTATCTGGAATGGGCTAAATCGGTAACATATGAATGGTTTTATTTGTGACTAAATAAGGAGCGTTTAGGATTGAATACGATTGGATTGCAAGGATTGAATACGAGAGGAATTCGATGGTTTGGTGTAGCCCCATAGTTCAATTCCATAAGTCCATATAGGTCTTATAACAGTCACATAAATAAGTCTGTTGTAATTGATCTGAAGCTTTGAGCGTTTGTCTAGTATGTGTTGAAGTAGTCGGAAGTGTGTAGCTGTTTCTTGTCTTTTCAGTCTTGTGTGAGGGTTCTAAGTAAGACGTTTGTCTAAGTTGAGTCCTAGGTAGCGAATCTGTTCAACAGGGATAAGTGGAGTACTATTAAAGGATACAGTAGGACAGGAAGTCATGGGTTTTCGGCGAAGGGTAAAGGTAATTTGATGGGACTTGTTGGAATTGATTTTAATTCTCCAATTCCGACACCATTCTTCGAGGGTTAATAAATGAAGGAATTAGGATACTATATATGGGTCATTATTAACTGATAACATACATGTGTCGTCAGCATACGTGGAGATGAATGTGTTAGGATGGATTGGAATGTCAGCTGTATATACTGTGTAGAGGATAGGACCGAGGATGCTACCTTGAGGATCACCAGCAGACTAGGAATAGAGGGAAGTGTAGGAACTTTATTCAATTACTTTAAATGTTCTGCCAGTTAGAAAGGAGCGAATGATTAAAAAGTTTATAGGAGGAAGGAATTGTCGGATTTTGTAAAAGAGACCTGGGTGTCAGACTTAATCAAAATCCTTGTCAAACTGTTAGATTCGCAAAATATTTTGTTCCTAATATATTCTACATTCAGTAGGTAAATATATTAGAATGAATATCTTAATAATATAAACCTATATTTTTAAATTCTTAATAACGTCTTATAACATTGGGAGTGGAGTAGCTCTATGCTATAGTATTGCTCTCCCGAAGGTTCCGGGTTCAAATGGCCCTTAGGAAGATACATTATTTAATCTGTTGGCACGAATGGCCTACCTGGGGCACACCCAACCTCTAAAAAGAGAGTATCGCTAATACGGGGGAATATGGCAGGTGAGCTTGATATGGATCAAACCACTTGCACAACCGTTATCCTAAAAAACGGAACAAAATCTACCCTGTACTTAACCCAAGACCCTTCGTGTATTTTTTGTAATAATAATAATAATAATAATTTCATGACTAATTTATAAAGCAATAGTTAAACTTGATTGGATAAAGCATCGCTCACTTGCAATTTAATTGCAGAAGGTGCTTGGAACGCAAGAAAGTGCTGGGATAAGAGCCATTTAAATAAGTGGAAAGAAGCATGGCGGATATTAGAAGAAGGAAATCCCAAATAGTTATGTGGAGAAACCAGGAAAGAAACGGTAATTTTTTTCGTCAGGTCGTAAGTAAACACAAGTGAGTGAAGATAAAATAAAATACAAGGGTGAAACATCCGTAATGCAACTCAAAAATTAAAAATCAATGCGATTGAAAGCAATTTTAAAAAGTAAAGCATTATTTTAAAAGCTCGGAATACTAAAAAGGAAATTAAAATAGCTCAATGAAGTATTCATTTGAAGCTATATTCATTACACAGAATTTACTACAACCCATAAGATAGAAATTGGAAGAAATTTAAACAGATTTTGTTCCGAAACATTAAAACAAGTCTAATAAATAAATTGGAAGATAGCTAATAGAATATAAATGAACATGAAATTCAATGATAGTGCACAAATGTTGTCCGTAGACTCAACTTATGTAAATAGCGATCTATTTTTTATAGCAAATTACGTACCGAACTATTACGTACGTAAATGGTTGAAAGACAGCCAAATAATAAATTTATCCGTAGGTAACGCTTCCAACCGGTCGATATTGATAGGACCCAATCATACATCTGTTGTTCAGGAAACATGTTCCAATTAAGAGTTCGAAGAAGAATCTCTAATTCAAATAAACAGGTGCTGATCAAATAAATATGTTTACAGCATCCATCCTACATTTGGTTATTTATGAATCCGTCTGGGAATTCGTGTTCTGCGTCAACTGCGACGCGATGATACAATAGATGGTAAATAATGTATTAAATAAATGAATAAGGAATATATTTTTAAAGCCCTAGGCCCTTTGAAGAGGATTGATCTATTCCTGTCCTGAGTGAGCCCAGGAGCACAGGTGTTGATAGCGGGAACAGATCCAAGAGGATGCCCTTCTTCATTTCGCCTCAGTAATAAAAAAAAGTAACTCATTCATTTAGGAGACTACTATATATAAGTGGAACTAGATGGATTGAGAAACATCCCATTCAAGTTTTTTCTCAGTAACTGTTTCAGTTTAAAAATTTTATTTTTATAATTTAAAATCATAATATTCAGCATACAGACCCTTCTTGGGCTCACCAGGCCTCTATAAAAAGAGCAATATAATTTGGTGGGAAAACCTGGCGATAGAGCATGGCGCCATTCATGGGTTGTAGCGGTAAAGTTGTTTTTTAAATTTTCCAGTTTATTCCATTTTATTCATTATTATTAAATACTTGCTCTTATTTTATATCTTATATATAATTCTTTACATACATTCATTTTTGCGTTACTTTAATTTTATTTTCAATTAATTTTGAAAAGCAATATTTAAAATTTCATTAGTTACTCCTCGACATTGTACAACACTTTTATTGCTAAATTCTAGTCGTTGCTATAATTAATCCCTGAATCTCAAAGTTTCATTTAATTTAACATTATGTTATAATTAATAATTTTGATATTGATTGTTATATAGTACTGGAGGACATATGATTAAAATAATACAAATGAAATATTAAAAAATATTGGTTTTGGCATGTTGGTGTCACAGAGCCTGTGGTGTTTATATTGACATTGCACACAATTGTTACTTGACACAATATTGACATTCCTCAAAGACCCAGACAAGCCTGGCTAAGCTGAAGATAAATTTGGTTATTAAACATGTTTCTAATATCTCACAAATTGTCGAGTGTTCTCAGGGAATGAAATATTAACCCGTTATATTAACATATATTCGACCATAGCATATTTCGTTCAAAAATGCCCTTATTTAAATCAATGAAAAATATAATGATGATTATAGATTTTAATAATATCTATTTTGATACAAAATATCGAACAACTACAAATTTGATAACAAAAAAAACTGTACCACAAAATCCATGAAGGACCTTAAGGAAGTAACCAACTTTACACAAGCTGGGTAAGCCCCAAGTGAGACTCTAGATCCCCCAGGCACTATAGCTGTAAACAGATAAAATAATTTATCTGTCACAGTCGGATTGGAACCCGGAACCTTTGGCACAGCAGGTCAGAGCTCTAAGAGCTGAGCAATCTCGTTCCCTCCGTAAATTGAGAAAGAAATATAAATTAACTAAAATATTCTTTATCGTCCATTTGATTAAATATTCTACATATACATCAAATAATTAAGCAATCAACCTGAATCATCCGTACTAATTACTTTTATCTATTTAATTAAGACAATATGTTGGTAATTATGATTCCTTCATTTATTTTAACTAAAGTTTAAAGTATCTTGAAGAACATATTAAAGAAGAATAGAGAGAAAGGGAGATAATTTCTAATTAAAAATCCTTTTAACTTAGAAATCCACGATATTGGAAAAAGGAGCACTTAAAGCAATATATTTTCATGAATAAAAAAAAATATTAAACTTTAAATAGACGCTAGTTCAGAGGCACTGAAAAGTATTGCGTTTTTCTAATATCTCTAAGCTGTATATAGATTCCATTATATTATTTGTATCTGTGGTTTCGTTTTATTAAATAGTTATTTATAACATTGAGATCATCATACCTAGGTTTGGCACAAAAAAAGTTTGTCCCATTTATCTCGGTCATACGTAACGAAAACTGTTATTCAATCGAGTAAGAATAAATGTAATAATTCAAATTTACTTAAATCATAAAATCAAAGAAATACTTAAATCATACACAGTTATGGAAATTTTATAAGAATTAAAAAGGACAATGCTGTAAAATCCCACTTATTGGGACTGAAAATCGCCGGGACTGAAACGGGAGATTCTGTTAATCAATAGTGTTTTTTTTCTTTTTCAAAAAAGAAAAAAACGGTATCTGTTCCGTCGGTAATCTCTATGAGTTGACTCACGAGATTCAGCTATCCATTCATTTCATTTTTAATATTTTTCAAAAGTGCAAGTTATCGTGAGATTTAGTATGGAAAAGATAATGTAATTATGGGTAATGAGTAGATTTGGGTAATCATTTCATCAAGAAATAAAATTTTCAACCAACATTTCCAAGTATAGATGATATATGATTGTTTAAACGTTCATTTCACATAATTACATTCTCTTTTACATACGAAGGCTCATGATAACTTGTATTTTTGGAAAATATCAGAAGGGAAACGAATGAAAAGTCAAAACTTGTTGCGACTCAACTCGAAGCGACAACCTTCGGAATAATTACCAAAAAATAATCTTACACAGTGGCAACAACTATGATCTCATAAAGCCTCGCTATATGGGCCGAAACGTTGGTTTCCTATAAATAGTTTCTTAATATTTGAAAATTTTATTATTATTTAAATATATAATAAAATTCTGACATGATATATAGTCTGGGGGACCAATGCCTACTCTATAATAGGCAAAGAAAAGCGTGTGGTGTATAGTTTTTTAAGTTTGTCTATATTCTTCATAATCAACCAGACAGAAAATGTTGGATAATATATATAGAAAGAGTGTCTTGTATTATTGATATAACTTTCAGTTGAGCGTTAATAAAGGACAAGGAAAAATAAAAGGCCTAGAAGCAACCTGTAGTGCTGGGGTGACATCGCATGACTCCCCAACATTTTTCCTGCTACAAAAAGCAATGCCTGGCCTATCGTGAATCCTCTTCTCTATGATGGAAAGAGTAGAAAATGAAAACCGGTATCACACCACGGAGGCACGGAGACCTCTGTTATGTGATGGGGGCACGCTATCGCGAATTCATCTGGAGCGAACCGTCATGTAGGCCTTCGTCCCTTCTCTAAGCTCTCAGGAAACACAACACCTCCGTTGTGGTCGACCTTATCATGTCTGATGCTAAAAGTGAAGGAATCGGATCTGTTAAATCGAGTGGAATAAATACTATTAGTATCAGGAGTTTGTTGACCACGAATTTAAAAAAAACTTCTTCAATATTCTATTGGGTCGTTTCAAACGAAAATAACTTTAGGAAATCAAAACATTTTTATTTAAAATATTTATCCCCATTTTCTGTACATTTTTCCCAATGTATTATCAATATTACAATCCCAGAATTGAAAAACGCAGGCATTTTTACTTCAGAATAACATTCAAAATTTTACCCTTAATGAAGTTGTCTGAATTCTTAAACGCCTGGAAATCTGTTGGGGACAAGATTCGCATCCCGCAAGATGGTCTGTTTATTTATTAAAGAGAGTGAAAAATCGTTGGTTATGCCGAACTTCAAAATGACGAAAAATGACGGTCCATGATATCAAAACATTTTTATTCCAAATATTTACCCTCATATTATATACACTTTTTCTCAATCCCACCGATGAAAAATTCAGGGATTTGTGATGAAATAATCTATGAAAATGCCTTCTTGACTTGAGAATCATTTTCAAAAATTAGAGAAGTTGTCTGAATTTCTGAACAGATGGAACTCTATTGGAGATAAGTCTGGAACAAGGAGGGTATGACACCTTGTACTTCGTAACCCAGATCGTTTAGTTTCTTCGGCGCTTGTCGTGAAACAGTCTTTCAATAGTATAGATCCCCCTTCCGGATAACCCATACATGTCGTTTTTGTTGTATCATTTCATTGTGGTTATGCAAACGAAAATAAATTTTCTGTTATAAAACGACTCGAACCCATGTGCGAGATACGGTACCTTATCAACTTCATTTGGTAACACGAATATGAAAACCCATTATGATAAACTCGTAATCGCAAGATAATAAGGACTGTCCTATCCTTGAATTGCTTTGCTTTGAAGTGAAAGAGTGAAGGCGGTTTGGGATTTATGCAGCCGAGATGTGGGTTGTTATCAGATCTTCTATATCGGATCGTGAACCAACTCCCCACAAGTCTTCTTTGTTGCTTAATATTGAACTTGTCTCAGTCAATTACTTTGTCTATATGTTCTTTTTTTCAATTAAATTTCAAATTAATAGAATTATTTAATAAACGATTTTTCTTTAATATCAATACAAAGAAAATGGTCCGGGTTGAGATCAGAAAAATTCTCTTTTGAAGGAGAGCTGTGTATTTTAAAGCCAACGTCTTGCTCGTATATATAAGATCAACTAATATCACTCAAGATGGAATCAATACTTTATCTGTATAGTGGCAAGGTTTTCATTTAAACTTTAAACATTTGAAATTAAATACATTGCAAGAATTAATTAAATATCCAAAATCACATTTTAAAAGGTTTTATTTTTTTGTTAAGCTACCCCCTATATTCCAAATTAAAATAAAATAATGAATTAATAATTGAGAGTGTTAAAACTGCATGGAGTTCAAGAAAATATAATTATAACTACTTCAAATAAAAAATAATGCAATTAAATTAAATCAATTACTTAATTAAAATTACTAGTTGTATATTGCTTTGTTATTCCGGATTTGAAAATAAATCTGTTAGCAACTTATAATAATAGTGCTCCGGAAATGTAATTTAACAAAATTATTATTTAATTGTAAATTTAATGCACATTATAAACGATCCAATGCCAAAAATTAGAAATGAAAAATGAGGTATTTGACCTTTTCCATAATATCAAAATAGTTCTCCATAGGTAGCACTCACAAATGTTACAAAAGTTCAATTGGCTAGATAATCCTTCAAATTCTAGACAGTAAAATATCATTTTTATTTTCTTTATACTCCTATTGTCTAACATTAGAAACAGGTATCAAACCTTTCAAACAATTCGGTGTAGCTCTGTCTGTAGGAGACATTCTCTATTAAAGGTTCCCGGGTTCGAGAACGGATGAAATAGATTGATTATTTATTCTGTTATCGGATGTGGATTTACCTAAAATCATACCTCAGATAATATAAGTACTCCATAAAATCAGTACTTTTAATTGTTGGAAAACCTGGCAGTTTAGAGTGTTTGTGGACCTTTGGTCTATGCAAGAACGGCATGCAAAATTCACATAATAATTAATATAATTGGTTATTGTGTTTAATGAACCAAATTCAAATTATATGTAACTTATCGCTGTAAATATGTACAGGGATAATTTAGAAAGTTTACATGATAATGGAAAGACCGGATGAAAAACATTGATGTTTTTAAGTTAAAAAAAAGCTCAGCTCATGTCCTAAAACTAAATTTTAGAAGATGTCTTGTTACAAAAACAAATTCAAATACAAGACTCAATTATTCGATCCTGACTGAAGAAAAATCAAGATTACAAAAATATTTTCTCCCTCTTCCCTCAAACAAATACTAAAAAATCCCTACAAAAGCTGTTATTTTAATTTTCTATTACGGAGTAGAGCTTTGGGGCTCCACTAAGCCATCGAATTCCTGTCGTATCCAATCCCTACAGTCCAAAATCCTTCGTAAAATCCTCAACGCTCCTTATTTTGTTAAAAATACCGTCATCCATAACGTCATCCATAACAGATTAATGTCTCATTTGTTGCTGATTTGGCCCGAACCCGGTATCTTTCCTTTCATAACAAACTTCATTCCCACTCAAACCCTCTAGTTTCAAACCTAGATTCCTCTTTGATTCCCGATAATCCTCCGAGGCGTCTGAAAAGAAGATGGCCATGTGACCTTCTTAGTTGAACTAGTGATTTGAGTACTACCAGTGGGTAGTTTCTCAACTTGCCATTACTCATGTCATTTTGTATCACATAGCCTATTTACTGGATGTATTTTTTTTTTTATACAGTTGTAAATATCAATAAATAAATTTAAAAAAAAAAAAAAATTTTCTATCAATATTGAAGCAATTATAAATAATCGATAAAACATGTATTAATTTAATTGTTTTGGAATGATTTCCTCTGGCCCTAGGTGAGGTAACATTTTTCTATGGTTGATGTGTGATGTGATGTCTTCGGTCGTTACAAATATGATATTCACTTTCCTCATGTTTTCTGAATTGAGAAAACATCGGCTAATTTTAATTATTTGTTTATTCTTTTAAAGACACCTCATGGCTATGCAGACGATGCTGCAGTGCTAAAAAGTTTGCCTAACCATGTATAAAATAAGGATCTTTAACGAGTAATTGACACCTCACAGGCTTGGGACCCGTTTTACGTCCCTTCTGAAGACAGAAGACTTTTTTACTTCGTTTGAAAAATCCTAAGCCCACCTTTGGCATGTTTTTAATTGTATGTGAGAGGCCTGAGGCTTTGGATTTTTTTTTTTTTTTTTTGATAAACTTTATGTCATATCCCATGCAATTGTTTTTTTTAACTAGATTAAGAGTAGCTTTATCCATTTTTTAAAATTATTTACACTATTTTTTACTATATGCAAATAATTATATTGGATAATCAAGTTAAAGATGTAATAAACTTTTGGCTTTTATGTACCAGCATTATGTACCTTGGGCCCTTTGATGGGATTCCAAGTTCAGGGAATAAAATCTGATTCTGGAGTGTTACAGTTAGTTAAGCCTGAGGTTCACTAAAGCATGGAGATAGTCTTGATGGCTAGAGATCGGTAACGAACTGGTAATTGTCTAACAAAAGTGGAATCCTTTATGTACGAATTATCAGGTTCACGGCTCATCCGGAGGAAACAATAATTCTCTTTCTACTTCATAAAGTTATTTATGTAAATTACAGAAAAAAGTCTTAATCGTTACAAAAAATCATATCTACCTCATCAAAACTCCATAATTTTCCCTCACTTTTACGATAATTATATATCATAGAAATGAATAGCTTACTTATGTATAAAATAACACAAGCTCCGAGAATGCAATAGATACTTGGATTGGTTTGAAAAACCTGAACTTTATACTTTAATTAAAATCCTGAGAGTTTAAAAAAGTCATAAATAAATATTATGATCAATACGTCTATGAATGTCAATTACAACATGAACAATCTTCCTTAACCCATTCGAGACGATTTTTTTTCATACACGGTCCCCAGGAGAGAAACATTTTTTTTCTTTATATTGTTCATTTTTTAATTTTTTTTAAACATATTTACTATAGAAATCACCCAATTCGTAAGTGAATTCACATAAATAAGATCATTGCACACCGGGTGTGCAGCTCGCTCCTCGGAAAATCTTTATTGCCATGAGCGGATTGTGTGCGGACCATTGCACACATGTAAGGTAAAATGAAAATACATCATTAAAAAATGTATAAACATTTATTTCAAAATGGTTGGATAATATAAAATCGTTATTTTGCTTTTAATAATAAAGATACATACAACAAAAAATATCTTTCCTGGGGATCCAAAATTACACACTACAAGATAGTGATTAAGTCAGAAGCACTATATGCAGCAGAAACACTAAACATGAATTTCAAAGGTCAAATGGAGAAACTTGAGCTAAAGGAAAAGAAAATTTTAAGGAAAATCATAGGACCAAAATTTCAAGATAATAAGATAGTATACATCAAGAAGTAAACTTTGTACAAGAAAATTGAAAAACTTTCAGATACTAAGCGAAAAAGGAGAATAAATTTTTATGGTCATCTTCTCAGAATGAACCCTAACAGATTAACCAAACATATCTTTGACTTTTTCCGTAACACCAAAACAAAACCCCACTGGTTTAAAGAAACTGAGAAAGACCAAGCAGAATTAAAGATTTCAGAAAATTCACTAATTAATCGAACAGCTAAATTAATTACTAAAGATGAAAACATGAGGTTCCAAGACAAATCTACACAAAAATCCAAGCTCATCATTTCGGACGAAGAGAGGAAAAGAAGATCAGAAAGAATGAAGAAATACTGGGTACTAAGAAAAGAACAACACACATAGAAATGGTCGATCCAACGTACCCCAAAGAGTGTGAAACAAAAAAAACAAAAAAATAACAGAATATAATACAAAGAAATTTTTTTAAAAGTAAAAAGTTAATTAAAAAAATAATTTGAATAACACAGTAAAACAAATGCCAAATTTTGTTTTCATGTGCTTTACAGGTTTCATCAGTTCAAGAAAAATCTTATTTCGACGAATAGTTTACTCAGAATAACTGATAATTGCACATTACTGTTATTGCACAGTCGGTCTCGAATGGATTAATCTGTTTCTATAAGTTTTAAATTTTTACAAATTTTAACAGTTAAAGAAAAAATTGGCCCTCCTGAACAAATAAAAAAATTACAAAAGTGACAAGATGTCCTTCACCTCCGGGGTACAGGTATATACTATTGTTTATATGTAAGTATAAACTTTTAAGTTTTTACAAGTTCTCATCAACGTCATGTACAAGCATGATGTGTTATGAGCAGTTTTAACACAGTCATAATAATGAAATATTTTATTATTTTATAATATTGAAGTGGGTCGTGTAAGAGGAATGAAAGTCTATCTAACAAAAATTTTTTTCATAGTTTGTTTTCTCTTTTTAAACAATTTATTTTGGTTTAAATTTTTATTTACTAAGCTCCCGTCTTTTGTCCCGAAATCTAAAAACCAGAATTTATTAAACTATTATCCTCCCAGCTCTACTTTGCGGGTAAACGTGGCCGCTAACTCTGAAGGAGAACAACGTTTTGAGATATTCGAGAATAAAGTGTGTCGAATATTCGGGCCAAAAAAATATGAGACCTCTGGAGAATTCAGGAGATCATACAACGCGGAACTGTGGAGCTGTTATAAGATAATTGAAGCAATAGCGTCGCGAGATTGAGATGGGCTTATAAAGCTGTTGGGCTTTGTGACGTACGAATTTCTAAAATGATAATAAGCGTTGTGCCGACTGGCAAACTTCTGAGTAGTAGACCGAGGTGTTTTTTGCTGTTTTGTCAAAACCCCAATAAATAAATATTTTTGAAGTATTTCTTCTTATTGTGTTGCCTTGTCCTGCAATCTATTATATTTTAAGGCATTCCGTGAGGTATGTTATATTTCATTTTTATTAACAATAACTACAAAGCCGTTGGGGCACACCAATTTATTGAAACGAGGTTAAGTGGTCTGGCGGATTTTGATTTGGGTAATTGTCCATGGACGGAGGTTTGTAAGCAGATTAGTGGTATCAGCATCGAACCTTCGGATTTTGTAATTTGTAATTTTGATATCCATTGAAGACTTCTAATAACCTACGTTACAGGGTATCACCGATAAGTACCAAGTTCAGAACTAAGTAAATACTTCGTTTTATTACAATAACACTCACAAATTTTAAAAATTATTTGATTCTTTAAACTATACATTTTTGTTAAGAATAATAAAAGAAAAAAAAAGGGATGAAAAGTTATAAATAGGGACTGTATGAACACCTGCAGGCCTCCCTTCTCAGTTTTTGTCATCCCTACGAGCAATCGAGGTCACACAGTTTCTAGTTTCAGCCATCAGGTGCTGCCTCAGTTTCCCATCCTCAAGGTAATTTATAAAGGAACATTACGCACGCATAACTATTTAGATACGAGAGTAATAATGAACAAAAAATTAATTAGTTTAACTTCACAACCATTAAACTTCAAAGGAGCCGATCTAATACGGCAAGGCGATCGCGGTATTATAGAGCGCGTAGTTGATAGCCAGTGCAAAAACATACAGCACTAATAGCAGCGATTGACCTTTGCAGCGATAATTACCTCGGCTAATTAACGGATAAAAAATTATATAAAATCAACAACGCACGTCATAGTTTATATTCAGAAGAAAAAAACTTTAAAACAAATTGTAGGTCTCAAAGAAAATAAATGTACCTCGAGTTCGTGGCTTAGATTTTTTGCTGATTTGATATTATTTATACATATGATTGTTGTTTTGTTTAAAGAACTACAAAGAAACTAACTTTTTATGCGATCTGTTAATCAATTGCCACTTTACAACAAATGATTTACTTTGTATAGTTTTACTGAATGCAAAGTCATTTTTATGATAAAGTTTTTATAACTTTGCCCGTATTCGAATAAATAAACAACTAGACCTTCCATGATGCGCGTCAGTTAATGTAACAAGGAGCGAAAATCAAATTTTTCTTCAAGTTCCAAATCCTAAACTTAAAATTTTTAGAACAACCCCCTTCATATAGTCCATCCACCCGTTTCTATTCAACACCGATAAAATATTATACCATTAAAAACTTGTTTATGCTAAAGAGAGATTTATTAATCAAAAATATAAAAGAGAGATGTAAATAACTGTAGGTAATAATATAATCTAATATTATTTTAAAAGAAGAGATTATATATATATTATTAACAAATTCAAGTGAAATATTTGTAATTAAATTATTTTACTGTAATTTTAATTTTTTTTTTTAAAGCACATTATTTGTTTCATAGGCTACTGGTTATTTCATGCCTAATAATTTGGTCTATATTTTTATCCTTATCTAAGTACAGTATCCCTTTTGTAGAACGGGGTTTTGTAATGCTTATAAATTTATTACTACTAGAAAACTTTGTTTTATACGGCCTGTGATTTTTTTTAAAGTGGTAGAAGTCTATTTGGATAAATAAAAAGTTTATAATCAATAAAAAGTTTACATACAATAGTTTTAATGATTATTATTTCATGATAAAATGTAAAAGTTGTATAGTGTTAAAAACATAGCGTTTGCCTATATTTTTTAATCAATTCAAATGCAAAAATGTAGTTACACCACTTTCAAAAATAACAGATCATACAAGAGAGAGAAATAAATCCAAGCAACGTAAGATGGCTTTTCTTTTAATCAATTTTATGATTCCTTTCGATAAATCTCAAGAAAGCTAAAGAAGTTGAAGACAAGTAACTAATTACGATACTTTGAGTTAATGAAGCAGTTCTTCGATGAACAGAGCAGAGGTGCTGACGCGACTCTGGGTCAGCAGATAGAACTTCTGCCAGGAACCTCGTCGATAAGAGCACCTCCCCCCTCCCCACACCATCCTGATAAGGACATTCATCAGGAGGGACGCTTGGAACCCCCAGAGATCGGCGATGAAGCCGATAATCATCCTGATGAGTGGTCGGAAGCCGTATCAGAGTCTGTACATCTGTACCCGCCTTCCCTAGCCTGCCTACTTCTATGGCTTCCGCTTTTATTTATTATGTATAGTTTAAACTAATAGCAGTGTAGGTCATAGTATAGAGCGCTGAGTTGCTGTGTCGAAGGTAACAGGTAAATAAATTACTGTGACAGATAAATTACTTAATCTTCATATAGATGGATGATGCGGGAATGGATCCAGCTCTGAGTTGCTGTGCCGAAGATCACGGGTTCAAATGATAAAGTATTTAAATATTTTATTTTGAAGACAAAAGATTTGTCCAGGCCCGGGATATATTAAATATTTATTATAAATATTTAATATTTCTCTACAGAATAAAATATTTAAAAATTATAACACTTAATAAAATAAATTATAGATAAAGTATTTAATCTGTCAACAGCCACGGATAGACCCTAGGGATTTGGAGATTCTCGTGAGCCTCATCCAGCCTCTATAATGTGGATAAATCACCTCCCTGCGCAACCGTTCTCCAAAAACAGAACAGACTCTACCAAGTGCTGAAACTTTTATATTTTTAATTTAGATTAAAAAGACAATGGCCAAGATACCTGTTCAAAAGCTATTGATCATTTCAAAAACTTTATGGTCCAGTAAATCAAGTAGAAAAAAAACACATAGATGAAATTTGCTGGATTCGAAATTCCCCATGTGCAAATGTAAAATAAAACAATAAGAAAATTGAATGTAATTATAAATTGTATAATATATATGAAATATAATTCTTTTAAGTTCCTGACATATTTGTTAAAATTATAGGAAAAACACTTTTTTCTACTATTACGAAAGTTATTCATCAAAAGTTGTTTTCAAAACATTTATGACAAATTCCTTCAGATGCCCATTAAATGGCGAATTAAAATGATTTTTTTGAAACCTCGTGACATATTTTTATTTTTAAAACATACATCTACTTTTCTGGTGAATGAAAGCCATTGGACAGTATACAGGAACAGTTTATGTCTCCGAAATAAGGAAAGTAAAAAGTTATTTAATGGGATAACACGACAGTATGCGCACACTTATTGTTAATGGTGAGAAAATAAAACAAACGGTTTCAGTGACAATTTTATAGATATGCCCCACCATTAAATAAAAGTGGTCGATTTTTTTTTAAATTTCTTCCTCTTGAATTAGAAAATTGGATAGGGTCCAAGATGGAATGATTACATTATTTCCAAGATAAATTTAGAGTTGATGGATATGTTTTTATAATTACTTCCGCTAGCTAATGCTCCTCTACTAATGTGCCTTAATGTAGAAGTCGTTCTCGCTCATAACCTAAAAACTCTTCCATGATCAACCACTTATTTTAATGATATTATTTATTAATATATTTAGTCTGTTAGCTGCCGGAGATGGATCATACGGGATCTAGGACCCTCCTGGGGCTCACCTAGCCTCTATAAAGTGGGTACCCAAAATAAGGGGGGAAAAAGAAACGGGTTTATTATTTCGTTTCTTGTGCATTCGATTATCACAAATATAACTTAAAAGATTTAGCATAGCGGGGTAACTTAGTAAATAGAGTGAAGGGTGAACTCTAGGTCCTGAGTTCGAAGCCAGCTATGATTGATAAATTAATTATTTAGTTAATACCCGTTATTCGATTCTGTGGGATGGGGAAAATGGGTACCCAAATCACCAAATCACCTCCTAGGACTACTGTCGGCGTGTAACAGTACGTTTCTTGCCATGTATTGAACCCAATACTGTTCCCGTCATAGTTTTTTTTTAAGATTTATTAATTCGCAGATGAACAATTTACTACTAATACTTTATACTGTTTTATATTTATTAAATTTTATTATTATTTTTAATGATAACATTTTTTTAAATCCGAACTATAGATTAATTAATTTTCTCTTATGATAGGATCCGATTATATGGCTTTAAAAAAACATATCAGTTTTTGAGGTAATGTGAACTTTTTAAACGTTAGCTATGTTTAATGTTTAGGTTAGAAAAAAAAACTGTGTTTGGCACCCCTATTATTAAATAAACTGAGAGCAGATATAATCATTGTAGGAAACTCATAAGGTAATAAAAAATAGACAGATTTTTATAGTCTAAGTTTTTTTAAATTATTATTCTAATTTAAATGTCTGTTAGAGTTAGTGCCTGGTTGGCTTTTTGATTAAAAAAATATATATATGAAATTATTAATCAATATAATTTCAAGGTTTGAAAAATCCTAAGCATTACTTAGCATATAGTTATTTCCTGATTTACTAACCATATAGTAGTTTTCTCTCTGGGGCTTAACATAAATATAATATTAATTATTAAATACAAATTAATTTAAGTGAAATCTGTTCCTCGAACGTCATAGCCTGAGACCTATGAATCGTAAGTAGTATATGTATCATATACAGGAATATATTACAATAAAGTATATGAAATGATATATTGGGATAATATATTGCGGGGTTAATAAAAGAAAACTTTGTTTTATTGACTTGTTCATGTCCTTCATTTGATTTAAAACTGATTTTGATCTAATCTTTTCGCTGTGATGTAAATATATACTTTTCACACAAAAAAATGGATATTAATATAAAATAGTTAGCTGGCTTGGAAGGAAAAGTAAGTCAAACCTCAAGGTTATTCAAGAATCTGATCGAGGACTCTGCTGCCGGAGATTTCGCCTGAGTAAAACTCCGCCAGCGAGTCGTCCAAAACAGAGACTTGCAATGCACCCTCTTCCTTCCAAAGCCCGGAGCCGACTGTCAACTGTTACCGGGCGATCAGCTGATCCCCGTCCCGGCTTCCCATTGGCCCGGGCTCGACCAATCAGGAGCCAGGGAACCTAAGACCTACTCTTCTACCGCTTAGTAACACCAGTCTTCTCAAATCAATGTTGTGAACCTTTAGCCACTCTATATCTTTAAGAAATATACTCGCGCTCCTCTCAGAGCTATGCTTATGTAAAAGTTTCATCAGCGCCATAAATAAATTCAATTGAATTATTAGGTTTTTAATGCGTTTTCAAAAATACAAAACAGCTACAGCAATAAATGTTTACTATAGCTTTTAATATTATTGTATACTTTATCAATATTTATGAACAAAAAAAGTAATTAAGTAGATTACACTATTTTGCCCGAGTTTTACAGAATAACATAAAAATATAAAACTTTTGTTCCGCTGGTTGTCGCTTTGAGTTAAGTTACAAGTATTAACTGTTTATTTGTTTCATTTTTAATATTTTGCAAAAATACAAATTATCGAGAGCTTTAGTGTGTGAGTAGATTTCGGTAGTAACTTCATCAAGAAATAAAAGTTTTAACCAACATTTCGAAGGTAGATTATACATATATGTTTGTTGAAACGTTTGAGGAAATCATTATCGAAATCTAATCATTGCCCATAATTACATTCTGTTTTCCATAGTAAAACTCGCTATAACTTATATTTTTGGAAAAAATTAAAAATGAAACGAAAAAACATTTAAAACTTGTTACTCAACTCGAAGCGACATCCTGCGGAATCATTACCGGATTATTATATGTCCGTTAACTTGGAGACATACAAAATTACTTTAGGGTCTCAGGGATAGAGACTGCAACTGCAGATTTTCTCTAATCAAACGGTTGTCTAAGGAGCTAATTTGGCCGAGATCACGCTCAACCTAGTTTTAACCGAGGGCATTCAAGTTACAAAGGCTGGGTGAACCTTAGGAGAGTTTGAAGATCCCACATGCCCTATGGCTGGAAACAGATTAAATAATTATCTGCCACAGCCGGATTTGATCCCAGGATCCTCAGCACGGCAACCCATCAGTCTACACACTAAGCTTTCCCACCGAACCGACTTACCCATGCTGTTTAGGTTATATCATTATCTACACTTCCAAATTAGTTGAAACGTTTATTTCTTGATGAAATGGTTACCAAATTATACACATTTCCCACAACCGTACACTTTATTTCATGCTAAAACTCGAATTTTATTATATTTTCGAGAATATTAAAAAGGAAACGAGTGAAAAAACTTTTTGTGACTCAACTCGAAGCGACAACCTGCGGAATTGATACCAAAAGGCTGCCGATGAAATATCTATAGTTTCTATATATGGCTAAGTTAAATGTTCGACAAGCTAGAAATTTGCTTGGTGTACTCTTCTATAATTGAATAATGAATCGGACGATCGTAAACTGCTTTAGTAGTAAAGGCAACTAAAACAATGCTGACATCTGTAGTGAATCAGTATTTCTCATGATACTATAGCATTAGCTTAAATATTCATAAAAGCATAAAATAGCATTGTCCTAGGATTCGTGACTATCCTAGTCCCAAAGGTGGGGGGGGGGGGGCACGCTCCGATTAGAGGTTCAACAACCTCAAATACAACCTTCCTTTTCGTATCAGAAATTGATTTGAGCATGTTTTAAAGATCATATTAACCCAGTAATATAATATAATATAAGATATAATAAAACCAGGGAGATATTCATTTTTAAGGGGGAGCGGTCTATCCCATTGCATAGAGCCCGCGGTGACTGTGGCGAAGGACTAAGACATATAAATTATTTAATCCGTTTACAGTCACGAATAGACACCATGCTCTATAGTGGATACCCTTAATTGGGGAAAAACCTGGCGATTGAGTCCAATCTCGGCCTAATCAGCTCCCTCCACAACAGCTGTCTTAGAAACTGTTACGACCCGTCGTAGGTTGCAGTAGTACAATTTATGAACCACTCGTGCGCACCTTAAGATATTTGTTTGCAATTACAATTTTTACTAGTAGTATAAACTTATACTTTCTTTTGTGATATTTATTAAAATTGTCTAATAAGAACTCTAAAATGTTCTAAAACATGGCGATACAAAGTAAATACCCAGAAATATTTTATAGACTTGAGAGCAACAAAAACTTTAATTATTATCTCCTTTATATTTTTTCTTTCTTTTAATTTGTTATTGGAGCTAGCTCATAATTGATTTTATATAACCCATTTGGTTAATTGATCAAACTGTAATTACATTCTACTCCTAGAGATTATAGTTCATATATTTTTTTGCATTATTATTCATAAGGGACTTGTGCCTGGATAAATAAAGACTTTACTATTATTAAAAATAGCCATACAAAAATGATCTTATCTAGGGAAGGGTTGCACTTGCCCTTATCAAACATTAGTTATAGTTCAAATTAATTTTTTTTTAAATTATTTTATTGAATTGTACAACTGTAATATATACATCTAGTACAACAGCTATATGAATAGATAAATACATGACAGGACATGTAGAGGCACTACCCACTGGCAGCACTCTAATAACATTTCTATAAAAGAAGGTCCCGAGGCCATCTTCTCTTCAGACGCCTAGGAGGATTGCACGGGATGGAATCGGATGCAATGATGGAAACTAGTGGGTTTGGATGGGCCTGGAGTTTATCACGGAATGATAGGTATCTGGAATGGGCTAAATCGGTAACATATTGTTACGGTCAGAGCGGGAAGTAGGACCGGCTTCTGATCTGCCTAGAGCGGATTAGGCAAACAATGGGATTAAGCGGAAGAGATTATAGAATGGCGTAGAGCCTTCTAGATCGGTCTAGGTGGTCCTCGTCCGTGTTCCGAGTAATGCCCCACCACGACCTACCTTGCCTATATAAAAAGGACAGCGTTTTCGGCCGCGGCAGTAGTAATAAGACGAGTCTGTAATAAGCCAGTGAGTAGCAGTCGTTAACTAGTGGCAGTGTGTGTGAGTTAGTTAGTATTAGTATCAGTCTGTAATAAGTGCTTAGTGAGCAACAGTGACAATTAGTGACCGTGTAATAAGTGTAATAAACTGTGTGGCAGTTTGTCATATTTGAAGAGTCTTACGGTCGGTGGACTTTAGTTAGCGAACTGTAAGTGTTAATTTGTAATTGTAAACTATAGTGTAATATTATTGTATTTGTACAAATTTATTTAAAACAGTTTAATTATTAAACTAATATCAATATACAATAATAATATTCTACTAAATGTTATCTAATTTCTAAGATAATATACAAATAATATAAGATATTGTTTATACTAAGTAACTAAACTATTTATATAAATTTGTACAAATACAATAATATTACACTATAGTTTACAATTACAAATTAACACTTACAGTTCGCTGACTAAAGTCCACCGACCGTAAGACTCTTCAAATATGACAAACTGCCACACAGTTTATTACACTTATTACACGGTCACTAATTGTCACTGTTGCTCACTAAGCACTTATTACAGACTGATACTAATACTAACTAACTCACACACACTGCCACTAGTTAACGACTGCTACTCACTGGCTTATTACAGACTCGTCTTATTACTACTGCCGCGGCCGAAAACGCTGTCCTTTTTATATAGGCAAGGTAGGTCGTGGTGGGGCATTACTCGGAACACGGACGAGGACCACCTAGACCGATCTAGAAGGCTCTACGCCATTCTATAATCCCTTCCGCTTAATCCCATTGTTTGCCTAATCCGCTCTAGGCAGATCAGAAGCCGGTCCTACTTCCCGCTCTGACCGTAACAATATGGAACGTTAAGGTCATTATGGATGGATTTATTTGTGACAAAATAAGGAGCGTTCCGGATTTTGCGAAGGATTTTGGATTGAAAGGATTGAATGCGAGAGGAATTCGATGGTTTGGTGGAACCTCATAGTTCAATTTCGTATATTAATTTTTAAATATCAAGTAAACGATGATTAGATTCCTATACCACAAACGCTGTTTAAATACCACCATTCAATAACTCCTAATATCACAATCCTCCCACCCCATTTTGAATTTGACTGAACCCATCATAGAAAATTCTCAATGTAATATTAATATAAAATAAGAACTCCGCTTCGGGAGATTTTGAATTATCTCTTGGTAAATTCTAAATTGTTATTTCATACTCAAATCAAATAAATAAAGATTACAAATACTGCCTTCGTTTGAAGCTAAAATGTCACAAAACCAAGCGTTGTTAAACTACTACGGCAGTATCAAATTATCATCTTTGTGCTATCTAACAGCTTTTCATTTCATTTGAGCAATTAGTTAATGCGAATTCCACTAGGTAGTGCTAGTGAAGCGTTATCGCGACAGTTTTATAATATTGCATTTAGAACGAATGAGAAATATCTGTGACGAAAAATAGATTGTATTTTATTGTAATTTTTTTTTGTTTATTGCTAAAGCAAATAGTTTGTTTCGCAACAATTTGATTATTTTGCTTTGAAAACTCTATTTGTGCCCTCTGTTAAAATAGTCAACTAGGACATTATTTTTATTACTGGTATTTTATTTAATTTTAATTTTCAGAAGCAGATAGCTCAACGGGCAAAGAGATTGGCTACTAATCTAATGATGGAAATCAATTATTTATTCAATTATTTAGAGGGCTCTCCCAGCCTTCGTTAATTGGGGGAAAAACCTAAGCGTGATCAGAGTCAATTATCTCCTTGTTGAAATTTGCTCAGAAACAGTTTAGTAGTTAATTATTAACAATAACTAATAAACTAATAACAATAATAATAACTAATAAATTAATTATGTTCAATCATCTATTACTGCACACAATACCGTTCATGACAGATCTGGAAATTGTTTTGAATATTTCTATGAAACTCAAATCGAAATCAATTCGAGAGCAGTGAAACCCACTAAAACAATGAATACATAACAAGGAACAAATCCTTATCAAAAGAAATTGCGAAAAAAATAAGTTAAAATAACAATGACACTGTATATCGCCATATTACACTACATATATTGTAATTTAGATTATTAAATATTTCAATATTCATAATCTAAATTACAATAATATAATTAATTACTAACCAACATTACTTCTAAAAAAAATTATTTAGCCCTAATCACTCATATTAGCAAATATTACAATTAACACCAAATATATACATATGTATAATTACTCCATTAATTTGATTAGATACTAATAATAATTGTAAATAACACGGGATACCCAATCTCTTCATCACGTTAGTAAAAAATATTATAAGAAATTCTTATAATAAATATTTAAATATGAAGGTTAGAGATGGATTGTACACGGCAAGCAGGAAGCGAAGTAATTCGATTTTAACGCCTAGTATAAAAACCTTTCCTTCGGTTTGATAAAGATTTACACAAAGTGTATGAATTTCGAAACTTTTATAATTCTATCCGATATATTGAAACAGATGGCTATAATAAATTCTGATTGTTTGAAATGGACATATATTTTTCTTGTTATATAAATTATTAAAACACTACAAAAATATAAAATCATTCTCATTAGCGCATTTCACCTCATAATGTATAGCATTAATAAATCATGTATATAAATATAAATATTTTTTGTTTATAAACTAGAGATTAAATACAAATATTTAATTATTTGTTGATTAATATCATTAATATTTATTAAAATTAATATTTAATACTAAAAAGCAGACCAAAGATATCTGCTTTAACAACTAAATCTTTTTATTTTCACTAATACTTAATTGTTAAGCGTAAAATGGCCAAGCCATCGAAATAATTAGATAAATGATGGAATCAATCAAAATGGCTTAAGGTAGTTCATCCATCATTAAAATCACATACCACCTTTATACTTTAAATAATATTACCTAAAAATTACTTAATCAAACCAGTGACACAATAACTACCCATCTCTTTTTGTCCTTTTTTAAAATTAAAGTCAATTTCTAAATGAGATTATCGTTCCTGTTCACCTAAAAATCAAGTCTCCTATATGAGCCGCCATTAGTACTTTCATACTAATTATGTGAAAAAATATTCAAGAGCCCACATAGTCCTGAAATAATCATAAAACAATACAAGCATGTACATGCAAATGAAATAATATGTATTTAGAATATATTGTAATTGAATATTAAATAAATTAAATTATAATTAAATATTTTACTCAAACTTGCACACCTCTGCTCTGAAATCGCCCCATTGCCTCTAGGTGAGATGATTTACTTGAACTCTCACTACCGTATATTATAATGCTATTTAACCACTTACACAAATTCACTATATTAAAACATAAATAAATCGCACACAAATACACTTGTATATCACTTTTAAAACATTTAAAAACACTAATTAAATACACTGCACTACACCTCCCGACGCGAATCACTTTTTTTTTCGGCGCTCACTGACGGATCAAATCCGTGCTATTCAGATGGTTCCTAGAGAAAATTTATAAATTTCTTTTCTTATAATTCCTATTATTGAAAATATTATATTTATTAATTATAGTTTAAAAAAAATAAAATAAAATAATTTTATCACGATCCAGGATAGTTAAACATTTAATATTCACACATAACATTGTAATAAGTATAACATTTCGGTTTCATCATATCAAATATAAATAAAATAAAGCTTTTCCGTTTAATAATTCGTAATCCTCCTGTACAGGCGAAAGCATTTAAATTTTTTTTGAATTAGATTGAAAAATACAGTACAGTATATAAAATATAAAAATAGATTGATGTTTAAAATATATGAACGTAATAACTACGATTTTCTATTGTCTATCGAAAAAAAAAAATGGGTTCATTAAAATATTATATTATATTATAATACATAAATATGAAAATAAATTTAATAAAAATCGGTGTGTTATTAGATGGCTGGGAAGTGGCGGGAATAAGGCTGGAATAGCTTTCAGTCTGATAATACCCTGTTTATTTGAGATATAAATTCAGATATTTCTTAGTTTTACGAAATTTTCAATCAGTTTTAGTTTGAATCATGAACTGATAATATATTAATAAATAGTAGCTTATAGTATGCATTTTCGATTAATAAAAGTTTTGTATAAGTGTATTTTTCTTATATGGATCATATTTCTTGGCTTAATAACTACCTCAGTAATCATTACCAATTACTTTAGTAGTACCATTATAAGGAAATTAATGCTTAACTGAAATAATGTATTTGTGTAAAAAAATGTTTTTCTTCTAATTCATTAAAAGTGCTTATAATACTTATACCTCTCAATATCATTTATAGTTTGGGATGCATAACGAAACTTTTATGATTAATGATATTATCCATCGATTGTCTCTGTGCCATTGAGAAGAGCACACAAGGATAGTTGGGGCATGTAGATAGAATGGAGTCCATTAGGCTGCCTAATATGTTGAATAGTGTAGTAAGAAGAAGAAGGAAAATACACAGACTCAGGCGTTGGTGGATGGATGACTTAAAAGATAATTTAAGAAAGATGGGGATAAGATACAGGAGGAGACCAGGAGGAATGGTGACAGAAGCCCAGGTCCTGCAGACGTGTAGCGCCCAACAGTGAGTGAGTGATATTATTCAGATAAGCTAATTGTCCACTTTATTTTATTAATATCCAAATACATTTATTTCCAACCCCATGTCCACATCACGATTATTGCCATTGTGGTTTTGGACTTAAAAAATACATGATATATTAAAATGTTCATTTGGTTTTTTATCCATAATGCTACAATAATATACTACAAATTTTCTTATTACCAATGTGATAAGTCTATATGTAAAAATCTTCAGGGCAATGAAGGAGAAAATTGTCAAGACATCAGTAATAATTCTAGACACCAGTAATTATGTAATAAGTAAAAAATATCAAGCAGAATATTACTAGAGTATATTTTATACAACTTGTGTAAGAGTACTGTGTACCTTTCTCTTGCCATCATCTTAAATAAGTAATTACAATCCATTATTTCATATGCCATAATTGTATTCTATTAATTTTGTCCACACAATGGTGAATAATTTAATTTTCTTTATTTTTATATTGATTACTTCCTAATTGCTCTTGTGTTTTTGAAGCTCTAGAAAAGACTTGTAAACTGAGTAAAAATGCCATGAAACATTTTTACGAAAGGGATTTCAAGGCAGCCTGATTTGGTGATCTATTTGTTGGAAGCTGCAACCTTCTATAGCCTTGTTGCCCGCCAAATTCAAAATTAACAGGTAAACAATTGCTCTATTTTGTAAAAAAAATAATGTTGCTGCTCTTAGTTAAATAAAAGATTTTAGTATTAATCAGGCACATAGCCAGAATGGAGGGCTTAAAGAGCTTCAGTCCCTCCCAAAAAATATATATACTTTTTTCAATTTTACTTTGCAAAAACAATATTTCCGCATAAAATATAAATTAATTGCTCTTTTTCGTTATTAATCAAGTTCAAGTATTGCTCAACACATTCTAAGAACTAAGTAATCAGCTAAAATTACTAAAATTATGAAGTGATTACTCCTCAGAAATATTATCTTGGCTACAGTACTACAGTTTGGGGAAGCCACATGTTCAATGTGTTGAGATCACCTGATAACTGTTATATCCAATACCATCATTTAAACCTTCTACTCAATTATTACTATGATAAGCTCCATGTGGGTAATCAATATGCTGTGTATAATATTTTTGACATGCTTAACTGTTGTGGTGGAAATTATGATATTGTTATCTATCATAAGCTGTCATTAAATCTATGAATATATGGCCATTTTCCATTCTTTCAATCTACTGTAATTTTTTCTAGTTGGAAGCCACATTACTGTTTGGCCAGAATTCTTTTTCTGTAGATGGGTATAGATAAATTCTTAGTTGAAGTAGTCGAACTAATAAAAAAATATAACAATTCATAATTTTTAAACTGTTCATAAGCTAAACTAAATAATTAATATAGAACTTTACATATTCTAACATTAGTAATGGTCACCCTTTTTAAGATTGATCATGAAGCCTTTAAGATTTAAATTATTGAGTCTTCTTGACCAAGCAGCCATACTTAAAATAAAATTATTTTAAACTGTTATACACTCCTGGACAAAGAAAAGTATTCAGTTTATTTTTTCCCATTGAATTTAAACATTTTATTTTGTATTGCAATTTTTAACTATGTATTATAAAATAAAATGTGAACATACTTTGATATAAATAAACTCAAGAGGGGATGTTGTACAGAAGAATGACCATAACACAAATAGAGACAAATAAAAGTGCAACCTTTTTTTTTTAATTACAAAGAGTTAAGTAATTTAACTAATCAGGATTTTTCTTGTACTTTTAACAATCTTTTATTCATAGAAAGATAGAGTTTTTAATAGATCTGTCTTTTTTTGAGTTATAACTCTCGCTGCCTTTTGGATGCTATCCCACTTATCTGTGTCAGAATTGTAAGGTTTTTTTAGTGCACTTCATCCAAGAGATATTTAAACAGTTTTTCATGAGATCCAGGTCTGTGGAGAGAGAAGACCATTCCAACAGGCTGATTCCCATCTCATGGAATCCGCCCGTTGTTATCTTTGATTTGTGATGGAGTATTATCTTGAAAAAAAAAATCTCTGTCTGGAAATATTGAAGACATCAATGGCTGAAACTTTCCCCTAATTAATGTAATATAATTTTGGCTGTTTACCCTTCCAACAAGCCCTTCAATCAAGAAATCTCCGGAAGCTGTTATTGATCCCTAAACCATGACGCTTCCTCCTCCATTAAAGTACTAGAAATGAAAGTGATACAATTGACTATTAAATTATCCACCTATTGTAATTTAAAAAAAGTAATAATTGTACACTTCTATTTGTCTCAGTTTGGATTATGGTCATTCTTCTGTACAATATCTCTCACATTTATTTAGATCAGACAAAGTATGTTCACATTATATTTCATAATACATTGTTAAAAATTATAATAAAAACATTAAAATGTTTAAAACCAATGGGAACAAATCAATTATACACTCTTATTTGTCCAGGAGTGTAGGATATAAAATTCCTTTTAGGATTTAAAAAACCTTTTTTATTTGGAAGAAATGTAACACAAGTATTCTATTTTGATTAATTATTTCTAACTTACTTTATTAAATTTGTTCCAGGCATTGCATGTTATTTAACCTTATATTTTATTCAATTTTACTAAAATAGAATAGAATAATCCGCCATTCATCTTCACTGGCCTCATTTAAATCCCTGCTTTTCCATCATCTCTTAGGATCCCAAAAAGTAGCAGGGCAATCTTCCGCTTGAATTAATGTGTATCGAATACTCGATCTCGTTACCTACGTGTTTGTTTATTTTTCCGACAACAAAGAAGATACAGACTTTGTAAATACTTTATCGCATGCTATGCAATTCATTTGCTTTATTTAGCAATTCCGTTATTAACTATTATATTAATGTTATTTATTATTATTTTGTTAATATCAAACCTTTATATATATGTTTTATTTTTATTTTTATTTTTCTAGAAAATTAGTTAAAATCCTGTAAAGTCTCTGTAAATAAATAAATAACTGATTAAAAAGTAAAATCAGTTATTTATTTATTTTTTTTTTCTTTCTCTATTTCTATTATGTTTTGTCTCTCATGATTTGTAGCATTATGTGCCTCCTGGCCAGATGAATATTGTGTTTATTTTACTTGTTCTTTATTGTTATTCTAAAGGGACTTGGTCCCAGAATAAAGTTTGTTTTCTATTCTATTCTAAATGTGTGACCAGTAAATAAAATCAAAGGTTATCCTCTTTGACACTCCTCTGGTATATGGAGCACATATCTGTGGAGGCATAAGAGTGAGTTTACTTTATGGTACATAAAAAAAAAAATTTAAAAAGCTTGTTTTTTGTCTTCTCTTCTGTTGATGCGTTTCACTTACCAAATAGATATCAAAAAATACCCATTTGAATCTTAAGGAATGTATTCATCCATTAGTTGCATAAGGCTTATAATAGCATGCTTTATATTCTTTCTGTTTTTATAGTGTAAATAGTTATGTATTATTACAGGGATAATAAATAATTAATGTGCAAAAATAGTTTGAATGGAACTATTATTGAACTGCTCAATAAGTGTTGCTGAGATATGAACAAGCTTTTTAGTCTACAAAAAGAAAATAGTATCAATCTAAAAAAAAAATTTTGAAATAGAAGGTAGAGTGTAAAGAAATATCGAACAGCAAGTAAAAATATTTCAATTTTTTTAAATAACGATAATGATGTCTAATTTTATTATTATTATTGTTCTATAAATAAAAATTATAGTTAGCTTTAATTTGTATTAATATTATAGTTATTTTATTTTCTCTTAATATTCAGATGAACTAATCACCAATTATTGCAGAACATGTTATCAGGGCATTTATAAGATCACTTAGTTATTACATGTTGGCTTCATTCTGAAATATATTAATCCATTGTATGATTTGAATGTCCATTTTATTTGTAAATAAAATTCATCACAGTGTGGAACTCAATCCCTCCTAACATCCGTATCTTCAATCAATATATTTTTTTTAGTTTAGTTAATATTTTTCCGATTCAATATGTTCATTTTTTGCCAGGATAAGCGAGGTATCGGATATAAGGAGATTGTTTTAAAATTCCTTCATTTGACAAAAACAGCTGACAGACTAAACATGGAAACAAAGTTCATGAAAGAAGCCTCTTTGAGATCAGAAACTAAAAGGTAGCAATACTAGACAGAGCCTAATGGACAAAGCTCATTGGGGTAGTGTTGTATCTTTAGAATAAAATTATTATCATAGGTTTTGATATAATTGAATCCCTGAATTACAAAAATAGTAACAGCACATTAGCAACTACGATATGGCATATATATATAACAGCTGATGAATAAAGGCGTAAATCATTTGTGCAAGCACAATTCAGTGGAGGGGTTATTGGTAGAGGCAGGCCTGATATATCACGAGCATAACAGGTGAACAAAACCCACCCTGAGACAAAAAACTAGAGAAAAGTAGACAGAAGAAAAGGATATCAATAAAAATAAATTTGTTTTAACATCTAAAATAAAAAGTCTGTCTCATGATATTCAAATACCATCCATCACCAATAATGCCCTAATTGAAAGGTTGGATATTAAAGAACCGAAGATTTTAGGCCCTAAATTTTCCACACACGAAATGAGACCCTTTGCAAAGCAACATAATCTCTATCATCTCATAACAAGAACCTACAGCATAATGAGGAAAAGATTTCTATCGACATATCCTGTAAATTAATGCAAGTAGGCTAACAGAAAAATAATTTAATTCCTGGGAATTAAAAAAAACAAACTAAATTGATCTGGTTTAAGGAAGTAGAGAGGGATTTGAGAGAGCTTGAGGTTACGGAGGATATGCTTAGGAATGGAACTGCCAATAGCATAACCCGAGACAAGAGGATGAGATTTGAGATGAGAACTAAGTGGACGATCAAAATCTCCAGTGAGGAAAGAAGTTCAGAGAGGATGAAGAAATACTGAGAGAAGGGAAAGTCAGCACTGATAGACATGGAGTACCCCAAAGTTAGGTGAAACTAAAAAAAAATTTCCATCAGTTAGGTATTTTTAAGTATAACATAACCATCTAAATATTGTTTTACATTCTAAAGGAAATTAAAAAAAATACTTGATGCAATTCAACTAACCAAAATACAATTTTTTTTTAACTTGTATATACTTATCACTTAGTCTTTGATAGTGAACTGATAATTTTATATAATAGGCATGTGAAGCAATATGGAGCTGAGCATTTATCAATCCTTGCATTTAACTTGATATCACTTAATTTAAACTTAAAGTTACAAATGACTTATCTCTTAATAAATTAATTAATTATATACTTTGTAGTACTTACACTTATTAGACAAATTTATACGCTTGTAAATATATATATAATAAATACCATGCCTTGAAAGCTGTATATTCTATGATGTTGATATCAAAAAAAATTTTTTTAATGATTAAAATTAATAAAATCATTATATTTGGGGTATAGAGTGGACAAAAATTCCTTTTTTAATTTAATACATATATATTTTTTATAAATTATTAAAAAAATATATATATTTTTGTAAAAATTAATACCCTTCCTCCCAAGTTAATATATTGTACAAAATATTTAGACATCACAAATTTTTGAAAAGATATATAGAATGGTAATTAATATCAATTTGATTTAAGTATAGAGTAAAGAATAATTCCTATTTTATTTAGGGCAGCCAAGACAATGACTATTTTTTCATAACATAGTATAAAAACCCAACACTTGAATATCAATATAACTAAATATATTAGTACACCTATTCAACATTGTAAAAAAATATCAATTATCATTTACCAGTCAATATTGCTGGCATATTAACAATTTTCACTAGACTGGTTAAAATTACAGATAAATAAAATAGTTTTCTACTTAAGAGCTATGATAAGAAATTAACACAATTTTGCCACTACCCAATTCAATTAAACGAGTATTTATTTTAGTAATTCTAGTGTTAAAAATGTTTACAGTTGAATTTAAAGTAGTCAGTTACCATGAATCCTGTATGAAAATTTTGATAAACATCTTTCTTTTTCAATTATAACTGAAATAAAAGATTTGGAGATGACCTATCGTGGGCACATGGCATGCCTACCACCATCTACTGGAATACTAGCTCCTGTGATGAAAGATGCTTTATCACTAGCTAGAAAAATAATTGTATCAGCAACTTCCTCTGGTTCTCCAGGTCTTCCCAACGCATGTGTTTCCTTGCTTCGTTCTAAGAAGTTGGCATACGCTTTATCATCTAATCCTCCTCTTTTCTGAAGTTCGGTTATGATAACGCCAGGGCTTACTGCATTTACTCTTACTTGCTTAGGGGCCAGTTCTAATGCCACACATTTGGTAAATTGTTCTATGGCTGATTTTGACATATTGTATGCCAAAACATTCGGAAAAGCTCTTATCCCGCACACACTAGAAACATTCACAATGTTCCCTTTAGTTTTAACCAAGTGAGGTACAGCTTGCATGGTGAGATTATAAACAGATCTAACATTAATATTGAAAACTCTATCATACTGTTCAAGAGATGTATTTTCAATGCTTCCCATTTCCATGATACCAGCATTATTAACAAGAACGTCAAGACGATTAAACTGTTTAATAGTACATTCCACTAAATTTTTTACATGTTTTTCATCTTCCATATTACCGTTTATAACCAGAGGCTCTTTTTCATTTATATCCTTGCAAGATTTTGCCACTTTTTCAAGTGCTGCAACATTTCTGCCAGTCAAAACAAGTTGTGCTCCCAATGTTGCAAACCTGAGTGCTGTTTCTGCTCCAATTCCGGAACTGGAGCCGGTAATAAGAACAACTTTACCTAGAAATTCCATGATAACTAACAGAAACCTTAAACAAACTGATATAGTTTAAAGACCTCAAGTTCAAATAGTAACTGATAAGTTATCACAAAGAGCTAATATTCGTTAGATGCTGTCATATCTCTTATGAATTAAGAAGAGATAATGGAATTCTCTACATGTACATATTATGCTTTAGTCAATCCTAATTCGCCTCACTACTTTTAAAATTTTAAGTCTCACGAAGACTTTTTAAAAAATCGTATGACACCATTTTAGGATTCAAGTTGGCTGTTAAAAAACCCAAGATCATGAACAGATAATTGTCCCTCAGGATTGCACATTTCGCTCAACTATTCTTGCTTGCATTAAGTGATCTGAATCTCCGTTGGAAAAAAAAATTGCCTCTGCTGCCAGAAGGGATTCTGGACTACATCTAGTAAATTCGTCGATGCAACTCACAATAAATTTTAGGGCGTTAGATTTGAGCAAACACTGGATAATAGTTCCGCAAGTTGTTTTAACAGTTTGTTCGTTTCTTTTTAATATTTTCCAAAAATACAAGTTATCATCAGCTTTAGTATAGAAAAGAGAACGAGTTATGATTAATGAATAGATTTCGGTAATCATTTCATCAAGAAGTAAAATTTTCAACTAACATTTCGAAGCTTAGATGATATATGTTAGTTGAAACGCACATTTAACTTGATTACATTCTTTTTTCCACACCTAAGCTCACTACAACTTGTATTCAAATAAGTGGAAAATATTGAAAGGGAAACGAATGAAAAGTTAAAACTTGTAAATAAACTCAAAGCGAGAACCTGCGGAATAATTACCATTATTATTAAAGAAAAAGTTTGAAATTAATGCTTTTCTTACAGACAGAAGTCTTACAAATTAAAATTTACCATTCAAATTATATACTTCTACATTTTTTAAAAAAGGGAAAAGGGATGAATAAATAAACCAAGGAAAGTTAGAGGGGGGAATTGCTAAAAGCTTCAAAGTGCACCGATTTGAATACGTCTTATGATCGCTCGCTTTGAACCTCAACGAATCTTTTTTTACAATTTTTTAATCATTGTTTTAATTTTTAAATATTTTTATTTATTTTGAAGAGAAAAGATAGAACACATGCGACCCAAAGAGAAATTATTTAAACCTAGGGAAGATCCTGCATTCAGTTCCTATTCCATCTTTGTTGAGTAAAGATAAAATAAAATAAATAATGATATTTACAATAAATAATTTTGTGCTGTATCTGTCCAATTTCAATAATTAAGATGCTCCGCTGCTATTGTATGTAGTCGATTTACTTACCATGTTCGATGTAGGACCTCTGTCATGAGATTCTTGGGAATCTCATAGTCGTTGATTCTTGCTACATGACTGACCCAACCAAGTCAACGATACAAACTTAACCACATCCAAGATTATGCACCTCATTTTGAGCTTCTTAATTTTTTGGCAAGCATCTCTTTCAACACTAGGACAATAAAGCAAGAAAAGTAAAGTAACATTCAGGACTTTTGAGCAACTAAAAAAAGATACTTAAATATTTTGAAGAGAAAAGATTTGCCCCCAGCCGGGATTTGAACCCGGATCTCCGCCTCACCGTGGTCGCTCCCTATTTGAGCCACCGGGGTCGCTCCCTACAAAAATTATAAATAATATAATGACATATGTCAAAAAGTTCCTAAAATTAAAAGTAATGTACAATGGACATTCTTCCTCGTGTATACATCGCAAAATTGCGAGAACTAGAGGGATATGGGATCGGTGAAGAGAACAGATTTGTCCTAGGTAGGGAACGACCCCGGTGGCTCAAATGGTTAGAGCGTTGCCACGGTGAGGCGGAGATCCGGGTTCGAATCCCGGCTGGGGGCAAATCTTTTCTCTTCAAAATATTTAAGTATCTTTTTTTAGTTGCTCAAAAGTCCTGAATGTTACTTTACTTTTCTTGCTTTATTGTCCTAGGGTTGAAAGAGATGCTTGCCAAAAAATTAAGAAGCTCAAAATGAGGTGCATAATCTTGGATGTGGTTAAGTTTGTATCGTTGACTTGGTTGGGTCAGTCATGTAGCAAGAATCAACGACTATGAGATTCCCAAGAATCTCATGACAGAGGTCCTACATCGAACATGGTAAGTAAATCGACTACATACAATAGCAGCGGAGCATCTGCTGCATCTTAATTATTGAAATTGGACAGATACAGCACAAAATTATTTATTGTAAATATCATTATTTATTTTATTTTTTTTATTTTATCTTTACTCAACAAAGATGGAATAGGAACTGAATGCAGGATCTTCCCTAGGTTTAAATAACTTCTCTTTGGGTCGCATGTGTTCTAGAGGTTAGCATAACAACCTACTATGCCCGAGATCGTGGGTATGCAACTTAGTTATGCCTCCTTCGGAAGGGACATAAAATGGGAGGTCATGGCTGTGCAGTGTCAGATACTTGTTAAAGATCCCTGTTTAGGACTCCCACTGTACCAACGTCCAATTAGCCATAGCAGTGATGTTAAATTAATAAACAATAACTTATCTTCTGTGAATTGCCGGATTTTCTTTTGTTTTGAATTAGTTTAGAATATTATCTTTCTTTTTAGATTCACTTTTCGGTAAACTGTATTGGCTTAACAGAACTTCTATTAAGAAGTACTAGGTTGATTTTTATCAAAGAATGTGATCAGAATGATGGAATTGATAGTGAGGGTGACATCAATGTGATTTTATTACTCTGAAAACCAACGTTTCGAACTAAGTTTTTCTTAGTATCATTATCAAGAGTTCTTTAAAAACTATTACTAGTAAAAATTCGAATTCCAAAATAAAACATAGAAATACTTTCAAAACATAAATTCTAGTAAAAGAAAAAAAATCTTGAAGGCATTTTCGTCTCAACCAAAATAATAGAGGGATGGCTGCTCCCTCTATGTCATAACCTCCTTGGATTCAGTTAATAGGTTTTCATGAATTATGTGTTGAATTAACCATAGTTTTGAATCCTTATTCTTATTATTAATAATTATTTTAAGGATTCTTAATTAGATCATATTATATTTATATCTGAAATAAATTATTTTTTTTTAAAATACAAGTTTTTTGTCCATTGTTATCAAGTATTGTTTGCTCAGGTTATGTTATCAGTAGTGGACACAGTTTTTTTTATTTTATTAAAGCTGGTGATAACAGCCTGATGTGGTTCGTTTGATGACAAGATTAATTAAGCAATGTCTCTAGTCCAGCTTGATACAGGGACTGATCCCTGGTATGTTTTGTTGTGAATTTTCCATTATTTTTGTCATAACTTTTTTACTTCAACCACTGAAATTTTTATAATCTAATTAGGTTAAAAGAGCATGAATCTTGCGAAAAACTCTACTGGGAGATCGTCACTCAACTAACTGCTAGAAATGTTTATCCTACAAATTCTGAAAAATTCTCAGCTGCATCTGCTGCTATTAGACTTCGTTTAAAGCAGTATAATTATGAAGTACAAGAGCTTAAGAGAAATCTGCTGTATTCCAGTTCTCTGTATCCTTTTATATTGATTCAAACACTGATATGGATTTAGACAATAATCTTGCTGTTTCCAAAATTAAACTTTATGACTTGTTATAATTTTCAGCTGGCACAGACTTTTAGATTTTTGTTAAAATATGATTTATAGCTAGTGAATATATTTGTTACTAAAATCTGTATTGCTCTCTTAACTGTTATGTTAGTCTTGTGTGATAAATGGTTAAGAGTTTTTACATCAACTTAATATTCATTAAAAGTTTTTGTTGCACTTTAGTCTTTGTTGTGTTCAGTCTGTGTTATGTTTCTTAATTAAAAATAAAAAGCATTACATCTTGATTAAACAATTGTTTATCATGAAAAATGATGAACTGATTAATTTCTGTTTTAATATTAATCTGATTCACATGTACTATAATTTTTTTTGGTAGAAATTGAATAAATTCCCAGGAATGCAGTTTTAATTAATGAAAATATGTTTCCAAATGTTGAATTTCTATATTTTTAAAATGAGTTTTTTTTTAGTTTATTAATTTAACATCGCGTTATCCTGCCATGACTAATCGGACGATTTGCTCTAAATTTTGTCAATCCTCGTATAATTAGGATAGGGATCTTTAACGAGTACCCGACACCCTTCATGCTCAGTACTGCCATTCTGTGCCTCCGTTCAAAGGTCAGCATTAATAAGAATTTTTATGTCCCTTTAAAAAAATCCTGAGGCCACCGACTGGGTTGTGAACCCACAATCCATGGCCATAGTTGGTTGAAATATTTGCATTTAATGGTTTATATTGATGTGTTAAAGAAATTAGGAATAATAATTTAGCTTAATTCATTAGTGTTCATTACTGTCGAAACATTCTGTTCTTCTATCTTTGCAGTTATTATTTAAGTTTATAAAATTATAGTTGTTTCCTTAAATTAATTTAGCACTCAGGAAGAGAGAGAGCGACGTCAAAGACTTATTGAAGCTTTAGAAAGTAAAAATATTCAACTCTCTCAAGATTTTCGAGTGAGGTTTGTTTGTTTAATTAATTAAATACATTTCTTAATATATATATATACATATACATATATATATATATATATATATATATATATATATATATATATATATATATATATCTGTGTGTGTGTATGTATAATAAACAATATAAGTAAATTAAAATATTTTTGAAATTTTATTTCAATTTTGCATATTAATAGTTGACCATATGTAAAATCATGAAAGAAATGGACAAGTTTACGATCGAAAAACAAGACATATTATCATCTAAGTATTTATTGTTGACGATGTTCGTAACCGCATTGCAGTTCTATATAATATTACAATAGTTATATACTATTTGATCTTGGTTTTTCTCCTCCATCTGGACTATTTCCTTATTTATTTGTTTTCAAGTGTTACTTTTAGCCAAGTTATTATGCCTTGTCTATGATTTCTTCCTTTTTATGAATTTCCCAATTTTTGTTATTACTGGAGTGCATACTATACACATTTTGTTTCTTTTGAGTACTACAGTCTTATTTGAAGCTTCAATACAAAGGAAAAGATATGTAATAGGCATAAAAGTCTATGTTTTTTTTAAATAGAATGACAGCCTTTTTTTGCTTTTATATATTTATAAATCATTTTCATTTTCCATTTTTTCAGTAAAGAACAAAGAGATAGAAACCAATTATTGGATACTCCTGGAGATGGTGGAGGTGTAAGCTGGTTGGATGATGTGAGTCCCGATAAACCTTTGCTTGCTGATGATTTTGTGCCTTCCATGGAAACTCTGCGTCAAGAACAGCATCAAATTTTATCCGGTATAATAAATCTTTGCTAAATGTTAAGTAGCTTGACTTACTAGGGGAATAGCATGATGTGCCTATCGCAAATTTCGATCAAATTTTTTGTTTCAATTTTGTATTTTAATGAAGACCTGTGCCCAAAATATTTTGCACCATAAAAAAAATAAAACATCCTGAATCTCCAATATTTCAACTAAAGTTTCAGATTTAAGTACAAATCTGAGGAAAAAGTGATGACATGTATATAGGTTTTCTCTTTAAAAAATGTGATTTGTTCCTAATGTTTCAACTTTTATAGTTGATTTTGTTTATTGCTTTCAGAACAAGATAAAGGTTTGGAGAGCTTATCAAAAGTGATCAGCCGCCAAAGAAATATTGCCGTTGCAATTACAAATGAAGTGGATTTACATAATGGTGAGAATTAGGAGTGTGGTTGCCTATTTTTAGCTATTCACTCCATTTGCTATAAACATAGTGAATTTACTTTCTACAATTTTTCTCTTTATTTCCACAACAAAAAAAAGTGAATTTAAATTTTTTTTATTTTTATTAATGGAGTGACATTATTATGTACTGAAATGTATTATAAAGTTTTATAAACAAAGACAAGCCATTAGGGGCTGGAGTGGACAGAAAAAATAAATAAACTGTTAGTATAATACTTCTTTTGGCGTAGATCTACGTAGTGGACTTAAAAACCGCTCCCATCAATCAACTTGCTTATTACATTTATGGCCATTGATGTCTCCACAATTATAACGATTCATAATTTTACATACTATTACCTTAGTACTTTCTAAGAAATACCTCTTACTTTTAAGAAATATAACCACCACAATTTTATGAGGGTCAGCTGATAAGTCCCAGGCCTCTCAATGTAAACAACATTTATAAATTTATTTCTCAAAATAATTTCCAGAAAGGCTAATGCATTTGTCATATAGATGTTCTAATTTAATGAAACCATCTCTATAGTCTGATTTTCTAAGGTCCTCAAAAATGAATTTCACATTGCAATGACTAAAACAAATGAAACCTCACACAGACCATATAAAAGCCCTAAAAATTACTTAAAATATTGCTTAGAAGTTCTTTTGATATATTAATGGCCTCTGCTATCTCAAAAAACTTTAATCTGTGGTCTTCCAGTACTAAACAATGAATCGTGTCCAGAGCGAGGGTCATCACTCGTGCTCCTATGTCCCATTTTAAAATCTGCAACCCATCTTTTAATCATTGAATATGAAGGGGCAGAGTCGTTCAATGTACTGTACATTCCCTCCTTGATTTCTTTAGGCGTTAAGCCTTTCAAATAGAAGTATTTTATCACAGCTTGTTTTTCCAAATTCTCCATATCCATGAAAACTCTAAAGTTGTCTTATTAAAAATGCTGTTGTTCTAAAATTAACCAAGCTACTGACCTGTAACTATAGATACAATATTGTCTGAAGTAAAACTATATAATGCTAGGATCTCTGTGTGAGGCCTGGGACTTATCAGCCGACCCTCGTACTGTTGCACGCCTCATTTTTGTTCTTATGCAGAACATGTATGTATTATGTTTTTTTTTTTAAACTAACGTTTTAGTTTTGAATTGTGATTTAGTGTGTCATTAGAATTCGACACACCTCTTATGGTTATTAATAGTTTAGGTTACATTAAATTTCATTAGGTGAGGGAATTTTAAAGGAAACAATACTACCAATATCTGTTTAAAAAACCTCTGTCCACGGTCCACTACCCAAGCCCAAATCCACCAGATCACTCTTAATGCATTCTTCCCAACAACGTCTCGGTCAACCCCTCAGATGCTTCCCAGTCGGCACAGCGCATATTAACTTTTTAACTTTTCATTCGTTACTCAGCCCAACAACAAGCCCTTAACCTTAATCTTTGCGATGCTATACTCAATAATATTAACTGTTTGCATGCTTCGTAATTCTGTATAACAATATTATTATTTGTATGTTTTGTATTTTTGTATAACTATATATGAATGAAATTAAAATATCTCTATTACATAGTAAGTTTCTAGTGTTCACTGTGTAATAGTTTGTTTTACATATAAGATGGAATAATAAAAATAGGTCATCAAAAATTGAAATTTTTTTTTTACTTTCAATATACAGAAAAATGTACAATTAAACAACTATACAACAATGGGAGTTTGGGTGATTTGAATAATTATACAATTGGTCCACCGCAAGGTTGGTAGGGGGCACTCCTAGTAATTGGAAATTCTTCTTTTCTTTTTTTTTTGACTTAGACTTGAATAAAACAGGGCTGTTCAATGGAATTAGTACATATTCGGTTGTCTTGAGCCCATTGATAGTATTTTTGATGACTAACAGATGTGTCTATAATACTACTAGATACTAATATATTTCGTCTGAAATATTTTAAATAAGAGTAATTTAGTTTATGTTGCTTTAAACAAAACAAATATTGGAGTCATTAAAATTATCTATTTTTCTTAGTTTTTAGTTGTCAAAGAAATTAATGATTTTGATTTTATTTTAATGTTAGTTCCACAATCATTTGATCCATTTTAATTTAGTTTGATGTTATTTCAAATTTTCTTTCTTTACAGATTTGCTCGATGATATTTCAACTCAGATGGACTCAGTCCATGGAAATATCCAGAGAGAAAGTGTTCAAGTGAGAGTGATAACTGATAAGGACAGTACATGGGGTAAGTTTATTTTAATTTAGTATCTTACTTTTTATTCACCAGCGGTTCCCAACTTGCAGTCTGTCAACTGTACTAGATGGTCTAGCTAAGCCTCTCAGTGCTCCGCCTGAGAGTTAGGCACCATTATTCTGTAACCTTATTACCTTATAATAGTCTAACCTGTTAAACTGTTTCTGTTCTTTTAATATTTCTTGAGTTTTAAATGTTACTTGAAAAATTTTGAAGTAACACTTAACTGAATGAAACTGTTTCAAAACGCCACAAGCAGAGAATATTTTTGCTGAATGATTTTTAAGGCTTATTGGTCTACAGACTTATAATTCTATACTTATTTTTCTATGTTAATATGTACACAGAATGTTCCAGAAGGAGACTTCCATAATTAAAGACATTATGTATTTTAAGGCAAACACGTACTTAACCAACATCTTCTTAATCCTATCTATTTTTGAGATATCAATGTTTTGATCATTTATTTTCCTATAAAAGTACTTTTTTCATTAAAGTCTGAATTGCTCAACTATAAGAGAACATTTTTCAACTTGCGCTACCATTTTTGGAATCCGCTTGGAATTTTCTATGAGACAGAAATCCAATTTACAGAAAAATATTGTGCATTGTTAGGCAATCATAGCGATCAGAGGAATGTGTAAGTTAAAAATGAATATTTTGGAAATACTTAAAAAAGTCTTAAATTTATTTTAGATTTAATGTCACACATAATTCTTCATGGATATGAAAAAGCATATGATACTCCCAATTATACGAGTATATATAGTTTTGGCTGTTGATTTTTCTGCCAATTTAAAAAAAAAAAATTTTAAGGGTTACTACTACAGATATATTTTTAAGTTTTTTTTACTGGAAATTAATTGTTTGTTCAATGATTTTAATGTTACTACGGTTTTTTTATGTCACGAAGTTTACAATAATATGGGAATTTAAAATCAACAACTACTTGATAACTAAATTATTGGTACAATAGAAAAAATGTTTGATTTTGTGATTTACCGATTAAATTTTAATTTTTGTTTACATAACTCCTGAGAATGATAACCTAATCATCTGTCTCTGAATTCAATGCAAATCGCTACTTACCTGCATATTAATTAATTCCATCATGGTTCACTAAAGGATAGAATTCGTTTTAATTTCGGAAACTTACCCAATGTATATGTTTCTAACATAGCTAGGAACCATTGTCTCTAATGCACACTAGCACATGCTCACACACCCATACATACACAAATACATGCATGCATAAACAATAGAACTTGTCTAATATAGTTTAATGAGGCCAAAGTAAGTTAGGGTTCTTGCATTTCTATGATATATTCTATGATTCAAAAATAAGCAAATTTTTGTTTCCAGGATACTGGTTGGTCATCATCATTTTGTTCCTGGTTATAATTCTCATCGGTGTTTTTAAATGAAAATAATCTAATCTGTATGTATATTCATTTTATTTATACCATTTAAAGACTTGTATATATTGTATTAATTATCAATTTGTTTTAAAGTATTGTATTTTTATTTGTATATTGTGCTAATAAATGAAATTAAAATTATCTTTATATAATTTTGTTATATCATGAGAGAATATTACAAGGATAGTTACTGGTTTATTTTTATTAATTTTTCACACTCTTAGTTTTTTTTTTGTTATGTATCTCCCCTCTGTTATGTACTTCTATTGTCCTATTTTCAATAGTGAAATAGATTTGTTATCCCAGCCCGTGGTGAATATTCTCCAAAAGGATTAAGGTTAAGGAATGCAGCCTCTAAAACTGATGAAATATACATAGTACTTTCAAATGATTTCAAAATATCAAGTATTTAACTTAAAAAACCTTTCTGGTTTGAATATTTTTATATCACAGGATGATACAAAATAATAAAAATGTAACATTTTCAATGTGTATATTTGAAAAATATTTTTTTCCAAAAAAGTTACGTGACACATATTACATTTTCCCCTTAAAATACAGACAATAAACAATGCAGTTTTCTATTTTTGTTTACAAAAATATTTTTATAATTGTTCCTATTCTTATACTATCAGTTAGTAAATATAATGAATAAACATAATAAATCTTCTTTTTTTTTTTAATAAATAAATCGTATAAATAAGATCGTTTCAACTCATCAAGATTGTCATACATTTCCCCTACTATTTATATGGAAAATCGTTTACTGTTTCAGTACAATCGTCTTCAAGTTTCACATGGGTTTTTGTCATAAATATATTTTTTAATTAATATATCATTTCTTATTACAAACAGTGGAAATGTGTTGGTTATTCATGGATTATACACATTTACTTGCTTATTGTTACTAATCTAAATTATAAAATTATCAATATTTTTTTACTATTTATTAATGGATTAATAAATTCTATCAAGTACAAACTCAAATAATACTTTCAGTACATTTTCATTATTGTTCTTTTTTTTTCTTTTATGGTTTAAAGAATGAGGTTTATCAAATCATGCACATTTTTGTAGGTTTTATTATATCTTAATTTTGTTTTCCTCTAGTTTTGTTTATACCTCTTTTATGTTTACCATATGATGAATTCATTCGTCCATTCTCACAAATTTCTTTCGGCATAATTTCTTAAGAAATGAAGTGGATATAAATTTCGAAATCCAATAACTTATATTTTTCCTCTATTGTTCTACAACATATTTGTTCCACAGTTTCTCAGAAGTCTGTTATTAATTTTTAAAAAAGTTGTCAACATTTTATCTTATCCCATGCCAATTAAAGAAGTTTTGATGGCCTGATCCTAATTCCTTCCCCCAATCAGCCTTAAAATATACAAAAAGAGATTGATGATGTCCAAATACAGATTAAGAGTTGCGAAAATGTACTCTTCAGGCGTAATTGCATACATGTGTTTCCCTCCCATCATGAGTTGGGTATCGTAGATAATGCAAAGTGACATTAAGATCGCTCCAAAGCCTCCAATCAGTACATCCCCCATTCTGGATGGAAAGATTGCAGCGAAGATTCCTCCGATCATCAGTACTAATAAGAGAGAAAATAGTGCACCACCCCAAGAAGTGAAGTCTATCTTAGTTTGAAATGAGAATATCGTAAGACCCAGGGTGATACCTGCGGTCAGGCCAGCTGCTAATATCACCTTAAAAAAACAAAAACAATCATTTTGTTTTAATTTTTATAAAAAAAATTGATAATACATAATGATCCAATAATAATAAACCAAGTTGGTAAAAGTAAGTTATTGCACAATATTATGAAAATTTATTCTTTTTCTGCATTTTTCTTAAAATACATCAGTACCTATTTATTTTTGATGTGGAAATGGTTTATTGGATATATCTTCGAAATGGTCAGCGGGGTATACAAGTTAGACTTATTTTATCTAAAATTTATTGACTGCACCCCCGACTCCGACCATTTCAAACATTTTCATTATTTATTTTTCTCTTTGGTTTATTTATTTGTTATTCATTTTATTCTGATTTACTTCTATTAACTCATAAAACTATTAAGTCATGAAAATATTGAGATATTAAATTTTTTTTCCTATGCTCTTAACATTGTTATATATATTTACAAATAATCTTTAAAGTATTTACTTAATGTAATCATGTTAAAAAGTTATTCAAATAGCTAAATACAGTGGATATGGATTATAACTATAGAATATGAAATATTTAGATATTTACTGCTTGTGTGTCGTAACTAGCCGAGATAGATCCTACCATGAAACCCATTGCTAGGGTAAATATAAAGAGACAAATGAAGTTTCCTGGTGATGACCTCCTTACGTTTGTACAACAGCATAATACAATGGCAAGAACTACTACTGTAATTATTGCGATCAGCCTTAAAAGAAATTTAATAAAAATTATGTAGTGTTCTACTTTAAAAACCTCATGAAAATTTATAAGTAAAACTGAGCTATTAGAGCAAAATAAAAAAAATATATTTAAACAGATGGAATAACTTTTAAATACATATTAGTAATGTTCATAATTTATATACTGCTTGAATTTATACACATGCTAGTTTTTCAGACCGCTGCACTACTTAAAACAGTGGCAGAGCAAAATTAATTAGAGATTTAGATGAAACATTTGCCATGAAATAAAAAACTGAGTAGATGTGAAGTGACGATTTTTCACCGAATATTTCTGATTAACACCTGAAAGCAATCAATTGTCCTAAAATTGAACATAGGATATAATATCGAACAAGGTAGCATAAGGATAATAATAATGTTAAAATAATTTGTAGGAGAAATTTGGTTGGGATGGGTAAGGTTGTATCTATCGGATAATTTATAGCCGATACTGAAAAGTAGTGGATAAAAGGATCGAATACGGTCGAAATGTACCGGCTACAGATACTCAGTTGAATACTTGGGGTGGGAGGTCCTACCAAGGCCACCCAACCTCTCTCCAGTAGTGGATACTGACTAGTATCCACGAGGATTGCCATTTCCACTACAATCTCTACTCCCGCACCTGCTACCTGCTAGACCAGATAGATATGAGAGCTGTATTCAAGGCCTTGGTTGTATTTACATTAGAACCATTAGCTATTCAGTATTCACGAATATATTCACTACATTATGCTATTTATTTCTATAACATACAAATTAAAACTGGTATATTATTTTTTTGCATCTACTTTGTAAATCAAATTGTGGGATTTAATTTACCATAGAATATGGTTCTTAAACATTATATATATATATATATATATATATATATATATATATATTTGTACATATTTAAATAAATACATTTTTTCTCCAATTTATTACTTTTAACAGTAAGAAATTTTAAATAATTTTTAAGAAGAAAATTAATTTCACAAAATTAAAAAACAGCACCGGAATATGACGAGTTTAGCCTGCGGGGATGGACAGGCAAATTTTGTATTACATTCCAAATTCTACGTGTCTTCGAACGTGAATAGCAAAAGTTTGAGGTAGGGTTAACAACTATTTTTTTTGTTTAATTCCATAGCTTTCAAAAAATAGTTAATCAATAAAAACATGACTTTAATCATTTGATGCCATGTGCAGGTTACTATTTCGGCGAATAACTCTGTAAAAATGATAACAAAAACTGATGCCCCAAGAAAGGCTTCTGTGTAGCGTATTAGAAGAGTAAGAGTCAGGATAACTTTATTCAACTACAAAAATATCAAGTAAAAGTATCGGATACAGAAAAGTATCCCTAACACTAGTATTCAGATACACGAAAATTCAGTATCTACCCATGACTAAAATTTGGATAGCAAAATATTGGCTGTATTATTACCCCTTAACTTAAATAATTTCATTTCAAAAAATAGGAAAAAACCTTCATACGTTTTATTATCTGTACTTGTAATTTATTTATTGGAAACTATAGATTTGAGAGGGTTAAAAGCTTTAAATACTTTGGATCAGTGGTCTATGACACTTTGGACAAAGAAGAAGTTAAACACAGAATGATGGAAGCTAACCGAGCTTATTTCAGCCTGTCTAAACTCTTTGGTAGTATATACTAAGTCAAACAGCCAAGCTCAGAATGTACATAACACTTGTCTGACCCTCAATATCGTTCAAAAGAAAGATATTGAGAAGAAATTGTAGACCTGTGAAGGAAAATGGTTTGTTTCAATTCCAAAAAAACAAAGAGGTCTACACACTTTATGAAGTTAATCACAATTTGAAAGGGTACAACGGATCAGATGGCTGGGGCACATAGTAAGGATGTGTGAGGAGAGGACAGTCAGAAGACTATTACAATGGAAAACCCGATGAAGGAATACCGAAGGGAAGATGGAAGCAAATTATCATCGAGGATCTGAAGAGTACACGCACATCCATCCGGCGTGCTAACGATAGGGAAGAGTGGTGGAGTTGGCCAAAGACTGCTTCAAGCGTCTGCCGCGCCGTGAATGAATGAACTTGTAGTTTAAGGGTCAATAAAAAAAAAAATACAAATCTCAAGCTATTATTATAAATATGATTTTATTATTGTTATTATACTTACGAATAGATTTGGTGGTGAGCAAAGTAGCGCCGAACTGTATGACTAAATATGAATAAAGCTATGAATCCAACTGTAACCAGAAGCTGAAGCGTCAATAAACTGTAAACTTTCCTGTAAAAATTAAGTTATATTGTTATTACCTCATACAGTGTATTCTATAAAAATTTGTATCTAATTAATTTGTTATAAAATCTTATTTTCGAAATTTGTAGGTATAGTTGTTAAAGCCATGTTTAACCAGTCGGTTACATTTAGATAAGTAAAAAAGCAACATTTCTCGCAAGCTGTCTGTAAAAACTATAGAATATTGGTGGCAAAATATATTGACAACGTTTAGTTTAAAAGTTCTTTAGGAGGGAAGATTAGTTGAGCTTTTCGCTAAGTTTTAAATTAAAATATATTACTAACCCTCTTCTATTTTTAACCAAAACTTTTTTAATTTATTTTTTAATATTAGATCTCCTAGAAAATATCAATGTTTCTCTACTACTTGTGGTTTTAAAACTTTCAATTTTTTAATATTTCAAAGTTTTCCCTTCATTCTTAATAATATATATTATATCTGCTAGTTTTTTACATTATTTTTAAAACCAAGCTAAATTTACAACTGTTTCTAATAAATGTTTTTCATGTTTGTTTTTATATTGAAAAAATGACTTATAACTCAAACTTGAGAAACAAAGTCATAAGTGGACGGCATTTCGCAGAAAGAAATCAATCCTCATTGCACATCTCATTAACACATTTGAATAAAGTTAAATGGCCTTGAAAAGCTGGAACCTTTAAATAATTTTATTGCTTGAATTTTTCATTAAAGGTATTGGAACCAAGAAATGGTTGTTTTCTATTCAGTCATTATCCACAGTTCCTTTTGGATATTTTGTCCTTCTCCTGCCATCCAAAAATCAGACACTGTATCATTGTGTAAAGCTGCATGACATTATTTCCAATCAGAAGGAAAAAGTGTAGGATGGAAATAGTTAGGGGGTGCAGTCAAAATAAAAACACTAAGTAAGTGAGGACTTATTTATTGATTGTGCCGATGTTTCGACCTACTTTGTAGGTCATCTTCAGGGCTATGAGAAATAAAAACAGACAAAACAAAATAAATCATCTCATTAACACATTGTTTTGTGTGTTTTTATTTCTCATAGCCCTGAAGATGACCTACAAAGTAGGTCGAAACGTCGGCACAGTCAATAAATAAGTCCTCACTTACTTAGTGTTTTTATTTTGACTGCACGCCCCAACTATTTCCATCCTACATTAGATCTTCCAGTCAACTATTTTCCTCTCTAAGAAGGAAAAAATGATAATACTAATAAAGAATCTGTAAATGTATTTTATAATGGGCTTACCTGATGAAACCTAACCGAATAGACCTCTCCGTAAAATCAAAATTTGCTGTTGGGTCTTCTCCACCGGGAGGTACATATGATCCTGACATTGTTGATCCGGTTTGGGGAGTTGGACCTGAAAAGGCTTGGTTAGTATAGCCTGAATATGGCTGAGGATTGCTTGGGTATGGTTGTTGAGGATTGCTTGGGTATGGTTGTTGAGGGTAGCTTGGGTATGGTTGTTGGGGATAGCTTTGAGGTTGTTGAGGGTAACTTGCGTATGGTTGTTGGGTGTAACTTGGAGGTTGTTGTGGAGGGCAACTGGGATATGGTTGTAGGGGATAGCTTTGTGGTTGTTGTTGGGGGTGGCTTGGATATGACTGATGCAGATGACTGTTATCTTGGCTGGAATACTTCTGCATTTGATATACTGTAATATAAAATTGTAAAAGTTATTTAGGTTTACAAACATAGGATGGGTTTGGTCCAATAAGGGTCTATATCAATCTTTGCAGAATTGGATTTTTGACTTAACTCTATGTAGCTTCCACTATACGTTTAGAATGAAAACACGTTCACAACGGATTCCATTATATTGGGAAGAGTATAAGATTAGAGGTATTAAAACACACACACACACACAAATCCAAATAGCCCTTATACCCTTTAGAAAATTCTGGATGTAAGTAAATTAAATATTGTATAAACGTTGAGCATTCTTTAGCATTTTTTTTTTTGTATTATTAGCACATATTCAACTTATTCAATTCAATGTAGTATCCCACTTGTTCAAAAATGTGCTTTGTTTAGTTATTAACTCTGATAGAATTTTGCTTAAAATTGCTGAAATAATTATTATTACATTTTTGTTGGAATGTGTCAACTTTTATTAATGAATGGTGTAAATAATCTTTCAAGTGATCACTACCTAATCTAACCTTACACCTTCCACACAAGAACATAAATTACAACTTTCCCTTCCTATTTTAATGTGACTGTTTAAAATGTATTATGCTTTAATATGTTAAAAATAATTTATTTTTTCTCTTTATTATATGAAAAAAGTTTCTGATTTGTCGTAAATTTATTAGATTGCAGTGTCTTATGGTATTGTATTATGAAGACCCTCTACAAAAGGAATATTGTATTCAAATAAGGTTATAAGTATAGTACAACTGGTTGTGCAGGAAATAACCAGTAAGCATGACATACTGAAAAAGCACCTTGAAAAAGGAAAAATGTTTAGCTCAACAAAAAAAAATCAGCTTCAAACTACATAAAAAAAAATTTACAAAATTTGTAGTAAAAACTTTAAAATTGTACTTGACTGAAAAATGATCACAAAGAATATGTTTTGAGAAATAAAGAAAAATATATAATATAACAATTAAACAACAATGGGAGCTGGTTCACTATTGGACGGAGAGAGGTTACTCAGATTTTATTATTACCTGTAATATATGAAATACAGAATTGTATAATTATTACTTTCTCGAATAAGGTGTGTGGAAAATTAAGCACGGAAAATGATAAATCAAAGACACATAGTGCAAACATCTATGCATAGGTATGTAAATATGATAAAGAAATCAAATAATTAATTTATTGACTTGAGAAATTAAGTTTGAAACTTACCTGAAACCTGTGTTGTACCTATTTGAAGGAACTAGTATTAATCACTGAGTACACAAGAAATAGATTAGATAACGATACTTCACTGCAACCTTTCCTATTTTTTTATGTAATTAAAAAAATATTTTTGTCTTACTCATTTATTTAATATCCATGATGTCATTTATTTAAAATAAGTACTCTAATTATAACTCATACATTAGTAATACCTTTTTGATAAGGAATAGAACAGGAATGTCCCTATCTCCATTAATTAAAAACTATAATTATTAATATCTTATGAAGTTAAACTTTTTTAGTAAAAATAATTGTAAGTAATGTAAATATACTGTATGTAAATTAAATTAACATGCCTAATGTTAGGAGCTGATGGTTGGTTGAGAAGGTCATTTATCACATGAACCATCAGCTCAAATTTTTGTGACGATTTTGGAATCGTTATCTAAAATCTTGATGCTTTGAACTAACTAATGATGTATTCATTAAGTAATGAGTAAGTGCTGTACGATGTCATCAAAACATCACTGCAAGAGCAAACCTCTAGTTATTAAGAAACTGATTTTAAATAGCCACCCCTAGCTACGGAAAATAAAATTTTATGTACAGAATGAAAATGCATTATAATTTAATCTTAATTTTTTTTTTAATTTTATTAAACTACTTATTTAACCAATATGAATGGGGATGTAACCCATAAAGATTTACAATGATAATTTAATAAAAACATCAAACAATAGAAAAAATACAATTTACAAATAAAATACACCTAAATGATTAAAAAAAAAAAGTTACATGCTATCAATTAAAGAACTCGACAATAATTCCGCATTATTTTGATGGACATCAATGGTAACTATCTGTGTTGTATTCAACTGAACTTGTTATTCAATGAAATTATTAAAATTACCATTGCTTTAATTTTATATTATTACTTTAAAGTTCTGCTTGTTAAGGTTGCAGGGCACAAAAGCAGCATATAATTTCAAGTTATTGTTTCAGTCATAATTATAAATGTAACTAATTATTTCACTTTTAATTTAAGATTAACAGGTTACAGGTGTTAACTTTTGCTTAGCTCTTTCAAGAGATGTAGATTGCCTCAAGGTTTTTTTTCTCATATTTTTATTAAATTACCATTCATTATTAATTTTAATTATATTTAGTTGAGATCAGGTAACTGTAATTTGAATTATTACTACTTCAGATACAAATTCTCCATGCCAGTGCGAATCAAGAGCAACAACTATTTTAAAATTTATCTAACTAAGTCATTAATAATTCTAATGAATACGAACTTTACAAAGTAGTTAGTTATCACTAATTCCAAGACAGAACTAGTGCAGCGCCTTCTGAACTGCTCATGTGGCAATATTCTTAGCAGAATTCCTACTGATTCATATTTTTTTCTGTTCTGGTTATATATTAAATAATTTGGGTTCATTTGTTTTCTGATCTATTTTCCTATCAATAACATTAATTGAACTTCTAACTTTTTTAAATAATTCGGTTTAATAATCAGAAAAGATGGCATGAGAATATATACATCAAAGAATTGAACAAAATGAAATAAACAAATAAAACATCTCTGAAAAGATTAATTAAATTATTATTATTAAAAAAAATATATATTCAATGAAATTTACAACTGTATACAGAATACATCCAGTAAATATAATGAAAGATAAATCATGTCCCGACATAAAGGCAAGTAGAGAAACTACCCAGTTGTAGTACTCAAATAAAAAGTTCAACTTAGAAGGTCACAAGGCCATCTTCTTTTCAGGCGCTTCGGAGAATTATCAGGAATTGAAGAGATTGTGAGGTTTGAAACTAGTGGGTATGAGTGGAAATGAAGTATGTCATGAAAATATTGATATCCCATTCAGGCCAAATCAGCAACAAACGGGACATTAAGGTCACTATGGATTACTTTGTTCGTAACAAAGTAAGGAGTATTGACTATTTTACGGAGGATTTTTGATTGTAAGGATTGAATACGAGAGGAATTCGATGGCTTTGTGGAGCCCCAAAGTTGTATTCCGTATGTCCAGATGGGTCTAATGATTGTCATGTATATGAGTCTTTTGTAATTAATTGGGAGCTTAGAGCGTTAGTCTAGGAAATGTTGAAGTAGCCTGAAACAGCAAGCTCCCCGTTCATTGGAGTCATTTGTGTCTGTCTTATTTAATTGTTTTCTGTATTCTTTTTTAGTGTTTTTGTCTTGTTAATTTTATTGTCTTTTTAAATTTCTGCATTGTTTATCAAATTTAATTTTGTATGTTTGTGTTATTCTTTTTGTTATTACCTATTTAAAATGAACAGAACAACACAACGGAAACAGCCGTCTTTAAAAAAAGAAGCTATGAAATACTCTCACAAGTTCGGAACAATTCCAAAGCCAAAATTATGTGAAAAGATCATGAAATGGATTTTGAAAAGGATAGAAATGGAGATGTTTTCTTCGAAAGTATAGGGAAAACATTTATAAAGGAAGAGGAATGTGTCTAGAGGGTTCTACAATTAGCATTTTATGATTATATTTTGTATATTTCAATTTTCATTAATACAAGTAAGAAAGTAGGTGTTCTAAGTATCAGAATAATCATTTTTCAGGTTATAAACAATGACGGGCAACAGTCTTTGCAGACCAGGAAGTACCCTTACATTTTCACAAAACTTTGATAACTAATTAGATGATCCAGAATTATGTATGATGTTTAGAATGTTCTTTTGTCAATTGAAATCACATTCATTTTGCCATCTATAAAAAGCATAAGTGGTATCACGTTACCAATCGTTTCGCTAACAATTTTTATCACAAAATGTTTTTGTCAAGGGAATAAAAAGAAAAAAATAGCTTTAATTAAAACACAATGTCTTTATTTATTTAATATTATACATACAATCCTTCATAAAATAGGGCAATAACACACAATTATGGCACCCTACCCTCAGTCTATTTTCCAGTAAAAGAATAAGAAGGCACTTTAATTTGTAACATTAAACAAAATTGTACCAGGATTGAGACACTACCGGTTATGGTCATCATTTGTAAGAAAATTTTAATTTGTCACCACTTTTATCTATGCTTAAGACCACTAAAATGTTTTATTTAAGAACAAGATAAAATCACAGCCAGCTTGAATCAAGAGAGACTTAATCACTATACAGCAGATTATTAAAATTTAAATAATAGATCTCTCTCTCCCCTCCCTCTATTTCTTTCTTCCTATATTGTATATTTTACTATATAATTTCTGTATTTATTAATGTATTCTTTTGTCTAATGTATTTTTAAAAACCCTTTGGTGAATAAATAAAAATCTATCCTCATTATAACAAGAAATCCTGGTACAATTCAATCTAATCTATATTTTTCCTGTACTGAAGGGAAAGCAAGATATACACTATACATAATAAAAAGGTTTTATATATATAATGCTACATGGCAAAATATTTTCCAGTACATTTTAATATACAGGGGATTGTCATGATCTTGAACCGTCTTGGTGACGGAGATATCAAGATTTCATAAGTTTTAAATGAATCATTTATATCAAATTATAATTTATCATTTAAAAATCTAAGAATTTAAACGAACAAGATTTTGTATAATTTAAATAAACAGATCCTTTTAAAAATAAATACTCTCTGATCTGTGGTCATAGAAATGCCATAACAATATTTGTTCCAGAACTATTTTGAGTTAAGTTTCTGGATAAGTATAAAAAATACCAAGTGTTCTTCCTCACAACAAATAATAAAAATTATGATAGCACTGTCATAAATGATTGATAACTACAGTGTTGTAAACTTAACTGTTACTTCATTGTTTTTACCAAAACAATTTCCTATGTAATTTACTATGTTAACATTCATATTTAAGGACAATTTTAGTGCTAAAAATAATGAGCATGATATTAAAAGTAATATGTTAATGTTTTAATTTCATTAATCACTCATTTTATCATCATAACCAGGAATTTTATGAAATTATGTACATATAATACATCGAAAGAGTTAAGTCCCCAAAGAATTAGGTTTTAATTTAACAAAAAGTTTTTCAAAGTATTTACATTAACATCGGCCATAAAAATATGCTCTGTTACAACAATATATCATTTTAGTTATATTCTATACAAATGAAATTATGTTTATTTCATGCAAGAAATTATTTTGAAGACATCCTCAGAATATAAATCTAACAAATTAAGATTAATTCTCACTTATTCGTTCGAAATAATTCATAACTCCATTAGCATAGGCACGTATCATTATAAAATATAAATACATAGATAAATATATATCTCAGTTGAAGGAATAGTACACACTCTCTAATAGATTGCACATATACCCAAAGAAATATTAATAAAATACATGAAAAAGATAATAACCACTCGAACAAAGTAGCATGAAAGACAGAAGTGTTCCAATAAAACAATGAGAGGAATTGTAAATAGTTCTTTGAAATATACAAAAAATTCATTAAAAAATAATATTATAAAATAGAAATAGATACATTAAAATTAAAATATATTCATGAAGATAAATTTTCTGCTATCTTTTAGGAGTATATCATTCAACATTTATGTACAATTTTTACAATGTGTACCTTAGTAGTTTACTAAGATTAACCACCATATATATATTTTTTTAGTTATTACAGTTTTCAACCTTTAATAATATAAAAGATTTAAATAAAACAGAAAGTAAAATTAACATTAACTTATCCAATAATATGAGAGCATTTCATCAAGTTTAGTGAAATCAAAGATTTTTAACAAAAACAAAGTTTTATTACATTTATAGAATTACATTATTCCTTTATAAGTTTTGACATTTTATAAAACGAAGAGTATATAATTTTTAAGCATGAATTATTACATATTGATTTTGATTAACACATACAATTGAAATGCCCCCAATTTTTAAAATAAGGAAACTATGACTTTTTTCTAAAAATAAGAGCACATAATAGAATTATATTTTTTAAATCATTTATCACTGATCTCACAAAATACTTGAATTTTTCATTCCTCCCCTCTTACTCTCCAAAAATACAATTTTTTACTTTGATCATTTTTGTTTCAACTATTTCTCTCTAATAATTGTTCTATTAATTACTAACTGGAAGCAACGACAATTTTTTTTTCAATTATAAATTTTTTAGCAACTTTGTATAGGATGGATTAATTTATTTATTCAAGTTTATACAGTACAAAAAATAATAATAATAAATAAAAATAAAAAAGACAACACACCAGTCAACTTCGCTAAAAGAGATCTCTTAAAAAACAGTCAACAAATTTTAATGAATAAAATTTAAAATATAAATATCAAACACTCCTCATAATATAGTATTAAAATGGACACACCCGACCACTTAGAGAATACATTTCATAATAAAAAAAATTATTAATCAAGGGGTATTGTTTCATTCTAACAATCAACTAAAATTTTTCCCATTTTTTTATTTGGTAAATTATGGCAATTACTTTTTTTCACATAATTGGTTCCATGAGATCATTTATTCAATTTTATTTTAATAAACTAGCAATCACTAAAAAGTTCTGAGGCTATTGTTCAACATTTTTTAAGTCTTTGATAATCTTTTACTTTAAATAGAAGAATCAATTTTGCTTCTATTTATAAACTATAGAATATTTTCACAATTCAAAAATACAAGTATGATATTTGCAAAACATATGAATAAGAATTAATTGAAGTAGTAATGTACAAGCAGAGTGGAAAGATGCATTTGTCAAAAGAAATGATTGCGTATTTACATCGTGAGTTACTTTAACTAGAAAACAAAGTAATAAATTTACTTTTTTATAAATCTTAAAATAAACATGGCTGAAACACTAACACTAAACATTAGCACATCTTTTGAGCTTATAAGACAGGACAATCAATATGTATATATATATATATATATATATATATATATATATATATATATATATATATATATATATATATATATATATTTGTATATGGTTAACAAATTTTAGATTACATCTTTACATTGTCTTGAAGCATTTTCACTTCTAATATTTCAAATACTAATTCTCTGTGAGGTAATAAATACCTAATGTAAAAAGCAAAATGTTACATCTATTCTATGCTAACAATGATTTACACAGTTTTATCATAAATGCACACATGAATTTTATATATAATTTTTAACTTGGAGGGGACAATAACCAATTGGAATGGTTCAATATTATAATTATGTATAAAACTTTTAATATAAACAGAATTTACGAAGAGGTAGTCGTAACAGATAGATTTTATATCACATTGAATGATTTCAGCTGTTTTTAAACAGCACCTTTAACGGTTATTAACTGTGATTATAGAATTCTAGTTGAACATACAAATTTTAATAATTAATTTGTGTGTATGAAGAAAATTACAATAAATATGTTGAATGAAGTCTTTTGAAATTGAGGTAAACAAATGTTTATCAGATGTAACAATCATGCTTTAAAAATTAACACAGTTGCTAGGGTGATGCCGCTTGGGTTCTTGGCTTATGGAGATCTGCTGGTTGTTCTGGGTCAGGAAGTTGATCTGGGGCAGACCATCGTCTCTTTCTGTCGCTACCTGGAGGGCGTGGAGACAGTGATATGCATACATCTCCCACCTGAAATAAATCAATAATATAAGATAATCATGGTGAAAATGATAATAATCAAAATATGGCTAATATATTTCAACAAAATTACAAATAATAGTTTTTTGTACAAGTGTTTAGACATAACACTCTAAAAATTTCTTTAGAAATTTTCGATAGGCAGGAATTAGGGACTTGGTTGGTTCAGTTTGAAATATTTCATACTATATATAAAATCTGAGATGTTTTTTAACTTGTTTTTAATGGAATATCTCAGAAAGATATCTATTTTAATATTTCTGAAAAAGGTTTAATGTGGCTGGAACGTTATATTTTAATAATATATACGTTAATATAACAATATAACAAGATATATACGTTATATCTTTTAATAATTTGTAATTTAAGTGAAACATAATATCATTGCTTACTAATATTTATTTTCTTGAACAATTTATTCTTGTTAATTCTATATTTAGGCATATAGAATATTTAGGCATATACTCAAATTTCTAGGTTTGATTGACGAATCAAAACATGTTTTACTGATGAATTTCATAAGTTCCTAAAACTTTTAAAAAATGGGGAATATTTGGAAAAAATATATAATTTTTGTTAAAATAACTGCTTGCGGATTAACGAGAATAATTACGATAATCTTCAACTTTATTAATGATTTTAAACTAATAAAAAATATTTATATCCTTAGTAGTAATTATTTTAATTTAAACTAGCGAGAGAAACCTTATTCTATATTTGTACTGCGATATTTCATATTTGAATAAGTTAAAAAGCCCGCCGTTCAACTTGACGTCTACAACCGGCATCTTCCACTCATTATTTTTAATCTGATTTTAAGTAAAATCATCTTAATAATAAAATATCAATTTGATATTAAAAATGTATTTAGCATTAGTACAATATTATTGATACTATTATGGTATTTATGGATAAAATTTAGTACCAAAACGTATTATTTATGTTTATTATAATAACTATAATATCTGACATTATTTAATTAAAAAAATTTAATTAGGATCATAAAAGATAAGTAAAATATTTCTTACAGGTATTTATAAATGAATTATTTAATTTGCCACCAATAAACAGGGTATCTGTTTTTTGTTCTCAGTACTAAGTGGTTCTTGTGGGGTGAAATAATTAAATTTGAAATAATTTGTGAATTTTTTGTGTGTTTGTGAAGTGTCAAGTGTTCTAATTGTTTTCTGGAATTATATCTTACAAGAGAAACTTTCATTTCTAACAGGCTTATGTGAGTTAATTTGATAATTTTTATTGGTAATGGTTTCTGAGCTTAGGGCTGAATTTTTTCTGACTTCCTCCATACTGGATTTCATAGAGAGGTGGGGTTGATTAAAAATGTTTAAATTATGTAGGTAAAACATTAGTTAAATCAAATTTAAACTTGTATGACATATCCATTTGTCTATTTGCAACTAGTGTTAATGTTCCTGGGATATTATATTCAATAAACATTTAATATATTGATTAATTTTGACTGTAATAGTGATGAGGTTTAGAAGTCTAGTTAATGGAGGAAGTTGGAATGAGTTCGATGAAACTGTCTGTCTCTATTCCTTTCTCTTAAATCATCCTTTTTAACTGAATTATACTTTTTATTTTTGAATTATAGCAATAAATATAAATATTTATTTAAACCTTTCTGTTAAAATTATTAAAAAATAACGCCTCATTTAATAAACTATCAATTATCCTCATAAAGAAATATAAACCTAATATCATTAAAACACTATCATTTATTTTTTTAAAATAATTATTTATTAATATTTTGAAGTACAAATTCAATAAAAGTAAATTTGTTTAACTTATTTAAAAAAAAAAAAAAACCTGTACCACTATAACCCGTGAACGGGTCTAGGGCTAAGTAGATGTTAGAGACTGTAGTGTTCCATGGACAACGGTTCTGCAAGGAGGTGACTTGTCCTAGGTCACGCTCAACCGCCAGATTTTCCCCCTTATTTTGTGTACAATATTTTATAGAGGCTGGGTGAGCCCCAGGAGGGTCCCAGATCCTATATGATCCATCTCCAGGTGCAAACAGAGTAAATAAAAGTCGTGCCCGCAGTGGGATTTGAACCAGGATTTCCGGCATGGCAACTCAGTGCTCTACCACTGAGCCACTCCGCTTTAGAAAACGGAATGGTAGGATCGAGTAAATTGTTATATTTGTAGTTGATAATGATTTTCATTAGAAAATATATTTAAATATTCATTGTATTGGCTCTTTCATTTCGCCAAGATTTAAGTAAACCTTGATCAATAAAGTATCTATTTGAATTAGAATGATTCCATTAGGCATGAATTAAGATAGATGGTTTAGTATTTAGCATTGTATGCATTAATAACCTAATGGTTTTATGCATTTAAACAAAAGCAAAAATAGGTAGATAATTAGTCCATAATTGAAAGAGAAATATATACATTATTTAACTGCATTTGACTGAACCCCCAACTATTTCCTTCCTTTATCAGATCTTCCAGTCAACTATCTCCTCGCTTACATGATTTAAAATTTAAAACACACTAATGTCCACAAGAGAGAAAAATTGTCCATTAAAGTGTAATCTTGACAGTAATATTTCCAAAGATGATCTAATGAACGGTTAAATGAATAACAATTATAATTATTATCAATTCATTTCTTGTGAATATTTCTAACGCTTGTTTTATAAATTTTTAAATTTTAAATTATGCATTTCTTCCTATTTTTGCTATTTGTATTCAACATAAGAACAGTCTCATGATGAAATTACAGTAATTTTTGTTTTTTGATTTTTTTTTAAGTGACACGATTTAATGATTGAAGAAGACCTCAAGTTCCTTGAAGTAAGGAGATGGAGTGAGCGAGCATAGGACAGAAATAACTGGCTTAAAGTCCTTGAGGAGGCCCAGGTCCTAGCATGACTGTAGCCCTCAGTAAGTTAGTAAGTAATTTAATGATTAGAATAAGTTAAATTTAATTGGTGAAGTAAGAAGAATATGTGCTTAATATGAAATAGTGTTTGTCATTTTTACAAGAGTTGATGCTAGATCAGTCATTGGATATATGCCTAATGACATTTAAAATAATCTCTAGGAAATATTTTTAATTTATATCAAAATATCTGCAATTTAATGAAGTGCAACTAAACAGATAACCTTATTATCAGTTACGATATTCGGAGATAACTTATTAATTCACAGCATATAAATATCTCAGGGACTAGTTGCATAAATATTTTTAAAATATATAATTGTATAAACTTTGCATACATTATAGATCGCTAATTATAATCAGGGTTTATTTTTGTCATTCTTAATAAAAAAAATAAAATAAATTTATATTATTCAACAATGATATTTTAATTAAATATGTTTTTAATCTTGTTTAACTAAGTCAATTAAGCATTTATAAGTTGATCATTTTATGATTTTACTATATTTTTATCCAAATTTGACCAAAATAGTATTTAGAAAGTGCACAAGTATATAATATAGCTGACAACTCGTTATTTACGTGCTTACTTATTAATCATCCCCATATTCATGTTAATTTTAAAATGACGCATATTTTACTTAAAATTTAAACAAGAAAAAGTTGATTCTAATTTAATCCATTAATGACTGCTATATGTATTGTTCATTATTTCTGATTTATAAAATTTAAACATTTTTATGACTTAAAATAATTTATATTCTGTTACTTGAGAATATTTCTTAAAATAATTTTGCACAAATACATCCTCTTGTACCTTGGCCATGTTGATACATTGCAGCTTACCTCTGAGATTCATTTACTATTGAAAAAAGATTTAAAATCTGTTTCTTGCAGTATTTTGTAAATTAATAAACTGTTTTATACATATTTTAGGATTTTTTTTAGTTGTACAATAGGGTGGATAATTTATTGAAGATACAAATTTATTTACTTTTATAAAATTTATTTATGTATTAAATTGAGAATTGCCTTTAATTATTCAAACTTTTTTTTAATGAAAAACCACTCTCATTAATATTATTTTTTTATATGCTTTTGAAGAGGGGCATAAAAGAATTTCTATTTTATAATATTGGTTACTTGTTATTTCTTTATGTATAAAATTCTTCTGTTCCTATGTATGTCACTGAACTTCTAAACAGTTGGACCGATTTTGATGACATTTTTTGGGTCCATTGGTGGGTTCAAGAATGGTTTAGATTCACAATTCAGTCCTATAGATAAGGTCTGTTGGGTCAGCTAGTTTAGGTATAAAGTATTGGTGCCATAAGTGCCATATCTTTAAATAGTATGTACATGTACATATTGCTATTGGGTATTTATGGTTAAACTGTCAGATTGTTATACTTACACATAAAGGGTATTATATTTAATTAAGATTATTACCTGAAGAAGATGACATTTAAGACCGTAAGTGGCCATTGTCTGTTCTGGTCTACAAGAAGCCCATCCTTGGCCGTAGACGAAGTAAGGGTGGTCTACAGAAGATTCAACTTCCACCTAAAAGGTTAAACAAAAAATATTGTTATGTAATGAATGAATTACATACATAAACATATATATATAAATATATATATATATATATATATATATATATATATATATATATATATATATATATATATATATATATATATATATATATATAAATTCAAGTACTTAAATAGACAACCAAAAAGTCTTTTAGTGATTTAATAATTTTCTATAAAACTTTAATCAAATATCAATTAATGAACTGTTGAATTACAATTTTCTTCATATTATTATTATTATTTTTGTGTACTTTTGTAGATAGCAATTTATTGACTGATTTAAATTTAAAAGTGGCAATGATAAGAACAATGTATGATCATGAGATGAATGTGATAATGCCCTTATAGTAGTGCCACAACCTAAATTGATAATTTACTTATCTCCTGCAGGTCCAGGGATTATCTGTTATTTACATAGCTGTAATATATAAATTTACAGGATACAATGTAACTCTTCTATATACTCTGTAAGTTTCCAGCAATTTTTACTAATGTAAATGGAGAAATCTTTGTTGGGTAGACTCGAAGACATTTTGATAGTTATATCTTGACTTTATAACGCACGGACATGTGCATAAGTTGTTTCACAAATTAATAATTCAAATTATTTGTTGTATTATTGGAATCACCCCAAAATATCTTCTAGATAAAGTTTTATCTATCAGGTCTTTTTCAGTATTGTTTTTATCTTCATGACTTTTTTTTTTTTAAATGACAGTTATTTAATACTCTTGGTTTTTGACCGAGACAGTCTTTTTTTAAATATTTTATTTATTGCTACTTTCCCCAAGATTGTGAATTTCTCAAACTAAAGTTTATGATAAAGCTTCTTTCCAGGCCTTCCTGAACTTGATTAATCCAGGAAATTCTTAGTCGGCCTCTTCTTCTTCATTTAGGGCACAGATCAGTGCTATTTTTAGGATGCGGGATTTTCCATTCTCTTTAGGTGTTCAAACCGCTATGATCACTTGATGGTGATCTCTTCTAGCACAGTATTTTGGGGATCAATTACCTCTAATATTACTCCATTGGGTATCCTACCACTCCAAGATATTTTCGCTGACTCCTCTAAAAGTTCATCTTAGCGACCAGTAGTTTGTCTTTATTTCCAGTTCCCGATTTACACTGTATCATGTCTATTTTTTGTGTGTTTTTTTTATTGGGTTATCATTACTCCTCACAACTAAGTTAGGCAGCCATCCTTTGTAGGACAGATTTTGGATACTTTGAAATTTGTAACATTTTTGATTTGTAAATCTTTCACTTATTAAGATACATGCTCTTTAATATTCAGGATAAGTATCCAGTTTTTTCGACGTTCATCTTCATCCCTGTCCTTTTATATTCTTCTAGGAGTTTTTAAAACATTTTTTGATAACTGCCTCATAGTAAATATATGATCTTTAAAAGATGTTTGGTAAAAATAAAATGTTCTTCTGAAGTTATTAATTACTCTCATACACTGTGTACATGTTTATGATTAACACCGATTGGCCTATAATTAGTTTGTTGTGTTTCATCACCCTTTTTATAAATTGAAGTAATTTGGCCTGTTTTCATTTCCCTTGATATTTCATTTTCGTGGAAAATTTTATTGCCCACCGTTTATTAGTAATTACATATATATTTTACCAGATCCAGGGGACTTATTGTTTTTACCTTTCTTGAGAATGTTTATTAAGTTTTTTGTAACAAAAACGAATTTTTTTTTGTTAATAAAGTTGGCTACACCGAACGTCTGTTATAAAACACGTATTACGTAAAATGGCGTTAAGTTTTTTGAAGACGTGCTATACGCTACATTGTATAAAGACGAAGACATCGGTGCGAACCAGAGGCTGCCTCTTCACCCGTGAAAGCTTTTGCAGGCGGGCGTCAGTCGCGTCTATAAATATTGTATTATCAGACAGGGTAAAAAAAATCAACGAGGCGAGTTGGAAGGCGAGTAACAAGAGTTACTAGGGAGCCTAGCGGCGGACCGACCCCCATTGTTCCAATTTTATATTTGTCAGTCTTAAAAGTCCAAAAAAAAAAAAATGTTCATATATTTCTCCCTAATTAATACCATTTTTTACGATCAAACTTTATTATTCCACCTTGTTTGTAAAATAAAATATTACGCGGTGATCATTTTTGGACGTAATGGAAGTATTAATTATATGTAGTCATATAAAGTGGCAGTTAGTGAAAAATCTATTTATTATAATTTTTCCGAATTCATAAGGATTAATAGTTTCATTACTTTTTCTACTTAACTTCAGGTTTTATTTAATCGACTCATATTATACAATATATAAATATGAATTAGAATGCAAATGGAAAAAACCACAAGCAGAGCCTTATGTTTCAAAATTTTTTATGTAAAATACAAACACTTATCAATCGACGTTTCGCCTATTCAGGCATTATCAAGACACAATAAAAAATAAGTTCAATCACATCTCAAAACAGAAGTGCAATACATCCCAACGAATAATCGCTCAAAAAGGCACATAATCCGGGAACGCACCTCCACCCCAAGACGTTCAAACTAAAAACTGGAGTTTTTAGAGTTTTTGGTTTGAACGTCTTGGGGTGGAGGTGCGTTCCCGGATTATGTGCCTTTTTGAGCGATTATTCGTTGGGATGTATTGCACTTCTGTTTTGAGATGTGATTGAACTTATTTTTTATTGTGTCTTGATAATGCCTGAATAGGCGAAACGTCGATTGATAAGTGTTTGTATTTTACATAAAAAATTTTGAAACATAAGGCTCTGCTTGTGGTTTTTTCCATTTGCATTCTAATAAAATTGAATGTTTCGTTTGGAGTTTTGGCTCTATTTTATTGATATAAATATGAATATATAGATAATGAAACACATGGTTTCATAACATATACCTTTACTATTTATGAATATAGAATTCATATATTTTTTTATATAGAGAAAAGTCCAAATTCTACTGGTTCCATGTAGTTATATATAGTATTAAAACTGTGAACCCAAAAACCCAGAGTAACACTTCGTATCACATATTTAAAATTTTTTATACCTGATGAACAGATTTTTTTTTAGGTAGCTACTGACTTATCCCAAAGAAGCTTAAGGTATCCCGTTCTTGACTTTGTTATTAATAATATGGGAAAAGAACTCGCATTTACATGGAAGGGTGAATTAAGAGGGAAAATAAATGTCGAAATTTGAAATTTCGATAATGACAAACTAATATGGTTTTCATTACGATCAGGACCAAGAAAATAGATTTTGGCCATTCATTCACGAGGGGGAAAAATTAATGAAACTTATGAATTCGGAAAAATTATAATAAATAGTTTTTTCACTAACTGCCACTTTATACTGCTCCATATAATTAATACTTCTATTACGTCCAATTATTATATGAGAGGGCTAACATAACCTAATTATATCTACAGCCCCGGAGAATAAGTGGTTAAGTCTAATTTTCTCCAAAATGAGTTTCTTGTACTTAAGTAAGCGGAATCGAGTTATTTTCGAAGTGAATAAGGGGCTAAGTAAGACATTGGCTTGAAAAGGAGTATTTGTTCATAATACAACTCCATTTCAAGCCAAAAACTATGTGAATGATAAGATTCCGGTTATCTGAAAGCAGTTAACTCTCTCTGGAGAAAATCCGATTTAACCACTTATTCACCGGGGCTGTACATATGTAATACTAAAAGAAGCATCTATTGGCTAGATTAATTATCCTAGGTTATTGTTACTGTTGATTTATGGTTTTTACTTTTTATTGGTAAGAAATGGTGGGGGGATAAAGATAAAATACTGACATAAAAATGACTTAACGTCACAATATTTGACTAATATTTATAATAAGCCTTAACGTTATCTGTTATAAATCGTTATTACCTTGTTTGAAATAATTAATGGAGAATTGAATGAACCTAATAACGCTGTGAATATTTTTATTTATTTTATAACTTTTTTTTAAAACGGTATAAAAAGGAATTGTTAATTAATAGGCAGACAGAGAACAAAAGAATGAATGGATCATTGAGGCGGGTTGGTCGATATGGCTCCCACCTAATTCATCCGTCCCCGTTCATTCACTCCACCTTCGCCGCCTTCTCCATATTCCTTCTATCTATTCTAAAAGGGTAGTACTTTTAATTGAATTTCACCATATATTTAATTAATAATAAAAATATAGAGTGTGACTAGAGCTCTTTTATAATTGTTCTTTTTGTTAAAAAAAATTATTTTAATCATTTATTTAAATTTGCAACTGCATTATAATAAATAATACAAGTAAATAGAATGAATAATATACATCTTATCTTCAAGACCCAAGGGAATATTTTATAGTCTAATTAAAAACAAAAAAAATTATTGAAATTTACAACTATTTATAACAGTACAACAAATAAATATAATGGCAGGAATGATACATAATGGCATGAGATAAAGGCAAGTAGAGAAACTGCCCACTGGTAGTACTCAAACAACAAGGCTTTGCTTTGAATAATTATTGAAGTTGTGTGTCTTTTTGGAAACGAACAATTTTTTACCAACTTCATATACTGAGGGCACAGGGGAAAAATTAAATAAATTTGAAGTATACGGCACAATATCAATTTCAAGTATAAATAAATCATAACGATTCACTAAGTAAAACAACAAATTACATAACAAGTAAATATAATGACTACTGGGTGGTAGTATTCAAATAATTAAGTGTTTAAATAAGTGTTTACTAAGTTTTTAGGTCACGAGGCCATCTTCTTTTCAGCCACGTTAGGGGGTTGTTTGGAATTGACGAGGTATCGTGGTTGAGGGTTTAAGTGGGAATAAAGTTTGTCATAAAGGATTGATATCGGGTTTAGGCCAAATCAGCAACAAATGGGACATTAAGGTCATTCTTGGATGATTCGTAACCAAGTAATAATGAATTATTGAGAGCTCATTAGTTGACCTAATCCCTTGTTCACTGGTGCTTACTACCTTCAAAATTGCTGGGCTACAACAAGAATAGAAGGTTCTTCCTAAGAAACGACTTTTTTTTTGTTCCAAATCATTACAAGGTTTGTGGAAACGACAAGTAGATAGAGGAGCATCAAAAACCCATTTACTGGATGAAATAACACCTTCATATGCCCCACCATCAAATTTATTACAAGCAGAAATATAAGGGTCTTAAATGAATGACAACTGACTTGTACTTCTTTGGAAGATAATAAAAATGGTCATTTAAGTTTCATTTAGCCACCACTAGATTCAACTGTTAGTGCTCTTCCATCAGAAAATACAAAACAGTTTAAAATAGTCAATGCATGCTGAAAAATTGGGTACTGTCGTTTGACATATTATTACTTGATGCACTCTCTAAAATGATTTTCATAGTTTTAGAAGATGTTTGAAGAATGTCATCAGTGAGATGAGAAAACGTGGTATCCTACGGAAGTTCATGTTGCGATTTGAGCATCATGAAACATGCAAATATAATTGAGAATTTGTTATCACAGACTGACGAATTTTCTGGGGTCATCTGAGGTCTATTGGTTTGGGTAACAACTTACTAAGCCCGTGATAGTGGGTTTGCAGCCCGACTGGCGGCCCTGTGATCTTTTAATGGGAGTAAAAAAATCCTTGGTTACGCCGTTTTCCGGTAGGGGCATAATATAGTGTAATAATAATATACTTAATACTAGCCTAATTAGTTAAGTTGGGTAATGCCAATTAGAAACAGGATAGGTAGAGAACTCGTGTGGAGATTTCTGGATAGTAACAGCACCAAAATCGTCGAGAACCCCCATAATAGAGGATTAACAAACACTTGTGGATTACACTTGGAGGATAAACTTCTCTTGGAAGTAAGGGCTAAGTTTAGGAGATAACAGCATTAAAAGGTTATATATTTTTTATTTTCGTGTTTTTAACTACTTTGAACATGTCGAGATTACTTTAGCTCAATGATAACTAGAAAAAATGAAATTCCAGGGAAAGTAAAGGTGTGTTTAAATGGAGGAAATGCGTTACTTTTCAGTCTCGACAGTACTAAGCACGCTTCTTTTGTTCGGAAATTTAAATGTGAAACGAGGTGAATGACATCTAATGATATTCGAAATTAAGGTATATTGCTTAGAATATGGAGAAGTTAAGAGATTACGCAAAGAGGAGTTCGATTGGATGCACCAGGTTAATGCAGTTAAAGTAAACGTCGCGAAGGTTAAAGTTGTTGAGCATAGTAGTGACCGAAATACTGAACATTTAGTAAGCGCTGTGTCGACTGTTAAACCTCTGAGGGGTAGCCCGAGACGTAGATGGGAGATTTGCGTTAAGAATGATCTGACGGATTTGGGTTTGGGTAGTAGACTAGATAGGTTTAATTTCATATTGATCGAGCCTTCCTGTTCGCTGATCCTTATTATTATTATTATTAAACTGAAAACACAATACATCCACTGTTACTTTAGATTTCGTAATTCTTACTTGTAACAATTAAATGGAAAATGTACAGTTGGTGAGCGTACTTACTTTTTCAAATTATTATTTTTACAACTGTAGTATATTAATCGATGGTAATTTAAGAATAGTTTGACAGAATAGTTCGCTAAGCATTATTAATATTATTGCTTTCATACAAACTGTCTAATAAATTCGAACTAATTTGAAATAGTAAATAGTATAGATTTCCTGGGCATGACATAGTAGAGCTATATATATAAAATTTTCATTAATGTGGTTTTCTAAGACTTAATATCTTAGGTACCAATGATTCGGTTGGTATATATATATATATGTATATGTATTATATGTGTGTATGGAATAAAATATATATTACTTCAAAATATATTGCAGCTGCAGTATGTATTGTCGAAGCGAAGAGTCGGGTTCAGATATTGCCGAATCAATTGACCAAAGAATTGGCAATTGACCCCGTTGAAATCCAACTGAAGGTCCGCCCGCTTCTTATAGCAATTCAACTAGGCCGGTCTCTTATTGTTTTTTTAAGTATTCCACTTCGTTGCCGGACTGCTCAGCTGATTAGAAAGGGAAATGGTTCCGAAAGGGGCCGGATTTATTAAATTTAGCGACTAAATCGTTCATCTGACATCCCGAGACTTCCTGGATCCGATAGCTTCCCCTATCGAAGAGAGGTAACAGTTTGAGATGGATGGTCCGGAGTGATTAAGCAGGGCTCCGGTATCTCTTCCGTCAATCCGTCGATAGCGGAGTATCAGTATAGTATTGTTTACGGAGGTAATCCATGTCCAGCAGGTTGTGGGTTACCATAAAATATCTCTTAAAATGTGAATGAAATATAACTCCAAATTTTTTTAAAAGTAAAAATTATGTTTTACGGTATATTTTTTTATTAGTTGTCCATTCATTATGCTTCTACACAACAGAATATCCTTAAGGTTATTCAAAGACAGATTGTTCAGCAGTCTTCAATTCCTTGAGAACTTGGAGTCATGATAGAAAATGAGATAGTCATGGTAATTATTTTTTTTTTATAATCCCATTTTTCCGCCATTTCCAAACAAGTGTGTAAAATATAGCAAAGAGAGGAGAAGTAGTTGTTACTTTTGCAAGCTACAATCGATGCAAGCTAGCAAATGCATCTTTGTTCATCATCAGCACCTTCTGTTTCTGTCTCTCTCACTCATATGTTTTGAGTCACCTTATCAAGGTGTTGAGGTATATAAAAAAAAAACCCTGTACCACTACAACCGTGAACGGGTCTAGGGTTCAGTAGATGTTAGATAGAGACTGTACGGTTTCATGGACAACGGTTCAGCAAGGAAGTGACTTCGTCCTAGGTCTCGCTCAACCTCCAGATTTATGAGGTATATAATATACATATAATTAAATATAAACTTTGGATTACTTTTGCCTGTCAATAAGTGACAGTTCCCTACAGGAGTTTCAATTTTTTCAATAGATTTACCGCAGTCTTTTTGTAATTACTTCCGATTATTTTGTTACATGTATTATCATGTTAAATAAGTTTACGGATAGAAAGTACTGAAATGTATTCCAATAAGTGAATTTGAATTTTTTTCATTTCATTTACATAATGCCGCTTCAACTTATTTCGCGACATCTGTTTTTAGTATTAAAAAAAATATTTTCACTGTTTCAGGCTACTTAGGCAAAGGCTCTAAGCTCCCTAATTTGTTTTTTATATGGCCTTAACCCGATATCAATCCTTTCATGACAAACTTTATTCCACTCAAACCACCTAGTTTCAATCCTACCCGCCTCTTCAATTCCTAATAATCTTCCGAGACATCTGAAAAGAAGATGGCCTATTGAACTTCTATGTTTACTTTGATATTTGAGTACTACCACTCAATAGTCATTATATTTAGTTGTTATATAATTTTTTATATTACTGAGTGAATTTTTATGATTTATTTATGCTTGAAATTGATTTTGTGCTGTTTATTTATTTTTCCGTTGAATCCTCAGTGTACTTCAACCTACACAACGTTGAAATCCTTGATTTTTTCATAATGCGTACAAAGAACATGTAAATAAATAATAATATATCGGAGTCTTTTAGCAGCCAAATGATTATGTAGGGCCACTGGAATAGCCCAAATGAACTTGAGAAGCCATACGAAGCCCGGGAGGAGGAGAGTAGTGATTATTGGCTGGGAGTAGATTTAGTTGGATTGGCAATAGAAGAATAGGAAACCTTAGGCAGTGCAGAATGGAACAAATGAAAGCTGGCAACGGGAGCTTAATTGTCGAGCAATGGAAATGAAACCCTGTTGTCTACTGATTAATCATTTATTTATATCTTTCCAATCTATATTTTATTATTATTACTACTGTCTTTAATTATTACTTAAGACTATTCCGGATACTTCAAGACCTCGATCGTTATTGGATATAATAAATGGTGCTTTCATCTTTCCTGAGAACTCGCGATCGTTATAACCTATTATGGAAGTCCCGTTATGGGCGCCATATTTGCTTAAATATGCCTTTCGAAACAATCTCAATATCTCCCTTTTTAGGAATACGGAATAAGTTCTATTTGTAACGGTGCAGTGAAAGTATTTTAATGATTGTCTTTTCGTTTTGAGTAGTCTTGCAAAGTGATCGTGTCGCGAAGGTTGAGATTGGATTTTAAGGTTGTAGGACTTGATACCGAGCGAATTCATAAAAGTTAATAAGCGCTGAACCGACTGGTAAACACCCGTGGCGTAGGTGGGAGGATTGCGTTAAGTGTGATCAAAGGGTTTTGCGCCTGGGTGGGAATCCTTGGACGGAAGTTTATAAGCAGAGGTTTGTTGTATCGGGACCAAGCCTTCGGATTCGCTAAGGCCTCTTATTATTATAATTGTTATTAAAATGAAAACAAAAAATAGGTACTATGGATTTCGTACATCTTTATCAAAACGATTAAATGGAAATTATAGAATTTGTGAGAAAACCCACAACTGCATACAAAAATAATGTCATAACTTTTTCCGACTTATTATTTATAGAACTCTTGTATATTAACCGATGGTAATTAAAGAATAGTTTGAATCGCTAATAAATCTTATTTTATTTTTTCGATTACAATTATTTTTTTGTAGATAAAGTTTTATATAGGTTTATTTTAAAATACACTAGGAAAAATCCCAAAATATAAAGCAATAAGTCTCTGAAATAATGGAAAAACTAATTTGGCCAACTTCCCAGTTGTTAGAGATTTAAGGCTTGCTTTTTGGGATTTTCCAATTGCATTTATTTTATGATTTATTCCTCTTTATGAGTTTTTGCTCATTTTTATTTATATATTTTTTCAGGTGAAAATAATTTCTATGGTTTAGTATTTCATGTTGTTAATTTAAAAAAAAAATATATTGCTTAAAAATATTTCAATACTATTATTCGTTAATGTTCATTATTATTTTGTGTTAGAAAAAACATTTTTAGGTAATACTATCAGTCCTATAAGTTAACTTGAAATTTTTATTAGTAGGCAATTTGTCCTAATTTATATCTCAATGAAGAAATACTGTAAATAATAAAGATTTTGCAACCGATTTATAGCTTCATAGACGAAATACATGACAGTCAGAAAAAAAATGAATGTGAGAATAAACAATTTTTAGTCGGACGCCAGGCGCCGAATGACGTAGTTCTATTAGCTATAATTATGACTCATTTCATATCTATTAACGTACTATGTTATCGAGGATTTATTGTATGGAATGTATTAACTTATTATACATGCTATAACGTAATATTTAAAAATAGAGATAAGAATGAATAATATTGGACGATTAAAAGATTAGGTCGAATAATAAATGGTTCTATTTGTGACTTAGTTGAGAGTTGATTATTTAAATAGAGAAATAAATTATAACCTTTTATCTTTAAGAACTTTGTGCGGTGTGAAAACTCCTGTCGTAAATATTATTGTAACATTTAAGTAATTAATCACTGTGATATATGCTTTTGCGCTAATTATGGAATTAAATGGCTTAAGTAATATTTTTATTTCACATATATTGTATATAAAATATATAATTACTAGTTTTTTTTAATGATGATAAGCATCTCAAAATCGTCATTTTAGAAATAGCAGCTTTTGATACTCAAATTTAAACCATATTATCAATATTTAACATGTACCACTATGAAACGCATGAAGGGTTTCGGGTTTAGTAGACGATAGAGAGCTTACTGTTTCCATGCCAACGGTTATGCAAGGAAGTAATTGGCCAAGATCACAGTCATTCATCAAATTCCCCACCTAATTAACTGGGTGGCCTCCGGATCCCACCGAGCCGATTCACGGCTGCTAACAGAATAAATAATTTTTCTAGCAAAGCAGGTTTCCAAATCGGGATTAAGAGCAGTAGTAACCAAGCAACCTACTGATCTGTCCTGTTCCCATTTTCAGTGTTTATTTTATTTATATTTATTTTTTGAATAAATAATATTTTAATACATTATTCTTCTAACTTGTTCTATAATTTTAATAAATATTTAAATAAAAATATTTAACTTTTTTTCTATTATATCTAACGAAAACTGTTTTAGAGAATTACTTTTGAGCAAATCAATTTAAATAGTTAATCATAAAGCGTATTAAATAGAGAATTTAATTAAATTGTGACATTTAAATAATGAAGTTATATTAGAATTATTTGCCATGAAGAAACTAACCGCTTATATAAATGCCAGAGTTTTTCTTGAAGGTTTTTATTAGTGGACTCATGACAAATATAAGAAACTACATTTGTCAAAGATGACCTTTCCTATGTCCTACAAAATGTTGCCACATTCCTATTAATAATTTATTTTGTTAGTTTATATCTTAGTCTTAAAATTTTATCAATACATTATGATTTATAACGGTTTTTATTTATTTAAATTCTTTCGTGTATTTCATTATATTATATTTTGTAGTTATGTCACTGTTACAAGGGATCTTAATAGGGTTTTTTTCTACATTATTTATGATGTATCATTTATTTACTTTATTTTATTATTATAATTTAGGTATTTAGCAGCGGGGTAACTCAGTTTGTAACGCTGAATTCCAGCTGCAAGTCTAGGGTTAGAATATGGCAGTGGCAGATCAATTAATTAATCTGTTAACCGTCATAGTCAGATCTGCATACATATCTGGGGCACACCAAGGCTCTAAAATTTGCGTACCCTTAATTTAAATAGGGAATAAACCCTAAATAGGGGTTAAACTTGATCGCATCAAAGCCACCTCCCTGCACAACCGTTGGTTAATACAGTATTTATGGGTAGTACAGTATTTATCTTATAATGAACACAAAACCCTTCGTGGGTTACGGTGGTACAGGTTTTAATTTAGAATTAGAATAAATTTGGATAGCGTAAAAACACTGAACAATAAAATTTTAAAAAGTAAATAAAATCTTAATATTAGCTAAGTCGTAGAACATTAATTAACATTTTAAAATTTTATGTTAATAACAACTAGATATTTATAATGAGAGAAAACACTGTGGTTCAGGCCAATTGGAAACACCAGTCATTTAATACAATACATATTTTCAATAAAATCAATTTATATTTTATATTTATTTATTTATATTTTCTTCCACAAAATAAATTTATAATTGAAATATTATACATGCCAGGATCATTTTTTTATTGAAATCCCTTTCTTGCATCTGAATTAATAAGATTAATAAATAAATACACCCTTTTTTACAAATATATAAATACAGGTTTAAGTTTCAGTGGAAAATAAACTCTAAAATTATTTATTACGCACAAATAACTATTTGTAACTCTCTGAAAACCACGGGATACTGTGCAATGGAATGCAGTATATTTGCAAGCGTATGATCAAATAGAAAGTTTAAATACATAAATATTTTTAAAAACACCTGATGTTTTGGGGAAGAGCTGAATTTGAAAACAGAAATTGGAACTTAAAATGGCCGTTCTAATGCAACACTTTAGAAATATTTTGTTTGCAACTAAACTATTTCATTTAAATATGATTGAATAAACATTTTGCTGAAGCCAATGACTTAAAAACTTATTTCTAGAAATGCTTAAACCAGAGCCGATGATGACGTCACCAGAGGCCCACTCCCTCTCACACCTCCCATCGGAATGCCATGTCCTGTTTGGACCTGTCTGCAACACACCCCTATGACAGGATAGTCTCTAATATATATTTCTCGGGAAATTTGTTATAAGTTTTTGGTTTTTCTTTAATTAAGCTAATAAAAATAAAATTGTTCTCTTATAGTAGGTGTGTATAGAACTAATAATGAATAACTACCTTGAGAAAAACAAAATAACTTTTAAGCATTTATTTTTCAGATTGTGAAAACTAGATTAATTTTATTTATTTTTCCAACTTCGTATTGTACTTACAAATCGTCTACTGCATAAGTTCTTAACTGTAAGTATTTTATGTGCGTAAATAATGATTTTAGAGTTTATTTTCCTGTGAAACATAAACTTGTATTTATACATTTGTTAATATTTTTCATATTGATTCAGGTGCAATACAGGAATTTTGACGGGGGAAAAAAGTATACTGACATGTACACTATTTTAATTGTACACTTCTCATTTTGAAAATAAGTATTGAATTAAATCAACGTTTTTTTCATTTGAACTACCGTGTCTTCTCTTATCATTTTATGATGGAAAATAAATTTATTAAATTGTTAAACTTATAAATTGAAGGATTAAACTATAGTCAAATTATAGCCTATATGATTATAGCCTACACATCCTTATTTTTAAGGTTATTGACTTTAATTTTTTAATGAAGAACTACATTCATTCTATTTACTTGATCTGATAGTATAATACAGTTGTGAATTAAATTGAATAAATTATTTTTTTTTAAATGAACAACTTTAGTAGAGCTTATAATATTAAAATACTTAAAGAATATGTTGAATAATAATGACCTTGTATATATGAGGAAGGAAATGGTCCGGGCAGAGGTAAAAGAAAATTCTCTTATATAGGGAGAACTTTTTATTGTTTTAAAATTTTTATTAGAATAAAACTATTTTCTTTCAGTTGCGTACTTTTTTTTATTAATATTTGGAATTATCGAATGGGCACCAGACTGTTGAAAACATAGGATCTGGCGCAGACGATCATTTGGCCGTGTGCAAGAAAATATATTCTTATAATGTATAACGTATGTATGAAATCTATCGGATTCAGGCATATTTTGAACGCGTAAATTAATTAACTTAAAGTAGGAAAATTAATTGTTTTTTGGGGATGACTAAGATATCTACGAATATTGGACTGTACTTATCACTGGGTTATAAATTAAAAGAAAAGTAAATTTAATGTAAAATTTGGTTGAAGTATGCTTAAGGTTTAAAGGAGATTGGAGAGTGATGGAGGAACCGGGCGACGATAAAGGACTACACGGAGAGAGAGTGGCGACCTTGGGGCTACTACGGCTCTACTACGGCCGTTCACCCCGCCTTTCTTCCTCGTCCGTATTTATGCTCCTGTTTACGTCTCGGCTTATTTACTCTTACTAATACTAAAGCCTTTATATACCTCTATTAATGGCGCTCACGGATGAGTGGTCTCTGTTCTCGTTTATAAATAATCTCGCTTCGAATTCCACATAGTTTAGGAACAGAGAGAAGTGTAGTTAACCGATTTGGCTTGTGGAATTATATGTAACACTTATAAGCACCCATATATCTGCACACGTGCATACATTTATACCGTACGTCTTTTCCTTACATATGGTGATGTTTCGCTAAATTTAAAAATAATTAACTAAGGTATTTAGTTGTTTATCCTATAAATAAATCTTATTAATTGCTGTATACAACTTTTGTATACTTTTAAGTTATGATCGTGTAGTAGTTTTCTTGTAGGGAATCAATGTACAATATAATTACACAAATTTACTTGTTTACAGTCCCGGAGAATAAATGGTTAAGTCGAATTTTCTCCAAAGTGAGTATCTTTCTTCTTGTATCCAGGCAAGCGGCATAGTGTTAGTTCAGACGTGAATAAGTAGCTATGTCAGGCATAGGCTTGAACAGGGGTTACAACTCTACTCAAAGCAAAAAAAACACGAGAAAAACGTGATTTCTATTCTCTGGATAGTATTCGACTTAACCACTAATTCACTGGAGATGGAGATATAAGCACATATGCCCTTCCTGTATTATTGTATTGTAAAGATTTATTTGCTGGATAAGTTTATTGGTTGCTTTTTTAAGTATAAGCATAGATCTCTGTATTTTACAATTAAAAAAAAACTGTATCACTTCAACCTATGAAGGGTCTTGGTTGGATTCAGGGGCTGGTATCGACTGAACAGTTTCTAGGACAACGGTGGTGGAGGGAGGTGATTTGTCCGAGATCAACCACCAGGGCTTTCCTTCAATTGAGGGTACCCTCTATATAGAGGCTGGAAGAGCCCAAGGAGGATCTGGAACCAGCAGAGCAACTCAGCACTCTACTTACTGAGCTACCCCCTCCCGAATAAATGCAAAGAATGTTTGGTCTTTTATCTAACATAAATTAGGTATTAAAAGGGAAAAATACATCATTGAAAATCATATATATTTTATTTTATTTGTTATTAATTTTTAAATATTTTTATTTGAAAAGAAAAGATAAGTCCAGGACCGGGACTCGAACCCGGGTCGTCCAGGTCGCTAATCTGGAACTGTACCATTTCAGCTATCCTGGCCCTAATCAAGCACGCTTCTCGGTCGTGGTCATATCTTTTCTTTTCACTGATCCTAAGTCCCCGCGTTCTCGCATTTTTGCGAAGCATACGATGGGAATATAATTTACTTTCTTAAAATGAAAAACTTTTCTTCAGTATAAAATAATTTTTATTTGAAAAAATAAGGTTTTTTGAAAGTTAAATAAATAAAATTTATGGCAACTAAAATGAGAGTTTTAACAAGGTTTAAATGTTTTTTATTGCTTTTTCTTTAACTCCTCTTGCTCCCTTTTTCTTTTTATTGTGACGGTTTCTATTCAGAAAGGAAAATAAATAATTAATCTTTTGTATCTTTCCTCTGATACTGGCGGGTCACTATTAATACTCAGTTTTTCTCCCCTTCCCTTTTTCTCAAAAGAGAATGGGGAGTATTAAATAAAAAAAAAAAAGAGACAGAAAATGTAAACAAAAACCTTCGCCTTCATCCTTTTCTCTTAATAACAGATTATTAAAAATAATAGCGGCGATAAAATTAAACTGAAGTTGAAATGTTCTCAAGGATTCGTTACATATTACTTTATCTAATTGATATACACTGCAGTTTGTTATCTCAGGAAATATAAACTTATTTAGAATCATCTTCTCACATTTTTATATTTTACAATCATAAATAAACTCTATCTGACATGTGCAATGTAGGGCAAATAGGTGCATAAATTAATGACTGAAGTATATTTTTTTTTTTATATTCTTTGTCAAAAACGGTTAAATGAAAATCACTACTCTTCATATTTTTTATTTAGTTTTTCCCTCTTTCTTTACCATTCAGCTTACAAAAATATTTTTGTACGAACGAAAAAATCTGCTAACCCAATGTTGAAAAAACATTGAAAACGGGAGCATTTATGAACCGATTATTTTATTTTTGTAAAATATTTGTGCCTGTATATATTTCTACAATATACAAGATTAATTAATACTTGAAAATTAATAGTTTACTTTTAACAAAACAGAAGTGTTGAAGATTAAAAAAAATTTAAAGAAAAGTACTGGTCTACAGATTAAAGAAAATGTTTAAATCTCTATGAAAAAGGTTGACATTAAACTTTTTAAAATGTGAGAAAAGAAAAAACTACATATCTGATTCAAAGAATGTATTTTATTATTCTAAAATTTCTGAATTTGTTCAAACTCTGTGGTATATCGTATATTGTTAATGCCAAATTAAGGTCAATAAGAAAAATGATTTCTTTTTTTCATTCACTAAACAATTTTTATGCTGAAACAACAGGCCATAAGATTTTTGTCAATTTTAATCTGAGTGATTTTGTATAGTTTTTCGACTCTATGCCTACAAATATTGATAAAGCAACATAGTATTGGTGTGAAAACAACAAATTTACAGTTCTAATGAGTAATAAGAGATTTCACAATATAATTTTTATTATTTCCTAGTATTCAAGCCCAGTGTTTTGCGTACGCCTATCAAACGTTTACTGAGCATAAAGAACTATAAAATTAAAAAATAAGCATAAAAAATGTGTAATAATAAGTCTTTAGTTCCAGTGATTGCTAAGTCACTGTTCTGTTTACTGACTAGCCAGGCTGTGTCAAAGCTCTATCACTAGATTTTTCCCTCCAATTAAGGATACTTCCATTACAGAGGCTGGGTGAGCGCAGAGTACCAATTCCTCAGGGATAAACGTATCATACTTTGGGAATTGCTGCACAATTACAACAGTAAACCAGAAAAAGAGTAATTAACTTTATAACCTATGTTTAAAGTTACTTTAAAAATTGGACATTTTTTTAAGTGTAATCCATTAGGTTTTAGACGAGATAACTCGAATGTTGTTCTGCCTAATAGTAGTTATCCAAAATTTATAAAAAATGTATTGATATTTTAGAGGATGGAAATAGTTGGGGGGAGGGGGTCAAAATTAAAATCAAAGTCAAAATATATACATAAATAAGTGGACACTTATTTTTTATTTGTGCCTACGCTTCGACCTACTTGGTAGGTCATCTTCGGAACTATGAGAAAAACATACAAAAAAATTGTCTATAAAAATACATAACAGTACTAATAATATAATAAAATAAAATAAAATAATAATAATAATATAGAGATATAGAAAAGTTGAACGAAATAGTGAAGGATATATTATAAAAGGATATATAAATAAAAAATAAAAAAGTTACAGAATAAATGTACAAAAAGGTGATAATGCAAACCAAATACAGAGAGAGGAAAAAATGTTAAACAGAAAGTTTCAAAATGAAAAAGTATAAATATAAAAAGTGAGATATATAAATATGGAAAACTTAGTTTAATAAAGATAATATATAAAATGTATGATAATAGACTCCCAGAGAGTTACATAAGTAAAAAAAAAGAAAATTGATGCAAAATATGATGCCAAAGAATAAGTACAGAAGAATTATGTAGAAAGTAATGAATAGGAAGGAATCTCGTGTATTACAGGTAGAGAAGTAAAATATAAATATAAAATCGAAAATATAAGTATCGGATGTTATATTAATATAAAATATGATACTTATGATACTTTTGATACTGTAAACTCTTTGATTACAACATATGATGGATGCCTAAAGTGATGATGGGAGAAATAGGTGTGAAGAAAGGAGATGGAGAAAGATGAAGAGAAGATATAAATATTAAAAAGTGTACGAACCTAAAAGGAGTGGCTCCTCAGTGAAAAATGTAACTGACAAGTAAAATTCGTTACAAAGTAAGACGGAAGCGCTAACAGCGATCTCTGACGGCCAAAAATATAACTAAGAAAGAGAGTATAGGAAAATAGGGAAAATGCATAATATATGTGTATATATATATATATATATATATATATATATATATATATATATATATATATATATTCTAATATATATAAAAAAATGTAATAGAATGAAAGTGGAAAGAAGTAACGAAGTAAAAGAATTTAAGGTTTTTTTTGAGTAAATTAAAAATTGTTATTTTAATGACTCGCCTATCATCACGGGTCGGTATTGCCATTCTGTTTTTATGAAATAATTAATAATGCTAGATTTCGTTTTATTTTCTCCCTAAAGAAATAATCCCGTGGGTTATTTAAGCTAAGGCCGGACTGGAATGGATGGTGTGGAGAGAGAGGCCGGGGTGTGTTACCTGCGTCTTCGGGGTTTTTGACCTTTCTCTCCTGTTCCTCTTTAGCCACCTCATCAACAATAACAAGTCAACAGTTCTGTTTTTATTATTTATTTTGTGGGTTTATAGTTTATTTAATTTTTATTAGATTGAACTCGTTTATTACATATCATATAGGATGATATGAAATACGCAATCCTCGGAGTATTAAAAGAGGATAGAGAATAGATGATCATTAAAAATGTTGATTTTTATACAGATTTCGGATTAGTTTTCATTCCTAGGTTCACTAAAAACCTTTCCCAGCACCTCAAAATGCCTTTATAGGTTCAAATCAGTAACCATCCCATCTCTGACCAATGTTTCAGTACATATTATACATATGGATATAAATAACGAAATTGAGGTCAACTGTGGTGTAGTAGTTACCATTTAAGCTATTATGCCCAAGATCGACTGGTTCGCTGCCTGGGAGCTGGCAACGGGGGAGACGTAAAATGACGGTGTCAGTTACTCAATAAAGATCCCTATACTAATTATACACAGATAAGCAAAATTTAGCAGTCCCAAGACAGCATTGTCCGGCATTGCAGCATAAAGTGGCGTTAAATAAAACAACGTACAACCAAAGTGGCCTAACCCCCATCAGATAAATTACATATTGCATACTAACTTAATTATTTTATAACCGTAACCATGACATAAAACTCAACGCTGTTTATATTAAAACGTGTGTATACCATTTCAACTCAAAAAATTCATTTTTGTTTTTTCTAGATTATTATATATGAAGAAACAAATTTGTGTTTGTTTTTGCTTCATACTAGGTTAAATCAAACTAAAATTAATTATAAAGGCTAATCTTAATTCAGCTATCGTTTATTTTTCATATTATATATTTTCTCCAGAAAACCAACTTCAGAAATATATTACATAATATCTTTAAATAAACAATGATATATTATTTTTCAACATAGATCATGCCAAATATATCATTGTAGAAAAATTTTAATCGGGGTGCCATTCCTCTTATTACCTTATTAGCGTGAAACTATGATTACCTATTTTAATATATTAATGCTTTATTGGATATCGAATCTCTATATATTTATTATAACTTGATAAATTTTATTATTATAAAAAGCAAGGAGATGTCTAATGAGGTATGTTAGGTTACCGAGCTATCAAAAATGTTAATTTAGACATTTAGGCTACAGGTGCTTGAATTTAGATTATTTAATTTTCATGATGTAAAACATATATTTATTTTTACATTAACAAAATTCTCGTAACCATTTAAGAAAAACAAAACTTTTTGGAGATATTTAAAATTTTTTCGCTGTATCACTACAACACATGAAGGGTCTTGGGTTAAGTATATGGTGGAGATTGAGCTGTTTCTATTCAGATTAAATAATTTATCAGCCACAGCCGGATTTAAGCCTTGAAAATTCAGCCTAGCAACGCACGGAGCTACCCCGCTTCCCTCGGTGAAATATTTTAATTAATTAATAAAATTAACCCTTCTTTGCCATCAAACTCCACCTAATAATGGAACTTGTGTCTTGAGTGCCAAAAGAAAACATCTCTTGCAGTCTAGGATTGAGTCGTAACTTCTCGCGCACGCGCCAATGAGCGCAGGGGCAATAGAGTTGAAGTGCAATATTGCTACCAATTTATTGGCGGGTATATCATGAGTGCGGCGCATGCTACTGGATAAAGGTGATAAATTCAAAAGGAGCAGATGGTATTCTTATCGCAGTGGGTGCATTCTTTATATCAAAGACTAGATTTTTACGAAAAATCAATAAAATAACACCAAATGGAAAATAATCCGTCATGTGATGAGTAAAAATAGAAAAATAGTAATACTAAATCATATTTCTTTTGCTAAATTTTATTTATATTAATAATTTTTTTTTTAAATTTATTTATTGATATTTACAACTGTATTACAATAATGTATGGGCTAAGCGATACATAATGACATGTGAAAATGACAAGTAGAGAAACTACCCACTGGTAGTACTCAAATCACAAGTTCAACTAAGAAGTCACGGGGCCATCTTCTTTTCAGACGCCTCTATTAATAATTTGAATTGTTTTCTGAAAATATTATCAAGCTTAAAATATCAACAAGCGGAGCGTGGTAGCTCCATGGTAGAGCGCTGAGTTGCCGTCGGAAGGTCCAAATTGTTCAAATCCTGCTGTAACAGATAATTGGTTTAGTCTGTTAAACGCCGAGGATGATCCTGTATGTATCCTGTATGAACTGGGACTTTCCTAGGCTTTATAAAGTTGGTACCCTTAATAGGGGGAAAACCTTACGGTAGAGCTTGATATTGTACAAGTCACTTCCCTGCACAACAGTTGTTCTAGAAACAGTACAGTCTCTACCACGTACTGAACCCAAGACCTTCATAGGCTGTAGTAGTACAACTGTAGATATTTTTTAAATATCAACACGCAGTTGCTTTACTAGGCACAAATACAATAAATACTTGTATATAAAGATTGGAAGAACCTTATATCTTTAGTGGTCTCCACGATTTAAGTAACAAAATAGAGGTCGGGTTTTGATCCCTACTTGGGAAGGAGGTAGTGCTTTAGATATCGCATTGTCGAAATATTGTTCAAAGACATGATCATGTATCACTTACCCCCTTACACTTTGTAGCAGGATTTGGATAAAGAATTTGTCTGGTTTAACACATTGAGTCTAGATATTAATGTTGGACCTAAAAACTTCAAGTATTCCTCTTGAAGCAGTGAATTTGAATCTTTATAAATAAATTTTTTCACGACTGATCCACTATGGACAATATCTGTTTCAACTGTTCTTTTCTTTTCTTCCATATATTTTTCGTTCTTTTCCCATGCTTTTGCTTTCTTTCCTGCGTCCAAAACGCACCTGTTTTTCTTTTTAGCTTTTCTTAAAAGCCCCGAGCATTCTGAAGCTCCTTCGTAAGTGAAGAAGGTGCGTCAATACCATCCAGAGAGACCGCGAGCTCTTCAATGTCTTTTTCAGTTTCCTTAATCCAGGTGTTGGACATTTTCAGCTTTTTAAGATACATGTTTACTCTTTTTTTTCATTCTGCTCGGGTTCATTCTTTGTAAGTGCCCACGGAACTGAATTCTTCGTTTCCTTATCGCATCTGTAATTTTATCTAGGTGGGTGTAGAGTTCCTGGTATTGAAGAAGGTACTTCGATATCATCCGGAGACACCGCGAGCTCTTCAATGTCTTTTTCAGTCTCCTTAATCCAGGTGTTGGACATTTTCAGCTTTTTAAGATACGTTAATACTCTCTTTGTCATTCTGCTCGGGTTGATTCTTTGTAGGTGCCCACGGAACTGAATTATTCGTTTCCTTATTGGATCTATGATTTTGCTTATGTTCTGGAGTTCTTTGTTTTGGTGGTGTCGTCTGTAGTTATTATTATTTGCAAACGAGAATTACAGAAATAATAATTGGAGAGGTCTTCATTCAAAAATTAATTTCTTTGAATCGACTTGTAATTTGTTGGTTGTTAAAGAGTTCAATGCTTTTTTTGTCTTCATCATAAAGAATTATATTTTTCTTCTGTCATTAGAATTTCTTTTTTTTTTTTACTGTTCTCTACTAGTCATGGATTAGACCAAACAGTTTATTTTTCCGTCATTATTTATTAGAGTCGTTTGAAGTCAAACAGGTTTTATTTGCTATTTTGAATAATCAACAAAATTTCCGTCATGAAATGTTAACACGCCGGCAGATAGCGATGGCGGATGTACAAGTAGGCACGGCCTCCAATACAACAGATATAATTGTTCTGTTTCCGGCAACCTAAACAACCTTTACGCAACTGTAAGTACATCCTGTAGCGCATGCGCGGAGGTCAAACACTGCTCTACACACACAATAGGACGTAATCCCGGATATCACACGGCCTAATTGTTCACTAACTGTAAATATGAAGAAAACCGGCGCTCATTAAACCGGAAACGATGGACTGATCATCATGCTAATTGCTGTTTAATTAGTTATCCGCCAGGCTGATAGAGATTTAATTTTTCCAAAAAGTCAATTATCACATGGCACGATTTATAATGAACCTTTGAAGGTTCTTGAAAGAAAGATAAAAGAAACAACTGGAGGGAGGAGAAATGGCTGAGATCTCACTTAGCTGCTAACTTTTCCCTTCAATTAAGGGTATCCACTTTGTTGAGGCTGGGTGAGCCCACGGTGGTATTTAATTGTAATACACAGGCAGGGTTTATGCAATAAGTAAAACAAGGATACAAAATGTGAGCATCACTGACGTGTTCTTTAATAAGTGCAACAAGTGCACTGTGTGTACTGTAGAAGTGTGTGTAATGCCTCGATCGTAGCAGTGACGCTTGATTATACTGCATTTTTGATATGTTGTAAGGGCATGTCTGAGTAATGTAAATCCAAGTTTGCGACCAAAAAAACGGACGGGAATACTTTTGGTGACCGAAAAACTTAATAATTTTCTGAGTTATTTCAGTTTTTGGCCAGTATCTCCAAATCGGCGCGTTCTAAGGAAAAAACAGAAATAACAATTTTTAAAGCTGTTGAAATTTGCTACAATTTGATGTACGTCCAGGTATGTGCGTCTAACAGATCCTGAGTTAAGTTCCAATCAGATAATAATTAACCGGAATCTCAGCCCTATCTAATATATAAAATTGTCGTGTTACAGCGTTTGTAACAAAACTCCTCCGAAACGACTCGACCGATTCTTATGAAATTTTGTAAGTACATTTAGTAGGCCTGAGAATCGGACGTAAACTGTTTTTCAAACCCTGTTTGTGTCACAATTTGAGCCCAAATGCAGCTCTGTAGGTCTAACAGATCCAGAGTTAAGTTCCAATCATATAATAACTAACCGGAATCTAATCTCTATCTAATATATTCCATCAGAACCAATAATACCGTCCAAAAGACTTTAGTTTGATATACGCTTGGCTTTTGCTATCGCCATCAACAAGCCTCCAGGCCAGACAATGTCCATTTGCGGTTTGGACCTAGAACATCCAAGTTTCTCCCATTAACAATTATATGTTGCATGCTCACGTTTTAGTAAACCATCTAATCTATTTGTATTAGCAAAGGACAGATTAAAAAAATGCATCGATTAGCGCCTAATTAAATTGAAATAATATTATAGTTATAATTTTAAAAAGTATTATTAGCCATAATTAAAACTCAACCATGATATACCTCATTCATTAATCTAATGTTTATATTTTATCAGTTAAGAATTTTGTATATTATTTATTTATGATATACTATACTTAGATATAAGATGAATAAAATGTGAAATAAAAAATCTATTTAATTCATTTTTTCCATTCATTCATTGTTTCTTTAAATTTTAACGTAATCTTTTTAAAAACTATTACAACAGCCGCAGCAATGCGTGGCCGGGTCAGCTAGTACATATATATTTTTTTTACTCGTAAACTGAATAAATATATTTTTTACTGTAACTTTCACACTACACATTTTTTTATAATACGCTTATTTACTATTTCCATCTCAATAACTTGCTACACAGTTATAACCTCATGTGAGTACAATATACCTTCATAGATTAGGTCTTTGTAATAAACTATCCGCACAATTCTGAATTATCATAAATTTATTAAACACCGAAAACATTTTTTAATATAGGAGATATGTATGTTACATACATAAAATAAGGTAATGTTAATGTAGTTGAATATTTTTATTATTAGTATGCCATAAGGGAAAACCAGCAAGTAGCCCAGAAATGGGTGATGTATTGACAGGCGTGTAAAATTGGTATTAAAAATCTCATTTCTTCAATGATTTTAAAAGGGTTCATTTCTACTAATGACATTTTTATAATTAGTACATTGAAAAATTAGCGTTTCTCTTTTTTTAAATATTAAATATTTCCATTTGTGTCAGAGGGCTAAGTGAAACATGGAGCAGTTGGCCATGAAACAATTAAATATTACTTATTCGACAACTCAACTCGAGTTAAATCATTCACGAAAAGGTCAAGGCAGGAATCAAGAGATAACAATCGTATGTTATTTTTGATTTAGGCTTCAAATATCAAACAAGACTTTGCAGGCTGAGGGAAAGATTCCATTGTTTAATTATAGGCGCGATTTAATAAAAAAACTTATTTCCAAACAAAGAAAAAAAATTGCTGTATAGTTCTTACTATCCTCTTCTTTCTGGTTCATCCAAAGATGGAATGTACTTGCATACATTTTAAAAAAAAAAAAAGTTATTTTGTAGTTCGTCTAGTTTATAATTTATTTACTATTGCACGTTAATTCCCATCGCCTTCCAAAAGAAAATGAAGAATTATTTACGCACTAATTTCATTTACTTATCGTATATTTACTCGCTCAAGTGCAAAGAGCTTTTTGTATGTTTACAATACACATCGTTCCTTCAAAAGGACGACATAACTGTCAGAAATAGTATCAATTGAATCGGTCGAAGCCTTTTACTTTAGGAACGACATATCTTATCTGATATTCCATTGCCAACATGTCTTTTTATTTTATAAAGTCATATTTCGAGTTGTATCATGTTTGAATTTGAAGTTTTATGGGGAATAATGACATAAGTTAAAATCAAAAAGTTTCAAGCTTTCAAAAATCTTGTAGGGGTTACTAAAATAATTTCATTAGGAATACTTTGCTTAACCAATACCCACGTTTTTTTTTTTTCACATGGAACATGGAAACACCTCAATTGAAAGATTAGTTTTTGTGATTTATCACATTGTTTTTTTGAAGGAGGAATATATTTTTTATGTATTTGTATCTATAAAAGCTATTACAGACCTAAGATTTCTTAAATAATAAAACTCCACCCTTCGTTCCGATGTAAAAATCGTAGTTTCATTCAACTTTCAAAGAAATATCGAAAATTTTCGTTATATTTAAAATCTCAATAAGAGTTAAGTATATGGCATATATTTTTTTCAACATCCTTGATATAGTCCTTTCTATCGGACTGAACCACTATGAACTTGATAGAATTTATAAAATTGAGTTTGTACAAAAAATAAATAATAAAGATTTCATGTTAGAGAGGAAAATAGTTGACTGGAAGATCTAATGGAAGTTGGAATTAGTTGGGGAGTCTTCACTTATTTGGTGTTAATTTTGACTACACCCCCAACTATTTCCATCCTCCAATAAAGATTTCAATTTTTATATTAATCGGTGAATGATCATGAGTTTATTCAAATCTTACACCTTGAAAAAATGATCGTTCAATATCCTTTAATTCGATTAGTATAGTCCTTTTGCTAAAATAACAACAATAAATAGATAGCTTGACTAATGGGGATTCCCTTGGACGCTAAGAGATCTGTCCCCTCGGACTCAAGCTACATGCAAACCTTAGCGGTATTATATGATTAGGATGATACATCTCTAACCATCATTAATCAAAATCTTCTTTCTACATCAATCATCAATTTAACCACTCGGTTTCTTAATTACCGTTAAATATGTCCACGTCTGCTAATCCCTCTCGTACGTATGTACGCAGTTACAGATGACGTGTCCCTTTTGCAAATAAAGAAATTGATAATTCCTACATTAAATAGTTTGTAAAGTATAAATTATAAACGACATTAAGCTGTAACTGCCTGACTACGGCGCAGGAGCACAAGTTCGGCTTAATCGTTTATAGAAATGAAAATATTTTTTTAGCAAGCGCCATTGTAGGGTGGGAAATAGCTCAGTTTATAGAGCGATGAGCGGCTGTTCCGAATTTCCTTGGTTCAAGCCCTCCTGGGGCTAACCCAGCTCTAAGGTGAAATAGAGGAAAAACGTGGCGGTTTTGCGTGATTTCATACAAATCACCTCCCTGCACAACCGTTGCCCTTGTAATAGTACAAACCTTAACATGTAATGAACCCAACACCTTCATGGGTTCGGTACGTGGTAAGGTATATACTTCTATAGGCAGAACAACGTTTCTGCAATTAGGTGATTTGCCGGAAATCACGCTAAACCGCCAGGTTTTCCCCCAATTAAGGGATTCCCCTTTATAGAGGATATTGGTGCCCTAGGAGGGCCTGGAATTCCTTCAGGATCTGGCTATAACAGAGTTACAACTCAGCGCGAGTTGCTTTAACATAAATATAAAATTAAAAAAAGAAAAGAAAGCGAATCAATAGTACTAAGAATTACTGAAAACCTATCAAAGACATTTATTGTTATTAGTGCAACATTAGTATTAAAAAGACATAACACGAATAAATTAAAAAAAGTCTGTTAACTTTCTTAACAAAAAAAGTAATAATAAATAAAAATAAATAAATAAAGAAGGGAAGAAAACCACATGTTTTTTCTTTGATTATTTAAAGGTTTTTTCAAAAGGGTATTAATTTTTTATATTAAAATTGCAGTGTATCGAATTAAAAATATCGATATATTCATTCTAAAACATACATATTGAAAATATTGCTAAAGTCTGTAAAGATGGGGGGGGGAGGTTAAAATATTCAAGTGCATATTGAAATCGAATCAGATATGCTTCACCACGCACGCCTTCAAGGTTCTGCGTCAAGTAATAAACTATCATGTATTATTATGTATGCTGTTTATTCAATCTTGATATCGATTCGTTATTTATGTAAGAAATTAGATAAATAAATTCCTTCCCATGTTTCAGTAATCTTAAAGAAATTCCGTTGCCTTCTAAAAAAAAAAAAGTAAAATTTTGAGGTATTTTTCTTTATTAGGATTTAATAATTTAATAAATAACCAAAGTTATTTGTTATTTAATCTAATCCATTTAATCCAAAGTTATTTAATCTAACATATAATTATTATATCCTTGAATTAAAGTATGCCATTTTGGCAAATGCAGTTAATTGTTACATAAATTTTGTTATATAAATTATGGTCTTTGTTGTTATCGTTTGTTTGAACAAACAAAAAAAATTAAAGAAAAAAAAAACGTGGATTTGAATTCTTGCTATTTTTTTAAAAGTACATTATGTTGATAAGATCTGAGGATTGCAAGGACAGGAATTCTTCTTTTTTTTTTATTTTAATCTTGATGTAAGCTTTTAAGTAGTTATTTCAAATTAAATTTTAAAATAAATAACCTAATAACATTTAGTTTAGTGAGTAAGTAAAAATTCCCTAATTTTTTCGTTCATAATAACAGATTTTTTAAAAAGAATATTATTGAATTTTTTAAAGGATTTTCTTTAGCCCGGTAACGTAAGAAATTGTTTTTTACCTCATTTGTTATAACAACATAACTCTGGTAAATAAGAAAATAAATTAAATAAATTGAGAGGCGACCCCTGGTAGCTCAAATGGTAAGAGCGCTGCCACGGAGAGGCGGGCGACCCTGGTTCGAATCCCTGCTAGGGCAAATCTTTTCTCTTCAAAATAAAAATATTTAAAAATTAAAACAATTAATAAAAAATTATAAAAAAAGAAAATAAGTGTTTTATAATTCGCGAAACATAAAAAATTATTGCATAAACTCAGTCATTACCATTAGAGATGATAAAAATCTGCAATGAAAAAGTACCCTTTTTATAGTCCAGAGAGGAAGGAATGCAGAATTAGTTCAAGATCGATTTTAATTTACAAGTCGTCAGGAAATAATTTGCATTTAACTGATGATTGAAAACCTTTTCTATATTTTTTAATTTTATTCTTTTTCATTTTAAAAATTATCAGATATTTGCCTATCGTAAACATGTATTTCAAAAACAATATATATCTTGTTATATTATTACCACGCTACTTATATTTTAGGGTCGGAATCATCCAATTTTTCTTTCTTAAATTATTACATTATGGGTAATGTATTAAATCATTATTAAATAGATCAACCAGTTATTGGCGAAAATCGTCAATGTTACATATAAATATAAAAAAGGAAAAAGCTTGTCAGCATTTACTGACAGAAAGATAATTGCATCTTCCATTTGTGCATAGTTGTTGTCATTTTTGCAATAATAAAAAATACAATAAAAAATATTCCACGATTGTCCAGAGGATGGAATAATTATTATTTCTTTTAAAATGTCTAGCGTTTATAGGGTTAGGAACCTAATGCTATGTAAAGTTATAAAATAAAAATTGTGGAACCACTTTCTGAAAACTTTCTGCCTTATCAAATATTTAAAGGTGATTGTTTTTATCTTATCGAAGGAGTAAGCTCGTGCAAGGCCGCGGATATTAAGCACATTAAAAATTTTTAATTTAGAAGTATTATATATCGTGATGGAATAAGCAGCAGCGGTAATGTGAAAGGCTTAATATATTTATAATTTGGCGTGACAATTGGTATTTAGATTATTAAATATTCATAATAAATTTTAAGGGAGGACCATCAAATTGTTATTAATTAATACCGCTGAATTTATGCATATTTAGAATTTTAACTAAAACTATGCATTAAACAATTACATAGTTATTTTAATTTCATGACAAGGGTGAATTTAGAGGTTTTAATACTAGTTAACATATCTCATGTTTCACTACAGTGTAGAAACTAAACGAGCTGGCTTACAAACTCCTCGTACACCCATCTTATTCGTGAGGTTTATCTCCAACAGATTACCATCTGTTCAGAAATTTGGGCAACTCCGTTAATGGTAAGTTTTTTGAAAATGTTTCTCAATTCAAAAACGTATTTTCAGACTCAATTTCATCACAAAACCCTCAATTCTTCAGGTCTGTGATTGAAAATTTGATACCACGTTGGGCAAAATGCATAGAAAATGAGGCGTAAATATTTCGAATAAAAATGTTTTGATTTCGTATGTTTTACTAAATAACCTCCCCTATGTAAACGGACATTTCATATGAAACGACCCAATATTTAATATTGCGCTTATTATAAGAGTAAATTCTGATTATTAAACGCTAGATCCTTTTTTACGAATCCGGTTATGAACTATGTAAGCATATATAATGTTATTTTTAAGACAATAAAATATTCGCTTGGCTCCTAGAGATAAGTTAGAGGGGGGGGGGGAGGTCACATCGATACGAGATTAAGATGTAGGTGGCGCGGTGAAAATAGACGTTCATCGGAGCATGAAGAAGCCACTCGGATATAAATAATGACCCCTGTCCCTTCAAGATATTAATGACCCACTGTCTTGATATATCTTCCGCTCTCAGTAAATTTGAGAGTTCTATCCGCCAGTTTATCTGAGGTCTTCTCCCCAATCTTCCCCTGTAATAATTCATTTAGCAATAATAAAGAATGACAATTAGATCCGTAGCAATAAAATTTGAAAAAAAATGTATCATTACGACCGATGAAGGTCTTAGGTTCAGTGTGTGGTAGAAACTGTACTTGTACATAGGACAACGGGTTTTCCAGGGAAGTGATTAGTCTGAGCTCACGCTCAACCGCCATATCCCCCCCCCCCCAATTAAGGGAACCAAACTTTAAAAAGGCTGGGTCAATAGCCAAAAAGGATAGCTCAAATGGTAGAGTTCCAGACTAGCGATCTGGGCGACCCGGGTTCGAGTCCCGGTCCTGGACATTTCTTTTCTTTTCAAATAAAAATATTTATTACTTATATAATTATATATATATATTGATATAAATATATATGTAAAGATACAGGCGAATAATGAAAGCCTGGTAAAATTAATGAATTATCTCCGAAATTGTAAACCTCTCCAAGATTTTGAGCTCAATTATTTATTTTTATGATTATTATTTGAGCTCTAACTTCGGCTGTAGAGAGGTCTTAAACCACCAAAAAAGCTCACCATTTGTGCGATTTTCTTCTTCTTATTTTCTTTTGTTCTTCTGATCCTTCGGGGGCGGCTTTGAAGTTGGATGAGCCGAGAGCGTACTCCAGTAGATCCTGACCCCTCCCAGAAGACGGATGCCCTCCTCCGACCTGAAGACTTCCTTTTTTCCCCCGGAGCGCGGCGGGTAACGAGCCCTCCTTTTGCGGGCACCACGCCCAGCCCCGGCCATAAAGGACTAACCTCTATATTTTTTATGTACCTCCTCTGGGTTTTTACTGTCCCCTTCCCGGGGGCCCTCCATCATCTTTGTCCCCAGGGCTCTTACAAATTTATAAGGCGGTGCGGTTCCCGTTGAATCGGAATCGCGAGGAGAAGGGAAACGAGTCGTTTCCTCGATGGCCGTATAAAGGGAGTTTAATTGAATAAATAGTTGTATTAGAGATGGCTTCATCCGTCGATGTCGAGGAGACAACTTACCTTTTTTTTCTATTTCTTTCTTCATTCTCGCAAGAAATTGCTGGGTAACTATTAGATTTACCGACAGTTTGGATTTACATTATTCGCCCACATAAAAGATTTTGAACAATGTTAAACAGAACTCTACCTCGTTTGACAGAACCAAACGGATGAGATATATAATGTGACTTTTTTTTTGCCACTAATTGAATTTAAAGTTGATAAATTCAATAACTTAATAGCTGTTTAGGTAATAATTATCCTTTTTTCTACTTCTTTCTTTGTTCTATAAAGAAATAGCTGGGTTACTATTGGATTTATCGATAGTTTTCTTTAGTGTCGATGAATGATTTTACAACATTCGTCCATTTATATTATTTTGAGCAAGATTATACAAAAGTATTCAACGTTTGTCGGTACTAAGAAACTTTTTTTTAGATAATCTTTTGAGTTTAAACCCCGATAAATCCGATAAGTTAATAACTAATGGCAGCAAATAGATTCTGTCGTTCATCTTTTTCTTCCTGATCTTTAGATGATTAAAATCGTAAGGAAGCATAGGTTAATTGCGAAAAATAATAAACTGGTACTTTGCCATAGAGAAATAAGCTTTATTTACAAACAATGCAACCAAAAGATGTTGCGTTTCTGTATCATTTATCAATCATGATCATGCATGAAGTAGTAAAATAGTTTATTTTCCTATCTGTTTTTCTCTCTTTTGGCTTGCCATTTCAACTCTATATATCATTCACGCTATATTCTTATTCTATCACATTTCTCTTATATATGAAAGATTACTGCAGTGTGTATTTGAAAGGAATATGTTGAACCATGAGGAAATCTTACACAACGTTTAGCATAATTAGACCTTAAAGTAACTAATAAAGTATTAATTAGTAAATGAATCAAATATTAAAATAATAACAAATTATAGAAAAAAAGACCTAAATGAAAACAAGCGCGATTCGGACAGAGGAAAAGATGAAAAACACAAGGAACGAATTAGAGAGATATGGAAGAGAATAAAATAAGAAAAGAACAGTTGAAACAAACGCAGTCCAAAGTGGCTCTATCGTCGTAAAAGTACTCGTAAAATAAAAAAATTAAAATTAAATATTTTACCAAAATGTTTAATCCTTTGCTTGTTTTGTACGGATCAGAATCAGGTGGAAATGTATCAATACAAGCCATTGACATTATCCTGGAATCGGGTGAACGTCGATTTCTTTTTTACGTTTAATCCCGTACTTCGGGTCTAATCCTCATTATTCACCCCATTAAAATCCCTCCTTCGAGCCATTAAGAATTGTTAATGTAACATAATACGGTTCCCACTTGTAAAAAAAAAAACGGTCGTGTATACCATTAAATTATCTCCTTGGAAGAGATGGTATCGTGAGCGCGGTCTGTGTACTTGCTGGCTATGGTAATGAGCAGAATAAACAGAAGACGTTCCCAACAAGGGCTCTCTTTCAGGCTGCCATTGTTCCGTCATCTCCCACGACTTTTGGGACTGTAATTAAAGTAATAGAGTCGTTATTAAAAAAACTAGAAATAAAAACCCGTGACGTGACACGTACCTGTAGAGTTAATGAATTATGGATAATGTTCGTTCTAAGGCAGATCCAACACCATGAACGCCGCGGTACTGATATACGGGAAACGAGGGAAGTATAGAATATTTGTATTAGCTATCATAGGATGTACACATATAGTGATAAAGCGTTTAAGTATTTACAATAAAAAAAATGTGTGTATTTGTATTACTACAAAATACGAGATAATATGAATTCGTAATTTTATTTCAATTAAAAAAAAAACAGTCTCACTACTGACACACATCTTAAGGGATATTGTGTGGGATCACGTTTAACTAATAGGACCCCTCCCCCCCAATTCAGGGAACCAACTTTCAAGAGGATAGATGAATCCCACGAAGTTCTGTAGATCTTGGAGGGTCTATCTATAGTACTTAAGAGATTAAATAATTTAGCTCTCACAGCCGAATCAGAGCTACCACGCTCTTTAAGTACACGTAATTTCGACTTTTATAGAACTCAGCTATAGAACGTTTATTGAGAGAATTGGCCTTGCCTGGGTGTTAGTTATTTTCTTTTCACTTCTTTGTCTTGATACATTCAGAGATTATATTAATTATGTAATTTATATCTATGTCACAGATTTCGATTAACCGTAAATAAGACTAGATTAGCATAAGATTAGCGTTTAAGTATTTTTAAAAATAAGGTAATCAGTTTTTAAAGCATGTTATACAGTATGTTTTTGTCTTGTTTTCACAAGGAATTATATTGGAATCATTAAAAAAAAAAATTGTACCATTATATCTAATGAAGGGTATTGTGCTATGTAATATTTCCAAGCCTATTGTTGTGCAAGGATGTATTTTAGCCAAATTATTATTGCAAATTATAATTTATTCTGTTGAAAAAATACGTGATAATAGTACCAATGATATAGCGTTAGCAGGAATGAAAAGAATTAAAAGATTTTTTTGAGAGTTCAAGTTTTTCAAAATATCGACGGGGAAGTCAGTATTCTTTTCTTCTACGATTTCATGTTAAAATTAAAATTTTAGAAAGATTATCTGGAATTAAGAACGGTTTACAAACAACATAAGGAAGTAGGCGGAATGTCAAATATTTTTTAAATGGAACTGCGCTGACTTCTGACAACCATTCCTTCTCGAGATCAAATTTTATTCCATCTCCATAATCTCTATAATTAGAAACATATTAAATTAATTAAGCAATGTGTTATCTTTTGTTATTTTAATCATTAAGATTTTATTATAATTGATAACTTTATTATTGTCCCGCAAGGGGTAACTGTTCCATGCAGTTACTTGGGGAATAACGATCCTACGGGTTACCACAGTTCAGTATACCATGCATACACACCATAACATTAAACTAAACACATACATTTAAATTAAAACACATACATTTAACATAAGGACACTTACAGTACACACCCTAGGGAAACCCTCTCTAGGAGCTCCTCTTAACAGGAGAGGGTATGTTCAGTGACCCTTAGGCGCAGCCCCCGACTGACCTAGGATAGGACAGGCCGATACCCTGTCCAACCGAATCTTCAAAATCAAAAGTAGCGGAAAATATATAGCCGGACAGATTTTACGGAATTCGACACCACAAAAAAAAAAGGGTGTAAGGCTGTGCAGAATTCCTCCTCACACTGCTTAGGCGGTTATGAAGATTGATTATGATGATGATGAACTTTATTATTATAATTGATACTTGTTTCAAGACTATTGACTAATACATATACTGAGGAATATTTTTTCGGATGCAAAAAGCTAGCATGGTCATTTATTTGCATATATTTATACCTATGATATTAGAATAATATTTATGTTATTAATGAATATAAACGTCTATTTCAGAATCTATGATTACCTATCATAATTAATGGCTACAAGGACAAAAATTGTATGTTAGATGGATAACGGTTATTTACGAATGTTAATATAACAAATTAACATTTATTACACACATTTCTTCTTTCATAACTTATTCTATCTATTTATTTACCAAGCTTCGGTATAGCGAACAGTAATGTCGAATTTCAAAGACCATCCAGTGTAACTAGAGAACTCGGTACCGAATCTAAAAAAGATTATTTCTGTAGTTTTAGTAAGAAGAAATGCCCGAAGTTTTTCTTAAGGATATTATTACAATGAATGTAATACGCTGTCATTTTCTTCCTGTTAAAAGCCCTTTAAAGCAAATCACACTCGACATGGTCTATATAAAGTAACTTATAATAAGATGTGTTGCCTGCACTGTGAGACCTTCCCACGAAGAGATCTAACTCATTATATAGATGACTGTAATCTCACACCGAGCTACCAAACTCTTAATGATCTCTGACAATAACCTCCCGCAGGTTCTACTCTGACCTGAGGATTCAGGCTGTTTTATATTATTATTAATAATCCAGTCAATAAGTGCTCTAAGTTTTAATTGATGACTAAAATTCTTGGGATCAAGGAAGAGTGGCGAAGAGAGAAAAGGGAGAGATCGTGTTTTTCTTTTCAGATTTTTGTTTATATCTTGAAAAAGGTTGTTTTAGCCTAAAACATATTATTTAAAAAAAATAAAGAGAATTATATCCGTACAATAATGATCCTATTAATTTCGGTCGTATAATTCATAGTTTAAAATGTGTGCTTCCGAGTAAGACAACGAGAATTTAAAACCCGATCAACTTCATGTCTTTACAATGGTCAAAAACTCACTCATACTAGCTTTAATTAGAAATTAAGAATTACCATAGCTAATTACCATAAATTTCAATCAGTTTATCGAACAGGAATTTCTAAACTAAAACCTATTTAAGAGTATTTAGTAATGCTAACAAATTTTTAAATATTTTTGAAAATGTAATAGGTTAGATATTTTTGTATATTGTTAAATAATACAACTGACGTGTTATTTAACCTTATTCGGAGTTAATATTGTCAATTTTTAATTTATACTATAATTAACCAATTGTTTGATTTGGCTATTGATTGGTCCATTGATAAAACAGATGAATACCTATACATCTTACTCGCTATAGTAAGTATTAACTGAAAAAATAACATGTTAAACATTTCTTAGTTATAATGTTGTATGTAAGATACCTCAGTACACTCCGGCATAGCTAGCGGAAAATTTGTAAATTGCAAGAGTGATTTCAAAGGTAAATTCCGTTTGTGTAAATGGGTCTGATTCCCTCAGGCGTCCTATTCACTTAGTACTTACGAAGATTTTCCGATCGTAACTTAGACCGTAAATCCTCTTGGTGTAAATCGGGCTTAACAAACGGCAAAAACGATTTAAGAAAAGAATATCTCGGTCTAGAATGGACTAGAGAATTGCTTTCTTTAAATTTGTTGATTTGCATTTATTCCTTGCTCACAAGATTTAAGGTACTTCTCCCATACTCAACAAACTCATAAAGTTAATTCAGCCCACAATTTCCGTTTACCTACCAGTTATTCACTAGCCTCTAATTTACTGTGCTAATCCTTAGATCGTATCAACATTAATTAACAACAATTACTTCAGAAAAGAGTAGTAATCAAAAATAGTAATACGAATGTTGATGATAATTTTTTTAAAGTAAATTGCTCCTTTTTTACTAGACAAATAAAATAATTCGACCAGACATGGCCTTATCCAAAGTTTTTGGAAAAAAATATAGCAGATCCCAAAATATGTCAAAGACTATTATCCTTTCTTAAATAATGGCTTATTGTGTTGTGAGATACATTCAATCGCTGTGATATGGTATTATACCTAATGAACGCTTTAGGTGCTCTGTTTATACGTAATGCAAAGTGCTCCTCGCCATTCTAAGGATATCCGGCCACCAAAAGCGCTGTTGAGCCGAGTTCAGCGTAGCTCAGTCCTGTTTCAAAACAGATTCACAGGTTTTGGAAGCTCTGCTAAACTGAGCTTTTGGTGTCCGGATACCCTTACGCTAATGATTCAGTGCTCCACATCCAATCTCAGATTTTTCTAAATCTGAATATTACCAAGATGATTTAAAAAGTATTCTGAAGGCATGGTAATTAGAATAAACCAAAAAAAATCATCAAAATGAAAAGTTCCTTTTAGATGTGCATTGCGTTTTTTTGGGGGTGGTTGATTGACTATCTAAACATTTTAAATCGCATTACATTATTTGACTACCCTCGCCCAAGTCGAAGCTAACAGAATCTGACAGTCGATTGATTCATCTCACTGAATATTACCGCTTCCATTGATTTCTTTCAGTTGAGAAGTACAAATCTTTGAAAATATAACGAATATTAGGAAACGTTCATGAAAAAAAACAACGCGAGACCATTGCCAGGAACGTCAACACAAATTAACACATCATGGCGTCACCCGGTGGCCTAAGGTTACTCAACTGTGAGTCAACAAGATTTAATGAATCGTTTGTGATTTACAGACGGCCTTCGGAGTGTGTTCGACGTCTTATAACGCTTCCGGTGTTCGAACCATGACCTTCTGCATTCGATGTCACTTATTCCTTACATTCCGGCCAAGCCATTGGCTATAAATCAAGCCCGCTCCACATTCCCTGACAGACTTATCTGCGTAGGGTCCTGGACATGAGCAGAGCATGAGGTAACTGGAAGGGAGATTAATAAGCTGATAGCGCTGCCCACGGGCCGTTTGTTTTCATTTCGATGTTGAAATGTATATCATTCTTATAGGGCGGGATAAGAACGTTGTCATTTGAAAATGCAGAAACCCGATCTTGATGTCGGCGTTTCTATTGTTTTTTAATCTTTAACGTTCCTGATGTGGGTATGTTTAAACGGAGACTTAGAACAGTAACGATTAATTAGGAACGACCTTATAAAGTTAATGCAAGAGAAAATGGTGATAATGAAAATACTTTTGACATTTCCCCCCTTCTTCCCTATTACGTACTGTAGTTTAGTTTGTCCAATGAGAATGAGAATTTTTTGTAAAAGCATTAGCACATATAATAACGTAAGGCTGATGGTTAATGATAAACCTTTTATATTACCAACCATAGGTTCAGTATATAGCCACTATAGGTTAAGATATAGTTCTTGATGTTACTAACCTGTGCCCTGGACTCGCCGTACCTGAGGGTGAGTACGGCGAGGTTGGAGTCGTGACTGGCCTCGATCCTGACGACGGTGCTCGGGTCCAGTCGGAGCGCGGGGCAGGTCTCAGCCGAGCTGATGAAGTCTTCCGTGCGCATCTCCTCCACCCTCCGCAGTTCGCCGCTCGCCAGCCGGATGAGCGAACCGCGCGCGAACCCAGCGGCGCGGGTCGGCCGGGTCCTCCGCAGCCGCCTGCTGGCTGCCGGGGGGCCACCACCTGCAGGGAGAGTGGTCAGTTGAGTGGGAGCTTTGGCTGTTTTCAAAACTGGAATCAGAAGTATTCTCAACTAAGGTCTTAAATTACAGAATTAATAATTTGTTGGCTGTTATTGCGGGCATTCGTTAAATTCTAAAGGTGTGAAAGTTTAGAAATAAACTTAGTTTAAGAAGTTATGGCTTCAAGTTAAAATTTAACGAATACCACCAAATACTGCTTAAATTGAAATAAAGTTTTATATATATTTATTTTCATTTATTTATTGCAATTTACTAATGTATTATAACAATACAAGTAAATATAATGGCAGGAATGATAAAGATTATTGTTAAATTACTCTAATACTAACATACTTGATTGTTTACAAACATTCTTATTACCATACTGCATATTCATATTACCGTCTTAATGGTCTATTATTTTAACCTTGGGATGATGCAACCAACTACTTCCTGATGATTTAGATGAACACTAATGGAATGCCATTGTTGAAGAATTAATAATATGCTCAAGATTGATTCCAATGGGCTTTAGATTTATAGACCATTTATGTTACTTTCCTCTCACGCAGGCGCCACTGGTAAGATTGCTTAATCTTACATTTAAACGCTGATTAGGAGTTTCTACTTAATCAGTAATAAAAAATATAACACAAAAAGATAGCATATAAACCATCAAACACGTTTTCCACTCAGTGAACGCCTCTTTTTACATGTTTAGAAGACAACAAAAAATGGAAGACAGAAAACCAAAATTTACAATCATGGAAAGGTTACCCCTCCCTGTATCAATGAATGCGCCCGTATAAGAGGAAAGTACCCTATTTATGTATTAAGAATAGCAATAATAAGGCTTATCGAACCTGAATGCTCAATGCGGATACCACCAATCTTTCCTTCCAAACTTCCGTCCACGGAACATTACCCAAAACCTCTCTCTTAACGCGATCCCCCCACACCTCAGTCTAATCCTCAGAAGTTCAGCCAGGCGGGACACTGCTTATAAACTTTTAAGGAATTCGTTCGTTAATAAGCCCAACAACTTTACACCCCATCCTTAGTCCGAATAATCTATCCAACACTTTATTTTCGAATTCCTTAAGAAGTTGGAGTCCGTAGCTCAGTATTAGTCAGTATCAGGTAAGTCAGTATTAGCGGCCACGTTTCACATCCTATAGAAGAGTTGTAATTTTTTGTATATTCTGATTTTTAGATTTTGGGACAAGATGTGCGAGCTTAGTTATATCGAGAGCAAACAATAACAAGCATTCCAAGCATCTAGCATTTACTTCCTCTTGAATTTCGTTTTATTTTCTAGCTACCACCGATCACTGAAGTACTGAAACTTCTTGACATGTTCAAACTTAATCCTCCCTAAAACTATATCACCAAAATCTCTTCCTTTTTCTTACCTGCATTCAACAACATTTCTGTATTCAGTTTTATAGTTACCGCTTCATCACCAAATTTTCCGCAAACCCTAACACGGTTATTGTACTATTTGTGTTCGAATTCAAACCTATTTCGGTTGTGTATCACCTTATTTTTTTAAACCTGATCAAGTGTTAAGTGTCTACTAATTTATACATAATAATAATAATGATGGTAGTTACCTTGGGGTGCGGGCGGTGCTGTTGCAGAAGGCTGGGGCCCAGGAGGCACCTTTGGCCTCAGAGGGCTCTGCGGAGGAGAGTACAAGTCGACAGGCCTGATGTGGTAGGGGTAGAGGTAGGGGTTGTAGTAAGGGTTGTAGAGCCGGTAGGGCTGGAAATCCTCCTCCTCCTTTGGGGGCAGGGGTGGCCGCGCGGCCGGAGGGGGGCGGAACCGTGGTGGCAGGGGGCGCAGGAATTCGGGCACCGACGGGAAGCCCAAGTAGCCCCCGTCCACTGCCAGGCTCGGCGAGATCATCCTCTCTATCTTCTTCTCATCTCTGCAACAACAACAAAAAGATTAAACAAAGTGGTCTATAAAACTCATATAAACATATATCAGAAATCATCTTATACACATATGTAAACATTTATATAAAGAAGATAATTGCCGGGGTCATAAAAGATAAGGTCACAAAAAATTCTCTGAAATAACGAGAACTATTTATTTTAAAGCCTTCTTCTTCAGGGCTTATAATGGGGTCAAAGGTAGGTAGTCAACTGTCCAGCATGGAACCCACTATAAGCTCTCAAAAAGAACTGCAATGGGGGCCAAAACGTTAAATTTCCAATAAATAATTCTCCTTAATTAAGACACTTTTTTCTGACCTCCACTCGAACCATTTTCTTCAACTAATATTCAAGATAAAATTTTATAACTTGTCAAATCTTTCATTAAAGTTGATTTTCTTTGTAATTATATCATAAACATAACACATATAGCTTTTTCAGAAGAAAGACATAACTCAAAAATTGGCATTTTTTAGTTAAACCTTCAGTAGCAATTGCATTGGTTTAAGACTTTTTAATTCAGGAACGATATATCTGATATTCCATTTCCAACATGTTCTGTAATAAAGTCATATTTTTAATTTCGTATCATGCTTAAACATGAAGTTTTATGGAAACAATGAAAATGTTTCTAACTATTAAACATTTTTTGATGGTTAATAAAATAATTTCAATAGATGCTTTGATTTACCAATACCCACCTTTTTAAAAAAAAATCTCATGAAACTTTCAAATGCCTCTTTTGAAAGTTAGGTTTTTTTGATTTATGACATTATTTTGAAGGAGACATATGTAAAACCTTCTATATGAAGATATATCTACTGCCCCGGTGAATAAGTGGTTAAGTCGAATTTTCTCCAAAATGAGTTTCTTCTACTTAAGTAAGCGGAATCGAGTTATTTTCGTAGTGAATATGGGGATGGGTAAGGCATTGGCTTGAAAAGAAGTTATTGTTTATATTACAACTCCATTTTAAGCCAAAGACTACGGAGAATGATACGATTCCGGTTATCTGAAAGCTGTCAACTCTCTCTGGGCAAAATACGACTTAACCACTTATTCACCGGGGCTGTAGATATATGCTGATAGATATTATATGCTGAACCCAAGACCATCACGGAATGTAGTGATACATGTTCATTTCGTTAAACATCTATATCATCGAGTGTATCTTAATCACAAGTGTTGATAAACGAATTTGATGCATAAGACGAATTTTACGCTTGTTGGAGGCCTGAAGTCCGAAAATATAACTATAACAATTCTCATTTTCTCCTACACCCAAGTCTAAATCACCATTAACCAATACTGTAGTGACCAATGCGGCTTGTTTGTAAAAACTACTATAACAAATCGATTGTTTTAGCATAGAGTATTCCAATGAAACATGACAGGACTCTTGAGTTCACCGCGAACTCAGTCGGACCGAAGCATCAGTATGCCCAGGGACCGTTGAGTCCTTTGGCGAGCTGGGAATATGAAGTGCCGTTTTAGGATTCAGCGGAGCTTCTTCTGCGTTGACCGATTCGTCAAGAAGCCCCCCCCCCCTCCCGAACCAAAATGGCGGCGATTCTAATTAATAACCCTTTATATTCGTATTACATACTGATTGGTGAATCACTTAGCGCTCAATCATTTTCTTCCATTTCGGTCCAAGACTATCCCAATTTACTGGAGTGGAATAAATAAACAGACTTCACGACATTTCCTACGTAGTTCATGCGGGTATAAAATATCAATTTCTTATTTCTGAGACAACAATCAATAAAAAAAATGGTACCTTTCTATTTTAAACATTTGTAAAAAATAAATCTGTTAATAAAGAAGTAATTCTGAATGATATTTAGGTCTAAATCCGAACATTTGTAAAATAAAGTGTCTCTTTTTTAAAAATTATGTCGACAAAATATATACTTTTGTATCTTTATATTAAATGGAATAAATTACTTATCAAAAATGGTTACATATTTAATAATAGATTTATTGACATAATGCTGAACATCAATATTTATAGACATTGATGGCTTCCCGGAATATCAAGAGTGGTTAGATAAAACTGTTAATTCGATAGATAATTACAATTTTTCAGGGTTCAAACTTCAAGTTTATTGCATAATAGAAAATGGAAAAATTGCAAGAATTAATTTGTATAAGAAATTTTTTTTGTAAAAATCCTTGTTACATAGTTAACAAAAACGAAAAAAACTGACATGTTTTAGTTTTCTTTGGATTCAGAATATCATTGATTCTGTTTTCTTAGGTCTTAGTCGTTTTCATTTCCTTGTAAACTTATACCGTATTAAAATAAAATGGGAGAGAGAATCGGCATAAAATATTAACTGCTGTGATAAAGATGATTCTTTTTTAATATATTTACTTCTAGACAATTAATGATATATTTGTTTCCCTTCGTTTCCCGGCTTTCAGTCAATATATCATGTCAATATCTTTTGTCGATGTTTCGAGACATTTTTCTTCTCAATGTTTATTTTTATTTATTTAACTTTACGTTGCTCCTTACTTTGTTACGAACAAAGTAATCCATAATGACCTTAATGTCCCATTTGTTGCTGATTAGGCCCGAATCCGATATCAATCTTTTCATGACAAACTTCATTTCCACTCAAACCCAATAGTTACAAAACTCGCATCCTCTTCAATTCCTGAAAATCCTCCGAGGCGTCTGAAAAGAAGATGGGCTCGAGACCTTCTAAGTTGAACTTTCATTTGAGTACTACCACTAGGTAGAGTCTCACCTTGTGTTTATTCCGGGACATGATTTATCTTTGATTATATTTACTTGATGTATTCAGTATAAAGTTGTAAATTTCAATAAATACATTTAAAAACAAAACAAAAAAACTTTACGTTATCCCGATATGGCTAATCGGTATAATTAGGATAGGACCCTATGGTCTTTAAAAAATCCTAAGGTGAAAGTGAAAAACCAGTCACTTAGCTAATTATATTAAATCACATAATAAAAATAAAAAAGACACTTGTTCGAAAAGAAAACAATGTCAATACATAAATTGTACTTACAGAATGATGACGTGCTTTCAACTACAAAACCCAATCAATATTCCTGTACAATATGGTCGGTAACTTTTTTTAATATATAATATAGAAGTATGGCGATGAGTAAACCTTTAGAACGGAATAGTTTTAAGAAACGTACAGGAAAACTGGCCCGAAATTATATAAAGGAATGGATGACTGTTTCATTTATATTCGTCCGTGATCGAACGTTGAAAGAATGGCAATTTAGAAATCCGGCCTCTTCTAAACTGTAGGCTCTGTTTACAGGTACGATAATATAATTGGAAAAGTTTAATTAATAAATAAATGAGCTCTGATAAATGATAAGTAAAGGAGTATTTTAAAAAAAATGAAATTATTAGAAAAAAAAAGGACCTATTTACTGATACATCTAACTATCTCTCACACCCATTCATGGAAGTTGAAATAAAGCTCAGTATTACATAACTGAATCATAATTTATACATATTTTGACAAAACTAGACTTGATGGAAATCATATGAGTCGTTCAGCATCAAAAGGGGATAATACCAAAATTTCAAAAATTGATCTCGCTAGTATAGTCAAGCAATATTATCTAACACGACACATTATGGCATCATTTCTTACGGTATTAGTACGGTTCTGAAGCTGAAGTTTCGGGAGCTTAAAGCATTGCTCGACTTACCTAGCGAAAATGTGAAAACGGAAATTTTTTGAAACTTCAAGTTACACACTTTTGATCCAAAAAACCACACATAATTGATTGATGTATATGATTTATTTATTTTTAAAAACATAATACCGATGTCATGTGAAAGGTAACGTCTAGATTCTGCAGTGAACTTTTGAATCAATTAGTTCTAAGTCTAGGTAATGAAGCATAATATTAACAATAAAAAATATGTAATAAATATCCAATAAGTATGAATATTATATTGTGTTCGGTTTCGGATCGTCGACCAAATGAAGGTGTAGAATGAACATTTCATTAAAACATTGTATGATGATTGGAGTTGAGATAGTATGGCGTACGCATGTAACACGGATGAACTGTTTTGTATTGCGTGTTGTAATTTATTTAATGTACTTAATAATTAACTTGCGGGTAACTTGTTGTTGACTCATTTAAACAAGCCACTTTATGCTGCTATGGCTGATCGGACGATGTTAAAATGGGAGCCCTATATTTGCCTTTACATGCATTAGTAGGAAGGAGGTGGAGTACATTACATAACAAAGGCTACTTGTCATTTTACGTCCCATCTATTCCTATTGTTGCTAAAATCTAGGACCAATAATACGTTATAGTCAAAAAGGAATTCAGTTCATTTAAAGCCATTTTATGGAGCTATAGCTAGCCGAACGATGCTACAGTGGGAGTCCTAAATTTGCCTATCCAAATATAATTAGAATAGGGAACTTAGTATCGGACATCGTACAGGCTCGTGACTCCAATTTACGTCCCTTCCAAAGGGTGGTATAACTAAGGATTTTTTACTCTGTTAAAAAAATTCTAAGGTCACCTGCCGGGCTGCGAATCCGCGATCTTGCGCTTAGTAGGTTGTTATGCTAACCACACCACAACCGGTGACCCATTTCCCGTTTCACTTGGAAATATTAATAGTTTACGTTTCTGTGTCTAGAACCACCTTAATTTAATTGAACTGATGAAACACATTAAGACACATTTAGCGGGACCTTTTGGGTCAAATAAACCGATGTCAGAAATTTGTTTATATTCCTGAACAGTTTTGGTATTTTTAAAAATGTGACGTAATTCTACTGAACTATCGATTACAAATATTAAAAATGACAAATACATTTTGGTACAGGTAAATACAAACTTCTCTTCTACAAACTTAGTCCCTCCCAAAGCGCAATCATCGGTACGCCCCCCGGCAGATTCAAGCCACACACAACGCCATAATTATGAAGACGATTGCATGTCCTGCATTGAATTCCTATGCAGCTCTTATCAAGATGGACTTTGCTTGCAAATGGCCCATCGGGCAACTTCACACACGTGGCTTTCCATCCTTTCTTCTTGCAGTTGCTTCATATGGACACGTTCGTCACGACTCTTCAAGAAGGAAAGTTAACAAGATAAGGTCTTGCATGTCTCCTATTGCGTAGAGGAGTTGTATATACTTCATCAAGTCCAGTGCTCTTCGTGCGGGCGAAGTAGTGCGGAGAAAGCATGGTGTAATTTGTGCTTCTTGAGCGTCGCAACTTAGTTAAGTTCTAATGTCGCTTTGGCAAAGGAGCGGGACATTAATTAACAAAGTCACAACTTCATACCTGAGTAGGTTCATACATGAAATGGCCAAGAGTACACGAAATTATTTTCTTTATCTATATTTAAGTTATGTGAGATACTGTGTAAATAAAAATGCTGACTGTAGAATAGGAACATAAATTTACTCTGTTTTGAAAAGCAGTATTGCAAAATTCTTCTTTTAGACTTGAGTAAGACTGAAGGAGGATGGTAATGGGTCACAGATGTGGAAGAGACAGCTGGTAGTAGGAATGGTTTTTCAGGTTCTGCAATGTTATAGAAATAGAACAGCTTAGTTTTAAAACTGGTTTCTTCTGTGGAATAAAAAAAGAAAAAAAGGCAATTTTCAAGCTGCTTAACATCATTGAATCAGTTGAATGCGAAGATAATTAGGGTCATAAATAATATAGTAAATCAATATACATTTTATAAATTTGGTTTAATTACAGCGTCTGAATTGGCAATCTTACTTATCAGTTACACAAATAGAACAACATGGTTTTAAAACTGGATTCTGTTATCAAAGAAAAAAATAATGAAATGTTATTTAAAACGTGTGATTAATACTTTACTCTTTTTAAAAAAATACTAGACAATAACAAATTTGGGAATCCACTGAATTCCGCCACCCAAAATCCAACATTAACAAATTCTCCCACTTAAGTCATGATGTACCATGTGTGACTTTTACCAATCGGCTTAGTACTTAAGGATGATTCTGTTTTAACTGTTACCTTTTAAAAAATTCTGTAACTAAGCATATGTAGTTTTTGAATGGATATTAATGGGATGTATAAAAAAAATGACCGTTTTATCAAAAGTCTGTAAATATTTTAATGGTATTTATTATTTACCAACACTTATTAATCCCTTTAGAGCATTCTCTAAGCTTGTTACTAACACTGGACTTCTTCAAAAAAAGCCTCAGTTTAGTTATTTATTTCAAAGAAGAAACATGACAGTGTATTTCTCGTAATTTTATGACATTACTGGAAAAAAAATGTCACAGCCTCCGAAGCAACTCGTGAAATTATTAATAATGAAGGGGAAGGTCCTTGAACAGCCCACTGCGCGGCGTTGGTTTGAAAAATTTAGCAGTGGAGATACGACGTTGGATAGGAATAAGGGCTCCGGGATACCATTAATAGATATTGATGAGGTTCTGAAGGAAGCTGTTGAGTCAAATCCGTCCACAAGTATTCGCGAACTTGCCAGGGAGTGTGGTGTATCGAAAGAGTCGCCATCTTCTCTCCATGGGGAAGGTGAAACGGTCATATTTTTTTATACACCCTATTATTACAGTGCATACGAGTAACCTTTATTTATGCGTATGATATTTACTTTTTGGCTTAGTAATATCATCGAAAAGTGGGAACGTGGATAAATAAATAGATCCATGTGCAACCGAAGAGAGATAACTGACATTGGACAAGTTGCGATCTCGATTACCGTCAACCCATTCCATTATCGAACTACCTGAAGCAGACCACACTCCACACCTTCGAGAAATCTTATTACAGGATCCCGTTGTGTGTGTGTGTGAGTAAGGACTGTGAGATCCAGTTCCCACCTCATTACCCCCCGCCCGGAGAGGAGCTGATTCTAACTACTTTCAAAAGCAATTAATATAATCATTGCAGGTTTTCCACGTTGGCTGTCAGGCTTCTCTCATCCAGTAAATTAACAATAATAAATTACATAACTGCATTGCTCATTTCACGACCTAGTACAGTATAGTAGCATTATCGAGCAACTATAACGATATACAAGATCATTTACACACGTAAAACACAAATAAGTTTATATAATACATACCCTGCAGATCCCAGATCAATCTGTGGCCACACCTTCAAAAGAACATGTCAAAACTCAAAAAAACATAATTTTTCAATATGTATTTGAAAGTTCCATGCTTGTCAAAATTAAACCAAATGAGTTTAAAAAATTAAAAACTGGTATAGCGAAGCATTGCTGTTGGAATGATGGTATTACAATTATTTTATTAATCAGAAGACAATTTTTAAAAGCTTGAATTTTTTTTTAACTTATGTCATAATTTCCATAAAACATCAGGTTCAAACATGATACAACTAAATTTATAGCATTATTACAAAAAAAGTCATCATATCATATCATGCAAATGTATTATCAGAAATGTCGTTCTTGGATTGAAAAGCTTCTAACAATTGCTACTATAGTCTTAACTCTAACATGAGGCGTCCATTCCAAACCCAGTTAAATCCATTTTTAAACACTCATCACGAGAGCAAAAAAACTCGAAAAATTTAAATTTCTGCTCATTGGCATAACTGTAAATATATTTACATTACTTGAAAGATTTCAGCCAATATTTTCATTATTTGAAAAAAATCGAGTTTTGAAAAAAAAAATTGGATTTACTGGGGTTTGGAATGAAACGCTTCATATACCAATTTTTTAGTTATGTCGTTGTTCTTTTGAAGGAGCGATATAAGTATTACAAACAGATAATATTTCCTATGACGTCTTCAGAATTTGTCAACGTAATTTAGAGAAAAGAAATTGTACATAGATTATAAATACCTAAATCTACTTCTCTCAGAGAGATGATGCTATTAGTAAGCAGTTCGACTGTACAGTAAGTTGCGTAAAAACACCTTCTTCTATAACAAGAGCTATCTATTCTTCTATAGGATTGTATATCCTCACTAATGCAAAATCGGATCCAACAGGACCATCTATAACCTACTGCAGCTGTGTAGGTTCCTTCACTTGCTAAAGATACACTAAGACTCTACGAAGTATATCCAAGAGCCCTGAATAATGGCGAGGATGAAGAGGGCTACACGGTTCTGTTTACATTCGGAACGAATCGTGAGGTTCAACAACACATCAAGGTCGTAGCCGGGGGCTGTTGTCCTCAGGCCTCGTGGGTTCCTCCGGCTGCCGAAGAGATGGAGGATCAGCCGATTTACTGGAGTCGGAGCAAGAAGGCGAAACTTTTAGCGAAGTTTATATTAACAAGGCGGTGAATGAAATGATTTACTTTCGTCATTGTCATTATAAGGAATGTATCAGTACCTATGCATGGAGAATCCTCAATTTGCCAGGAAGAAAAAAATAGGAAGATCCTTCCTGAATTAACAATTAATTGATTGATTCCTATACTACTGACTCAATATATCAGCACAGATATTTAGAACATAATGCAAAAAAATCATAGTATTACACTACAAATTCCTATAGATCATTTGTTCCTTACACAAAATACTGCAATTTATAAAATGGTGGAATCTTTGGTTCCTTAATTACTTGATGAATAAATTTGTATTCGTTTTATCTCATCACTCTATTTTGAAAAAATGAAAAATAGAAGTATAAATCGATTCGGATTCATAAATATTATATCTTTTTTTTTTTTGTTTTGTCCATAGATAATGTTTATGCGATTAATTAAATAATCGGGTAAAACATATTGTTAAAATATAAAATATTTAATATTTCATTTATAATTTTATTTAATTTAATAATATTTTCATTTAATATTTTAATAAGGTTCATTTGGTGTTTGAGAATAAGATTTGTTATTATTTGAAAGTAATTGTATTAATATTAGTGAATATTTGTGGTTAAACTAATGTTTTTTTTCCGGAAAGATCGTATTACCTGTCATCTGTACTTAACTGTCATTTGTGGGTTATATAAATTTATTATAATGTATCCGCGATTGTTTTAATGATTATTCAATGAGGACGTTTGTTCTCCAAGCTCAGGAATGAACAATTAACAAAATAATTACTTACATAACATTATTATTCAGGATTTATGAACAAAAAACTGCTTATGAATGTAATAACACAATTACTACCATTTAGGTAAGTGAAAGTTGAAGACGAATTGAAAATGGTAAAAAATTAAAATATAAACTATTCCTAGCTGTGTTAAATCTATTTACTTTAATATGTATATTAAAGGAGTGATTATTTTTTATTTACAAATCGTACAAACTACATCACTATTTGCCTTGAAGGGTCACAAGTTCAAGTCCGTTGTAAGGGCTGTAATATTTCTTTGAGAACGGTTGTGCATGGTGGTAATTTGACCAAGAACACGTTCAGCCACCAAGTTTAACCCTAGAAAGCCTTACAGATCCCAAAGGATCGATTCCTCGCTAATAGCTCAATAAAAACTTTTATCAGCCACAGATGGACTCCAACTCGGAACCTAGAAATCATTATTCCTACGTAATGAGTGGACTATATTTATTTTTATATGTTTTTATTGTTCATATAACATACATATAGAATTTCGCCTTTCGGAAATGTTTGGAAGAAATATCCAAAGTCGTAATACCCTGTTGAATCAGCTTTTCTAAAATTGAGTAGCTGCTTAGATAGATAATCATTCTGTAATAAATAAGTTGAAATTTGGAAGGAGCTAAGTTTTGCGTAATAACTAAATGCACATTACGTACCGCATTTGAAATGACCTTTTTATATATTAAATAATAATAAAAGAATTCCATAATAAATATACAGTCGAATATTCTTAAAACCTTTATAGGGAGACCAAGAGAAGAAATTCCAGCCCACTTGGGAAATCATAAGCCTGGAATTTATGGAGAGCATACATATATACATATTTCTATTTCTACACCTGAGGAAATACAACTCTACATTGAAAGTATGGAATGGTCTCATAAGCAATTTTTTTTAACGTTGCGTAAGATTTATCCATTAATAGCATCCCGGGAACTAAAACCGCTCTAACGCTACTATACAAGGACTACTTTGCAGTTGCATATTACAAGTTTCCTAATAAATTCCCACAATTAGTCACTTCACTGCGATTGATTAAACCCCGCGACCTTATTTCGTACTTGTCACTTATTAGTAATATATATAAAGGTTGTGTAATCCAGAAAAAAGAAACTACGTGGGAATATTAAGCAAATGGTTCCATGCAAACGGGTTCACTCCATAAAAAAATTACAGTAAGGCGGAGCCCTAGTTAAATTATGACAACTTTTTACGTACTTAGTACTTGAATTAATTAATCAATAATTAACTTTTCAATTTTTATTTTTTTCCGAAACATAAAATAACGTAATTCGTGTATAGAGATGAAAGGTAATATTAATAAAATACCCTGTACCACTACAATCCACATAGGGTCTTGAGTGCAGTGCATGTATCCAGGACAATGATTCTGCAAGGTGATTTATCCGAGATCACTCTCATCTTTGGCTGTTAACATATTAAAGATTTTAAATGTCCATGGCAGATTTGAACCCAGGATCTTAAGCACAGCATCTCAGGGCGTACCAAAGTGAGCAACTCCACTCTCATAATAACGGATAATATTTCTGATGACATCTTCAGCAATTGATCTACTTGAGATTAGAGGAAAGGAACAATACGCTAGTGAGAACGTCAGAATGACTTATATAGATAAATTATATTATAACAAGGTGTGAGTAATAATTATAGAACTACTAAAGCAATCAAGCCTCTGTCACAACTGGAGGATTCCTATTGGAAACCTTCAGCATAAAAACCTCACTTTTATGGCGTCCCAAAAAGGTGTATAGATTCTTCATTCAATTCTTGTGGCCGAAAAAAAAGATACAATGGAAAAATCAATTTAGGCAAAATCGTACTATATAAACTCAAAAAGTTATGCTTAGTTAAAAAAGTTATACTCATAACGTGCTAAATAGCGTACTCATGTTTTTTGTTTAATAAACAAATATAATATCCTGCTCAGAAAGCGTATTTAATCTTGTATTAAAGCCTCTGAATTCAAATACTTTTTAACTTTTGGATATATATAGATAAAAACCCCTATCCTAATTATACATCGATAGGAAAAATTCAGGATTTCCACTGAAGCATCGTCCGATTAGGTATATCAGCATAAGGGAAAAAACAACTTACTTTTGAATTTTTTTTTTAAATATATGTTAAGTAATCTGATATTGGTTATAAATACACTGCTAATGGTTGATTGATTTTTTTATGAGGTAATAAAATTTAATCGGTGATATAATGTATTATAAAATACTGTGTTGCTATTATGTATTGTAATAATAAATTACGTAGTGACTTTAATATATTATAAATCAGTATTATAGAGTGATATATTGAAATGGTGTTTCGTGATTCTTGTTAGCTGTTAATCAAATAATAATGATAGGTTTAATTTGTTCGAGGGACGTAAAATAAATAAAGTTCAGAATGAGCTACGGCCGACCTAGCTTGGCGCCTGCTTAGGCACGACGGGCTTAGACTAGCTTTATTCAATAAAAGGCCAATGCGTCTTAACGTGACAAATGCAAGCAACGTACACGGCACCTTGGAGGGCCAGGTACGGGGTCATGGCCATGGCTGGAATGGCCTCAAAGATATGTTCTCCGGTTCTCCAGGACACTGCTGGAATGGGCTCTGAGCTGGAGAAGGCCAGGGGTCACGAAAGGTCAAAATCCGCGTGACTGACGTAACAGCCCTCCAAACCGAGCACTCCAAGAATCCCAATGGAGGGAAAGTATTTTCACACTTCTGATAGCAACTTGACAATAGTAATTATAATAGTGTACATTATGTTATGACAGATGGTGTCATGAATTTAGTTACCAAAACAAGCGAACAAACCGAAATACGGTTGTCTCATTGTAAAACATTTTTTTTTAGTTTAGTAATCATCCATATTTAATTCTTAAGGCATTGTTCAATCATTTTCTGAATTTTCGTATCAAGTTGATGTAAATTCAATCAGTATAAACGTCATAAAAATCGTTGGCATTAATGAACAATAACGGTTGCTAAGATAATGAAAGCAGGTAGGTAAAAGTAGAAAGAAAATTGGTAATTACTATAATTAGTGTGTAATCTTAATGTCCATAACTTTTGACTCTAAATTCACAAATTGCCTGTTATTTTACTATTAGAGCAATGATATGGGAACATTAAATTCTCGAAATATAAATCCACATCTCCGTTGAATAAGTGGTTACGTTTAATTTTCTCCAAAATGAGTTTCTTGTACTTGGTGAAGCGGAATCTAGTTATTTTTGTATTTATTGTTATTTATTTAATTTAGGGTTATTTAATGTCAGGGATTGGCTTCAAAAGGAGTTATTGCTTATATCACAACTTTAAATGCAAAAACAACTAGAATGATACGATTCCGCTTTCCTCAATATAATTAACTGCCTCTGCACACAATTCGACATAACCCAATAAGTGTTATCAGAGCTGCTTATATAAATCATTACATTTTTTAAATTTATTATTTATCATTTTTAATTTTTTGTTTTACTGTCGATGTATATATATTTACCGAAACGACTTATCAGATCTCTAGTTTCTAATCATAGTTTATCGTAACAAAGGAAGACTAATTACGCCATTTACGCTGTATGGTTTTCTTTAAATTCAATAAGCGTACGCAAATATCTTTTTGAAACTTTCTAAATTAATTTAACATCAATAATTGGGATGGTATGGATAAATAAAACCAATAGATCTATCTCGAAAGTTGTCTTGGTGTGTAGTATAGATTCTTAATGGCCCAGTCTGTTGAGGATATTTTTGTATTGTGTAACTGTATCTGAAGGTGTTCAATCTTTGTGTAGCAAGTCATTTGTCACGTAGAATGGCGCGACCATTACTTTTCACAATACTCGACATGGAATCATTCATTCAATGCTAAAATAATTGGTAATTCCTAGAGGTAGTTCTCTCAAAATATCGTTCTGGATTTTATTAGTATTTTGTAGGTATAGTAGGTAGCAAGTCAGCAGACGTTAGGATAATTTGGAAAATCTGTCTAGTAACCTTGATAGTAATCCAAATCGTTGTGTTGTTCAGTTGTTTTCCATTTAGACAGTTGTGTGTCCGGTCCAGATCTTTCTTTGTATAGAAAGATCCTTGAAATGATAAAATAATTCATTATTCTTTTGAAAAACAATGAAAAATAGAGAAAGAAGAATACCTTTGACTTGGATGCCGTGAGTCCAACTCATTCTTAAAAAGCGTCGCAATAATGTAAATATAAATATATAAATACAAATAAAGTTATTATTGATTAAACGTTTTGAGATAGGTTAGCTTACTTGGATGTATGCCTAAAGAAATATCTTCGCGATATATCCATATGATGGTTAATTATCCACTCTTTGTACATTTCATTGTTCCCTTTCGGAAAATGAAACTAACATTCTGCAATGAATCATAGCAATAAATAGCCACAATTTCATTTCCTGAAGTTGGCTCTACACGTGGTAACAAATCATGAAATATAACCTTGGTGCAACAAACGTTTGTATATACGAGGACAAAAATAAATGATAAAGGAGGATATACTAGTTCAGGCATGATCAAAGGAAAATAAACATTGTTGTCTTCAAACATTTCTCTCTTCAGTTCTTGACGAAAGTTCATCAAACTGTCCTGCCTTGAATTGTTTATAGATTTTCCTTGACATTCCGCCTATACATTTATCTACAGTGATGTACACGATTACTCAAATGTGAAGTCCCTTAAAATATACTAGTACAAAATTGTATTGATGGTTCGGGATTGAAAGAGACTTACGCAGTGAGTCATCCCGCTCTTATAAGATGTAATTCATAAATTTAAATATTAACATCAGAATGGTTGTGGTACGGTGTGCAACATTGAGTATCAGCCATGAAAACTATGTAATAAATATCATTTTATGGCGGATGTTTACCATCCAGCTTATGATACCTTGATATAGATACCACGCATCCGTCCTCTACCAGTATCCGCCTGTGTACTCTGCCGTAGCGGTGTCTTCGTCATCACTTTATTCGGCTGATAAAGGTCCTATAAAGTATTTATAGGAAGACTCTACCAGAGATAAGGATGTTTGAGGATGCTCATAAAAAAAAAAAAGAATGAGGACATAATGCGATAATTTTAAAATACTGCTTCCTTAGTGTTGATAACACTTCCCATTGAGAGTTTTTTTTTTATTTGTTCAGTGTTATTTAAACGCGATGCATTTAGATGAAAAATAGCAGCTCTCAATGGAGCATGATTAAAATTATATTTCAAGAACTAAAATATTTAATAGGACGAAACCTTCGATCTTTCTAATATTTTTTTAGTGTTTAGTAACAAGCTTCCAATCAATTACAAAGGACTCATTTACACGACTATTATAAGAACTATTTCGACTTAAGGAGTAGAGCTTTGGGGCTCCATTAAGCCATCGAAATCCTCTCGAATCCAGTCCTTACAATCCAAAATCTTTCGTAAAATCCTTAATGCTCCTTCCATCGTTACGAATTAAGTCATCCATAATGACCTCAATGTCTCTTTTGTTGCTGATATGGCCCGAACCCGACACCAGTCTGCTCCGCAGCGTCTTTGTTGACCCTGTCTATCCATCTGGTCTTTGGCCTCCCACGTGGTCTCTTGTCAACTATTGTGGCATTCATTTTAGTTGTTTTACTGTTATAATACTGTTGTAAATTTCAATCAACACATTTTTAAAACAGTATTCATTAACTGAAAGATATTGGTAATTAAATATCTATATTTCCATTTATCTGGCCTCAGTAGTTTTATTGTTTAAGGAGAAGGGTTTGAATCCTATTTTATATAATATGCTTTTATGTAGACAGATCGATCCCCTGAAAGGTCTCAACAACGGTTTCCATATTGTGGTAGTGGCTGATATCAGAATAAATCATTTTAATTATAAATCTGTAATATCGTTCTCGAATTCAGGACCTATAGATATTATGTACCGTGCTATCTCACTAAGTTTTTTATTATAGCAAGCAATAAACATTCGAATATTCTGTATAACCAATTATTTCAGTAATCCTTGTTAATAAAAATACTAAAGTACCAAACCACTAATGCACTCTCTACAAGATTGTTTAGGTTCTTTGATGAGTGAATCCGTCACCTTTTATGGAATAGACCGTTGCAAGGGTTTGACTAATAATTATTTATAATAATAATTAATAACTAACTATTATTAATAATAAGGAGGGGCTAATAATTTTATAACCCTCGTGGTCAGATTTTTGAGAATGATTCAACTCAAATAGTATTCAAGTTGACATTGGAAAAAAAATTGGCGTTTTATGTTCCAAGCATAGATATCCGTTTCATAAAGTAAAATTTAAAAATAAAAAATCATTTTGGGAGGGGCTTAATCCCCAAATCCCTCCGCCCTTTGCTACGTGTCTGGAATAGGATCTTCCATTATATCGCAAACATTCTTTTATCTGTGGCTCATGCATTACTCCGCCATTGTCTCTGAAAGCTTTCCATACACATATATAATTACATAATACATTTAAATGCATATTTTAAAGAAAAATTATTCATTTAAGGTGAAGATGTTAGAAACATTTCATAAGTCATTAATCGTTTTTCAGAAAATAGCAAAAAAGCGTAAAATCAATAACATAAAATGGCATTACTCGGGAGTCATTTTTAGTTGAGAATTGCAGTAGCTCAAACATGTAACTGCCCTTTAATACGAAATTACAGTTATGTACATTTCATTTTTGATTTTAGATGTAATGAACTTGACACTGATTTAAAACAAAAAACAAGCAAAACGACTTTGAAAAATTCGTAGCAGAAATCAATTGTGATCCAATTGTGATATAGAAGTGAATTGTGATCCAAAGAACAATTAGTCGTTCAGGAACAAACCAAATACAGTAGTATAATTTTTATAACATTATTGATATAAACAAAGTTATTAGAATGCTTTTAGACCATAAACAGACACAAAAAACTGCCTTAAGTCTCTAAACTACTAGTAAAACGTAACTAATCAACGTTTCGCCAATTTAGGAATCATCTGGATATGTTGAAATAAAATTCAGATCAAAGATCATATGTTGCACATCTCACATTAACAGTCCAAACAGACCCATCAATCATTATGGCTAATTGGACGATGCTACGTAGTTATTCCTAATTTTGCCAATCCAGGTTTAATTTGGACAGGGGTCCATAAAGAGTAACTTACAAGATACAGGCTCGGGGCTCCCATTTTTCGTTCCCTCCGAAGGACCATGGATTTTTTTGACTCCCTTTTAAAAAATCCCAAGGTCACCTGCTGGCTAGTATATGGACGTCCGATGTTGGCCACGTTGTAAGGCTAACCGCTAGGCTACGGGCGATCCCTGTAATAATTTCTTTATAACTTCTCAATTGATCATTAAATTATATTTGAGGAATATTCACTGAGGAACCTAAAAAAAGTTACTTACAACCGTTGTAACGTAGTCTAAGTGCTGTTGAATAGGGATTTGTCCTGATTGCTCTTTATAATTGAAAATGTTTTATATTTATACTTATAAAAAATTAGTAACTTATTAATTACCTTTTTTTTCAAATTATTCTCTATCTCCCTCTCTTGATCGCCACTAAATTACTTGGCTAAAGTCCATTAATAATTCATGCCGGTTGCATGACAAGTAGAAACAACAAAATAAATCATCTCATAGATGAGGCTATGAAGCGGTTGCATAACCCTTCTCCCAAACCTCGATAAAATTATATTGCATTGAGTCGATATCCTAAAAGGGTATCTCAATTAATTTCTTATAATTTGGCGCTGTCTATCTCCGATAAAAAATAAAAAAAACTCGTTCCTTGCCCAGATCGCTATGCATATTTTAATTTATTGGTTCTTGGGAAGCGAAAGTTGCTGTCTTTCAAGGCAGATGATTTACAATTGTCAATTTTCTTCGTTTTCTGATTAATTGTATAAAAACCAATATTAGAATAGGTGTTTGGTATACCGATATTGTAGGAGTCAATAATTATTTAATTATTCATTATTTCTTGATTTTTTTAGGATAATCGCTTAAATCCCCAAGTAAAAATGGGTGCAGAAAACAAGTTTAATAACCTTTAAAAAAATAACTTGAAAATTCCTATTTTAATTGATTTTTACAGCTAAAAAAATTGTTGGTGCAGACCTAAAAGAGTACACATATTTTTTAATGAAAATTAACAAAAAGTAAAAATATATCAATGTTAATTTAATTTTTCAAATCTTAAAAAAATCTAAATAATTTGTTTCCTGATCTAATATATCATTTTCATGTGTTCACTTGTAATTTTTTTATTTTTATATTTAATCTTTTTCTGTATACCTTAGATTTTTTAAATACTCGCTATCTGAGGTAAAAAATTAATTTCACTTTCATATGAAGTTAAGACGCGATGTTTATTAAAGTATTTTAGTAATAGGACATTAAAACATCAGAAGACACCACTTACTTCCTCTGTATTTTTATCTGTAGCTGTGGCAGATAAATTATTTAATCTGTTAGCGACCATGGATGGGATGTACATCTGTGTGGGATGTGCAGACACTCCTGGAGCTCATTCAACATCTATAGAGTAGGTGCCCTTAAATGGGGGAACAACCTAGCGTTTTAGCGTTATATCGAACAAGTCACTTCCCTGCACAACTGTTATTCTAAAAACAGTATTGTCTTTACCATTGACTGAACCCAAAACCTTTCATGAGATTATACACGTTCTTGACACCTCTCTCTGTCCTTATGATAGCCTAAATTTAACACTAATTGTCTGCATAGATGAAAATGGAGTTCAGAATTTCAGAAATCATTCCCGGTTTATTAACTATATTTAAGAAATTATATTTTATCTCTATTGATAAAAGAATTGTTTAACACAAAAATTCAAAATTCGTTTTTATTTAAATATTTTTTGGACCATTTTTTATAATCACTTAATTTTGTTTATGCGGATCTGTAATGCCAACAGGGTTATTGTTAAAGTTTCAATTTAAGGTAAAAGCTATTACCTATTTATGTATGCATTTATAAATCATACTACATACTGCATGAACTTTAGTTAATGTCGGAAGGTTAGTTCAATTATGGTTTAAATTTAATGCAATAAATTCACTTTAACGTTGTTTCGGAACATTTTGGTTTATATATTACCCCAGGAAAACAATGACATCCTGAAATGTACATAATCAAACACGCCATACATTATCAGCACCCACTTTTAAATATTAAATACATACTGTTTTATTGATTGTAATATTTACAGTTTTATAATATCATGTTACAATGCGACAATACGGTAGATAACATGCTGAATTTCAATATTTTTCCGTGTAAAATTTTATAAATTACAAATAATTGTAAAGCCATTTTGAACTAATGAATTATTTAGAAGAAATATATTTATTTATGACAGTTGTCGGGATATTGCAACCGTTTAAATGCAAATATTTGTTATTTTTATCCCCATGCATCTATAAATACATTCGCTGAGAAATTTATTAGACATTTTGGTGATGTAATATTGTTATTTTAATGACTAAGTCTAAAGTGGCCAGTCTAGTATCAAATATCTGAGCTTTGAAGAGCATTTATTTTTTAAATGTTTGAAAATAATCCGTATTTTACAAGACTTTATCTATCTGATTGTATGGGACTTTTTAAAATAATATTTTTTTTTTTACATAACCGTATCAGTTGAGGTTCTTCAATGATCTGATAACTGCAATCATCCCCTTTTTTCTCTCAATTCTTATCACAGATACAAGGATCCAAGTTTTTTTTATGGCATACGTAATCGTTCCAAATCTAACGAGAAATATCTCAAAATTTTTGGAACTGAGAGGATTGGATTTAAATTATGGTAAAAGAATCAATGTACTAAATTTCATTATTAAATTTACTATATTTTGACTTGTCAATTAGTGTATTCAGATACTAAGTATTTTGGGCTTTGCGAAGAGCGTAGAATAACAAATGTTAAAATGCAAAATAACCGAATTTCCATATACATCAATTTTTTTATGGCCAACAAAATATTATTTTTAAAATTGGTGTGCAGAAAATCTTTTATATAGACAAATACTAAATTCCATCATTTTATTTGTTACAAATTAATTTGTAGTATAAATATTTTATTTATAAAAATTGATGATAACGTAAGTAAAGCTCATCTAAATCTAGAAAATTAAAAGCTTTTTTAATTCACACATCTAAATGTGAACAATTTTCAGCAAAATACATATAATTAATTATAAAAAATTACATATAAAACTATTTAATTTTTATTAAATTTATTTATTTAAAATTTAATTAGATTTTAGAGGAATTATTTTTGAACTAAGGGGAATTGTAATTTTTATATAATATAGCATCGAGGTTTGTTGATAGTAACCTATATACTCCAAATTTTATTTTAATAAATAGGTGCAAAATGTCCCCACGTATTTTCATATGATTTCAGAAATAGATATTTTTATTTTATATGGTATTTATTTTTTTAATCTTCAGTTTTAGTATTAGTTTATTTCATCGAAATATATATTTACATTAAAAAAAAATAATCGTAATATTTTAGCAATATTTGTGAACTTAATTCATTTTGAAACCACGACTCAACAGTATGGTAGTGTCACTCTCCAACCGCATCATTTCTCTATTATATATATTTATGAATCCCCAAAGGATTACCCTCGATAGAGGCTGTTTTAATAGAAAATTAAATAATTCGATTTTTAAATTGTTTTAGATTAAATTGCGATCTAACATAATACTCTATTTATCAATTACGAAAAATTTTACCAAATTCCTTTACTAGTAATGGGGAAAATAAAACTATGTTGAAATTAAATGTCTTAAAATCATGTGGTAATTTATCCCAAAGAATATTTATATTAGAATAAAAATCATCATCCTCTTTTTGCAAGATTCAGAATGGTTACGAAGATTAGTGAACTTGGATTATTTTTAAACCGTGACTTACAGTATGGTTCCAAACACTCTCCAACCGCATCGTTTCACCAGAGAGACAACGCTCGTACTGAAGAGAAGCCAGCAAGTCTGGGGGACGTGTTGACTAGATAAAGATTTTCCACCGAACGGCGAGTTGACCTTGTCAAGGGCAAACTGTTGCTTGTTACGTAAGAGCGCAGGCAGCCCGCTAGTGATAATGTTCTTGTTAATTGTTTATGTAAGCAATTAACAGTTATTAGCCAACGTTCAGGTAGCCTCAGATAATTGCAACTCTTACGGCCGATGCTCAGATACGCTTACATCTTAATGACAATACGCTTTGTTAAGTAATGATGCGCCTCTTAAGATAGTGACAATCTTTAATCCAATTCTCTATCAATAACTGACAAATTTAATGGTTGCTAACCCTTTAAGAGTGTTGAGTGCTCAGTTGCTATGCTAAAAGGTTCTGATAATTATTAAATATCTCATCAGCCATGGATAGACCCTGTAAGATCTACAAACTCTCCTAGCGTTTCTCACCCTCAATTAGGGAAAAAACTTGGCGGTTGAGCGTGACCTCGAACGAATCAAGTCACTGCACAACCGTTGTCATAGAAACAGTACAGTCTATACCGTATACTAATCCCAAGGCCATTCATGGGTTGTAGTGATACAGTATTTTTTTAAAACCATTTTTGAGGATAAGCTGTCAGAAGCAACACGCAATTTTTTCTGTGGTGATAAAATGGATATTAGTCCTAGCAATCAGTATCTATCTATATTTAATATATATTTTTCAACTACAATACGTTTTGATCAAATTAGATAGGTATGTTTCAGCAATAATAAGGCAGGCTCCGTAGGTTCCATCTATAGCTGTTAATCTATCGCAGACAGATTTGAACCCGTTATTTTCATCACAGCAACCCAGCGCTCTAAACACCCTAAAATGAATAAAAGCTTTTCACAGGAAAATCAGGATGGTCTGTACTAACCTTACCGTCACTTTAGTGACATCCGTACTATAGGCTCGAGTTCTTTTGTTCATTATTGATTCATTTGTTTAATATATTATTATAGTTATAGCTGTTATTGCCTAGATGCGTTTAATGCCACTCAGTGTAGCTACGGAAATCAAAACGAAAAGTATGAAATGTTAACAAAACATAAGAATATTAACTTACAGTTGTCATAAAAAAAGCTGTCAAAGCCATCGATGATTTATTATCACGTTTTAGTGGAAAAGGTTGAGGCGCACTCAATGAATTCTCAGAGAATCGCTCATTTAGTTGAGGTTGAACGAATAGCTTTACACTGACTGAACACGTCCTGCGAACTGATGCGTAATTTCGTGTCATGATTTCAAAGGCATTGAATCCAATAAAAACAACTGAGTGGATGTGAACAGCAATCCAATGATCAAAAGCTTGTATTGTAAAAGCATACTGGTTATCCCAAACCTTGATCATGCACAAGAGAAGGGGTATTTTTAAAAAGTGGGAGACAAAGAATAAGGTACTACAAAGACTCTCTGTTTCCTTGAAAGATGTGGCTTAGGATTTTCTAAGTAATGTGCCATTATTTTTTGGGATGAGTTAATGGAAAAAAGCACATGTTGGAACATGAATGTCGATAAATGGTGAGAGAAACGCTGATACGATATCATCATCGGGAGCCGCTGAATGGAAGAGAAGGGAGAGAGATGCTGACTAGTGATTGGCGAGTCCGCTCTTTGCAGGTGATTCACTCACCGCGAAGAGAAAGCCGCCATTTTCTAATTCCCAGATTCACTAACGGAACTACGGCATGATCGGGAATTTGGATTCGTCGAAATCGCGATTCACCGAATAGAACAACAAATTGTTCTTTTCCATATCTCATCGATCTCTCGCAGTGTAAGCACTTTAATCAGTTAAATATCCAATTCTAGTAGTGAAATAAAGAAGCTATTTCAAAAATAGCCCGCCAGGTGGCCCTTGGATTTTTTAAAGGAAGTAAAACATCCTTGGTTCAGCTATCCTTCGGAAGGAACGTTAAACGGGGGACCCGATCCTATACGATGACAGGGACTCGTTAAAAATCGCTATTCTAATTAAATCTGGATTGGCACAACTTAGAGCTCTCACTGTAGCATCGTCCGATTAGCCATAAAGTGAAGTTCAATAAACAAACAAAAAACAACTCTGAATTTTCTAGAACACTTCCTAATTTAATGATTACAATTGTTATTAAAACGTTTCCTGAATACACTACTAAAACCTATGGGGTTCAGTACATGGTAGAGACTGTACTATTGGAAAGTGATTTATGTTTGAGTTACGTCGCTGTTCTTTTGAAGGAGCGGTATTTACTTTATATTAATTCTTCAGAAAGATTATTCTTTGCACTTATTTTGTTTAGCACATTCAAAAAAGGGAGTGCAAAAAAATGAATACTGAGTAACAAATCAAATAAAAATATAAGTTCAAATATTAAAAAAAAAAAAAATGCACAGCTAAATGTACTATAAAGAGTAACAAGGTAGTAACCGAACTGTTAACGAGTTAATGACTGTGTAAGAAGTGATCTGTCCTTGATCACGCTCAACCGCCAGATTCTACCCCCTTACTTTGGTACCCACTTTATAAAGGATGAGCCCCAGGAGGGTTCTAGATCCCACTGGGTCCATCTCCGGCCGCTAACAGATTAACTAAAAGTCTGACAGCGAGCTGGATTTGAGGCCAGGACCTTCAGCACGGCAACTCAGCGCTCTACCATTGATCCACTCCACTCCTTTGGAACGGAAAAGTTTAGTGAAATGAGAAAGAATTATATCACAGGATACTCCAAGTTATGTTTTTATTTCGGAATGAGCAGATCAACTGCAGTTTCTTTTTGGAGATATTTTGGGAACACGTTTTAGGATACGAATAAACTAAACATCTTTAATTCAAAATGATCCATTTTAGAGTCATAAAAATAACATCATTAAATTATGTTATTATATACCATAATAATATTCCTATAGTTGTGAGTTTTGATTGCAGAGGTAGTTTATGGTTTTGTCCTAGTAGGTAAAATATATAAGAGCCCTTCGTTGAATTCTGGACACATTACTCTTTAGGCACATCACGCCTGAAACTTGGAGTCATATTCTCCTAAAGCCTATTCACCGCGCTATCTCCTTACGATGAACTGAATTCAAGGTAATGTTAGATTGTATCCTGCTGGCTTGTAATGTGATGCAGCCTTCAAGTGAAGGTATTTGAGAAAATGATAAATTAAGCAGTAAACATTTCTGATGCCTCTATTGATTCTTAAACTTTCAACTACGGCAGAAAGGTAGAGTGTCGGTTTTACGATCTTATCACCTGTAATATTTCGAACATAAGTGCATAGCACATAAATCAAGAGAATTTACGAGTGCAAGGAGCAATTTTTCGCCTCCGAATTAGCATCCCGTCAGAATACATTTGCAGCCGGTGAGATCTGCCTTTCGAAATGTATTTTTGAGCGCATGCGCAGCATAAATAATACATTCATCCTGACTATGCCTTGTTTTCCTCAACGCCACATCACTTCATCCCAATGTAACATGGCGACGTGAAAGTTGTCGCTCCCCTTCCGATTCTTTGAAATAATCGATTTATCTCTATTTTGGATCTAATCGATGTGGAAGTGAACGATATGGCACATTCGTTTCGGTTCTTGTTTCCTCTTTATTTGTGCTCTATCTTTCCGAAAAACGGAAACGAGAAAACATTTCATTGTTTATTTATTTTTTATTCTCGCACGATTTATCTAATTTGTCTAGACACAAAACCTATAAAATAATCAGTCAGTTACATTTTTCACTGAGCAGCAACTCCTATTGGCCCTGAAGATGACCTACAAAGTAGGTCGAAACGTCGGCACTTATAATAAGTTTCACTTATTTGCTGTGTTTCTTGACTGCACCCCCAACTATTTACATCCTATTATAGGGTCATTAATCTTAAGCCCGGTCTTTGTGAGTAGGAAACGTAGGCTGAAATACCTAACATGAGGGGGAGGGACAGGACAGGCACAAACAAAAAATAAGTTTCCACTTATTTGTGTGTATATTTTGACTTCACCCCCCAACAATTCCATCCTCCTATAAAATAATATTCTTTTGAAACTTAATAACGCTTATTCAAGAGAACAGCGACATAACTCAAAATTTGGCATTTTCAGTTAACTGGTATTGATTGAAGAACGGCATTTCTGATATTCCATTTTCAAAATTTAAATAATGACACAAGCTAAAATAAAAATAGTTTCAAGCTTTTAAAAATTTTCTAATGGTCAATAAAACAATTTCATTACAATATGAATGCTTAGCTTTGTCAATACCAAAATTTTTAAATATTATAACTCACATTAAACTTTCGAATACCTCTACTAAAAAATTAGATTTTTCTAGTTTTAACGTTGTTCTATTGAAGGAGAAATATATTAATAAGAAACCACCTGCAACCTAAAATTGTCCGAATTGTTCGTAGTTAATATTTAGTTTTAAATTAAAAAAAAGGGAACTATGTTAAAAAGATACCAGTTTTATAAAATATATTGTAATATAACAACCCTTATAAACTTATCTCATGATCATTCGTAAATAAAATTATTTGTTTCAATTGGCGATATATTATTAATTGCCATAAAAATGTCAAATGATTAAAAAAGGTAATTGCTAAATTAATAAAGATTAGCTTAAAAAACCTTATTACGTGAGCCCGCTATCTTATCAAAGTAGCTGATTAAGAATAACATTTTGAAACTTACCAACCTCAATAATTGCAACAACTTACCTGCTGAATATTTATTGAGCTAATAATACCTTAATGGACTTCACTGCAAGTTCGTCATTTTACGTAACGTTCGAGAAGTGAATTAAAAACCCCACTTCGTCCCATTCTGCTAACAACTCCGAAAAAGGCAATACGTTTCTATGCCCTTGGAGTACTTCAATCCTTTCCCATTCTTCAAAACTGGTAAGGTAATAATATTTTTTTATTTTATTAATATTCTTATAGTCACGATTTGAAAATATTTATACTGCACAACAATAAATAAATTATGAAAATGCATTACTTCGTTGTCTAGGAAATATTATAGGAGGAATGTGGATTGAAGAAACTCCGCTATTACTTGAATCATTCTTTTTACATATGCAAAAATATTGAAATTTTCGTTTAATTGCTAACAATTTTTAATAAAAAAAGGTCCTTATGACTATATAGGTTTGGCTTTTCTTAAGTCTATGAAAAATATTTAGAAGAGTGCCCTGAAGAAGGTTTAAAAATTAAGTTGAAACGTTGGTACAAATAAAATGTCTAATTTATTTTGCCTATATTTTTTTTACTGCACGCCCTGACCATTTTACTCACTTCCACGAAATATCTAGTAAACTATACTCGCATGAATAATAAAAATTAGTTTAGCAACACTTAAATCAATACCCGCGGATTTTCGCTACTATCTCTGAATCACGTCCAACAGATCTGATTTTTCGGGGATTTTAAAAAGCTAAAGGACGGTGGAAATTATTAAAAATATATGGCGATATTGGATTAGCAAGATATTTTAATCCTGTACTACCAAAACTTTGAAGGGTCTTGGACTAAGTGCATGGTAGAGACTTTACTCTGCCTAATTAAACGGTTGTACAGGGAGATTTGACCGGGCTCCCGCGCAATCGCCAGGTTTTCAATCAGTTATACATCGATAAAATATAACTTGCCCATTATAGGTAATGCATGGTAGATGTTTTATGGTCCGTGAAAAATTGGCCTCTAGTAAAGGGGTTCGGGGTTCAACGCCGGCAGACCAAAGATAGTCAATGGAGCTTATCTCCGTCCTGTAGAGCCAAGTTCTACATGGTCGGGTCCATTCAGCCTCTTTGGTCTCCACGGCCTGTTAAATAGTTCATTAAAATAGTTTTTAAAGCTGTGCTAATAATAAATAATCACACAGTATGTGGAATTTAATTATTTAAATTAAATTGTTTGTATTTAAAACTAACGTATCCTTTAAAAAAATTCTAGGAGTTCCTTCTTTTTAAAATATTTTCATATGGAACGATGATTTCAACAACTTTGTAAATTAAGGGTTAGTAAACCGAAACTAGAGTTACTTTGCATGTTGCGCTATGTGTATATAATATATAATATAATGTGTATATAATAAGAAACGTATTCTTGGATACTGAAATGACATTTATTCCACCTGCCCTCTGAACAAGTCGCTCCTTTAACAGGACAACGCCGTAACTCAAAAAACCTAATTTTTAATTTAACAGAGGTATTTGAAAGTTCCATGTGAGTTAAACAAAAATATTGGGTATTGGTAAATCAAATCATTCATATTGTAATGATGGTATTGAAATTCTTTTATTAACCGTTAGAAAAATTTTTAAAGCTTGAAAAATTTTTGATTTTAATTATTGTCATCATTCCCATACAACTTCAAGTTCAAACCCGGTGAAACTCAATATAAGACTTTTTTTTAAAATAAAGCATGTTGGAAATAAAATTTCGGATATAGCTTTCCTGAATTAAAAAGCGTCAGCCAATACAATTGCTACTTAAGGATAAACTAAAAAAATTCCATATTATTTGAATTATGTCGTTGTTATTTTGAAGGAGCGATATATTTCAATATAATTATAATTTGGATGGGGAGCATGAGAAAACTGGACTGAAGTATAATTCATTAATGATGGTATAATAAATAAATAAATCATTAATGCTATAATAAATTATAAATTCATTAATGAATTTTTGGAGCGCGAAATTATGAATTTTTATTATTGGTAATTTAGGAAGTGGAATCGGGGTATCTTCAGATAATGCCCCTAAAACATGGCGTAGTTGAGTTTCCATGGCCAGAGTTAAAGCTGCTGAGAAATCCCTCGGCGTCATTTAACACGAAGCTTGAATACGATTCCCCTGAATCGCTAGGACTTCTTTTCTTCAACCCGGTGATGCTTCTCAATGTCTCTGGGCTATTCTTCCTTCGCTTTTTGTTAAGCTTTTTTTTTCGGGGGATCGACTTCTTTCAGAGGAATACTATTGAGCGGGACTCCCATACTGTAGAGATTGCTACGTTCGCTACAAGATTGCTTCTGTATCCACACCTTGTATACTATATCCAACAACATAGAAATGGTCAACTAAATTGTAAATTTTTATCAAAAAGTTTAATATTTAATTTTTTAAACGGATACATTTATATTTATTCATATATTATGAACCACTTGCGGTCATTGGCAATAAATTAATGCTATATTAAAGCCGTTTTTAATTTTTTTTTTCCAGGTTATTTATGAATTTATTTTAATATGTTCCACCCTAGCAGGAAATCCAGATAAAAATAATGTATATTACTCTATTAAAATTAATCTATTTCATTTTTTAATATTAGTACTAGAACATTATCAAAACTACCATCTAATTTTTAAGCTGTATTTTTATCTTTAGAATTAAAAAATTAACAATAACTCGAAATCAGCTTTGTCTATGTTTTTAGTAGCTTGCTTTTTGATTTCATGAAAATTATATTATTTTTATTTGTCAAATTGTCTTACATTGTAAATAAAAAAAAAAACGACCCATGAAGGGACTTCAAGGCTTTCAGTAAGAGGTAGAGACTGTATTGTTTCTACGACAACGGTTGTGCAGGTTGGTGATTTGTCCGTGATCATGCTTAAATCCTATTAAAGGTTAATTCTATAGAGGCTGGGTGACCCCTAGCATAGTCTCCAGATCCCCAAGATCCATCCCCCGCTATTAACAGATTAAATAAATCTGCCACAGCTGGATTTTTTTTTAATATTAAATCAAACAATCAAATTTTAATGTTTTAGAACTTTTTTTAAAAATTTAATGTGTTTTAACACCTATCAAATTTAAATGTTTTAAGTTTTAATATTTTCAAGTAAATAGTTTTTATTTATTTACTATTGTTATTAGAAGGTATTTATTTTTCAAAATTATTTTATGCCTGAAGATAAAAACAAACAAACAATACTTTATCTCATATACGACTTAAAATAATTACAATTTGATTTAACTGAAAAAGTTCTCTATTATTTATGCAGGTTAAATTCCTTAAAAATTGTTGGCGAATTTCGACTGCTTTTATTTCCACCAATAAAAAAAACTTGATAACCGGAGTAAAAAATCCTTGCAGCTGGGAAATTTCCACTATATCATCATTGGTATTTCGTTTATACTAATCTGTTACAACGTTTATATTTAGTTAGTGGTTATAATCTTAAATTAAAAGATTTTTTTTATACACTTAATAAAGTATAAACATTTTTGGATCAATCATGGATCATAGATAACGTGTCAAGAAAGTACATTGAAATATACTTTTGGGTTGTGTCATATACAATAATAACATGTGAATTCTTCTTATATTTGAAATCTACATAAAACCATGAAAAAAAATCTATCAAAAAAGACGGAAATCATTAAAAAATCGTTCAGAAACGGTTGTACAGGGTGATTTTTCCCTATTAAAGTTACCCAATACATTTAGGATGTGTGAGCCCCGAGAGGATCAGGAGGTTTCATAGGGTCCATCTTTGGCTGTTAACAGATTATATAATTTATCTGCCGGGAGATGAAAAATATTACAAAATAAATTTATATTAATCAATTAAATTTAAAATGCGATGGGATATGATTGAGGAAGATAACTGCGCGATTTGAAATTATAGCCTCTAGTTAACTTAATTAATCCATACGATTTTACTTTTTTTAATTAGAGTTAAACCCAGTTTTTAAAAAGGTTTATAAGAACAGATAAATAGCTGAGGATATCTACTTACAAACAGGATCTGTCGCAGGCTGACCCAGTATTGCAATATATAATAATAATTAAAATTTAAAAAAATGACTGCACCCTGACGATTTATTTCATCAGAAAATCTGTCGTAATTTTTATTATATAAGAGGAAGTATCGACCCAGGCATGTGTGAAATTAAATGTGAGAATAACAAATATAGAAGTACGGTCAATTGTACAAAGAGAGAAGTAAAAATTAAAAAGGAAAACTTAAATTAATATTTTTACAAATTTTTGCTTTTTATTTCATTGCTTTTTCTGTTATTTATATTTTTATTCTTATTTGGGTCCTTAAAATAACTTTTTCTATATGTTTTAAATAATATACCATTTTATTTTTATTATTTATTTCAGTCTTCTGCGCACATATACATATATTTCTTATTTTTTTATGATTTAACTTAATTCGTCTAAACATGTTTGGGTCGAAAAATCTGTTGAATTTTTTTTTTTTTAATTCTGACTAATTTTCAGGAGTTTGTATTAAAAAAGCATTGCATAAAATAAAGAACTAGCATTTTTCACTCCCTTTCAAATTGTTTATTTCCTTGACTTGAAGAAATAACACATATTGTAAAATTATTTTCTAGCTTAGAAGATTTCCAGGATATTTTAGATTTAGTACTATTTTTCCTAGTTTAACAACTAACTATGCCCAACGTCGGGGGTTCGCAGCACGGTAGGTGGCCCTAAGATTTTTTAAAGGGAAAAAATCCTTTATTCCGTTCTTTGGAAGGGAAGTAAAATGGACAACCTATAGATGTCACGTAGTCGTTCTTCTTTATCATATTAAACCTGGATAGGCAAAATTTAGAGCTCCCACCGAAGCATTGTCCGATTAGCCATAGCAGCATAAAGTGACGTTAAATGGATCAACAAACAAATATCCACGATCTCTTCGCCAAATTAAAAGAAATTATCATTGTCTCATTTCTGAAAGGATTTACCTTTGGATTTACAAATTATTCTACTATAGAAATACTTCCTTCGTCCAGTTTTATTCTTCATATGCAACCGCCCGTATGTAATGCAAGACCTATACACGCCTTATCTTCGCAGAGTAATGAATGTTAGGAATTGACATTCCCTAACTCCACTTGATAGACCGGCAAAGTGCTTTTTGGAAAGATTGCCTCAAGTTTGACCTTAAGCAGACATGTCCGAGTGTCAAGGTAGTTCTTGGAGCTGGCCGAAGACACCCCAGGTGTGGAGTACAGAGCTAACGGTACCCCGGCAGAGGTGTTTACGGGAATACGTGAGTAGTGACCCCGTCCTTGCACTGACCTTGGGGTTACTGCCCTCAGCTACTCTCTCCGCATTCCGTATCTTTACTATCTCTGTATTTTCTTTGTCTTCGTCTGTCTCTATGTCTCTCTTCTAGTTTGTGCTATTCTGTTATCTTCCCTTATGTGTTTTAGTCCATGAAAAAGACATATTTACGAACGCACTTTCATCTTAGCTAATAAAAAAAACGTTTTTTCGTCAATTTAAAAATAGTCATGAAGACTGCCGACAGAAGAGAAAACTCAAAACTTTGGAATAATTGTGTTCTATTTTGAATTTCTAAATCAATTATAGTCTGAATTATTTAAATTTCATAATTTTTAAATTGAAATTATTACCATCTAGTGGCACTCCGAGTACGAATTATAAACATTTTCAAGTAGTTTATTAATCAAAACATATGATAAGAGTTTAACTAATATTAACTTAAAACATTAATAGCTATTGATGTGTTATTAATTAGTATGAATTCCATAGCTATTAAACAACCTTTTCATTAAATATAATTACTGTAAATTTTAAACTGTAAAATGGTAAAATTTAAACTAAAGTGGATTTAAACAAATTGTATAGCTCATACACAGGCCGCTACGCGTCGCCAATCTTGTGCAATACGTCACGAGCATGTCGGTGATTTTTCTCCTACTAAAAATCGTTCAACGGCGCTAAAGAAAATTTTCAACTAAAACATAAAAAAAATAAAAAACAGTATAAAAAGATCGAAATCCGTTCTCTTCACAACCCCGTCTGATTTGGATACAACCCCTGGTAGCTCAGGGTGTTAGTCTAGTGGCTTAGGGCACTGCTACGGAGAAGCAGACGACGCGGGTTCGAATCCCGGCCATGGCAAATCTTTTCTCTTCAAAACAAAAATATTTAAAAACTTAACGTTTGCCCATAAGTTTAAATGAATTCAAAAGACAGACTCTTAAATATCTCGATACATAAAAAAATGTACCTATCTAACAATCAAAAATTCATGTCATATTCCTATTGTAATCATTCAGGTATGTTCGCTTACTGACATGTGGTCCTGTAAAATATGTTCGACAGCCATATTCAGCGAATAATGTTCGTAAACAATTTTGTTGGAAATTCACAAGTATTGATGTAAAAGTTTAGAACGGCCCATTCGTGGCCGATTTATCATTCATTCTGCACGCAAAAAATACTTCAATTTTCATTCACTACACCCAAGGGATGTTTTTCAGTTTTCCAAATATTTCATGTATTAATTTTGAGTTCATGTATTACTATTTTGATTTATACACTCTTATTTAATTTTTAACAGTCCTGTTCTTATCTTATTGAAACACTTCTCTGTTGTGACAACATTAGATTTAATATATTTTGAAAGGTTTGACATGATAAATCTTGAAAAAGGTTGAAAACGGTCGGGGAGCGCAGTCAATAAATTTGTTAGGCTTAATTATTGACGAGTACCTGTTGAAGATAAGAGAAATATTATACAAGAAATTAGCCTCGATTATATGTATCGTATTGATGATAGTTTAGCATTAAAATTCTAAAATGCCCAGAAAGTACTTATTGAGTCGATGTTTTTCAAATCAACGCATCAATTAGACAAAAAAAATATTTTTCGCATAAATGCAGCTCTTACCACTAAAAATTATCTTTAAAAACTATTCACTGGAATGCTAAACTGTTTGTCATGACGGTTCAACATAATGTCAACACAAATGTAATGCATGGAGTGTGAAAAGAACACATTTTTCGTTTTTGATCTAGAGTGTTTGCTTTAGAATCCATAATTGATATAAAAGTCATCTATTAGACAAAGAAACAATATTCAATCACATATATAAAATACAATTGATGATATGCATAGATTGTAATTGAACCATGAAACAATTTCTTCACACTCTTAAAAAGAGGTGTTTTTCACTTTCGATACTTTTCATGTGCATGGACATTATATTCACTTATATTATCCAGCGGGATGATATAAGAGCGAGCAAGCTCAGAAACAACGCTGAATTACTGAGCTATAGTAACCGGGTTCGAAAAAGGCTGTAGCAAATCAATTATTTATTATGTTAATATGTTAAGCCGTAGATCGATCCAGTGTGATTTGGACACCCTACCGGGGTTCGCCATATAAACCGATAATTGTGGGAAAAGCCTGGAAGTTGAGCGTGATATTGTCTACCTCCCTACACTAGCGTTGGTTGAGTAGTAGTAGGGTCTCTACCAAGTATTGAATCCAAGACCCTTAATGGATCATGGGATAAAGTGATACAGGATACATTATTTGGAAAACTGTATAATGTTCGTTCCTTATTACTTGGCGTGCAGCATCAATCCAAATATGTAACAGGTGTGCAATATTCCCACTCCGCTAGTCAAAGAAAATCAAATACTATTTCTTATTGTGCGTTAATCCCCCCCCCCCTCAGCTGAGAGAGTAAATTGTAACAACAAACTCTGTAACCACAAAAATCCGTTACCTCCCTTCCTCTACAATCCTCGATCCTTTTCCTCTAAGACTCTGAACTTACACATATTTTAATTTGTTAAAATTCCATACATAAATTCAGATCACTCTGAACGGTCAAATCTATATCAAACCTACTGATAACATATAAATGTATGTTTACAAATAATGTAGACATTTTATATGATTGTTTGATCTTCATGTATCCAAAAGATTTTTTTCTAACAGTGAAGGTATTTCCAAGTTTACGTAAAAAAAAAATTGTACAATAATAAACCCATTAATGCGTAACAAACTTTTCACTGATCCTAAAAATTAAATTAAAAATTAGTAACAAATGAAATAAAATAAATTATAATAATTATAATGACGTAAGTCAACTAGATCCAAATTAAAATAATGTTCAAAGAACATTCTTCCCCTCGTATACTTCGCAAAAATGCGAGAACGCGGGGACTTAACATCAGTGAAAAGAAAAGATATGGCCACGAAGCAACGACCGAGAAGCGTGCTTTATTAGGGCCCAGGATAGCTCACATGGTAGAGTCCCAGACTAGTGATCTGGAAGACCCGTGTTCGAGTCCCGGTCCTGAACATATCTTTTCTTTTCAAATAAAAATATTTAAAAATTAGTAACAACTAAAATAAAATAAATTATTTAAAAATTTATATTTTAGTAGATTTTGAATTTTAACAATAAATTGTTCAGGGCTTTGTTTTATTTACCTTCATAGTCTGATGAAAATTTTGTTCCTGTATACATATACAAATTTTCCAACATTCTCTCAAAATCCCCTCAAAGAATTGCTATTTTATCAAGTAACTAATCATGCGAATATGAAGTCAAATTTCAAAAAGTTTACTTATTATAATGTAAAAGGTAATTATAAAAAATTATCTTTGCCAATTAATTGAATTATATTATAAAAAAGCCAATACATAGTGAACACATAGTGCTGCGTTTGATTAAGATTGCAACATTTCGGATTTTTTTTAGGTAACCTTATTGCTAATTTTTTTTTTTTTAAATTGTCTTGAAAACGAAGTGATAATATTTCTGAAATTAAAGATTTTAATCAATGGAGGAGCATGGATGGGAGTTTTTTTTTTGTTTTTTTTAACTGCTGTCTACCCGCGCCTAAATCTCAAATATTTGCAAAACTGGTTAAAAATGATTAATTTAATAATTTATTTCAAATTATATTATTATATTTTTTTAAGTAACATCATATTATCTAATTTTTATTACTTCATACATCTTCGTTTTATATCCAAGATATAGCACCTTCGGCCATCTATAAAACAGCCGAAATGTTGGAACTTAGTATATTTATTTCATTCGTCCGTTCCTCGATATATTTTTAATTCAATTAAATCAGATTCCATTGATTAATCTTTTATTCTGTTACATTCCGGTTTTATTGCTAAAGTTTCAATTTAGTATATCAAATTTTATCATAATTTTTTTGCAGGCATTTTCTTGAAGCATTTTAATTTTTGTTTTTTTATTTTTTTCTAATAATTTGATTTAATTTAATTATTAGTTTTGTTTAAAAGTTTTATATTTATTTTTATTTATAAATTTTTATATATATTTTTAGTTTTATAAAATATATAATTTAGGTTTTTTTATAATTTGATTTAATTTAATTATTAGTTTTGTTTAGAAGTTTTACATTTATAAATTTTAAAATATCCTTTTTTTGTTTTATTAAATTTGTAGTTTAATAAAATATATAATTTAGTTTTTTTTAATATTTTGATTTAATTTAATTATCAGTTTTGTTTAGAAGATTTATATCTATTTTTATTTACAAATTTTAAAATACATCTCCCCCATTTTAAGTGCTGATACGACTTTATTGGAAACTTTATAAGAGACCTACCTAACTGGCGAAGAGCTCGGTGAACACTAGAAAATGGTCACTGATGAGGGAGAGGATGGGATTGGAGGCCGGTGGAAAAAGTGGGGCCCGGGGCGGCGCAGGTCCGATCCGCCCACTGGCGTTCTGCCCAAGAGTGTGCTATCGCGGTTCATTAAACTCCTCTAGTGGGGGAGGATTAAAATTAAATCGAATTAGAATTAAGGAGCTAACTCAGGACATGAAAGACCTGTAGAAGTACGTATAGTCGAAGAAGTATGGTGTAAAAACAGAAGGTTGCGAGGCACTTCAATAGTAGAGCACTGAGTTGCCGTGCCGGAGGTCCCGAGTTCAAACCTGGCAGATACTTTATTTAACCTGTCAACAACCGGTGATTGGTACCTCTGGGCTCACCCAGCCACTTAAAGTAGGTACCTTAAATTGGGGTAAAACGTGATCTAGGACAAATCACCTCCTTGCACCAACCTTGTCTACTCGTATGTGATAAAAGCTATATTACCTCAAAGCTTTTGACTGACATTGGAGCATAATTAAACCTTTCGTAAAAGTTTTCAGTCGGTTCAAGATCAAATGACCTCCGTTAAGAAAGGTCGACAACTTAGATTGTCATTATAAGGGGGGGGGTTTATTGTCATTAATTAATGATTCTCTGTCTGTGGTTTCGTTTTATGTTTCAATCCTATTAAGAAATCATAGATATCAGATTTACTTCAAATTCAAAACAGGATTAAAACAAAAAATTAATGCACGTTACCATGTACATAGCCTAAATATTGTATTAGAATTAGAAATATAAATATAAATCTCATATGCAGGTTTATAATAATTACATTATTAAATATACCACAGGTTGGAAGAAGTGTAGATGAAATAAACTAATAATTTAGTAGCTATTTATTTATTCTATCACCTTATTTTTTACAGTTCAGTAGTTAAACGTGTAAAACCTAGGATAACTGATTTCGTAATTTTTAGTTTAAAATTTTATTAAGAAAACTTTAATGTGCTACTACACAGATATTTTATCAATGATGTTAAAATTCTGATTTTATCCAAAATGATCCCAGAAATTTTCACTTCATTTCTGTGAGTAATGACCAGATTTTGTTGTAGATTCATCATTGGGATATTACTGATTTTTAAAAAAATTGAATTATTACAGTCCTTCTTAAATTAAAAACACTAAAAGAAATACTTGGTGCAAAATCCTGTCCTTTGTGATTCACAAACTTTCGATATCCAACATCAAACTTGTATGAATAAATTGTCCCTCTGTAATTCCCGACGATTAAACAGATTAGACATGAGTGGCGCCACGGTTTCCAGAATGGCGACAACTCCATATCTCATCCAAGTCCTTCAGGAATCTGAAGAAGTGCTGAAAGGACAGAGAACTCTGAGGCCATAAACTTGCTAGGATATTGGACGTGTCCTCTTCCACGGTTGGTCGTCTTAAATCTCCTCAATGTCTTCTCGATCCTGTTCTCCTTGCGAAGAATGCGAAATGTGGATATACTTTCCCTCATTATCTTGTTAATAGAGTTCCATATAATTTATTGCCGAGAAGCTAACATAATTTCGTTTTATATCCGTTTGGTTGATGGAGTGAGATGTGCTGGTTTCTATTAGCTATTCTGAATCTCATAATATTCACATTTATGTAAAAGAAAAAAAAAAAGACAATATGAGATCCGGAATCTGTTCTCCTAATGCCTTCTTGTTATTCTTTCCTTCAGATGACTGTTACAGATAAGACTCTTGGCGCTAATCCTTTCGTCCTAATGGCTTTAATTATGTATATTTGCTAATTATTTATATTTAAGTTAAAGTTAAATTATATGTAACATTGCGAGCTCTTTAATACCAACCGCCGTATCATTACTTTAGCACCCGTCAAGTGAAATTATAAAAAACATATTGAAACATAGTTGGGTCTTCATCTAGAGGAAGTTATTCATTAAAAAAAAAAAAAAAAAAAAAAAAAAAAAAAAATATATATATATATATATATATGTATATATTATAAGCTGCTCATAACATAATTTGTAGCGGAGAGTGTATCTTCATCGGAAAAGGAATGTCAAGATGCGTTTAAGACAGCGTTAGAAAAAACTGTACACGTTTTCCCAACCATTATTCTTCCTGCCTCCCAAAAGGGACAAAAAAAAAAACCACTAATAGGCCTTTTTTGCTTCGCTGTACATCAATAGAAGACATCAGCCAGTTTTTTTGTGTTTGATAGCTATTTTTATTAATGATTTTTTTTTATTGCCGATTTCATAACATTTTATTAAAAGGTTTTATTGTTACGATACGAAAAACTAGTGTTCAAATAGTCATGTTCAATATATGTTTGAGCCAATTTAAAATTGTAAAATAAATACAATTATTTTTATTAATTATTAATTATTTTTTATTAATATCCAGCAATTTGATGGGAAGGGGAACTCCGCGCATGCGCACCGTGCGCCTATGGGCATTAGACGTTTTATATACGCGCCTTGGTATTGTAGTTTGAAACATCGCAGAGTTTAGTCGAAAAAGTGATGTTTTGTAAATTGTTTTGTATAGATGGTCGTGGAAGATTGGTATAATTACAGGAAATCGGAGAGCACGAAAGAAGTTGGACGTATCAACGTGCAGGTAAACGGATTGATTCCTCAAGTTTTCCTTCTAATCATTTTCTATCCCATCCCAAAAACCCCCTTTTACCTGCAGAGAGACCGCCCAGCGACTTTTCCAACAGAGGGTAAGTAGGAAATTTATTATTGTCTTTTTTTGTTCTTTTTCTTTGATTTCCATGTTCGTCGTAGTAAATAATACAGTCCACTGCTTTAGTCGCTATCAGAAATTTTACCGCCGATTGAATCGCGTAAACATTGGTCCATCACAGGCACGGATAATTTTATTTTCATGGTTGTAGAAGATCAATTAGTGGTAAAATTTGTTATTCGTAGGTGCGTCGTTGGAAAGTTTTTACCGGTTTAGAACGGGATTAAGCAAGTTCGTTGTTGAGTATACGGTCTAGTATGATTATACTTAGAAATAATCCTTAGAAAGAATTGTTTTCGGTAAAGAGATGTTTCACAAATGTTTATTGTTAACGAATTATAACGGCTTGTGATTTGTTGTAACTGTTGAAATTATAACGGTTAATAATTTGTTGTAACGGTTAATATTATAGCAGTTACTATTAGCGGTTAATAGTTATAACGTTAAATTTATTACTATAAAGGTTAAAATTTTATTTTATTTTGATTTACAAATTTAGCAATTATGGATGATACGAAAGCGGAACGGTTACTGAAAATCTTAAATAAAAAGAAGGAAATTTTATTCGAAAGAGTTCAGAGAATATTTGATTTATCGAAAAAATGTACCGAAGCAAAAGGTGCGGCGAGTTTTAAATTATCTTATCCATTATTAGATAAGACATTACGAGAATTTGATGAACTCGAAATGAGAATTAATGAAATTTCTCTAGAATTCGTAGAAGATTTCGAACCGACATTCACGAAATCGATATTCGAGATGGTCGAACAGATTGAGGGGGTAGCCAACATTGTTATGCACCCGAAGTCGGATGGCTCAGACAAAGGGAATTCGGGCGTTCAAGCGACAGTTGCGGGCAAAACTAACGCGGCACGTTTACGTACGATCGAAATTCCGCGGTTTGATGGCTCACTAGAACATTGGCCTGTTTTTTATGAATTATTTAATACCCTTGTACATGAGGACTCCTCTTTATCGGCTTTGGAAAAAATGCAACATCTGACCTCTAGGCTCACGGGATCGGCATTGAATATTTGTAAACATGTAAAACCAACATCAGCTAATTATGAAATAATGTGGAAGGCTTTGATCGATCGTTATAACGATGAACGCACGTTGGCAAGTAGTTATGTCGAAGAAATTTTTCGTTTTCCGCCCCTTCGTTCGGAATCTCGAGAGGGTATAATTTCAGTGTTAGATGGTTTCTGCGCGCCCATTGCGGCGTTAAAACAATTGAATATTGGTGATGTGGGGGAATTTGTTTTTCTGAATCGGTGTTTAGCGGTTTTAGATCCAGCCACAAAAGGAGCTTTTGAAGCCGCCCATCGAGATAAAAGGCTTCCGACATATTCGGATTTGGTGACCTTTCTGGAAAAACAAATTAGATGTTTACCTCCTACCGAAACGCAAATTAAACCTAAAATTCATAATCCTAGTCAACAAAAAAAATCTAACAAGGCAACTCATTTTCTTATAGCCAAAGCGGAAGAAATAAAAGGAAAAAATTGTGTGTTTTGTAAAACTGGTATTCATCCGTTAAAGGGTTGTGCCAAATTTTTGAAACTAACCCCTTGGAAGAGATTCAAAGTTGTCAAAGCTGCCTTTCTGTGTCTCAAGTGTCTTTCAAACCAACATAGAGTTTCAGAATGTGACTCGGTTAATAGTTGTAGTAAATGTGAATTGCCACATAACACGTTGTTACATTTTGAACATGGTCGTAATAATAATAATGAAAAGTCGGAAACGCATCTCGAAACCACTGAATCAGCGGAGGTTCCCTCGACAACCTTATGCTCGATGAACATGGCCGCAAGTTCCGCGGACCACTCAACTGTTATTTTGTCGACGGTGGTGGTACATGCGGAGAACTCTCAGGGTAGTCGCCGACCCATTCGGTTTTTACTAGACAGTGGTAGTCAGTCTAATTTTTTAACCACATCCATTTGTCGAAAATTAAATTTAACTGTTGAGCAAAACTTTCGCTCGTCTGTTCTTGGGTTTGGTGGATCAAGTAATACTGTCCGGGGTAAAACCTCTTTGCGAATTTTTTCTCGCCTTGATTCGAGGGTGTGTTTTACAATCGCACCTTTAGTAGTTGATCGTATTGTCGATCAATTACCTTCTATGCCATTGGACGTTTCTCGCTTGGGCCATTTGCAGCATTTGCAACTGGCTGATGAGAATTTTCATTTACCTGGCGAAATCGATGGGGTGCTAGGGGCCGAACTGTTTCCAGTTATAATGGGTGGGGCAAAATTAGTCGATTCTCCGGACAAGCCCATGGCGATTGATACTCCCCTAGGGTTTATAGTTATGGGGAAAGCGCCCATTTCGGAAAGCTCTCCCGAGCCCATCTCTCTCCTCACCACCGTAAATGAGTCTATCGTTCCATTACAACGATTTTCGGAACTCGAAGATATTTCCCCGATGGAGGATGTCTGCTTAGATCAGGAGGATATAGAATGTGAGCGGAATTTTGTAGAAACCGTTCAATGCGACGAAAGTGGCAAATATATCGTCACTCTCCCTTTCCGAGAAAATCCTGAGTCGCTAGGCCATTCACATCGTTCGAACCTAAAGCGGTTTTATAATTTTGAGAAACGCTTTGTCCAAAATCCTGACGTGCATGATGCCTACCATGCGGTAATTTCGGATTACATTCATCAGAAACATATGTCGCTTTTTCCTGATTTAGAAGATGGAGAAGGATATTTTATACCCCATCACGCGATTTTCAAGCCTCAGAGCTTAAGCACACCGGTGCGTGTCGTGTTCGATGCTAGTAGCAAGAATAGCTCAGGCAAATCGTTGAATGATATTTTACTCGTGGGCCCAAAACTGCAAACCAACATCGTCGAATTGTTGCCGGAATTGGTGGAACGGCCTGAACAAAAGCCGAAGGCGTGTATGATAGCACAGTCCCATAAAAGTGAAAACATGATTTATGATATCATTTGTTCCTACTCGTCCTTTTCAAAACTACGGCGAGTCCATCGACAAGAATATATTACAAGAGAAGATTTAGTAGAATCTGAAAAGGTTCTTTGTCGTACCATACAGTCGCAGCATTTCCAGCAGGACATATCCGCACTCCAGAATGGAAAACCATGTTCCAATCGCATTCAACGTTTGGCTCCGTTCCTAGCCGATGGATTAATTCGAGTCGGAGGACGACTGCAAAATGCAGCAGTTGGCTTTGAATATGCGCATCCCATAATTCTACCCAAAATCGATCCGTTCGTACGCATATTGGTGCGTTATTACCATTTAGAGAACCTTCACACAGGTCCCAGTTTGCTCTTATCGTTGCTAAGACAAAATTATTGGATTCTCTCTGCGCGATCTGTTGTCCGGAAAGTGGTACGAGAGTGTAATATTTGTTTTCGAGTCAAACCCAAGTCTTCTTTTCCAGTTATGGGAAATCTCCCGAGCTGTCGAGTGACCCAAGTCAAGGCATTTTGGAACACCGGAGTAGATTATGCTGGTCCTTGGCAAATAAGTATGGGACGTCGACAGAATTCAGCCACTCAGAAGGCCTATATTTGCCTTTTTGTGTGTTTAGCTACGAAAGCTATCCATTTGGAACTCGTGACTAGCTTGTCCACGGATGCCTTTCTAGCCGCATTCAAAAGATTCTTGTCTCGTCGTGGTGCTTGTTCCACGATATATTCGGATTGTGGAACCAATTTTGTCGGTGCTAAGAGAGAATTGAATGAACTCTCAAGCTTACACTCATCCCGAGAATTCAAAGATACTCTGATAGATGGGTTGAGTGAGTATAAAATTGAGTGGAAATTCATTCCTCCGAGTAGTCCTCATTTTGGAGGAATTTGGGAATCCAACATTAAAAGTGTCAAATCCCATCTATCGCGGGTCATAGGAGAGCAACGCCTGACATATGAGGAGTTCAACACTCTCCTAATTGAGGTTGAGGCATTGATGAATTCCAGACCATTATGCCCTCTTTCGGAGGATCCATCAGAGCCTTTGGCATTGACTCCTGCACATTTTTTGAACCTTACACCCTTAAAATCATTACCTGCGGACGCAGTGTTGGAATTACCCACGAATCGTCTCTCCCGCTATCAGTTGTTAGACAAATTGGTACAGTCTTTCTGGTCGCGGTGGAGCAAGGAGTATTTGCATGAGCTCCAAGTCCGAACGAAATGGACACAACCTTCCTGTGCCATACGCGTGGGGACAGTGGTTCTCGTAGATCAAAGTCCTATGACCCCCCTACAGTGGCCGTTAGGCATAGTCGAGGAGGTTTTTCCAGGCCAAGATGGAGTGGTGAGAGTGGCCGCAGTTCGAACCAACAAAGGGATAATGAGACGGCCGATTGTAAAGCTCTGCCCCTTGCCTAGTCAGTAGAGGATGCGAAATTGTAAATATGTAGATAGATAATCGTTGTGGTTTAGTTGAATTTCTTTTAATTTTTTGAGATATAAAATATCCGATTGTTGTAGAAGTTGAGAATTTTTCTTTTTCTTTTTGTAGTCTCTCCAATCCTAAAACTCCATTGTTCAGAAGAGGAGTCTTCAGGGGCGGGGGTATGTTTGAGCCAATTTAAAATTGTAAAATAAATACAATTATTTTTATTAATTATTAATTATTTTTTATTAATATCCAGCAATTTGATGGGAAGGGGAACTCCGCGCATGCGCACCGTGCGCCTATGGGCATTAGACGTTTTATATACGCGCCTTGGTATTGTAGTTTGAAACATCGCAGAGTTTAGTCGAAAAAGTGATGTTTTGTAAATTGTTTTGTATAGATGGTCGTGGAAGATTGGTATAATTACAGGAAATCGGAGAGCACGAAAGAAGTTGGACGTATCAACGTGCAGGTAAACGGATTGATTCCTCAAGTTTTCCTTCTAATCATTTTCTATCCCATCCCAAAAACCCCCTTTTACCTGCAGAGAGACCGCCCAGCGACTTTTCCAACAGAGGGTAAGTAGGAAATTTATTATTGTCTTTTTTTGTTCTTTTTCTTTGATTTCCATGTTCGTCGTAGTAAATAATACAGTCCACTGCTTTAGTCGCTATCAGAAATTTTACCGCCGATTGAATCGCGTAAACAATATATATATTAATATTCATGAACAAACAGTTAAGTTTGTTTTAAATTGACACCTAGCAAGCCATTAAATTGTAATAAAATTTAATTTCAAAAGATCCTATTCACATAAAAAAATTAAATTATATCTTAAAACTATAAAAAATATATTAATTTTTAGTTATTTAAAAAAAATTGTTCATGTTATTTATGACCATAATAAGGAATAACAATATTGAATGCATTGGAATTGGGAGCTTAATTATAGAAATAACAATTATTCCCTCCTAAAATCATTTGCAATAATTTTGGTTATGTGTTTGAAAGTTTGTTGAAAAAAAAAAATAATAAAAAATGTATTTAATTTACTATCTGAATTATATTATTTGCCTTAATTTGAAAAGCCGCTTTGAAATGAATCCTCAGAAAAAAAATCTAAATATTGTATAACATGAATTTCTATACAATATCTTTACTACTTCTTGAACTGTTCCCCGGAGCGGCACAGAGTTAGATTAAAACCAAAGATGGTCAGCAATAATCAAAGATGATATAGAATAAATAAATTTTAGATAAAATGGAAGAAACAATACAATTAGAAAGTTAAGCTTCGTTTTGTCATATTTATAGAGCGGTTGGTTATAGGCTGACTAAAAAAATATTCATATATTTAAAAAACCAAACCTAAAATTCATAGATGTTTAAGAAGATCTTGTAAGTTTATGAATCACAAAATGTGTAATTAGTATTAAAAAATTAACAATTGAAGGGTTTACAGAAAAAAGAAAAACAATTCAATATAGATAGAAAAAAGGAAGGACCTTTCATTTTAATTTTTTTTTTACAAAATATACTTAAGATAAATATTGCTGTTTTGAAACTGAACAAGCATTTATCGCATAGAAATCTGTTCTGCTGAACCCTTCTGACTGACAATAGAAGTAACTCTCAACTATCCGGTCCAATATTGGCAGAGTATATATCCGACACGGAGACATTAGAAAAATATTAACGTTATTTTTCAAGTTTGTTAACGGGTCGTGAAACCTGGAAGGCTATTGTTAATAGCCTCGCTTCTGGGAAGAGACTGGCGCGACTCCAGGAACCAGCCGCAGATAAAAAACGCTTTCAAGATAACATCCGCGACCGGCTCAGATTAAAAAAGGAACATAAAAATATACATTTATTAATATATTTGCAAAAAAATAAAATAATAACAACGATAATTAGAACTTGAAGTACCTTACTTAAATATAAAATCAATTAATCTTTCATAATGGAATAATACTCAAGTTTAAAGTTGTCTTAATTAAACTTTTATTCTCATTAAATAGTTTTTGAGATTATATCTGTTCATAAAATATTCTGAGGGTATTTCTTGCTTTAAGCTGCACCAGTTATTTTTCGTAGTTGAAAAGAGCCTTTTTTAATTATTTAATAATCATCTGCTTATTTCGATTTATAATGATTTTTAAAAATGAATTTGTTGGAGTCATATTACTTAATTCAAAGCCAAAAACCGCCAGAAACTTTTTATTATGTGAAGGAAAATTGATAGAAAATATGTATTTTTATAATAAATATATTGCTTTAATAACCTATTCATATTTATCGTATTGTCATATACTATTCATTAACGATCAATATAGTGATAGAAAAATATCTACTAATTTTATTTTATTTTTAGTAAATGAATAAAAACAGTAACTTTTTAACTAATAAAAGTAACTGGCCTACCTCAAGCGAAAAAACCCTTTTTTGAAATTGTAAAATTCTTAATTTTATTTTAATAAAAATTACAATATTTATCCTTTATTTTTTTTTCTACTAAATTTACGCCATTATGTTAATATACATTTATTTAGATAGTATGAGATTAATCAATTGTAAGATATTGTCAAACAGTTTATCAATAGTTACTGTATCTAAACACAAATGAAAATAAGAAATTACTAATCACTAGGTATAAATTAAAATAAAAAGTTATCCAAACTTATTTTAACTTTTTATTTGCATTAATCACAAACTCTAACATGGGTATTAGTTGTGTAGCAAATATATTTTATGTATGAGTGAATCATTGTTTGTTACCTGATAGAAGAATATTAGCTTGGAAAAGATTTAAGTACAGATGAAAAGTCCAGATTTCCTACCTGAAACAAAGAAAGAATAATTATAGTGTGCTAGTGATAGTGAAAATAATTATTAATTGTATATATATATTATATATGTATATAATAGGTATGAATTGGTAATGTTTTATAATTTTTGTATGTTTTCAACTTGAATTTGGATGTTTTTTGTGCTGTTTTCAAAAGCTTTTGTTTTCTTAAAAAATATTTTTTTCATATATTTCTGGTCGAAATTTTAGAGAAATTACCCTTCTTCAGGACATTTTTTATCGATGATTCCATGTTTTTTATTTTTTAATTCATCAATAAATTTTAATCTCGTCAAAAATTATATTTTAATATTTATTAAAACAGAAATAATAAAAATAATAATTGCCAGAATGCTCTACCTCCTTAAATGCGAAGGAAATTATGACTATACTTTGTTGACTGTTTAAAAAAGTTAGGAAACGTTAATTTATTTATTTTTTTGTTTTTTTTTTTTATTCTTTTCATTTTCAATATTCTGGAAAATAAAAATAATTGTATTACTGACTGTACATGGTATCTTTTACTGACAATATGTAGATTAAATAACCGACTTACACATACTTCATTTATACTTCGAAATGTTTATTGAACGTTCATTTCTTGATGAAATGATTACCGAAATATATGCATTTCCTGTAATTACTCTCTTATTTTCTAACAAAAACTCATGATTACTTTTATTTTCGAGAATACTAAAAAGAAACGAATGAAAATTTAAAATTTGTGATTCAACTCGAAGGTTCAATCTGCGGAACTGATACCAGATTTTTAAATAATACAAAAAACCTATTGTTGCCTGAAGTATATCACAGAAACTTCTTTGTCCCAAATTTAAAAATAATTAGTATTGTTGAAATTTGTAGTATTTTCAAAATTGGAACTTTTGCGTTGATAAATTGTATTTATACTCATTTGATTTTCATAGGAGAAAATACGCTTCTAAACCACATGAATCATTCAGTAATGAACAATAACTTAATGTTAATTGCTGTAACACTCGAACCGTGCGACATTCTCCCCGCGATTGCCCATACAGAATCCACAGAATAGGACGATTTGCTGTGTTGAAAGGGGTTGACATATCACGACACTAAGCACTACCACGGAGTTGCTCCCTTCAACTTGTAATTTGTCTTATGACAAGATATTCAATAACATCGCGCTAGTACAATGCATAATGGGCTACGCCAGCCCTATGCAAATAAGGGCCATACATGGGCTCTTTATTGAGTCTATGTAATAGGCCAGCGTATACGAGGAGCGGTTTGGGCCGTGCTACGGAACATAAACATGTTTAAGCTTAGTCCGTAATATTTACGGGCTAAGGTCTCGTGTAATTTATGACTAAATTCGTGCACCGGCAGTCATAATCATGAGGTATATGCAGTTTTCGAAATACCGATACAACTATATTTCCCCACCTCAAAACAGAAATATTATAAATTCAAATTTCGCTTCATAATTTTTTTGTGTTACTTAAGATACTTCAGACTAATGCGAATACACAACCTAATATAACACCTAAGCTATATAGTTGAAAATTCTGTTATAAGCATATACATTAACAATTAAGAAAAAATCTACCCTTTGAAAAATTAAATTTTTGGAGTTGAGATAAATTTGGTTTGAAGCGTATTTTATTAGTTAATTACAAGTTTAAATATATTTAGGAGACAATTTAATATAAAGCATGGAATATTTTTTATTGTGTCAAATAAGTGTTACCATCATTTTATTATTAAAAAAATGTACCACTACAACCATGAAGAGTTTGAATTTATAGAGCTATGGTTGTGGAGAGAAGCGATTTGTCCGAAATCACGCTCAACCGTCAGATTTTTCCCCTATTTGATTGGGTTTGAGTGGAATGAAACTTGTTATGAAAGGATAGATACAGGGTTCGGGCCAAATCAGTTTTGAGTTATGTTCGTGGTAGAGACTGTACGGATGCTAGAAAAACAGATAGGGATGTGATTAGTCTGAGATCATGCTCAACAGCCAGGTTTTCCCCTATTTTGGGTACTCACTTTATAGAGGACGGGTCAGCCCCAGGAGGGTTTCCAGATCCCAAAGGATCCACCCGCGGCTGTTAAGATATTAAATAAATGTTGAGCCACAGCAGGATTTGAGCCATCTCTCTAACCATGGTTTTTAAAACAAGAATTAATTCTAGTTTAAGTAAAGAAAGATTTTTCTATACTAATAAAATAATCCGATATAATAACAAAAACTATTTTTTTAAATTGTATTTGCCATCGGTAGGCAAAATAATAGTACCCAGCTAATACAACTTTGTTATTTTGCTTGCTTAATTAAAACTTAAATGTTCATTTGAACGTTTATCATTATAGAAACATCGAGAATAATTCTAAAAGACTGAACCGAAAAACTTATATCGACTAGTAGTTTTTATAATAGTTGATTGGGAGTACATTATTAGTTGTAGCATGAACTTTCAGGCTTGCTATTTTCCTAATTAACTTAGTTTCTACTAAAACAGCCTCTAAGATTAGTAATAAAATAAGTAGCCCCAAGTCGTGGGAAAACGAGTAATTATTAGCCTTTTAATGAAGGAATTATCTCTAAGGGGGTATCTCACTTTGAACCAACGACACAAGATGATGGCGCCCACAGATAGGAAATTTCTCCTGCATATTTAAGGGTCGACCCCTGGTGAATATAAACGTGGAATTAACATTCCCAATAGTTAAGTAAACATACATAAATGAAATAGCATTAAGTTTTATTTAAATTGCAATGATGTCTTCTTGAATGAGTTACTGGTGGTCCACAGTTTGGAGTTATTTATTAGATATTTTATTTATTTAGATTTAATTATTATTTTTAATAATGATATAAGTATTATCATTATTGATTATAGTGTTTTCTTCTTGACCAGACCATACCTTTTAGTTTATATCTATTTTCAAATACTTGTAAATAATGTATGATTGTTATAATGCAGCCTCTAGGCCAGATATATATTTTATTATTTTTGTACCCATCTACCTAGTGACCTAGTCCTATTCTATTCTATTAGTATAATATAGTGTATTGAGCAAAAATAATATTATTAATAACGTCAATTAATAAATAAGGTTATTCTTTGGTTGACCTAAAATCTGAACGCTCGATAGATAATGCGGATCATGTTCATGCAGTAATTTCCAAATTCCTGAAAATAACAGGTTACGTGTCATTAACGGTTACTAATAAGTAACAAGATTAGCGTTAGGTTCCTGTTCCACCTGTGCGGACAGGGCAGAGGGGCATTAGCGAAACCTGCTTGACGTCAGAGCGGGGGTCGCCATGGCAACCCCACGTGCGCCCTTGACCTCCGGGGGGTCTCAGGACCATCCGCTAAGGGGAGGCGAGTCTTCTCTATCTCCTTCGGAGGCCGACTGAATTAGTAAATCCCTGGATATAGTCAGGAAGATATCCGCCTCCGAAATTGAGGATTAGGAAATGAAGATCCATTAAAAAAAAAAATAGTCCACAAAGCTGCTTAGAATTTCACTCCATTTTTATAATAAATAAATAACTGAACTAATATGACAGCTATAGTAGTCTTTTTCTCCTTGGTTATGGCGTCCTACGGATAGGACGTGAAATGATGATCACGAGCCTGTGAGGTATCAAGTACTCGTTAAAGATCCATATCCAAATGAAACCTGGGTAGACGAACTTGAGGAATTGTTCGAATGTTTGTAGCATCGTCCGATTAGCCATAGTAGTATTAACTAACGTTAAATGAATAAAAAACAATATTCATTTTCGAACCGCAAAACAGCAACTGATCTAATATTGCCCCCTTCCAACTCCACAACAAAATCAATTATGATGATACTTTTCATCATCATCAATTCTGATTTCAAGATATGTATTTTAATTGGATTAATTTTAAAAATTCAAATAATAGATTTTCTATGAAATGTTTAATAAAGCTTGAAATATATATATATATATTTTGTTTCCCACCCATCGAAAAAAAATTATAGAGTTTCTAACAATCCCATTTAGTACCATGACTACATTATACATTATTATTTAGAGTATCGCTATTATTAAAGTATTGTTGCCCGAAAAAGGCTCAATTACTTTTTAAAAAACATGAAGGTTCAGTGGATGATAGGAAATTTACTGTTTCCGAGTCAACCTTTGTGCAAGTCTATGATTTGGCCGAGGTAACGCTCAACATACAGGTAATTGTAATTATTCGAATGCTAAGGAAGTACCTGCAATGTATAGTCTTGGATTATTCGTCTATGATATTGATGAAAACATGGTTGCGATATGGTCTGTAATTACGATTACTTTATCGACAAATTATTGTAAATTCGTTTTTCCGTCATTGAAGACGTTTTTTTATTCTAAAATTCTGACATTACTAATTGCTATTGCTATAATATTGTAAATCTTAAGGTCACCTTTAGAGAGCTGTAACTTATGTGGACTGCCACCGCGATAGAGAGGCAAAGGGCTCAGTAACGACTGCAGTACAAAGAATCGTTAGCCGAATGCAAACATCACTTTTCCAATCTGCGACAAATATCGGCTGTTAAACACACCGACATTGGCTAGATCGGTATCAACCAGTTTGCGCTAGACCGACCAGCGATCTTGGCTAGTTCATTTGCACTCATTCGATAGACAGCCCATTACCGGGCCAGTCACAATATCTATATATAATGGAGAATAGCTTAATCTATACAATATGAATAAATCCTCAATATACTAGTGAATAGGAAATATTTAAGCTATCATTACAACCCTGCACACCATTACAATATAGCTTATTATCTAATTCATTGGTGTAATTATATTGGAACACTTCTTACTCTTCACCAATGGCTGAAATGGGGGCTACTAATACTAAACATTTGGACAGACAGACATGAGTTATGAGTTATCGAGTTATGAGGATCAAACTACGATGGTTTGTAAATTAGGTACCAAATTAAAAAAAAAAAAGAACCCAGTATGCAGTCTCAGAGAAAAACTGCAGACGACATACGGCGTTTTATTCGATCTGCTTAGCATAAAACCTCAAATTTCAAGAATGGTTTAAGTTTTTTTATATGCAGATATGAATGTGTCCAATTTAATTTAAACTTGACTAATTTTATTTTTTTTTTAAATCCCTGTACTACTGGGGATCTAAAAAAATATGGTAGGGGTCTTCAGTATATGGTATAGATTGTACGGTTTCTAACAATAGCCACGTCTCCCTCCCCCATTTAAGGGTACCCACTTTTGTAAAGGCTGGATGATCCCCGGAGGTAATGTAGATTTCGCAGGCCCCATAGCAACTCAGTACTGTACATACGAAGCAACCCCGCTCCCGAACTAATTTTAATAGTTTAGAATTAAATTTAACGAATTAACTAATTGTATTCATTTTTCTCTTCATTGTGAATATAATCTGATCGTGTGAACGGATTTTCACTGCTAAAAATCCAATGCTAAATAATAATAGGTCGATTAGAACGAATCATTGTTGAAAATAATGAATCGAAAACGGGAAGGTTTCCATGAATTCAGCTAATGTAATACTTTATTATAATAACAATAAGAGTAATATAACTTAATTAATTATACATATATATATTCATTATATATGCATAATTATACTATATAATGAATATATATATATATATATATATATATATTCATGAATATATATATATATATTATATATTATATATATATTATAAATATCGGTTAAGTCGTACAAAATAGGATTATTTTGTAAAATGGATATTATTCCCATTCATCAATACATTGCCATAACGAAGTGTTGTTTTTTGGTTGATTTATTTGAATAGCACTTCACAGTTGATTTATAGGGGCGACCTGTGGTCTTGTGGTTAGCGTAACAAACTACTAAGCCCAAGATCGCGGGTTCGTAGCCCGGCAGGTGGCCCTAGGATTTTTTAAAGGAAGTAAAAAATCCAAATTATTTCTGTATGCTGAACAAAAAAGTTCCGTAACTAACATTGAGATTTAAGTAAGCTGCGCGAGCGAATTGGAATTAACGAGTGAAATTAATTGTTGAAAAGGCAATTTTGTTTCAATGAGCCCAGGAGAACATTGCGCCCTCTAGGAGAGAACAATAGGCTTTTTAGCCATTAATGTATAGCCAACGCTGTTTTCTCTTGCAGTCCATGGCTTTAAAACAAATATATAGTCGTAAACGTTTTATTGAAAAAATTAATAAACGGAATTCGAGCTAATTTCTCAAAAAAACGCCATCTTATAAATTGTATCTATTTAAAAGGAAGAAAATGGTCCGAGTGGAGGTAAAAAAAAATCCCTTATAAAAGGAGAACTGTTTATTGGAAAGACGACGTTTCGATCCACATTACAGGTCTTCTTCAGGGCTAGTAAAACTGACTAATAAAATTATAGATTCAAGAAATCTATAGCTCACGTTTTTCATACATAAAACCGTTTACATACTTAAGTTCGATATTTTTTATTTAATCCGAACCATGATTAATAATTGAATAAATAATTATCTGTCAGAGCCGGTCTTGAATCTGGAACTAGGAGAGTATGATCACAATGTATAGAGAATAAAACCATAAAGAAAACCAATTTGAAGTATTAAAATTTTTAAATATTATTATTTATCATTATATTATATTAAATATTATTCCTGTCCACCAAACTAGTTGTTTTTTTTAAATATTGTATTAGTCCCGATTGTAACATATATTTCAGTGTTGTGTAGTGTCTGATGAAATTTTTTGACTAAACGACCGAAAAATGTGAAAAGAATATGTATAAGAAATATTATTTAATATATATCAGGTGATCAGGATCTAAAGAGGATAACTCAAAAATTTACTTTTTCACTTCAGCGATTTCGTCCAAGACGATACCTTAAAATGTAAGGATAAATTGTGAAAGCAGTAAAAGGAGTTTATTATTTTATGATACGCAAAAAAGAAAAATGATTTCTTTCTAAAATCTTTAACGAATCCTTTTCATGATGATTTCTACAAAATATTTTTACTCTGATATCCAGATCTAATAATTAATAATCTCCATTGAATGATAATAATGAATGGGAAACCGGTGCCATTGATTCTACTGTAACCAAGCGAAAATTCTGCGAATGAACCGGCCACAGGTTAACTCGGAAATGTTTTTAATATAAGATGACCGGGGTTCGGGGTTAAATAACAAGAGTAATTTATTAATTAGTGTAAAGAGCATTAATTGAATTATTGAATGGATTCATCCAGCACATTTTCCCCCTCCCCTGGCGAGACACGACCCCTGGCTCGGATACCGAAGCGACTGTCTCCGAGTCGAGGACGCAGGTTCGTTCTGAATCCTTCATGGCGAATTGTCAGCTCATTAGCCGATGTCCCGAGTTGCACCTGTCCACTTTAATTGCAAGTGAAAATTGTATCGCTTTATTGGATGTTTTTCAGCATCTTTTATTCATGTCTATTGTGGAAAAGGGCATGTTTATTTACTGCTATTTGCAAAAATATTAATAGATTTGTATTAGTTTGAAGCGGAATTCGTTTAGCTATTTTTCGGAATTAGCTATTTTTAAATTATGTACAACAAATTTATTTTGTATCGCATAATATCTTCCATATTGAGAATAATTCTAATCAGAAATAAAAATATATAATTCAAGACTTGAATAGAAAAATTCTAAACAAAAAACCAGAAGTCTCTAAAAACAACAAGGAAACAATAATACCTGTCAATATTTCGTTCATTCAGGCATCTTAAAGAAACAAAAAGGATAATAGCAATGGAAAAAAAACGAATAAAGTAGATCCTTTGGGCCTTGGAGGTGGTGGGTTGTTTCTTCTGGTTAGTGTCTCGATGCATTTTAAGGTAGGCTTCTTGAATGGAATTCTATTCTTGTATTAATAAGTATATTATGTCTCTTTTGAGCTTTTGCTTAAAATATATAAAAATATATAAAATTTCTAAAATAATCTGTAATGAGCTACAAAATAAATCAATGAATGTATATTTCACACTCTGAAGTAACAAACAGTAACAAAAATCACGTCAATTCATAATCTTAAGGACAATAGATAGACAAAAAATAAATTCTTCAGTACTTAAAATATTAAATGGTATATGAAAACTACGAATTTTCATAATAAACTTGAATGCTTAAACTAAAATTTAATGATTAAATAACTTTTTATGCAATGCTTATATGATGGAATTAATAGGCTTAAAAAATCAAAAAATATTTTTACAGCAGGGAAAAGGGATTTTAAAGCACCCTAATAGAAAATTATAGCATATAATTATAACTTTTACACAGGTTATTATTATGAATTCAAGTAAGCATAATTTAAAAACTATATTAGCTAATATGTTAGAAATATAAAAAAAAAAAAATGACCTGATTGCCGATGTGCGAGACAGTAGGTTAATGTATCTCTCCGACCCGCACCCCTAGCAACAACCATTGCGCTATAGGTTCGATACAATACCCTAATTAATAATATCCCACGAATTAATTACACAACATTAATAATCAAATCAGCATACTATTCATAAAGCAAATATATAACCGAAACATTTATTCAGATATGCACTACTTTTGATGAATAATTCATAAAATTTTCCATGTAGTTGACAAAATGATGCTAATTATCGAACTTATACATGTATTGAAAGCGAATTAATAGGATAAATGATTTCGCATAAATTACAAGATACATCTCTGAATTCTCTAGAGCAGATTATTAACATTGTTAATATCCAACAATGGATCCTAGAACTGTTTCCGTTATTAACAATTACAATTATTTAGGAAAGAAGGAAAGAATATGGTAACTGTTTCGCAGTTTGATGAAAGAGAATGACTAGATTTCGGTAATCATTTTGTACAGAAATAAAAGTTTCAAGATTTCGAAGTATGGATGTTAAAAAGTTCCTTTCTTGATAAAATTATTACCGAATTATACCCATTTGTTATAATTATGTTATCTTTTCCACACTAAAGCTCATGATAACTTGTATTTTAGGAAAACATTTAAATGGAAACGAATGTTAAGTTAAAAATTGTGTCTAACTGCAGAATAATTGCCATAAATAGTAAAGCATTCAGTTAAAGCTCTGATTATATCAACAATGTTGGTGTGCTTTCATGAAATTATATCTATACATAAATAAACATAAATGATTTAAGTTGGTTATACATTGTTCTACTATTCTTCTGTTACCGTGCCAGCTTTTGTTTGCCAGCTTTGAAGGTTTATTAGCAGAAATACTTCGCGAAAAATGATCTTTAGAAACATCATGGGACTTAAAATAGCTCGTGATGTCATGTTTTTATCTATTAAACAATTTAAACTGTTTCGTTTTTTGAAAAGTCTAAACCATAACTATATATTTTTTAAACAATTTATTTAATGAAACCAATGAATTTAATAAATATTCAAGAAACATAGGTAATAGGTAAAAATATAGTTAAACGTCAGGCCTATAGAATTACTAACTGCATTATGACAATGATATACAATATTATAGAGAGACTTTTTAATAAATAATTTCTATTAATTGTTGTATAATTTTCAAATAAAGTATAAGATTGGTTCTAATAAATTTTTGTTTGTTTATCATTCTTTGTTTGCCGGCTTTGAAGGTTTATTAGCAGAAATGCTTTGTGAAAAGTGGTCTTTAGAAACATTATAGGACTTAAAATAGCTCGTGATGTCATGTTTTTATCTATTAGACAATTTAAACGGTTTCCTTTTTAGAAAATCTAAATCTAAATCATAACAATATTTTATTTTAAACAATTTATTTTAAGAAACGAATTAAAATTCTAGAAACATTAAAAGGGAGTTGATAAAATCCAATAAAACGACAGGCTTATTAAATAACTAACTGCTTAATGACAATGATATACAATAGTATAGATTTTCAGAGTTTTCAATTAATAATTTCTATTAATTTTTATATAATATTTAAATAAATTATAAGATTGGTTCTGACTGATAAAAGGGATAACGAGAATTTATAATATATTTTTCAAGTAAATAAATTATTTATTTATTTATTTGTGAATTTGTATTGTTAAAATGTTTTAATAAGTGTTAATTTTTTTATTTAATTCAATGATATTTACAACTATAATACATTATTATATCAAGTAAATGTGCAAACATGTAGCATATGACATGAAAACACTTGTGGGGAAACTACCCATCGATAGCACTCCAAAAGTGTTAATAATAATCGAATCTACTATGTATTATATAATTATGACGGTTGAACTAACTATTACATTTTTAAAAAATAACTTTTTATAATTTTTTAAAATGTTAGAAACATTTTAATATTTATTAATTTCAGTTTTCACATATCTATTTACCAACTATAAATATTTATACACTATATTTTTTGTATTACGAACCTATAACTAGTAATGAATCTGTTTATTTAAGCAGAAGAAGAGGTGGAATTTCAGACAGTGGTCGAGCTAGTAAACGCAGAAAACTATCAAGGTAAGCAAGAATTGAATTAATTGAAAGATCAGTGGTTTTCAGATCCCACGCTGCTAAAAATGGTATGCTATTTAAGATACTGACTATAAACCGTCTGGCTTACGACAGGATTATTTCAGATAGATTGGCTTGAAAATTGTTCTCCACTAATGCATTTAAAAAGGGAATAGCTGAATTTGCAGAATATAGAATTGTAAAATCCGCTTCGTTCCTGGTTCATTATGGTTATATTCTTATAGCTTCGCTTAGAACATTTATCTGAGAACCAAACCATAAAAGTTGCAGGAATCAACCAGTGCCTTGTGGGGCTTCGTTGTTTGTAGTAAAACAAGAAGGAATGGGCATATTTTAACATTAAGAAAACAATATTGTCATTAAAAAAAAAAAGTGTAAAAAATGTTGTATAAACTCATGAACGATCTTGGGTTCAACACATGCCAGAAAATGTACTGTTTCTGAGCCAATGTCGGCCCTAAAAGTGATTTATCTGAGTTCACGTTCAACTGCCAGGTTTTTCCCCCAATTAAAAATTATGAAAACTATAAATTACATCAAAAGTTATTTTCATATACCTTCGTATCCTTATAGTTTATTCAGCATGACATTCAAGACGCATGGTTAAAAGTTTTTAAATTATTAGATAATTTGATCGTTGATTTGGTAAATTTGATATTTTTCAGACCAATTATACGTTGTGTCGTGGATAAGCCAGTTTTGAATTTCTTTTCTTAAAACGATCTCAGGTTTCGGCAATTAAGAAAAAAATCTGAAAAACATTCTGCCCATTTTTTATTACGGCATTGAATCCTAAATTCGTTGGAAGTTAATTAATATACGAATATGTATGTATATTTATTTATACCTACATTGAGGCCAAAAACTCGTGGTTATTCCATTTTTCCATACTTATTCTTGGATGCTAAAAAATAAATAAATAAATAATAATAACTTTTTTCTGAAACAAGTAAACTTATTTATCAAAACTTATTTACCGGCCAGAGCTTAATAAAATAAGAATAGAAAAATAGTTTTATACTGGGACCAGATCCCTTAAGAATAACAAATGTGTACTGCAATAAAATATCATACATCTGGCCAAGGGGCTACATAATAAAAATCATAGTATTTACCTAAGTATTTAAAAAGAAAGTAATAATAATAATTAAAATATTTATTTGAGAAGTAATACAAGTACCATTTGGTAAAAAGAAAGTAAAAACAAAAAAAGTGAGTTTTAGTCAAAGAAAAAAAATATATAATTTAACAAATAATAATTATTGAAACAACTTCAATAGCCTTAGAATTTAAAAAATATGTATGAAGTGTCAGTTGATTAATAAGTTTAAAAGAGATAATACCGCTCATATATCTTTTGGCTATATTGTATCAAGAACATTGAATATTAATCGATTAATATTAACACCCCAGACAGCTAGGAACCTATGATTGCAATATTGCAGCAGTATGTGTTATGTCAGCGCTCCATAGTGTACACTGCATTGCTTTCGCCAACGCGTCAAAACGTCAAGATGTCCCGGTAGCGAACAGCTTCAGCGATCGAAAACACGTGTTACACACCTTTCCACTTGTAACAGCAGTTAATATGAAATATAAATTCCTACTTATGAAGGGTCCTGTATAAATTATTTGTAATACATGTACGGTTCGAACCATTCTGGTGTTGAATATAATAGAAAATAAATATACAAGTCTATCAAATATTAACTAAGAGTCAAATGAAATAATGGAAAAAATTAAAATACTGATATAAATTTTACATTATAAAAAAATAATCAATAACTAAAATTATGGAAAATCAATAACAGTCATAAAAAAATAAAACAGAAATTTATAATAAATAAATAAAGGCAATGAATGGCACATTATGTTATTTATTCTATACTAGTTTTCTTAGGATGGGTATATATTTTATTATTTAATGCCACATTTTCTGTCAAAATTAATACGAAATAATGGTACGAAACGCATAAATTAATTATTTTACGTAACTACCGCATTATATGATCCATTATCATTTAATACAATAAAGGTGATTACCGTGGAGTGAAATATATATATATATATAGTATGCATTTGATAATAGCTTTACCTATATCAATTTCATATCTAGATTTATTTACAGATTATGTCATTAATAAACGCCCATTGATATCTAACTATTTATTTACGAATTATTAAAGATTTTTTAAAATAAACATTCACTAATTCTTTATCTTCATTGAAGTTGTGTTCATAAGGACAAAGTCTTATAAAAATAACCTAAAACCATTCGCAACCACTTTGAACGTATATTTTTAAAATTTTGAATTCAAATTTAATCGATATATTTTTTTATATTTTTGTTTTGAAGAGAAAAGCTGTGTCCTGGCCGGGATTCGAGCCCTGGTCGTCTGCATCTCCGGTGCAGTGCTCTAAACCAATGAGCTACCAAGGGTCGTATCCAAGTCAGACAAATCCGTTCACTTCACCGATCCTATATCCCCATGTTCTCGCAATTTTTGCATATATCGATATATGTTTCTATATAGTGGACAAAGTTATGAATATAATCAACAGATCGCTATTCTATCACTTTTTTTCTTGTCACTGTGTTATAAAAGGTGTATAAGTGAGGTAAACATTCTATAATAATCATTTAATGAACTTTTAATAGTTGTTTTTCTCTCTAAGATTTAAAATAACAATAATAAATTGATAAATAAAGTGTTAATCCGATATTTCAGTTCTGATTCCTAGTCCACAACTGGAAATATGCAACTTGCAAAAAAATAGATAAAACTGAAATACATATGAGGCTTTCAAGACCAAAGCAGATTAGTCCGAAATTTCAAAAATCTTTTCACATTTTGCAATATATTAGTCTAATACGACACTTAGGTCAAAGCATAACTTGACCAAACGATCGATGTGAAAAAACAATTTTTGAAATTTAGAGTTTTCCGCTTTTGATCCTGAGCGCCTCCTTTAATATAAATAATAATACATTAATTACGCTAATGGGTTGATCCTATAAAAATCATTTATTTTTAATTGACATAAGCTTAGCGAATACCAATGCCGGAATGCTGATACTTCTTCTTTTCGAAACTCCTCAGATTTTTAGCCCAAACAAACCGAACGTGTGACAGGTGAATCGAGTGGTCTTCTTAACGCGGAACTGAGGATTTGCATCCACTTAGCATTGCGCATGGATTCGAGTCACGGAGGTTGCGAAGCGCAGGTTAAAGTGAATATGCAATCTCAGGGGTCGATAAACGTGTCCTGGGGCACAAACACAGCAGTTCTTTGTAGGAGGATGGAACACGAAAACAAGGATAATAAGGTGAACTTGATGGATCTTCAGGGGAATCTCAAAGTTCTGAATTGTTTGTATACACCTACACCCTGTTTTATTCAACAACTAATCGCAACCCTTGTGCTTGTCCCCTTTCCTACTTTGCATGAGTATCGAGCCATGCATATGCATAGTCCTTCCCTCACAATTATGCAAAGAGCTGAAACTGTCTCAGTGACTTAAGAGCTGTGAATGGTAGCGTTTGCGAAAAACCGGAAAAGCGGATTTGCATTATGGAACGCGATGGTTTCTACTGGCACACAGTTCTGTGGCGAGCGATAGTCAACAGTAGCATGGCAAAACGGTATTTATCGTATAGGTCACAATTTATTAACATTATTATACTAACATGCGGAATAATTGTTACCACCTAGCACGAAAATTGTAGTGCACGATTCATAACACGATTAGCAATTAACTGACTGTGAGTCGACATCCGTGGGTCCAAAGTAATAATTTACTTAATTTCTTTTTAATGATTTAAATACAATCAGTATCTTTGCATGTAGCGCGTAATCACTCAATAACGACATAAGCTGTGGCAATTCTTTGCAAACTAGAGACTGAATTATCAATACTAGATAACATAACACAAAACAAACTAATTAAAATATTAATTTTAAATACGCATGTTTTACTTGCGTTACTTCCGTAATTAATTGGATTTTTGTCGGAAAGAGGGAGGGGGGAAGCTTAAGTTTCGCCTTCATTCCCACCCTCTTCAAAAAAATTCAAATATTTAGATAATATATTTCTAAGTAATTAAAATAAATAAGAATATCATTTTATAACGTTATTTTGAGTTTCGTCCTCAGTTCGAGTTGAAACAATGAAGTAATGAACACAAATTTATTTTATTTAACTTTTTTAAAAATCTCACTTTACATTTTCTCCACTGACCCATATTGTCGTAATCCAGATCCTGTCCTTACAACTATATCACCATTGGAAGCCTAAATTATTTTAAATTACAGTGGGAAAAAAAATTGTCACCATGTTGCAATACAAACCACACGCACTAGACCAAATACTGAGATCTGCACAAACTCGACAATCTTCTAAAGGTTACACTTGCCGCAAAAATTAAAAAAATAATAGGCTAATTGTTGGTTACACATATTAAGCTGGAAAGCCGAAGTTGAAGTATCAAAATTAACCAACAGGTTGTAACAGATACTTTTAGACCTAATCGAACGTAACTTAGTGCGAACCTAAGTGGCCGAGTTGCGAATTATCAGTGCTGATGATCTGTAAAGCAAAGCTATTACAAGTTCAAGCTTATTATTTAACTAGGGGATTACGCACTTACCCATTCATCATCTTACACCCATGCTATTATTAGGATCTTAATAATTGGATGTTAATACAGACAATTTGCTACAAATTAACAAAACAATATTAGGTAGTAATCAACAATTTGGGCAAAAAGAGAATTAGATCCTTACAACGGAATTGTTTGTAAGTCTTCGTTTGAGTTATCTTTGCCTCCCGAACAAGCGAATCATGATTGAATGAGTCGTCCTTTTGAGCTGAGTTAATCATTCGCTCGATCGTTGCTATAATGTTTGTAATAATGGTACTTGTGTTATGGTTCTAACAATGCACGCTTAATTTTATTGAAATAAACAACTAGATCTATACTCACAAGCTTACTGGACTAGTGCCTCTTCATTTCCTATCTCCAGATCTGATGGGTCGTCATAGGCAACGCTGTATCCAATTATCTTCCAGTTGGAGCAATAGCAAACAGAGGCAGATTACACTAAGTGAAACAATTGGCCCTCCCCCCCCCCCCTACGAAGGTGATTCAGCTCCTCGGTTCCAGGAAGAGCTAACAAGAGCTCTTCCAGTGTCATCTCCTTAAATAGCCTCTACGGTATTCATCCAGTCAGCGCCCGCTGTCCTCGTGTCCGGGCTTATGGTTTTTTTATGGGATGATAGCTCCAGTGGTGCCTGAGCGTTTAAGGAAAGGGTCATCCTAGTCTAAGTTGGACCATGTTGGAAGAAAATTCTTATTAATCCCAAGATATTTCTGTGTAATTTCATCGGCACTTCTTTAATAGAACATTAAGATTCCAAAAGCAAACTTCTAAGGGTCAAAAATGACTGTTCATTCAATGATTCAGACATCAACAGGATAGTAAGAAACACATCGACTGGATACTATATAACGGTATTAGAAAGTAAGAAGAACCACACCTCAGTGATTTGGAAAATCCCAGCGTAAAATTATTGGGAAGGACGGAGGCTCAGTGTTGCTGAGCTAATTATTGTTCAAATCCGACTGAGACAGATAAATTTGTTAACTGCCATCGATGAATCGTACGGAATCTTCACATCCTACCGAAGCTCATCCAGCCGCCATAAAGATTGGACTCTTAATAGGGAGGAAAAACCTGGGATACAATATGTCGATCGATGAATTGCATAGCTGTCTTCAAATCCGGCTGTGACAGATAAATTGTTTAGTGATTAAATTTTAATCTGTTAACAGCCAAAGGTGGGCCCTGTCTGAACTGCAGAACCTCTTGGGCCTCATCCAAGCTCTTTAAAGTGGGAACCCTTATTGGGGAAAAACTTTGGCGTTTGAGTTTCTCGATCAAATCCCCTCTCTGAACATCCTTTGGCTTATTACAGTACAGTCTCTACCATTTACTGAATCAAAAACCCTTCATGGGTTGTTAGGTACTGGTTAAAATTGGGATAATTAGTATGATAGGATTTCGGCTAATAAAATAGACATTTATTGTTGTCGAGATTTTTAACGAAAGGCCCACTAATATGATAAGGTATAATGATAGCCATTATATCGTCCCTGCCATTTACAACTATCGAATGTGAAAATCGGTATTTTTGAGGAGAATTAAAAAAAACAGTTTCACAATTAAAATGAGTGCCTATACTCAAACCAATGACATTTGTTTTACATGGTTTTTGTGACTGATATATAAACTGCTATAAGTCGAAAACGTAAACTGTGTTTTTTTCACATTCGATACTTTGAGATGGCAGGAACGATATATCCATAATATATCCATTACTCAATGTTTTTAATACTGAAGGAACTATGTATTGAATCAAATTCCTAATAAATATTTGTTGTATTTATTGATAGTTATGACACACATAGTCTTGACACACAACTACATATTCAATAATTAATACCATTAATTGCAGCGTCGACGTGAAAAAGGTATTATGTCATGAAAAGGTAATTTTACAGATGAAGTAAAAAACACTTTTGACAACTAAAAATGTAAGTTTCAAGTGGTAAATTGTAACTAACACTGTTCATAGAAACTAAACCACTCACAGTTTTGGCTTACTAATCTTTCTATTTTATTGGCATGATTAATTACTATCTTTTCCACGCCAACGCCTCAATTATTAACTATTCAATGTATAAAAAATTAATCCGAATAAATTAGGCCGCACTATTAACATTATCTCCTCTGCGGTCGGGAGATGAAAAGTAGCGGAAATGTTTCATGGAAATAATTTCTGAAAAACAAACAGAGGGTCCCGTTTCTTGGAAGACATGCCGTCATTGAAATTAGGGATAGAGTGTGAGACCTCCTGGAGGAGAGCCAACCAAGAGACCAGTTCCTGGAACTTCCAGGGAATAGTTCCGTATTTTACGCTCCAGAAACGCCACGGGGTAAAAGACTCTTTCTCAGAACGGGACGAATTTCGATAGGCGTTCTAAGGGCATAAGTTTATTCTTTCCTGTGTAGCCATTGTTGTCTTAATGGAGGTCCCTATAGGATGCTGGAGGATGTCGGGGGGTAAAAAAGTCAAAGGCAATCCTCAAAGGCATTGTGCACAGAAGGCCGAAACAGATAATTGGGTCCAAAGGGAGGAAGATCGGAGAAGAGTTGAGGGATAGACCTCGAGGAGTTTCTCGAGGCAGGGCTTCACAGTTGGCTAATAAGGGCTGGAATGGTCGCAATAAGTTCAATACAACGATGTTGATATAAATCATTAATGTTTCATGATAATGTAACAGGTCAGTTCCAGTAAATAGATAAAACAACACATTTTAATGTTGGGATTAGAACTGCTTGTAGAAGTATAAACAAGAGAACCATGATAGGTAGAGTTAACGAAAACACGTTAATGTGTAGTGACGTTTTGACGTAAAGTTTAGTCCATCGTCAGGGCCAAGAAAAGCTCGATAAACCGTTTTACCAATAACAAAATATGGCGAGAAAAAGCTTCATCAGACTAGTATGATAAGAACTGAAGTGGGAGAGAAATTTTTAATATATAATGTTTATAATAATGCGAATTAAAATATGACAACAATGAACAAACTTTATTTTCTACGAAATTCAATGACGGTGCTTTATTCCCCCTATTAAGTTCATCTAATCGATTAATACCTATACATATATAACCTAAACATCCTCAAGCTATTGTACCGTTTAAAACTTCAAGCTTTTAATTAATTTCATGAAATCGTCCCGAAATTTATTATAAGTCGTATTTTGACAAGAATACATCATAAATTCATTCATCTTAGAAAAAGATTATAAATTATAAGAAAACACAAAAATATTAATTATGATTAATAGATTTCGGAGTATGAAACGTATATAAAGATAATTGATTATAGTAATTAAAAAAAAAAAAAAACTGTACCAATACAACTCATGAAGGGTCTTGAGCTCGGTACATAGTTATACATACAATGTTTATGTAGTGCATAGCGCAATGGTTGTGGTAGGAGGTGGGTGATTTGATTGAGATCACTCTCAACCGTCAGGTTTTAACCTCAATTAAGGGTACACACTATATAGAGGTTAAGTAAATCCCAAAAGGGTGACCAGATCCTACATGATTAAACAGATTAAACAACTTATCTACCACAGCTGGATTTGAACCCTAGATCTAAAGCACTACGCATTACGCAGCGCTCTGCATTCGGAGCTGCTCATCTCCCTTATAACAATTAATTTGATGGTAAGGATATTTTACAATCCGTTGTTCGATGTAAGTTCTGTTTAGCTGCCACTCTATCCCGTTCTCGGAATATATCTTTATTTCGCCTAAACAACTAATTTAAATTGACAGTTTCGCCCGTACTTAATTATTAACAATATGTAACACACACAAAAAAATGTATTGATTATTTATTTCCTGCAATCCGCGGTTTATTATAAGAATGAAGTAATCATTTTGCGTAGATAAGGACGACCAAGATAAGTTACTGAGTCGACCGTCACAGGACGATACACTCATTCGACAAGAAGAAACATGTTCAGACAAGATCTTTCCTTCCACTAAATTATCTCATCAACGATTGCGTTCTTAACTCTCATTATGACTCATGTTATATTATGTAATATAATATAATATTTAAGGTCAAATGAATTTTTGTCAGCATTCATTGGGGCTGTTCTTGTACAGACATTTTTATAATTAAAATGCAGCCCATGAATGCTATTTGTATATTTTGGGGGAAATAACTGAACATTAGAAACCTTTTTTTTCTAATGTGCAATTTTTCAAAATTTGAAATCTTGTTAGAAAGGTCATTTTTACCCATAACTGCAATAACGAATTCTAATTTATTTGCTAAAACATGGACATTATAATAGGCTTTAATTTTGTCCATATTTTGTTGAATAATTAAACATGGTATTTAAATATAAGTGATTTCAAGTAGTAATTTTGTATGTGAGTGGATCTTGTAGCACCATTTTTTAATAATTAAAATACAACCCATCAATGCTATTTTTATGAGTAAATTTTCTAAAATTAAACTAAGGCATTTATTTTTTTTTTGTAATGTTCAATATGTTTTAATTATTATAGGTTTAGATTAGATATACTGCTAAAATGAATTCTATTGCAATGATTTTGTTATTACTGATAAAAACAAAATCTAAAATTAGAAAACACAAGCAATAATCATAACACATCGTAAAAAATACTGTAATTCAACACTTTTTATTAAAAGACAAAAAAATTCAACCTAGAACCAATAATTGGGTATTTTGGATTTAGTACATGGTAGGGACAGTACTGTTTCCAAGCCAACGGTTGCACAAGAACAACTATTGTATTTTTACCCTAATAAAGGCTACCAACATTAGAGGCTGGCAGAACTCCATTAGGGACTTCAGATCCCAAGTCGTCCATTCACGGCTGTTATCATAAAACTTAATCATTAGAGCCCATAAATGGATATTTTATATTCAGTAAATATTAGGGACCTTACTTATCCAGTAAATAGAGACTGGGTGAGCCCTTGAAGAGCATCCTGATTTATCTATCAATAAATTATCCATGGCTTAAGCTTAAATAAATCCTTTAGTTTGAATGAACTTGAAGTCACAAGTTTCTTGCTGTCAGGCCGAACTCCTGACCTGTAACTCGGTAGCGACTATCAACTAAAGAGAGAGGAAGGGGGGAGTAATGACTCATTAAGATCCCTTTTGATTAGTTAATTAGCCGACAGAGGTCGGGGTTACCTGAGAGGTTAGGTAGGCACCGCTCTCGGTTCTGCGGCTCGCTTTGACAGCCGACCTAGCCTTTGTCGGAGAGTGTCTGTCTCAAATCAGGCAACTCTCTGGCAGTCACTGCAAGTTAGGCACGTTTTATTCCTCAAGGCTTCTGTTCTAGGCAGCTATGAAATAGTCCTCAACGTCTAATATCATCATACTATAATATAATAATAATAGTATAATATTTCTGAACATAGCCAAAATCCTCTTGTTCTTACTCTTTTCTACTCCCTTTTACTTGGAGTTTCTATACGAAGAAGCTCAAAAACCATTAATCAGTTATGAAAAAAAAATCATATTTCCGCAAATCAAGGAGAAAAAATGGTTGAGATCAAATTTGCTGGATGCGAAAGAGCTCAGGTGCAAATATAATATAAAAATCTAATGAGAAAGGGAAAGGTCAACAGAGACATTAAATAAATGTTAATACATTAGTGGAAAAATTCCAACTAAAAAACCTTAAGTCTCTAAACTAAAACAGGGAATTGAAAATACCTGTCCAATATTTCGCCTATTCAGGCATCCTCAGGCAGAAAGAGAATAACAGCAAAGCAAAACATGAAGAATACACCCAAAAAACACATCCCAACACCTCCAAGGCTCAAATGCAACTGAATTATAGGGAAGGTTACTAGATTCCCAGCTGGCTAAGGTTAGATAAAACAGCTGATAAATACTCCAGAATTTGAAACATCTATATACACTCACTAAACCCCAAAAAACACAACAGGAAAACAAAATAAAATTAATAATAGTAACAAACAACAAAAGAACAGAAGACAAAAAACCATATTGTTACGGGCTACTGGGTGTAAAATGAACTAAACTACTACTAAATTCAAGTTACTAATATTTATTAACAAATTAAAAAGAATACAATGAGATTATTAAATTATTAAACTAATATGAATTTACAATAACAATATTCTACAGATTATAACCTAGCCCTAACTGTTATCTAATCACTAAAATAATATACAAATACTATAAAATATTACTAATACTAAATAAGTTAACTATTTACCTAAATTTGTACAAATACAATTAAATTACACTATAGTTTATAACTAAAAATTAACACTTACAGTTCGCTAATTAAAGTCCACCGACCGTAAGACTCTCCAAATATGACAAACTGACACACAGTTTATTACGCTTATCACTTATCACACGGCCACTAACTGTCACTGTCACTCACACGGACTGTCACCGTTCTCTGTCACAACCTAACTACTGACCTTTTACTCACTGACTCGGCCGAAACAGCTGGCCTTTTATATAGGCAAGGTTGGTCGGGGTGGGGGACACCTAGAATATTCCACACTGATCTCGAAGTTTCTACACGATTCTTTAATTCCTTCCGGCTTATCTTAATCCCTTCAGCTGTTCCTTCTGTCTCTCTGATCGTAACAATATGAAAAAATGAAAGTAAAAGTGCAAGAAAAAAAGAGAAAATTATCAAAAAACCAGTGGACTTATGGCTATTCCACAAAATATATATTGAAAAAGGGAAAGGTCAACAGAGACATTAAATAAATATTAATACATTAGTGGAAAAATTACAACTAAAAACCTTAAGTCTCTTAACTAAAGACTAAACTCGTAGTTGCATTTGAGCCTTGGAGGTGTTGGGATGTGTTTTTTGGGTGCATTATTCATGTTTCGCTTTGCTGTTATTCTCTTTCTGCCCTGAGGATGCCTGAATAGGCGAAATATTGGACAGGTATTTTCAATTTCCTGTTTTAGTTTAGAGACTTAAGGTTTTTAGTTGGAATTTTTCCACTAGTGTATTAATAAAAATCTAATATTTCAAAATAAAACAGTATTTTTGATTGTCTTCATTGTATTGTAAATGTGACGAACTGTAGTCCGTAGAGAAAAAAAATTATATTTATAAATACAAAATTTTAGAAAACTTGGTCATTTTCGTTACTCACACGGACTATTCTTTATACACTCTGATGTCAATGGAATATTATCAATTTTTATTTTTATTTTCTTTAGCAATTGATTTTTGGAGGTGAGCTCCCAGCTCCAATGTTGGTAGCTTTAATTGGGATAAAAACCAATTAAGCCTTCCACAACCGTTTGATTTGAAACAGTACGTTCCTTACCTTGTACTGAACCTGGTACCCTTAATGGGTAGTTAAGGTTAAGTTTTATTTTTATTATATTTTATTTCTTTTTGGGTCAACAATAATCTAGAAAATCTAGGATGGTCAGAAGTTATGTAACTTACTTATTATTGTTGGTGTTTAAAGGCGTAAAGGCCGTTAGGTCATGAACGCCTATTGTTTCTTTCATAAAATTATATAGCATATTATATTTATAAAATTATATAAAGTAATATTTATAAAACAATTATTACAGAGCATATTTCCAGCTTTTAAAGATTAATAAAAAATAGATTATTTGAATTTTTTTAAATTATCTAATTAAAAATAATCTTAATGGATTTTGTTGTGGTGTTGGAGGGGACCAAGATTAGGTCACTTGTTTCCTTGGAAACAGGCTATTATTATTATTATATTGGCTCAATTCTCGATTTATTATAACAATAGAGCTAGTCATAGCGAAATTCTTGGCAGCCTTGTCGGCTTCCATCTATTTTCCACTTGACAAGAATATATTTTAATTTTTTCTTTACGGATCGACATTTTTGCCTTGGCAATGAAGGGGGCTTCAAGGACTAAAGAACAGTGTAATGAATGGCCTTTTTTTTTCATTAAAAAAAATACCATCGTTTAGTGTTTAATCAGAACTTGCAATGCTACAGTGTAAAGAATATCATACACATTTAAAAAAAATAGAGAATTTGTCAATATTTTGACACCAATTTATTATTTATTGCATTCTAATTGTTTTATAAAAAGTTAATAGTAACCGGATTCAAATTGCTATTAATTGGCTTCTTATCCTGTTTTATTTGATATGGATCGAGATTCAAATTTATGTAAAATACTGACGGAAAGTAAAAGTTGATATCCTTGATTAAATTTTAAACATTTAATTTTGGGAGACTAAAACTCCGTAATTTATCATCCTGAACATCAATATTTCAAATATTTATTTGTATTAATGCTTTTTCTAAAGAAACATTGTTTTTTATATATTTTTTTATTTTTTATTTTTGTATGGTTTCATTGCAATATTTTACATGAAATGATTCAGTCGATTATAAATCACTTACCAGTCGAGAAATAATAGTAATTCGTAAAATGGTCTTCACCTGAAAAAAAAAATTATGTTAGATAAAAGCTTATTTGGTATTTTATTATTAATCTATTAAATATAAAAGTCAAGCAAAATGTTTTTAATTAAAATAAAAATTATGTTCTTTCAATAAAAAAAAATAATGTTCTTTTTTTCCAAGAGGCATTTTAATTTTATGTCTCAATGTGAAATAACGTAACTGCCAAATCCCTACTTTTCAAGCAGGGACAGAACAAATAATAAAATGAAAAATTTATTTTCAAATATATTATATTACAAAATACATACAAACTAATTGCTGTAGATTTAAGGATAATAAAATAATATTATACCAAAATATTTTCCGTAGTTTCACTTATTTATGACGTGCCTACATTTGCTCTTGTCATGTTAATGTTGACATTGAGTTGAGTTGACAAGTTGATGTTTGAAATAAATCACTTCTTTGACAATTGGAATGATTCATCATCTTTTTATAGAGTATTTTAATTACAAAATATTTCGTTAGGAATGTTACATCTATCAGTTCTTAGTTTATGAGGCATAGATGCAGCGAAAGTAACTAAACGACGAATGACTTAAAATAATATTTAATACGGTTGGCAAAATCCATGACAGTTTTAAATTTTCAAATTATATAACTGAAACGTTAATAAAAATGTTTAGTTTTTATTTATTGTTCTTTCGATGGTGATTATTTTTAAATATTTTTATTTTGAAGAGAAAATATTTGTCTTGGGCGGGATTCGAACCCGGGTCGTCCGCTCTCTAGCGCGGTGCTCTAACCACCTGAGCTACCAAGGCTCACATCCAAGCCAGACAAATCCATTCTCTTCACCGATCCTATATCCCCGTGTTCTCGAAATGTTTGCGATGTATACAAGGGGAAGAACTTGTATGTTCACTGAACATTAATTTAATTGGGACCTCGTTACTTACGTCAATTATATATTTTTATCAATGAATTATATAATATCAATGAACATTCTTCCCCGTGTATACATCGCAAAAATTTCGAGAACACGGGGAAATAGGATCGGTGAAGAGAATGGATTTGTCTGGCTTGGATACGACCCCTGGTAGCTCGGATGGTTAGAGCACCGCGCTAGAAATACGGACGACCCGGTTTCGAATCCCTGCCAAGACTAATCTCTTCTCTTTCGAATAACAATACTTGAAAATTAATAATTTATTTAAAAAAATTTAATTTATTGATATTTACAACTACAATTATATTATAACAAGTAAATCTGCTAATATGTACAATATGACATGAAAAACACTTGGGGAGAAACTACCCATCGGTAGCAGTCCAATAAAGTTCTATTGTAGATGGTCTCGAGGCCATCTTCTTTTCAGACGCCTCGGAGGGTTATCAGGAATAGTATGGGAAGCCAGTTGAGAGACTACCGGATTCAAGTGTGTATGGAGCTTGTCATGGAAGGATAGGTATCTAGTTTGGGCCAAATCAGTAACATATGGGATATTAAGATCATGATGGATGAGTTCGTTTGTGACATAATAAGGAGCATTGAGGATTTTACGAAGGATTTTGGATTGTAAGGATTGGGTACGAGATGAATTGGATGGTTTAGTAGAGCCCCAAAGCTCAACTCCGTATGTCTAAATAGGTCTGATAACTGTCATGTAAATGAGTCTTTTGTAATTAATTGGGAGTTCAGAGTGTTTGTCCAGTAAATGTTGAAGTAGGCGGAAACGTCGAGCAGTTTCTTGTCTTTGTATTGTCGAGCAGTCTTGTATGAGGATCCCAAGTGAGACGTTTGTCCAGATTGAGTCCTAGGAAAATTTAATAAAAATGATGGTTTTAAGAAAATATTTTTTTCTTCTATAAAACTCATCTAAATCTGGCAATGAAAGCTTGAAAAAAATAAATAAAAACAAATACCAAATAATAAAAAGAAATGTAGTGAGATTGTGGAATCAAGTTTCTAAATAATTTGAAACAGACGGGTGCTTAGTATCTTAGGCTAGTTATTTAAAATATTCTAGAATGGGACGTTTTTACATTTACAAACAATAATGCATTATATATTAATATTACGGCTATATTAATATAAGATTCTCGCAACATTAATAGAGTAAAATATTTTGAGAGAGCCTTAGTTAATCAAGTAAATTTCCGGACATTTATCAGAATTGCAATGAATTTTAGGAACTGTTCATTTCGGTCGATTTCTTGTACGATATATTGAATTAAAAATCATATACTTATATGTAGTGTTAACGTAGAGTATGGTATGTATGATAATCTTGACTTTAATGTTTCTCAATAATGTCATTGAACTCATTACGGTTTTCTATTTTTCTTCTCATTAAATAAAAATTAATACTATAATTATTAATTCATTAAAATGAAGGATTAACATAAATATAATCTTGGCTATATTTTTTCCCATAATGGATTTAATTGGTCAGCTGATGCAGTCTTTAATAGAAATTCTACAGACTCACATCGAACCCCTTTCCCTGGCAGCCCTTACGTTTCGACCTAAGATGTAGGGCGAAACGTTGGCCCAATAAAATAAATTTTTATTATGTTGTGTAATCTTTGACTGCACCCCCTGACCATTTTAATCCATTATTAGAATTATACAGTCAACTATTTTCAACTTAAATATTAATAACTACAATGTTTTCCTCAATATCAAGTTTCAGTAGGCTTAGTTTTTATGTCACAGATGGAGGAAGAACATTTCGTGTCGGCTATTTTGAGAAATTGATTGGTGAAAGAGCCTGTCCCATAAATTTGTGTTTTTAGTGACGCCTTACACGCTAGGGTCATCGTCACAGCCCGGTCTTAAATTGTCTCTTAATTATCTCTATAGGTCATTAGCATGATATATTACAATTGGGTCCAAGATGGAGTGGGTTTTATAAATATGTGTTTCGTATAATTCAAAATACATTGGGTAAAAAAATTAATTTATTATGATTATTTTAGTAAAGTGATTTGGAGCGGGGTATCTCAGAGTGTAAAGCTATTACCTGCCGAGCTGTAGGTGTTAGGTTCGAAACTGGCGGAGGATGATAAATTATTTATTCTGTAAACATGTGGTGATATTCCGCGGGGCTCACTCAGCCTCAATAATTTGGTTTTCTATTGGTCAAAAACTACGCTGTTGACGTTCAAGTAAAAATAACTCTTTGTGGGTTTTATTGGTAAAGATTATGTTGGTAAAGGTGAGTTGAGCTTACTAATTTTACAATTATTACTAATATCTAAATATTTACTATTCAATTCAGTTCAGGAGTTTTCTTGAAACGATTTCACATAAAATAAAACACTTAACAGTATGGAAAATACTTATATATCGATTGATTTCATTAAAAAAAATATGCATATACAAACAATCATATTGACGCTGACATGTAACATATACATAACATATACATATTGTAGCAGGCTTAATGAGTATTTAAGAAATGAAATATACAGAAACCTTACTCTTAATACTTTCGTGAACATTCATAAATTTTTAAAACAGGAATGCGGCATAATGTTAATTAACATAAAAAATGCTTCTACTAGTAACCCACGAAGGGTCTTGGATTCAGTAAATGGTAGAGACTGTAGTATTTCTAAGACAACAGAAGTAACATGGAAGTGATTTTTTATAAAGGTTGGGTGAGCTTCAGGAGAGTCTGTAGATCCAGCAGGGTCTATCCTTCCGCTGTTAACAGATGAAATTATTAATCCGCCACATTCGGTTTCGAATTCGAACTCTGAACCGAATAGGAACTGAGTACTCTACATTCTGAGCCACCCCGCTCCCATATTACTTAGTTAGCCTAAATCGAATTAAGCACCTGTTTGTATTCCTGGTGGCACAACAGAGCAAGGATTAAGGTAGAATCCATTATCATTGCTAATCTAGTCGGAACATTCCGCGAGAGAGCCTACAAAGAGGGAAGTGGAGAGCATCTTCGGCTAAGAGGTACCGCTGAGAATATGTCGTAGGAAAGAGAATCGAGTGGCAGCTGAAGCGTCTCCGCAACGACGGAACTCTGGATTTGCATCCTATCAGCATAACAGATACTATTACAGCGGCTCGAGCCATTATAGGCGATCTTCAAGAGTAAGCGAGGGTTCACAAAAGGATTACGAACAAAAGGAATGCGGGGAGAAATGAAACATCGGAAGGGAAAGCTAAGATTTTCGTAATAATATATTCCAGGAGTCAAATGCGTGAGTTTTCGAACTATACTCAGTACCCATGTTCTTGTGAACTTGTGAACAATTTTCAATAACAAATAATTAATTATCTATTGTTGCGTTCCTTCTTGACGACGATTGCTTAGTACTATTCTTAAGAGAAGACTTTTTTGGACAAGCACGGGTTGAAAACTTCAAGGAATCCAGTATCCATCCATGAGACAAGAAATTGCACAGCCAATGATCTAAAAATGTCATCCTGATGAGTTATTTTCCAAGAACGAACGCTGGGAGTACCTACAAATATCTACAATCATCGCCACTTCGCAACCATCCTTTTCTATACAAATATATAATTGATATAATTGTTCGAAAGTTCAATAAGACCAAACATTCGAATTCTCCAAAGACTTTTTATCGAAAACATAAGGTAATAGATTAGGGCAGAAATAATGTATTCGAAAAACACTTTGTTTTTGAAGCAACAATCAGGATTACTTAAGTTATATTTTTTGAAAAAATACAGTTTGGGTATTTTGAAGCATTTAGGGGCAGTATTCAGCCAGGGCAGTTAATTTTTTCACCTTTTACCTTTTAGAATCAGAGTGTAGCTTGTAATAGGTAATATGTAATATGTAATATGTAATATATATATATATATACATTATATTTTTCCAAAATATTATTAAAATATTTCAATTTAAGCCATGTTATATTTTAATATGTTTGGGTACTATCTGGAGCAAAATCCAGCTAGTTTGAATGTTACGACGCCATTCTGTTTTTCATTATCGTGATATTGTGCAAAAACGCGTGCTGCGTTCACTAATGATAAATTTACTATTACATCTATATCGTTCTCCACGTGCTGGTATAAAATAAAAACGTGAAATAGCTATTAAAAAAATTTTTTTTTTCAACAACTAATCGAAAATTTAAATGTAATTAGCAATCTAATTGTAATTAAACGAAACTTTTAGAGGCATTATTTCTTATGAATTGAGTAATAGTCGACGGCAGCTAAATGTTATTACAAAACAGAATATTTATTATATATAGCCATTAATATTTAGAAAAAAAGATCAGATAGGGTACTTCTGAATCATAACTGAGATAATACTGCTATTATATGTGAAAAATACCTTAATAATATTGCTTATATTATATTAAGTTAATATTTTAAAAGCGTTTCCAGTAAGTCTGTAATATAGAGGTTAGTAATAAAATAAATTGGTAGGATAAAAGTGTGGATATGAAGAGGCGACCACATGTTGCCTGATGATGTTAGTATACTACGAGGGATGCAACAGAAAAAAAAAGCTTTTGCGATTCCCGTGTTTTTTTATCATTCTTAAGAATTGTCTGAATCAGATGTCAGCTAAGAATGTGTAATGTCAGTTAAGAAGTATTCAAATGGCGGGAATCACTATAATTAAAAGAATAGCGTAATTATAAATATTGTATTTATTTAATTAAAATATTTAAAAAAAAATTATTTTATTGAATTGTACAACTGTAATATATACATCTAGTACAATCGCTGTATAAATAAATAAATACATGAAAGGACATGTAGAGGCACTACCCATTGGCAGCACTCTAATTACATTTCTATTATAGAAGGTCCCGAGGCCATCTTCTCTTCAGACGCCTAGGAGGATTGTCCGGGATGGGATTGGATGGAAGGATGGAAACTAGTGGGTTTGGATGGGCCTGGAGATTATTATGGAATGATAGGTATCTGGAATGGGCTAAATCGGTAACATATGGAACGTTAAGGTCATTATGGATGGTTTTATTTGTGACAAAATAAGGAGCGTTTAGGATTTTGCGAAGGATTTTGGATTGCAAGGATTGAATACGAGAGGATTTTGATGGTTTGGTGAAGCCCCATAGTTCAATTCCGTAAGTCCATATAGGTCTTATAACAGTCACATAAATAAGTCTTTTGTAATTGATATGAAGCTTTGAGCGTATGTCTAGTATGTGTTGAAGTAGTCGGAAGCGTCTAGCTGTTTTTTGTCTTTTCAGTCTTGTGTGAGGGTTCCAAGTTAGACGTTTGTCTAAGTTGAGTCCTAGGTAGCGAATCTGTTCAACCATGGAAGTCATGGGTTTTCGGCGAAGGGTAAAGGTAATTTGATGGGACTTTGGAATTGACTTTAATTCTCTAATTCCGACACCATTCTTCGAGGTTTGATAAATGTGATTGAAGGGATTGGGATGCAATATATGGGTCGTTATTAACTGATAACACACATGTGTCATCAGCATACGTGGAGATGAAGGTGTTAGGATGGGTTGGGATGCCAGCTGTATATACTGTGTAGAGGATAGGACCGAGAATGCTACCTTGAGGAACACTAGCAGACTGGGACTAGAGAGAAGGGTAGGAACCATTATGATTTACTTTAAATGTTCTGCAAGTTAGAAAGGAGCGAATGATTAAAAAGTATGTAGGAGGAGGGAATTGTCGGATTTTGTAAAGGAGACCTGGGTACCAGACCCGATCAAAAGCCTGTTCTACATCGAGAAAGGCTCCCGTGCAGTACAATCTACGCTCCAATGCAGAGGAGACAACATCCACCACATGATGACATTGCTGGATAGTGGAGTGGGATGTTCGGAAACCAAACTGGTGGTCTGGGATTATGTGGTTACTATCTAGGATGGGATACAGGCGTTTTAGTATGAGGTTTTCGAGGATCTTGCCCATTATGGGTAAGAGGGAGATAGGACGATATGAGGATGGGAGTTCTGGATGCTTTTTGGATTTTGGGATCATTTTTACTATAGATAGTTTCCATGTATCAGGAAAATAGGTAGTACGGATTACTGAATTATATATGTATGTGAGGAATAGGATAGCTTTTCGATAGGATATTGCCACGAGAGTTGGATGTTCGACAGCCCCATCGTTGGTGTTTAGCAGTCTCCTCCAGCAATAAAGCGTGATCTGAGGGATTGGAATAATGATTCTAGTTGGTTATTGGATAGAGAATTGCCAGGAGGACAGTATACAGCTGATAATGTAAGATGGAAGGGACGAGTTGATATGATGATAGTGGTTGCTTGGATAGCCTCATTTGGAGAATTAAAATATAAATATAGTTAATAAGATGGCCTAAATACTATAGAACATTATTGGAGTGCTACCGATGGGTAGTTTCTCCACATTTAGCAGATTTATTTATTGTAATATTATTATAGTTGTAAATATCAATAAATTGTATATTTTTTAAGTTATATTTAATAATAGAAAAGTTGGTTTCGTCATTAAGAATAGCCTTTTTATTAATATTGTTTATATAATGGAACCAGGAACCTGACATTATATTTATTATTGTCCGGCCTCCTACCGTCATTGTAGTGTCTACCTTAAACCATTTACATTTCACTACTACCATTTTAAGTTGTACAATTTAGGGATCCTTTATTAACTTTTAAATAACTAAAGTCATTTTTATTTGATATATTCTACAACTTTAAGGATTTTCTCAAGTTTTCAAGTAAAACGGAGATAAAAAAAAATGTAAGTATTCTTTAATAATATTTTTCTCATGCAATCAGTTCTATGAAACATTTAAAATATTCGTTAAAAAAACAAAACATTTCAACTAGTCTGTGACCTATATCAAGAGATTACAACATTTTTTACCACAGCAACCGAAATATCCTATTTAAAAATATACTACAACGACTTATGAAAATTTATTTCGGGCGGTCTAAAACGTTGAAGCGATAGGACTGTCCCAAAATAATTCCTCTGACAAAGCTATTGTTGTACCTGACATTTCTGATACCTCTGCCGTCATCAGCGCTCTTTTTTCCGTTTCATTAAAGTTTCCTGGAGGATTTTCATCGGTTTCCCGAAGATGCAAGAGACATTTACGTTCCATATGGTTTCAATATAAACGCTCTCACAAGAAGATGTGAATAAACAAGACAATACTTGGCTAGGTTCCTACGCGCTATTTGAGCCTTCTAGTAGCTGTTGTTAGTGCACACATGAAATATGTGGCATATTTCGATTCTTGGCCAACTCCCATTTGCATCTTTTGAACACCGAGGTGCAAGCTCAGTGATAAACAGCCTCTGCATTCCAAAATTACAAATGAATGAAATAATTATTGCAAGCTACATTAATCATTCAGAAAAAGGGTATATTATACGGGCAATAGAAACCACCATTGAAACAATACCTGACGTCTACAAGAGTAAATAATTATATGAACTTAGATGAGACATTCTCAGTACGAGGAAGCCGGTCTGGACATTCTACCTAAACAGACGCACGAAAGAAGGAGTTGATGTTAGTTAGAAATAGAATATAGCCCTAATAAATAAATACACTCTCGATGAATAAGGGCTTAGGTCTAATTTTCTCCAAAATGAGTTTCTTGTATTTAGGGAAGCGGAATCGTGTTATTTTCGTAGTGAATAAGGGGCTAAGTCAGGCATAGAATTTAAATGGAATTATTGCTTATATTACAACTCTATTGAAACCTAAAAACTACGAGAATGACACGATTCCTCTTCTATCAATACAGTTATACATTCTCTGGACAAAATTCGACTTATTCATCGGCGCTGCAGATATTTAGCCTTCTGTATGGAGTAATTCAGGGATAGGTATTAATTAGGTTTATATTCAAGATTTTAATCCAAACGAAATTCAGAAAAACAATTCAGGTCAAAGTTGTAGTTATTCAGGCCTAGTTTGAAGAAATAAAAAAACATTTTTTGGTTTTTCACTTTAAATGGACAATATCGACCTTCAATAAATGTAGTTTCCTTTTGACCCCCATTTATTTTTATTTTTCTGAAATGCACAATACAAAACATGGGGAAAATGTATGTAACATTTTTTTCTATCTTTCATAGTTTAAGTAGAAAAAGCATTTTTACTTAGGTATACCTCCATTACTAGGAAACGTAATGTAGCATTAGTTATTTTACTTAAGAGTTTTTAGTCGTAATAACTTATTAATCGAGGTATTTTGAATCTTTCAGAAAATGTCTGGACATTTAAAACCCTAAATTTTAATAAAAATCTGTTTCGACGTTTTTATAGACAATTTAAAAAAAATAAAATTAAGGTTTTTAAATGTCCAGACATTTTCTGAAAGATTCAAAATACCTTGATTAGTAAGTTGTTACGACTAAAAATTCTAAAATAAAATAATTTAATGCTACATTACGTTTCCTCGTAAAGGAGGTATACTAAAGTAGTGAACTTTTAATTTTTTTTGTTAAAAACGTTTGATCCACTTGAAATGGGACACCCTGTATATATATATATATATATATTGGTTTCTTACTTAATCGTTGATCATAGCTCTTGCAATATAATCATTTTATGATATATTGCGAAGTAACTGATTAATGATATACTGATCTATTCTTTGGAACTTGTAAGTACACCCATTCTAATTACAACTTAAACGTGTCATTTTATATTTATTTTAGTGTCCTATTTAATGTTTTTACTAAAAAGATCTCATTTTTTCACTGTTAGGGCATGAATATGAGACTAACCTAGGTCTCGAAACGTCGCCTAAAGAAGTTTAAACAAGGACTGAAACTCAAGAACCAAAACATAATATATATAAAATTTATTTACTTGTCTATTTTACTACTTATTTCCACTTTAAGTCATATTTATTCGTAACATTTAACGAATTTAAACACAAATTCAGTCTGTTCCATTTTAAATTCAATCCTTCTCAGTTTCAGTAATATGTTGAAATTCCAGTATGTATTTTTTTTTAGTATTTGAAACACTTGTGTATTTTTTTAATTATATTTTTTTCCCGAATGAAATTCAGCAGTTGAAACAAAACTATTTTTAGATCCACGCCCACATACTAACAATAATTTAAATAAAGTATAAAAACTCTGACTCCTTGGACACACTCCAATTCAATTATATAACAATGATTCTTTTATATTATGTAACTCTACATGAAAGCAATGATGTATGATTGCATAATAGTAAATAAATATATATTTTAATGTGAAAGACCGAACAAAGTATTCATTAAGTTAAAAGTTTTACATATCACCTACGTATGTAAATCAAATATAAATAATATTAATATTTGATTCTAAAAGTATAATAATAAAGTTATCAATAACAACTTTAAAAGTTATAAACGAATTTTTACTATTGAAAATTATAAATGATGTAGTTTTAATATACTTTAATAACTCCGATGCCTGTTAAATTAACCATTCTTAGATTCAGTTAGATTTTACTACATAAAATATGTTTTGGCAAAATCTCTATTTTGGCAAAAGATGGGAAAACAAAAAACTTTGTTTATACAAAGATACTTTAATAAACTATTTGCAGTAAAACACATATTTTAATATATGTATGTATTTTATTTGCAAAGTAGTTAGCCTAAACAATTAAAAATGCTGCCCAAAGCTACTATTCCACGCGGACGAAGTCGTGGGCACAGCTAGAATATTATAAATCATAAATTGATGAAATTCCTTAATGTGAGTACGTATAAAAAAAAAAAAAAAAATCCAGACAGTTTTTGCAGATTCATAATTGACATTGAAAACATATTTTGGAGTATTTAATAAAAAAAATAGCTTGTGGGTTTAATGTCATAATGATATCACTTAAAAAGTACTTGAACTACTAATCAATGCAACATGATTAAAAATTTGGGGAGGTTACATTGCTTAACAGAAAAAAAGGTATTTAATTCATTGTTAGTTGAGAATTTATGGCAGACAAATATTCTATAATCAAAATCGTTATGATTTTGTCTGTTTAACGTTAATCAAATTCTAAGTTAAAACATTTATGTTCCAAGGAGACTTGCGTTATATATTTAAAAATAAAGCTAGAAGTCACAATGGTGGAGGTTTTTTGTCTTATTTTCACACCAGTTTGTATTTGGAACTGGGGGCAAGGACAACGAGATTTCCAACTCCACTGGCGCCGGCTTTCCAATTATTTGATGAATATAATTTACATACAGTAAATATACTTCAATGGAGAATAATTCAGGAATAAAAACCTCAAAGATGTTCTTAAATAGAATATGTGTTAGATTAATGTTAAGGTATGGGAAGGCGTCTTAACAGATAGAACTACTGCATAATGTTTGTAAATATGTTGAATCCCTTAGCAGAAAAAATAAATAACTTTTTTTACGATTAATTAACCCTGTCCAGGAGAATCCTTATGTTAATTAAATTGTCCTTTGCTATCTATATATGCTCTTAATATTAGATTTTTTAAATATGATGATCAGTAGGTCAAGAACTGTTATTAATTTAGATCAATAGCATTAATCTCACAAGTTATTTTTAAAATAAGTCTAATTACTGTAATGAAAAATCTTATTTTTTATTGTTCTTCATAATTATCGTTTATAATTCATACTAATAACACAAATAACATCCTAACCTAGAACAGTATTTTACAGTTCAATTATATGTAATTTCGCTAAATCCTGTTATTATATAATAATAGCGTGAAGTTCTATATATCGCAGTAAGTAATTACCCTAATAAATCTCAATAAAATTTATAGTCGGCATTATTTTAAAATTTAGTGTAACTCTATGTCCCCTTTTTCATTTAATATATCTATTTAATTTTTTTTTTGAGTAGTCGAATGTGCCTTTATCTAGTATTGGAAATTCTTATCCCTTTCTATGGATTGTAACAATTCATATATTAATTATATGGGTTTGACCCATAAACAGAAATTATGTTCATTAAATGGAGACGCTTGAAATATGAAGACTGGTTGTTTTGCGGTATACAAGCACACACATGTATGTATATATAATAAATGAGCACTACAAGTGGTTAAAATATAGCAAACGAGATTGAACCGAACTAAAAAGTTTGGAGTAGACAAGATAAAGAAGGGCCGGGGTAGGGTCAAATGACGGCCCTCTATTGCAACTTATTTTCCTCTGGAAGGGAAAGAAGCTTTAATTGCCTTCGTCCAAAAGAAAAACCTTAAATGCGGAAATAATTCCATTTTAATGAGTCTTTTCAGGCTACGACCCCGTGCGTCCGAGCATTTAGAATAACTAATCGCTCTTTCATTGTAGTCTATTTCATTCCAATATTTACAAAAGTCTAAATGTTGAAATAGAAAAAAAGTATAATTAAAGTTGTGAAGTAGTTTATTTTAGATATGTTCTAGTCACAAGTCGATTTAGTAAATTTTTTTTTATTGCTAGGAATGGGCTAGGTTCGATAAAAGATCATCGGCTGTGGCATAAAAATTATTTATTCAATTAAGAGACCTGAATCGACTCTGTTGGATCTATAGAATCTTCCGAGGGCACACCAAGCCTCTATAAATTAAGCTACATTAATTGGACACAAAACCTGACTGTTGAGTGTGGTCTTGGCCAAATCAGCTCCCTTCATAACCTTAGCTTAGAAACAGTAGAGTCATTATCATGTCCAGAACTCAAAATATATATTTGTGGTTTGTAGGGGTAAAGGTTTTTTTTATTTCGTATCATAAACATTCAAGTATAAAACTCTAATATTTTTTAACATGAGTTGAGATTAATAATTTTTATATTTCTAACCAAATCGTTGCTATGAAATTCAATTCAGCAAGGTTTTCTGGAACGATTTCGCATTAAATAAAATGAAAAATACAATAATTAAAGAAAATAAATAAATATTTCATAATTTTATAAAAATATACATATACAAATAAGACACATCGCCTTCAAAAGAACGACGTAACTGACGAATTGGCATTTTTCAGTTAAGCCTTCAGTAGCAATTGTACTGATTGAAGCATTTTAATTCAGGAACGACATATCTGATGTTCCATTTCTAACATGTTTTTTTTAATCAAGTCATATTTTGAGTTGTATCGTGTTTGAACTTGATGTTTTCTTTGAATAATGACTTAAGTTAAAATCATAGAAAGTTTCAAGCTTTTAAAAGCAATTTCAATACCATCATTACAATAGGAATGCTTTGCTTTACCAATATCCAAATTTGTATTTTTAAACTCGCATGGAACTTTCAAATGCCTCTATTGAAAAATTGGGTTTTTTTAAGTTACCCCATTGTTCTTTTAAGGAGCAATACATCAAAATAGTACATTATGTTAATAAGTAATAAATTTTCCTTTGCGTTATAATAGTGTGTTGTTTTTATCTAATCCTATATGACAGTCATATACATAGATAAAATACACAAGAAACAATATTCCTATATGAAGCTTAGTTTCCCTAAATTATTTGTTTAAATAAATTTTTCATGTAGTGTCCTCCTCATTTTAGATTGATGGGATTTATAAAGTATATTATTTTTCTCTGGTGGTTAAAGCCAGTAAGGGTAGCATCCCAAGACATAGAGGCCGAGAAAAAGGGAAAATCCCTGGCCTGACTCAAGTTTTTCCGCTTTTCCTCCGATGACTGTTAGTCATATTGTTTCTCTTTCCTGTTTTCGAAGGAAAAAAGCTTCCTAAAACCATTCCAAAGCTGATGCATGTCCCAATTCCAAGTTGATCTGTCATCAGGGCAGTTTTTCCTTTTGAAAACTCATTCGATAGACAGAAGTTATTATAAACAATCAGAAACATTTCTAGCTATTCACTGCGTACTCTGTCTTTGTTTCTTCAGTTGTGTACAGATCTTTTTCCATTTATTATTATTTTTTATACCTAATCCTTGTTACTAAAGTGAATCCAACGAAAAATTCTATTAAATGAACGATATATTTTTAATAAGATATGTTTGATTTATTTTTAGTTTCAAGCAGTTTTTGTTTGTTTAATACGCTGAATTTATTATTGAAGGAAGTAAGATTGAAGAAAAATAAAATTTAAACGGAAATGGTGAATAAATAAAAAGCTAAATGACAAGAACCAGTATTTGTTATTATAAAAAAATAAAATGTTTCTTTTTTTTGTGTGTAAATTAGTAGACTATTTAACATAAGAAACCGGTCACTTATTTTTAGAACGGTTGTTTACAAAGCTAAAAATGAAAGAAAAAAGTTAAAAATTTAACCACAGATTCATAAAGATTTTTTTGGACTAGTTTTCCTTCATAAACCCACATAAGTAACGCAAAAGCCTAAATATTACATTTATTTATAGCTATGTCCCCTCTCTAGGTTGTTACGATTGCTAAACTAAGCAGTACAATTCTAATTTTTTACATAATAATATAAACATTAAAAAAACGTTCAGTTGGGTTCAGTACATGGTATATACTGTAATGTTTCTAGGACAACGGTTGTGCAGGGAGGTGATTTGTTCAAAGTTATTCCCCCCAGCCGTTAGGTTATTCCCCGAATAAAGGGTACCCACTATATAGAGTTTGGGTGAATCCCGAATGGGGAGACCGACCCCATAGGGTCCATTAACGGCTGTTAACACGTTAATTCTGCCACACCAGGATTTGAACCAAGGATCATCGGTACAGAAGCCTAAATATAAAAAAATATTTTATATTTTTTCTAGGCCTTATCAAAGAATTTTTTCTACTGTTCTTATCATCAGGATTTGATAATTACCTTCATTATTCATAACCATTTTTAATATATGTGAATTCGCCATAAAAATGACTGATAAGCCAGAAATTATTTAAAACAATGCAAATTACCTACGTGCTACTTAAATTAATAGGGAATTGAATGAAGATTGCTCGTGTAGCTGAGGTTATACCCTAGATAAGGGAACCCCATTGTTTGACAGGCTCACACCCAACTGTGGGAAAGGTTAACAACCTATAAGTAATCTCCGCTCATCTCACCTTTCTTTAAGGAGTATGTTGAACCGCATTATTACATAAACGACACATCTACTCAATGTACATCGAAGAATCAATCTTAATCAGTTACATACAATATTGTTAAATAAATATAAATTTAATGATGACGTAACTTCATTATAGTGTAAATTCATCGCCAAAATTTAATCAATACATAAATAGTAATTACCTTGTTTACCTATTGTTTTTAAACACTATATTTTTCATAAAAAATCAAAAAAGATAAGGTCTTATGTAAGGACTTACGACTTTTTTTAGACTTTGAGGTTTTGATTATTTTCTATCGGGTTGTTCCATATGAAATGTTTGTATTCAAAGAAAAGGTTATTTAGTAAAACAACTTTATAAAATAAAAACATTTTAGTTCAGAATATTTACCATAATTTTCTACATACGGGTTATTAAATTTGAAATCCCAAAACGGAACTTTGCTTGAAAACTGTGTTTTTTTGCTTAAATTAAGTCTGAAAATGATTTCAGAATCATTTTCAACAAATATACCCATAAAGAAGTTGTCCAAATTTCTGAACAGATGGAATTATGTTTGAGATAAGTCTGGCGAATATGGTGGGTGTGGGAAAACTTCGTAAGTTTCTTCACTGTCTGTCGTGAACATGAGTTCTGGTTGAGACTCCTATACTCTTGTCGTGTCTCTTTCGATGTAGTACAATTTGGATGTGATGGTTTCACCTCTGGATAGAAAGGATAAATGAATTATTTAGTTATGAATTAATCTGTCACCAGCTGAAAATTTCTCAAACCACCGACGGTCCGTTCGTTACAAGAACCGTCCCCGTACGTGCAAGTTTGTTGCAGTTTGGACACCCGAGTATCCCAATTTAAACTCATTAAAAAAAATTATACCAAGCTTGCGTATTCTCATGGTCATATTTTCTGCCATACTAAACAATGTTCGTTCAATCGAAGTGATAGTATATATTATCAAATAAGAGGCGGTTAATAACAGTTCATTACAATCTGTGAACATAAGCGTATTAAACAACATACGTCCACTAATTCCACTTTAAATTGTATATATATGCAAAAAAGTACGTTTCTTACGAAGCGACCCTGTAAAAAAACAAAGAAATGAATACTGTCCTTCAGAGTTAATCATGGCACATCCTTGATTTTTTTTATAAATATGTATTCTCCATTTCCTTCTAATTAATTTAGGGATTAAAGGAGTCTAGAATTTAGTAGCTAAAAACACCGCCATTAAGGATGGCCTTGGTGCTAGCTAGCTCTATTAATCCGAATGAAAAAGTCATCAGTCGCGTTGTAAGATCCGACTCGGCCGTTCCCTTCACTGACAAAAAAAAAAAAGAAAAGAAAAAAGCAATAAGAAAAGTCTCGTATCACAACAGTTATGAAGGGCCAGGGGTTCATTACTGCTCAAGGAGTTTGTTTTTTTTCCTCTTCTTAATAATGGTAGGTCCTCGAAATATTGGAGACGTTAATGCTCTATCTCATGCTCTCTCAGACCAACAGGAAATTATACTCGGTATATTGTCTTAAATACAATACTGTTTAATAATTATTTTTCAACTACTGATTATTTAAATATTTTTATCCTTTACATAGGGTTTATAATATTTTGTAAACTCGAAATATAACCGGAATTCTAAATTCGTGACAGAATTCTATATTGGCAGTACCCAAGAGGAGTAACAGATAAACATAAATAGATAATATTATAGTATTAATTGTGGTGTTAATAAATACCGTATTGCGTTATACAAATAAAACTGATAGAATTTACAGAACAGAATACAAAAGTTACTTTATTCAGGGATTAGGTCACTTTAAGAATAACAAGCATGGACAGAAAAAGAAACATAATACACATCTGGTCTGAAAGCTACATAATATAAATCATAATGTATTTACAAAAGTGGAAAAATATCAAATAAAAAAAAAATGTAAATATATGTTTTTCTGGTTGTCTTTTGGCACTTCAAACAGACCCTTTTAGACCAAATGAGGTAAGAGTCGCTATTTGGGTTCATTGCTTGTGTAGAATAATTCCACGAAAGTAAATTTTAGTTAAAGTATGTTAACCTAAAATTTGAAGGTTTTAAATATACTATATAGCCCCATACTATATAGTATATTTAGAGTGAAGAATGAGAAAGATATTTTTGTCTCCAAACATTACTACACCAAAATATTTGTTTAGATTTGGATTTCTTACATTATTTTGTATCTTGATGTTGAATCAACCATATGTTTCTTTTATTTCTTTGAGATTTTATCTTCTGAAGCCTCATCTATATTAACTAAACGTTGAATCTTATCTACATAGGCAGACATTGTTAGATGTATTTTCTCTCCTGGTAAAAATGAAAAAAAAAAAAACCAATATGGATTGATTGTCTTAATCTTCAATGGATCACTCGTTGGAACACATTCGAAATCCATTTGGAAGAGACCTGAATCAGATCAGAAGATCCTCGAAATATCTTTGTTAATAATACACCTCCCTTTTCCACTCACTTTTTTTTTTAGCCTCCCTTCGCGACACTCAATTGTTTAGAACAAAGGGAAAATCCTGGCACAACACATGTACCAAGGGTTTTTATTACCTCTTGGCCAGATCTCAACTCAACTCGATACATTATTGTCCAAAAACAAAATGCTCCAACAAGAATGAATCAGGCGATTACTTTTGATACAGGTTTCTTGGTACCCTAATCCAATTATCTTTGGAACTGTTCCGCGGTTTGGCTGGGAACGTGAAAACAGGGCGCTTCCAAGACTAGACTGTTTTTTTTTCTCTTAGCCTGTTTGTAAGATTAAAAATAATTTTTGTTCAAGGCAGGCTCTATTTTTTCAGTGAACACGGCTGAAATCGCCAGATGAGTCCTTTAATCGCTTTCGAATCCTACTTAAAATAATTAAGCAATTCGGGAATACGTTCTGTATGATTTGAAACATGTTAAACTAATCCCTTTTCATACAGATCATGAGGACGTATGATCAGACACACACAACCTACACAGCAACCTTCTTTTACGATAATACCGAAGTATTGCGACTACTTTCAATTTCTGATTCTTTCATCGATTGTAAAGAATCGATATGTTACTACAATAGAAAGAAAATACTCGCTGCTGGATTGATTAGTTTCTTCTCCCTTTTTTGTTTATCGTAATATGATGATTGCTAGTACCAAAACGGTGAATTTTACCAGCGTTTTTTATCGTGACTTCAAATTCTATAGAAAAAAATTAAATAATTATCTTATCAGGAGATAAATATCATTTAAAAGTCGTAGTTTTATGTCTTAGGAATTATATAATTATGTACTCTATTATAATTTAGTATATAAATAGTATTATAAATTAAATTAGCCAAGCATCTTGGATTCAGTACATAGTAGAGACAGCACTGTTTTCAGTACAATGCTAGTGCATGGGAGGTTTTTTGTCTTAGATCACAATTTATGTTTTTCCTACCAATATAAGGAAGTCATGTTTTGCCCAAATGAGATATTTTATTCTGACCTGGATTAATCTTAAACAGATAAAAAATAAATAAAATAATTTGACGTTATCATGTATTATTTATACTGAGGATGAAGCAATATAGTCTAATAGAAATCCATTTATTCGTATATTTTGAATTTTTGTTTTATTTTCTAACCTTAGACTCAAGTTTCTACCGTATAAATGATTTCCTTATTCCTTTGGTCTTTCTTTTATTAATATTTTCTACTAATAGATGTTTTTCGTCACTAGATAACTCACGATTTAATCCACCCAACCTTAAAATGAATTTTTACGAATTCGGATATTTTTTTAAAGAAAATAGATAAGGCAGAAGACAATAAGATATGTGAAATTAATACAATGTAATGAATATATGTATGCATTTATTATGTATCTGAACTGTATATTCGTCCTTGCTAGGACCCTAAGCTTAAATTCCAGTCTAACCCTGAGGTCCACACCCGCCCACACTTGGACAAATGACGTAGAAACGACCTTGGTTAGAGAAAGTGCTGCTCTTTCTACAGCTGTTTCGAACCCGCCACACCTCGGTCTTATCATATCAGCCATCTGTGTTACTCCAACTATCGCTGTAGCATATTGTCACCAAACATAATCATTTAGTTTACGTAGTCCAAATGGCTTTATCAAAATGATAACCAGCGCTGTTGAAAAGAGCTAATAGGAACTCGCAGAATCCGCTCATTTACGAACTATTTCCGATTTGATTTATGGGAAATATTGAAATATTAGTCGAATTGTAATCCTATTCATGAAAAATGTCGTTCAACCATTCCCAAATCTAATTGAACCAAACCGATATACTTCACTTTGGACACATTTCAGCAACAATGCAATCTTACATACAATGACAGGGATGGAGGTGGGATGAAGTTAAGCGCTTCAAAAATATTTTTCTAATACCGACCAACATATCAATTTATATATTAAGTCTCAAATTCAATGTGGAGGGGCTTTAGTGGTGAATAAAACCTTACAAATCCACAACCAAACACATTGTAGCAAACCCAAATTTCGGTAGAAATTTGCTCCTACGTTTGTAACTCTACATTGAGAACAGCCAACATATAGGTTTTTTTTTAAATTGTATTTTCATTTCTTGAGATTTAGTCTATTCTTTATACTTTCTTTTGAATAAATAGTAATATGTTAGTAAACATATCATCATTAATTTGTAAGTACCCTTTATGTATTAACATCATTAATGTTAATTAATAGCTAGCGTCAAATGTATATTCAAACTACAGTGATATTAAATATAATTCACTAAAAGGCTATTTTTCCAATATTAGGGCATCATTATGAGAAGAATATAGTCTCGAAACGTTGTAAAAACAAAGTGTAAGTAATAGACGGAAGCTAAAGAACTGAAAGTAAAATTAGTTAACAGTCATGAAAAGTAGATGAATTTGGAATATGTATTTATATAAATGGGAGCGGAGTGGCTCAGTGGTTGAGCACTGAGTTGCCATGCCGGATATCCTGGTTCAAATCCCGCTGCGGGCAGTCCTTTTATTTAGTCTGTTTGCAGCCGGAGATGGATCACGTGGGATCTAGGACCCTCCTGGGGCTCATCCAGCCTCTATAAAATATTATAAAAATAGGGTACCCATAATAAGGGGGAAAACCTGGCGGTTGAGCGTGACCTAGGACAAGTCACCTCCTTGGAGAACCGTTGTCCATGAAATAGTAGTCTCAACCATGTACTGAACCCACAGACTCGTTCACGGGTTGTAGTGGTACAGGTTTTTTGTTTTTTTAAATTTATATAAATACATATTTATATGTTTATCATAAAATATGTGGGAAGGATTTGTTCAGGACTGAACTAAGATCTTTGGTTATGATTTTAATCATAATTTAAGTTGTAAGTTGTAGTTCGATTGTAATTTCATGGAATTTTGTAATGGTTTTGTTGTGACAAGTTATTTTCAATCCATGCATCAATGCCGATAGAACTGGTCGTGTCATTTTGTCTTCTGAGAATTGAAACCAGCTCAATGGCTAGTTACTTGCCGTTCCAGCCTTGTACGAGGGTTACATATATCTATCACCTTGTCAAGGTTGCGAGTTCTTGAGTAACAGACCTCAGCTATCTGAAATAAGATATCTACGGTTAAGTGGGACTCTGGTGTATTCTATTCCATTTGTAGCAGTACAATACGTGAATAGCAATGTTAAAGACGGGCAAACGTATCGTTGTCTGTTAAGTAAAATTTTTATATTAATATTAAAAACGTAATAGTGGTAATAGTGATATGGGAAGTGTTAACGAAACACACTTCATAGCTAAGTAGTAAATCCAAACAAAGCCGTGAAATCACCTCAATGCAACACGTCATCTGTAATTCCTTCATTGATAGATTACCTCCTTGCACAACCGTTGTCTCAGTATACAGGATTCCATCTGTCACGTGCTGACCCTCTAACTAGTCTAATAATTAGGTCTATCCTTCATTGATAGATATAACTAATTTAGATTAAATTATTAAGAACAAAGTATAATAATTTAATTAGGGTAAAATCGTGGCGGTTGATGTTCCTATCCGAATTACCTTCCTGTATAACCGTTATCTTAGAAAGAGTATAATCACTTCCATGTACTGCGCCCCATACTAATCATAGTTGTATGTTTTTTATTATCAGTAAAGCAATAACTATGTCGTCACTTTTGTAATAAAAAAAAATCTTAGGGTCAGCACATGACAGATAGAATACTGTATACTGAGACAACGGTTGAGAAGAAGGTAATCTAAGATCACACTCAACCGCCAAGTTTCCCTAATTAAGGATAGCCACTTTATAGAAGCTGGGTGAGCCCCAAGATGGGTTTGCAGATCCCACATGCTCCATCTGTGACTGTTAACAGATTAAAAAATGTATCTGTCACTGTAGAATTTTAACCTTGGACCCTCAGCTCAGCAGCTTAGCGCTCTAAAAACCGAGCGATCCCGCTCCTAGCTTTCTAATATAGCGTGTAATAGGATGCATATAACCTTTGTTATCAATGAAAAAATATTACATAATACACATTCCTATATCTTTTACGATGTGACATTAATATCACGGCTATATTAATTCGACATAAAGCTGAAAATTACTTTTAAATTAAAAATTATTGGAAATAGCCGATTTATTAGTAATTTATTTCTTAATATATCTTGGAATTTTTTACTTTTCATAGGACGTACTAAATTGAAATCCTGAAACTATTATTAAGAGACATTAGTGATGGCCGGTAATGAAGTGATTAAACGTATCACAAGTTGCTATGTAAGCTCAAACCCCTTCATCAGAACTAATCTTATAGATTTGCATAACCACCTATTTACGTGATCTTTAATTGGTCGACATTTTCTGGGGGTAGTACATAACGTTGGGCGCTACAACACATTTTATATTGATAGTCTTGATAAAATATTAGTTATGTTGTTTTTTTAACGTACTTTCTTATTACTGGTAAGGCAAATAGGACGTGCAATTTCAAAAGCTTCCAACCGGAGTGATAAGTTCGAGATTCATTCCTCGAGAATTAATTTTAACCAGCTTAGAGCAGACTTGAACCAGCGCCGTAGCAAGTTGCAAGTTACAATTTAATGATCTTCACCTTCGCTTTCTCTTAAGCACATATTATACAACAACTGGTTAAAAATTACTTGTTCATGCCTTATGTAAAGTTACATTAAAATTAGCTTTTAAAATTTATTTGACTACTATTAAAATAGGGGAGGTGGGTAGCCTCAGCGAGTAAATCGATGGGTTGCAATGCCGTAGGTCCAATGTATTTAGTAATAAGCTACGGCTTAGATAATTATAAAATAGTATATTATTATAAAGGGACCGGAGTGGCTCAGTGGTAGAGCACTGAGTTGCCATGCCGGAAATCCTGGTTCAAATCCCACTCCAGGCCATGACTTTTATTTAGTCTGTTTGCAGCGGGAGATGGATCTAGGGCCATCCTGGGACCCACCCAGCCTCTATAAAAAAATTATAAAAATAGGGTACCCAAAATAAGGGGAAAAAATCTGGCGGTTGAGCGTGACCTAGAACAAGTCACCTCCTTGCAGAACCGTTGTCCATGAAACAGTATATTTTTCAAATATATAGATACCAAACTATAAAATATAGGTCTACCGAAATAATGATATCTAACGGAAGAATTTGAACATATATCGCAATATACAGACAGTCGTCTGAGTAAATACCAAAATATGTAAATAGAATATATGTTGGCCCAAGATCGATTTCAAATTGTAATTTTGAATTTTTCCGGGAAGGCAAGTTTGGAAAACTTTCTTCTATTAAATTAGATGCTAACTTAATCTTTCCTCTGATATAACTAAAAAACGTATAAATAACTCATATATAATAAAAAGCGTTATATATAATAAAGGTTTGTTTGTTTCTTTCATATCCTTTCATTTAATAATTTTTTTTTTGGTAAAACCATATATGTGAAAATAAGGTTGAATTAATATTTATAGTTGGTATGTACATTTTCCTTCAGTAAGTATAGTTTAATTAGGAATTTTTAATTTCTTCGGAATTTATAGTTCCTTTGGAATTCTTAGAAAAATTAAAACGTTAAAATAGGGTGTTTAACACAAAATCAGCCAGACTTTACGAATTTAATATTTGTGAATTTCACCATTTAGAATTTAGCAGATGGAGCGGCCCTATAACGGATGAGGCTTTTAGATACAAATGGCAAATAAATATAACAAAAGTGATATTCTTTTTTGAGTCTCACTGAATAAGCTATTTCAAATACGAATTTACAATCGACTCAACTATAAAAATAAAATGAGGCTGTCCTATATCTTAGTATCTCCATTACTTTTTTCCTCCCTGGCACATCGTACATAATAAAGAACTGAGACAGGGGCAAAGCCGGGTGTAGTGGAATTTACACACACGCCGATAAGATTTATGAGAGACTATAGCACACACTATCAAGTGCTGCGACTTCTCAATGAATATATTTAGAGCAGGTGCGACTCACTACTTCTGGCCAACATAGCCACCACCCACCCGTCTTCCGAACCCCCACAGTTGTGTCCATGTCTGTTATAAACCAATATATTTATAAGCTCGATAATACATATGATTTATGGTGAATATCATCGCATTCGCCATAAATAATATGTGTTGAATGAAGTTGTGGGAAAAAGTAGAAATCTCCAATTAATATTTTTATTTTTATAAATAGAAAGGGCTGTCGCTTTATTCAGTAGATAAAAAATTGCTATCAAATATTTACGAATACAATTAAATTATTAATTAAATAACTATAAATTACGAACGTATTTCTAAATGAATTACAATACTTAATGTATAAATATATATATATATATTTATTTTTTTAAAATTTATTTATTGTTTTTTTTGATTATTTAAAATAACGTATTTTAAATGATCAACTACGTTATTTGACGTAATTATTAATACGTTTGATTATTGACGTAAGTCAGCGAGATCCCAATTAAAGCAATGTTCAATGTTCATTCAACATTCTTCCGGAGATCGCAGGGATATAGGATCAGTGAAGAGAATGGGTTTGTCTGGTTTGGATGCGATGCCTTGGTACCTCAGTGGTTAGAGCACCGCGCTAGAGACGCGGGCGACCCGGGTTCGGATCCCGGCCAAGACATAATCTTTTCTCTTCAAAATAATATATTTATATATATATATATATATATATGTATACATACATACATATATATATATATATATATATATATATATATATATATATATATATATATATATATATATATATATATATTTTCATCCAATCTCCCCTTAATTGGGAGAGACCTTGCGAATAACCGTGATTTCGGTTAAAACACCTTCCAGTACATCCGTTTGTCTTTAACGGTACAGTCTCAATCATGGGTTGTAGTTATACAATTTATTTTTATTTATATTACAGCTGGATAGATTTATAAAAAATACCAATTTAATAAACAAGTTAAGGCTGTTTTCCAAATCTTGTTCTGAATTTGAAGTAAATCTTCAAAAAGCCACAGGCTAACTAAGAATTATTAATTAATTGGATAAAAAAGTCATAGAATGACAATCCAAGTTCTCAGTTGTATAAAGCGAAGGACAATGGATCTTGAACCAACTAAAATCTTTTACGAGAGGTTGAATTTTAATAAGGCTTCAATGTCGAAGGCTTTGAAGTAATCTATCGCAGCCGGGTTAAAGTTTGAGATGGTTCCTCCTTAATTCACGACTATTAAACCGAGAGTACAGTCCATGTACTAAATCCAAGTTCCTTCATGGATTGTAGTGATACAGTTGTTTTTTCTTTATTAATTATGTACCATTGCTTCGCCCTTAATAAATATTTGTAATTTAGTCGACTCAAGACTCAACATACCTCCGATCTCAAGATGGCCAAAACGTTGCCACATAATAAATAGGTTTGGCTTGTTCGTGTTCAGTTTGTTGATCCCACTACCCATATTACCCGTATTTTTCTACATTAGTCATGATATGTTCGCTCAACCATTTCTTCATCAATTCTTTTTAAGATTATTTAAAGAATTACAATTATTTTATCGACCCTTTTAATAATGCGTTTATGAGAAAGCTCACCTCTAGTCCTTAAGTCAATCGTTACAGCTTCATTCACCGGCACGGAGGGGGAGGTTTACATTATTAGATAAAGCAAACCTTATTGAAAAATTTCTTATTCAGATATAGTTCCACAGAGGCATGAGGACCCCTCAACAAGGGACCGCTAAACCTCAATGATTTATTGGATCCTTATCAGCCCCGGGATGATATTATGTGATCGGAGGGGACGTCAAGAGCCAGCCTATCAATCAGTTAAAACATATAATAGGCAATGAGATAAGCCGAGCGGACACCTGCCTTGTACCTGCAACAACAACGGCCGAGTTTGTTTTTTTGTTGGAGGCAACAAACTCGTTAGCGTTTAGAATCTGATGTGATCTGAAAGTCTCTGTAACAGCGTTCTATTCATTAATGTTTATTCATACCTGCAACAACAATGTTGACACTGGTACTTGCTAACATGTACAGTTATCTATTGATAGGCTTAGAATTGGATAAGTTAAACAAATTCGACTATGATCTATAAGGCAGAATAAGTAGTAAATTTATCATCCCGAATGCAAACGTTTCGGCCCAAACTTGTGAACATCGCCAGGGGTGGTGACTCCAGAAGAACTCAATTTTTCCGGATCAACTAGCACTGCCGATGGTTCACAAATTTTTGCCGAAACTCCAGCTCACAGAATAATAAATATACATTGGTTGGACTTTCATATAGGTCTTCAGAAGTCTATGCCTTAGCTTCTAATATGAAATTCTTTTTTGTACAAAATATGTTCTGTTCTTCAGAACGATTTAATAACAATATTTCAATTTTTTTTTGGAAGTTGTAAGTTTAAAATTGTTAGTTAAACTTTTGGAAAGATATCATTATTGAGCAAAAAAAAAATTATATAATAATTAGTTGACGTTTGCTCATTTTTTTTCACGACCTCCACTTGTTTAAAAAAATTTTTTTAATATTAAATACAAAAAGAAAGTATAAAATAAAATAAAAAATGACAATAATATAATATAAATATACGAGAAAAAAAACCATTACCCCTGTACCATAACAACTCATGAAAGATCTTGCCTTCAGTACACGGTAGGGACTGTACTGTTTGTAGGACAAAGATTGTGCCGGGAAATGATTTCTCCTAGATCACGCTCAACTGTCAGGTTTTTCTAAATATGGGTACCAACTTTACTGAGGCTGGATCAGTCCCAGGAGGGTTTCCAGATCCCATAGGGTCCATCCTCGACTGTTAACAGATAAACTAATTTATCTGCCACATCCGGACTAGAACCTGGGGCCTTCGGCACGGCAACTCAGCAGCTTTCCACTTCGTCCTTAAAAACAAATACCAACTACAACATGAATTTTTTTATACAAGAAAATGTAAGAATAAATACCTGAGGTAGGAAACATTGTAATAATAATTATTATAATTCAAATTATCAACAAAATTTAAATTACGAATTCTCAGAAGTATATCGAATTGGTATGTAAGGCGTGCCCGCGAAACTTTACGAGGTCAAACGTCTTGGAATTATTTATTCTTCGTCAGATTTTGACAGGTGCTGTCAATCGAACAATTATTAAATCAGAACGAACAGGGTAATTATTTATTTGAAAAGCTGGGACGTTGGAAGAGTCTTTACTGTCAGATATGTCAATAATTGAAGATGTTTGTTATTTGTATCGAGGAGCTTTATCGCTCCTTATTTATCATCCCTAGCCCAAAAATACGGAGGAGAAAAGAGCAATTATTTATGTTGATGTGGTCATCGACCCGCCCGCTCTAATAGCGTTTTTATGAACGCGCTGACAGCTCTGAGGGGATGGGCAACACATCTGTCTCCTTCAGTGCTCTGTCTTCTTACAGCTGTAGGCGGGGCAAGTGGCTCTATAAATGCCATAATTAGCGGTTTTTATTAGTTTTTAATGTTCATAGTTCATATATTTATTAATACGTACAAATCAACTACAATACGTACAATTCGTTATTAATACGTAAAAACGTCGGTACATAATTAAATAAGTACCCACTTATTTAGTGTTTTATGACTGCACCCCCAACTATTCTCTTCCTTACTCAAATCATCCAGTCAACCATCCCCTCGCTTCTTATTAATACGTACATATTGTACCTTTGGAATGACAGGATTCCAACTATTACCATATATATTTAGTATAAATTGATATTATAGTTTCATCAACAAATTTTACAGTTAGTTATCCCTCACACAGAAACACTAAGCCAATATAGGCCTAGATTTATTCATGTCGCTACTGATTATAGAGGAATTAAAACTAATTCCATTTCTATATCAAAACTATCTGTACCAATTATCTCTTTCATTTATTCAGTAAGAGTTTAATTTTAATTTAAATCCCATATTAGGGCAAACACATTATTTTTTTCAAGTTGAAGTTTGGAAAATTGAGAGGTAAAGGGGTTAAAATAAAACAACAGTTGGTTTAATGTTAACTGGTTTTTATCCCCCTTTTACGAATCCATAAGTGGGTATAAGATTTGAATAAAGCATTAAATATAGAAAAGCAAATAAAAAGCAACAAAATAAAAAACAAAGAAATCCAGAGAACGAAAAGCATACAGCGTAATAAATATTCATGATTTTTTTTATTTTATTTAACCTAATATAATAACAGAAATAAATTCCACACATTACTTAGTATATAATGATGCTAGCAACTAAATAAAAAGAGTGAATGAAATATTACATTATATATTTAAACCTGGAGGAAAACCAAATTGTTTGATTAAAGTTTTTAAATATGAAAAAAAAATACTGTACCATTCTCAAGAGGGTCTTTGGTATAACATATGTCAGAGATTGTTTTCTTTCTGAGCCCAAATCATAGAAAATGCCAAAATCGCGTTCAACCGCCGGGATTCTGGCCTCATTATAGAGGCTTACTATATCCACTTTATAGAGGCTGAATGAGTCCAAGGAGGGTCTGAATATCCCACAGGGTGAGCCCAGGACTTTTAAACGAATAAATAATTTACTAAATCCTCTGTCAGTCTCGATCCCGGCCATTTCTGCTTAGTCACTAAGCGCTCTAAAAGCTGAACTCTCCCGTTCCCTGCAGTATAGCAAAGAGAAAGGTAATTTGTTCTTTATTTATCTATAAAGAATTATTAGTTTTGCGTAATGAATATAAGTTATCCTAGGATCCACATATAAATATAATTATGAGATTGCATACACAGTAGCAGAGAGTCGATAATAGACAGCCTTGGAATGGGTTCCTTCACTTCTCCTCGCAAACAATTAACCAAAAAAGAAGAAACGCCTACTCCTGCATTCCGTGGCCCAGCTAGGCTCTCAGCTCTGAGTAGGCGCCTTGTCGCTAAATACAGGTTTTTAAATTCCTCTCCGAAGGATTTTACTAAGGTCGTCTCGAAAATGATGACATTTCGGTTTTGGGCCGATCTCGTAGCCGTAAAAAATTATAATGCTTCCCGTATTTAACAGTAGATTTACATGCCCTCCCATTTTCCTTAATAAGTCACCCATCCCACAGATAGAAAAAGTACAAACCTTGGGCTAAAGTTTGATATGAGAATGACAAGGGGTGGTTCTCACGTTAAGATGAAATGCCAATCACTAAATCATAAACTCAATTTAATGTATTCACTATTCAGGAAGGACTCCATAATAGATTGAAGACAGAAATTAAACACGTATACTTAAATACTAAAACCAGTTTGGACATATGCATCACATACCGCTAAACAGACTCGAAGAAAAGTACTCAGACTTGTCACAAAAGCATCTTGGTGTGCCAATAAAAAATCTCTTTATACGGACTTAATAATACAGACGGTTGACGCACACATGCAAACATACTACAAACGCTTTCAAGAAAAACTACATGGACATCCACAATCATAAATAGAAAAAATGGCCTCGACTCTCATGCCTGAGAACACTAGGAGGAGACTAAAAAGAATGTGGATGAGAGAAATTAAAGCAAGCCACGGGTGAGGTACTGTTCTTACTCATATCTCTCAAGTCATTGTGTTTAATTTCACTGTCAGCCAATCTGCTGATTGCCAATTTTTTGTATTTGACAGGTCTGAGTATAAATATACAGAGAAAAAAACAGTAAATATAAAAAATGTAGATAATAAGCAAAAACAAAAACAGTATATAGAAAAGAGTTTCATAAAGAAGAATGAATATGTTTCATTGAGTAAATAATACCACACATATGCTATATATTTTTCCTTTCATTTCGTGGCTGACCTGACTTCCTATTAGAAGAGTTACTGACGCAGAAGTTATGGAATATTTACCGGAAAGGAAAAATCAATAAAAAAACAGTTTCCTAATTTTAAAATATGAAAAAAAATGTATTACATTACATTATTGGCGCGACAGACTCATAAAAAAGTCCTTGGCCTGCTCAACCGCTCTACCCCAATCGTCCCGATCGCCTGCTCGAGTGATGGAGACCTTACACAGCCTCAGATCTTCACAGACGGCATCCTTCCATCTAGCTTTGGGCCTTCCTCGGGGTCTTACTCCATCCGGATTTCCTTTATACAGTTTTTTAGCTGTTCTTTCTTCGCCCATCCTATATAAGTGGCCCAGCCACTTGATGCGTTGCCTCCTGATGAAGCTCGATATCATTAGGTCTCCATATAACTCACTTAGCTCCTTGTTCCTTCTGATCCTGAGTTGGTCGTTTTCCCGAACTGGGCCGAATATTTGCCGAAGAACTCTTCTTTCGAATCTATTCAGCTTTTCCACGCTGGATTTATTCAGTGTGAGGGTTTCGCCAGCGTATGTCACTACTGGCCTAATCACGGTTTTATATATCATCAGCTTGGACTTTAGGCTAAGGAGCTTACTTCTCAGGAGCTTTGACACTCCAAAACATGCTTTATTACCTAATACTATCCTGGCTCTGATTTCCTCCTCCTCATCCAAATTCTCATTTATACGGCTTCCTAAATACTGGAAACTTGACACTCGTTGGAAAGTGTGTCTTCCAAACGTGTAGCTATGAGGTGGTCGGTTTTGTTTACTATTCTTTATTACCATTATCTTGGTTTTCTCCCCATTCACCTGCAACCCCATTTTTCCAGCTTCCACTTCCAGCCTCTCGAAAGCTTCTTTTAAGATTATCAGCGATCTTCCTACTAATACAAGGTCATCAGCATATGCAAGAATACCCAGACTCCGGTTAAAGATGGTTCCCTCCATCAGTAATCCTGCCCTTTTAATGACACTTTGCATTACAATATTGAATAGTAGAGGTGCCAGCGAGTCTCCCTGCCTAAGTCCTGTACTAATCCCAAATTTTTCCGTAATAAAAATGTATGTTGAAGAAAAATTAAAATCGTTTTGCGATTAATTTAAAATTTGTCCAGGTATAGACATAGTACAGAATCACCAACTTATTAATTCATATGATTAGTTGTAATAAGGAATGTTCCCCTAGAATGGCGGATATGCTTTTTTCTCTATTATATAAAGAAGTTTTCCTGGAACCATTGAGTAATGCTATCTATTACTCAACTAAAACTGGTGTGGAAAGTTCCACTTTCCCCCACTAGTGAGGGAAAACCACTTTCCCTCACTATTGAGGAAAAGTAACAGCCACCTAGATCGAATTTGACAATCAGCACCCTGTTATTTTAAATGTTAAATGGCGGTATTATAATATTATTCATTTGATATTACTAAAATGTTAAAATAAATAATTTTAGAATTATTTTATATTTAATTCAAGATAGATTTTATTTATTTTGAAGCGATTTTATAGAAATATTTAATATAACCTTAAATGTATTAGAACCTTCACACATCAGAAATTTGGAGATCTAGCATTAGCATTTCCCACTAGGGCTAGTGCAGTTTTAACAAATCTAAAGTTTCACCTTTAATTTCTTAATTTTTAAATGGTTGCAGGAAAAATGTAATATTTAACACGTGAGAAAAGTAGTTATAACACCCTCGTTTAATTACCATTAAACGTTTTAAGTAAAATTCACTCGGGTATAATAAAGTGGCACTTTCCTCACTTGTGAAATAAATAACTATTTTAGTGATCACCAGGTAATATTTATTTTACGAATTAGGTAGACATGTATTAGGTGAATTTGCCTTTACCCATGTTTATTTTGCTAAGGGTTTCCTTTTCATCTTGAGATCAAGATGATTACGTCGTCTTTGGTTTCTCCAAAGACCTCGTACCTCTTGGTCAATTTTGGATCTGCAGATAATCCTCCGGTGAAATATTAAAATATTGAAAATAAAATATATTGGTATATGGAATTACGTAGAGTATAATTACTACTACCTATCACTACTAACTAGCCATAGCAGTTATTCAAACAAACGAAACAGAATGGATAAGGGTAAGGAATTTCGTATTCGAAAAGATGCTTCACTGCCTCATTATTACTAATAAAGAATGTTAAATAGCTTATCAATAATTTTAGTCAAATTTTAAACATCAATAGTAGTCATTTTATTATTTAAAAATGCATAGATTTTATTAATTACCTTTATTGCGATACATGTGAATGTCGTAAGTGTTAGAAGAGCCAATCCTATAACAAAAATAAATAAATATTAGTAACGATAATGCATGAATTTAAAACTATATCTATTCATTAATTAGCCTATATGTTATTCATATTATTAAGTCTTACAAGTCTGTTCTTACTGGTTGTCGATTAACCTTCTTAATTAAATATTTATGGATTTTACCCGACAAAAGAATTTATCGGAAACCTTTAGTGAGGGCCAATAAAGAGTTAAGCATTTGGTCTTGAGAACAGAAACAACTTATAATTGATTATTGTAAAGAGATATTTGAAGATACAGAATTTGAATAATTTTTAATAATATATTGTTAAATATTACTAATTAGTATTACCTAAACTATGGTTTATAGTGAAATTATGAAATAGGGTTCAAGACAATTAACCATATGGAGATAAATGTTTAATTAGGAGTCTGGTGTTTCAGCAGCATAAAATGGGATCATTTTTTACAGACTAAGTCAATACTTATACACTCTGCTACAGATGTGTTTGTATACTGCAAATTTGTATCTAATTAGTTATAGAAGATTCTAGTAATGTATTAGTGAAAAAACATTTATGACTTAATCATTTTATTTTTAATTAATCAAACTTGGCTTCTGCAATATCCAACTTACTCCATAAAAAATTCATTCAGTATACGTAAAAAGTTGGTGAAATATTGTAAGATTTGAATTATATATATATATTTTGTTTTAAATTATTTTATTGAATTGTACAACTGTAATATATACATCAAGTACAAGGGCTATTTGACTAACTATACACATGAAAGGGACACGTAGAGGCACTACCCACTGGCAGCACTCTAATAACATTTCTATAATATAAGGTCCCGAGGCCATCTTCTCTTCAGAGAAGCCTAGGAGGATTGTCCGGGATGGAATTGGATGCAAGGATGGAAACTAGTGGGTTTGGATGGGGCTGGAGTTTATTATGGAATGATAGGTATCTGGAATGGGCTAAATCGATAACATACGAAACGTTAAGGTCTTTATGGATGGTTTTATTTGTGACAAAATAAGAAGTTTTTAGTATTTTGCGAAGGATTTTGGATTGCAAGGATTGAATACGAGAGGAATTTGTTGTTTTGGTGGAGCCCCATAATTCAATTCCGTAAGCCCATATAGGTCTTATAACAGTCACATAAATTGAATAGTAGTTGAAGTAGTTGAAGTAGTCGGAAGCGTCTAGCTGTTTCTTGTCTTTTCAGTCTTGTGTGAGGGTTCCAAGTAAGACGTTTGTCTAAGTTGAATCCTAGGTAGCGAATCTGTTCAACAGGGATAAGTGGAGTACTATCAAAGGATACAGTAGGACAGGAAGTCATGGGTTTTCGGTGAAGGGTAAAGGTAATTTGATGGGACTTGTTGGAATGGATTTTAATTCTCCAATTCCGACACCATTCTTCGAGGCTTGATAAATGTGATTGAAGGGATGATGTGGGATATGGGTCGTTATTAACTGATAACACACATTTGTCATCAGCATACGTGGAGATGAAGGTGTTAGGATGGGTTGGAATGAATTATATATAAAATATTTTTCAACTTCAAATTGTTGTGTTGCAATTATATAATTCAGTAAAATGCACATTTAGAACTCATAAATTCTTTAGATCGCACCATATAAATATATGGTATATATATAAATATATCATAATGAAGTAATTCCTATATTTCATTGACAACCTGATTGAATTTTACTTTCTTATTTTCTGAAATTATTTTACCGAAATAAAATGTTTACTCTTAGCCACTTTGTTAAAGAGAATTATATAACACGTGTTAAAAATATATTTATAGACGCCTCGTTATCAGAAGAGCATTGATAATGTTCAGGAACAAATCATTATCCACGTCAGTGTTATCAATTGTTCACATAAAAGCAGTCACTGTGTAAGATAATGATAAAAAAAAATACATGTGCATGGAGGAATAGTCCAGAAAAGGATTTTTTTTAATTAGTAATTGATTCATATATATTAATAGGAATGAGTACATAGTTAATTTAGAATTGAATTTCAACTGCATTGCCTAATTAGTTAAATTTTTATAAAATAAATCATAGGCGTTGGAGAATCAATGGGTATTACGCCTTTAAACACCACCATCTGATGTTAATATTTGTTTTAAACATTTAATTAAAAAAATAATGATAAATAAATAGTAAACTATTATTTATACAGAAAGCTAGAGATGCAAATGAGAACGACCCTTAGCTAAATGAATTGCTGTTTATGCAGTTGTTAATTAGCGACGTCACGATATTATACGTGTCATGTCCTGTTTGTCGAGTCTCAATGAAAGAACCCGCTGCAACCGAATGCATAAAGATAATCAATAATATTTAATATTATTGAAAATAATAAATTAATTTTATTATTTCCTTAAAATAATAAATAATTGGTAAATGAGAAACGAAAAATTTCTGTTGGATGTTATGAAAAAACATTTCCAAAAGCTCAATTTTCTTAAGAAACGACCTGTAAAATGTATTTTTATTTTTACAGAAAACAAATAGCGGGGGGTTTTGGTGTGTCTGGTGCCTGGGAACCTCTCCCTACATCGGACTTGTAAAATGTAATTTATTTTTTACATCATTATAAATCCATTAGTTGGGAATAATAAAATAGATTATAAGCGGAGGTTGGATACTAAGTGTTTGTAAAAAAAAAAAAAAAAATTTATAGAGAAACATTTTATTTAGTTAATCATCAGAATTAAAAATATGAAATCACTCAAATGCTGAATATAGACTGTACGTCTAACAGCTAAAAAAAAAAGATTAATTGTGTACAGAGCGAGAAAATTTCAGTGAAATATTCTGATCTTGTATTTATTTTCACAAAGTGCTTTTAAAATTTAAAACCAAATTATCTCAGATTAATTCCAGGATATTAAACTTTAAAAAAAATTTAATATATTAATTCTTACTTTTGCTTATATCAAATTCGCACCAACAATTTATCTTATGAAACCGCTTCAGTTTCAGTTTTAAAAGTGAAAAAAAAAAGTTTATTTAATTAAAGTATAAATTGTTAATGAGAAAATCACGCCTGCAGTTCACATATTTTCCACCAGAGGTGTCCCAAAGCTCCCTTACATAATATTTATTCCATCATATGTTTGTTCAAATATTAAATAATTGTCTTATTTAAAATTCGATCGCTTAATTATTACGAGGATTATTAAAATTATACATTTATACATTAATTTTACATTAGTAATGAAGTTAAATTATAGCTAGATTAAAATTTAAACAGAAAATTAGCTAGACTAACTATTAATAAAAAATAAAATAAAATGCCCACTATATTTTGCATATTCGGTCCACATTAAAATGGACATTTAAATTATTTAAACAATATTTATTAGAATGCAATTTGAAACACAAAAACAAAGCATTTAGTTTCTAAAAAGATCTGGCCAGTCAACGTATCGCTAATTCAGGCATTATCAGGATTAAAATTTTAAAATTCAAGCTTTTAAAAATTGTATGATGGTTAATAAAAGAATTTTAATATAACCAGGTTATGGTTTACTAATACCCAAATTTTTATTTATTTTTTTACTCTATAAATGTATTAAAGTCGTAAATTTATTTAAGTTTCAAATACATCTATTGAAAAATTAGGGTTTTGGAGTTATGACGTTGTTCTTTTGAAGGAGCGATATGTAATATTTTTAGCTCTCTCCGTATTTTATTATTTGCCGCATCTGTGCCTATTATTTTATTCCTTTCTTTGAGTTTTTAGCTCATTATTAATCATTTTTATGTTCTTCGGGTGAGTTACAGCTATATTTCTCCACCTGTGGTTGACCATATTCAGAGATTTGTGAGTATAGGAAGAGGTTGTGGAGATACCAGTTCCGCCAAGGACTTATTCCGCTACAGCTCCAATTAGCTAGTTGCTCTCAATTGGCCTAACTTCTTCGGCACCAGCACTGTCTGTGTCATCTGGGTCATACGGGTACGCCGTGCTCGAGTACACAGCTGCTCTTGTAGCGAATTAGTAGTGTGTGTGGGGTCAATCGATTCCAATGGCTTTATCATCCAAATGGCGGTTAGGAGGAAATTGAGGCTAGGCACTAACACGAATGAGAATCACAGGATAAAAATAAAATCTGCACCACTACAACCCATTAAGGGCATTGGGATGAGTACATGGTACATGATGAGAAACTTACAGATTCCAAGATAGCAGTAGAGCTGGAAAGTGATTTAACAGAGATCACACCTAAGCGCCTGGTTTTACCCACATAAGAGTACCCACTATGTAGAGGCTGGGTGCGCCTGAATATCCCACTCGTTATATCTATACCAGTTAACATATTGCATAATTTGGTGTCAGTTTCGCATTCATTTGTCTTGTAAATGATTAACGCTAACCTTGGGTTTCTCTGGTGACGGTACACTAATGTTAATCTAATATGACGTTATAATATTAGTTCGGGTATCAGATCCGCAGGTTGCCGCTTAGAGTCACAACAAGTTTTAACTTTGATTCGTAACAATTACAATTACAGCACTTGATATGCGTAATAATAAAAACACTTTTATTACTAACTGCATATAGATTAAAGAACCGACTTACGCTTACTGTTTACGCTATATCATTATCTATACTTCGAAATATTTGTTGAAACGTCCATTTCTTGATGCAATGAATACCGAAGTATACATTTCCCCCATAATTACACCTTTTTTTTCATAGTAAAACTCACGAATGTTATTAACGCGAATATTAAAAAGGAAACAAATGAACTTTTGACATAACTCGAAGCAACGACATACGGAACTGATACAGCCATTTTCGAACCCAGGATTTTCAGCAAATAAAATCGACCCTCTCCCTCATAAGATAAAAGACAGTACTAAATCTGTTCGACCATTTTAAACTCCGCGAGGTATTGCCCGTGAAGTACTCGAAGAATTGGAAAGAAGATTGGGATAAAATACCTCACGTTCTGGGAAAATGGATTGGCAATGACCTGATAATTGCCAGCCATTATCGTCAAGAAGAAAATGGCCATTTGTAGAGTATTGGCAGAACTCGAGTTCTGCTTAGACTGGGGAAGTTAACAATATTCTTCCGCCGGATTATTCTTTCTAATCATTTCGGATTACATTTAAATATGTTAAAGTATTATCAAAGTAAAGTACGAGTATATAATAGAGAGTATTGCAATTGTATTATAAGTACATGTGTTCATTCATAAAACTTAGGAAGTTTGCAATTCCAAATAAATTGGTTTCAAAACAAGGATCATTAATAATTGTCGCATCGTGTCTTTTTTCCTGCACTGGTTATCTAATCTTGTATGGTGTGTAATCTTGATAAAGTTTTAAAATTTATTATATCAAAACAATAAACAAATATATAAATACATTATATAATACAGAAATAATATATTCATTTATTTATACGCTAAAATCTGGTGACGATTAACCATTTATGTCAATCATCCCTTGATGTACCATTGCGTTTATAATATTATATCGTTCTTTAAAATGCATAATATTTTCAGTTCATTTTTTTTATCAATATAAGTTTCTATCTTATCCTTTTTTTTGGATTATTACTAATCTGTGATAACCATTATGATAACCATACCTTCGTCTATTACAATTTTTAAAAAAATCAGTTCTTTTTTACTGAAATAAATATGATTATCTTTAAACACGGACGGATTTCTTCTGGAACAAATACTACAAATAATTTATTTTTCAACAATTTATTTCATCATACCATTTCGAAATTACTGTGCAATACAAAGCAATTTTCTCGAAAGGGAAATCGTTGCAATATTATCACCATTCTTTTTCCAAAAATGAGATACCGAATAACCGATATTCAGCTCGAAGTCGCCGACTCCGTTTCACAATCAAGAGGAGGTAATCGCTATTGCAAAAGGACTGAAGACACCAGACACTCGGACAAGCCAGAAGTCACCGTTACTCAATAACGTGATAGGGCAAGTCGCGGATGTCACTGGAACGTTTCGGAGGAACTGACACTTGGATTTGTGAACTGGATCAGGTTACAACTGAAACGGGTGTCACGATTAAGTTATTTTGTCACGTCTTTAGGATGTACCTCTTACTTGATGTTCAAATGGATGATGGCTGACAATTTTGACGGAAACATATAATAAATAAATATAATAAATAAAAAGTTATATATAACTCTGTTTTATGTTTTCCTTGGTAGAATACAGCAAATCAAGCAGCCTCTTTCAGACCAAATTACTTAAAATTCTGTATGCAGATCTATATTTTATTTTCTGGGTAAAATAAAATCCTACATAAAAAAATTTCTAACATAGTATTGGGTCGTCCAGAAAATTACGGTATTTTGTTATAATAATCGAAATTTATTTAATTTAACATTTATTACGTTTATATTGTTACGGTCAGAGATAGAGAAAGACCGGGTGAAGGAATTAAGACGAGCTGGAAGGATTAAGACGGATTAGAACAGCCTGGACGAGGCGAAACAATTCCTGGAACCCCCTGCAACCTAGAACATTCGATGGGCCTTAATATGCCGCCCGCTTCAGCCTTGTGGGACAGTTAGTATTAGTCAGTGTCAGTGTGACGAACTAGTCAGTGATAAGTGATAAGCGAGTCTCGCCAACTCAGTGTATTAGAGAACTGTGACAGTACGAGAGTGTAATAAACTGTTTCTTCTTATTACAGTGTGTCAGTTTGTCATATTTGGAGAGTCTTACGTTCGGTGGACTTTAATTAGGGGACTGTAAGTGTTGATTTGTAGTTATAAACTCTAGTTTAGTTTTATTGTATTTGTACGAATTTATGTAAATAGTTAAGTTATTTAGTATTAGCAATATCTTATATTATTTGTACATTATTTTAGTTAAAAGTTAGGCCTAGGTTAAAATCTTTAGGAAATGTTATTGTAAATTTATATTAGTTTTACAATTTATCTTAGTTTATATTAAGTAATTTCATTGGATTATTTTTAATTTGTCAATAAATATTAGTATCTTGAATTTAGGAGTAGTTTAATTCATTTTACACCCAGTAGCCCGTAACAATATTTACTGATTTATCATACGACTTCAGCCCTTCTCATCAACAGTGTTTTTTACATCATCTCTCACCTTGACATGAGTTTTAATTGGAATCAACGCTAAGCTGAGAATCCAAGAGCAATGGTCCAATTGTGCCAGTTATGGGACGAAAGAAGACTACGGCAGGTGAGGCGGTGAATTGTACCGGAGGGAATGTAATAAGAAGAAGCCGAGATGAGAAAAGTGAAAACAAGAAAACAACAATAGCTGCGAAGTGGAAAAGAAAAAGGTTCGAGTTGATGGCAGTCGTAAAATGTGGCCGAGCAATTATATCTTTAATAGCACCAGCTACCGTACCTACTGCGTCTTAACAGGCAAGGAACCTCCTACAACCATATGAGGAGGATTTTGGATTTTCAAAAATCATATAAAAAAAGCAAACCATCAAAGGTTTCATAGAGGTAAAGTTTAATTTTATTATTAGCTTGTTGGAAGGATAAATCACCATAATGCATCTCAAAATTATTAATCTTCGAGATATCACTAATGCAGAGAGAGTTAACTATTTTGAGGGAAGCATAATCGTGCCAGTCTCACAGTTTTTGGCTTGAAATGAAGTTGTTACATAAGAAATGATTCCTTTTCAAATCAATGCCTGTCTTAGCCCCAATTCCTTAATTACAATAAATTCATTTTGGAGGAAATTTATAACAACACCTTAAGGTGCTCTATACCGATACGTAAGGTGCTCTTCAATCTGGTTTGCAAATATGCAAGCTTGAACTGGCAAATCTTTCACTATTTTTTCATTGGCTACGATTATTATTTGATTTGGTATTAATTAGTTTAATTGCACCATTTCCGATTTCTAAACCCCCGAAACTTGGATAGATAAGGTTTTATTTACTATTTTCAAATTGAAATTGATACATTTTTATACAAGTGCACTCTGGATCAAATGTTACGTTTTTATTTTGTTATACCTACTGCGAATCCTCGACTCATACTTAATGAACGGCTATTTGAGAACCTTAAGTATTTGTTTTTAAATTTTCCCGTAGTTATTGTTATCTGACTTAATGTTTGATTGAACTCATAGTCAGTGGCACTGCAATGGATTCTCAATGCAATTAATATGACAATCTATTTCTCACCGGGCTCTAAAGAAAATATTTCATAGTGCTTTGATTTTTTAAAATGTTAAGGCAGAAGTTCGTAATTTAATTCGGTGCAGTTGGTATTTATGTCAAGCAATATCAATTAAAAAGTGTTTTTCAGATAACAATTCAATTGCTTTCTGCCCATATGGTAGTCTAATAGTCAAAAATAAAGCTATTCGTTAGATATTGGAGTCTGTTGGAGGATATTGGAAAATAAATAAGAAAACAAAAAAATTATTAACATTCGAAAATTAAGATACAAAATCAACAATTATCTATTTTGTTCATTAGCTGTTTACAAGTTGAATGCAAATATACACATCTAAACATTGGCATAGGTTTGATTCGTGAAGAGATACTAATGGATGGTGTAATATTTGATTTTTTTTTAAATATTCCTATTTAAAAAAAAAAATGATTACAGATTCCCAGGAGAAAATCTCATTTTAACGACTAGTTTGATTACTTTGTCGTTTGACCGGAAAAACGTGTATTTTTTTTTTAATATACTCGTTTGAAAGTTCATAACTAGATTCACAAACTTTTTTTAAATTAATTTTTTAAATCCTTCACGAAAGCCAATTATATCGTACCTGATAGTTTATTCAATTTATTCATTTTACATTAACTTAAAGCATTATTTAAGATATATAAAATGTACCTCAAATAATATGTCTGTAAGTAAAAATAATGTTGTCGATTTCCCTCTTTTAGTGTGTTCAGTATCCATTGAATTTAACTTTTATCTTCTGAAAATCACGGTTTTTTTACATATGTTTTATTATTGTTTTTTCGAGTTTAAAAAAAATAATAAACCACTTAATTACTATTGACTGCAGTTAAAAGTGCTTGGCTGTATATGATGTTTAGGCTCCGTGAAAACTGAACCCATCTGCACTGTGTAAACTGGAATGGGTTTATATCTTTTAAGGCTACACTTGAATAAACAGTTTATCTGCTATTTTCTAACTTCCTCTTTACGTCAGTATAAATCTTCTCTAGTTCTCTAGTTGTTGTTGTAAGAAAAAGTTTGTTAGTGTTTCAGAAGATCCTTTCTAGAATCCGCTGAATCAATTCGTTTAGGTTACAGCTGTTATTTTGTCAATTATTAACGTGTTAGTTGTGGAAGTTTATTTAAGGTTTTTTGATAACTAATGTAATAATATTACATTTAGAATCTGTTAATGGTGTGCATCGAAACGTTAACGGGCATTCATTGATATCTGGTAACTTGAACAGGGGGATATCCCCATAACACTAAGGTTCTTGGGTTTAGTTCACACTCGTACTAAACCAGAGACAGTTCTATTTCTAATCCAACCTTAGTGCAGGGAAGTGATTTGTCTAAAGTAATCCCTAATTAAGAGTACCCACTTCATAGAGTTTGGGTGAGCCGCAGGGCTGTCTACAAATCTCACAGGGTCCGTTTATGGCTATTAACAGATTCAATAACTTATCTGTCTGAGTCGGATTTTAACCAGGGACCCAGGGCAGCAACTCAGCGCTCTACAGAAAGAGCCACCCTGCTCCCTACAGTTAAGGGGAAAACTGATATTTGTTCTTATTTTATTTGTGCTCTTGCAAAGTTTTTTGGTTAAATAAATTTGGTTGGATAAATCAGTCTTGTAAAACAGTGCTGACCAAAATATCTGAATTTATATAACATCTACTTAATTAGTAGATCTAGTTATTCTTAATGTATATTTATTAATGTATGTTAAATATTCTCCGTGTATTCATTTAAAGTCACTGTATGCTGCTATGGCTAATCGGACGATGCTAGAATTGGAGTCTTAAAATTTTTCTATACATGGATATGTAGGTATCTTTAACGAGTTCCTGAAAACGCACATACACAGGGCCTACATTTTAAGTCCTTTCTGAAGTACGGTTTATCCATGAAATTTTTACTGCCTTTAAACTATTCTAAGGACTACTAAGGTATCTTGGGAATAGTAGATTGATATGCAAACCGCAACATCACATTTGACCCCAATGTTCTCTTGCACGTGTTAGCTCAGAGATAAAATAAATACTTTTTCAAAATTTAAGATAACCCAAATTCATAGGTAATGTAATAATAAATATTAATTAATTAATCAATAATTAATTAATAAGATTATTGTAACGAGATGAAGTTAAGTACAACCGTAACCTTATGTCAGTCGATTCCATGTCTATTTATAGTCATTGGAGAAGTTGCTGACGTCATAGTGTCCACTGACGTTAGGATGGCCTGTGGAGTGAAGATGGTATTTATGATTATCATCATCAACGTTAACTTGATATCATCATTTATTTTAATTGTTATCTCAAAACAAAACTCCATCTTTTTTTTTTCGCTCTGATTTCAAAATATTATACATCACTTCCTCAGACATGAGCTCACTTTTAGGGTGTGCGTGAACAATGACATAAGCGTGTATTTTTTCCTGAACGATTCTAATATTCATTTATAACGTTTTTCTAACAATTCACGTTGGTTTCAAATATAAAAACAAACATTTTTTCGGATGATTTAAATATTTAATTTTTGTTGGCAGCGATAAGTGGTATCGAAACTTAGGGCTCGCTAAGCCTTATTATTATTAATTAATTTAATTAGTTACGCACCAATAACAATGTGTATTGTCCTGTTTAGTTATAATAGTTGATTGTTTAAAAAAAGCATATAAAAAAAACAAAGGCAGTAGTAATGTAAGAATTTAAAATAAAATATAGGAATCAACCATTGCTCAAACTTTATATTGTGTGGATACTTAAATTTATTTAATGTTTTTTCTTTACCTATGGATGAAATAATAAATTTTTTTGAAAGAATTCGAAGAAGAAATCGGTCCTGGTGAAGATCGTAAAAGAATTCCTTAAATAGTGAAACTATTTATTAGAAACCTATTTATCATTATCCCCAGACCAGAGACTACTAATAATTATTCAAGATGTTTAAAAAAAAAAAATTAATTTGTTCTATTTTTCCACTTAAACACACATCTATAATATCGTTTCTGGAAGTTATAAAAGTACAACTTGTATCTTTGCAGTGCAGTTGGAACGATTCCAGAAACATAACGGCTCTTTAAATTGTATAAGATAAATTACGAGGGAACAATTTTACAGGTTCCTATAAAACTCTGGCATGTTATGAGAAGCTTGCTGCTTGTTGCTACTGTTTATTGTGGGATGAGGGATCGTCTCGTTAGAAGGCACACTGCAAGGAGAAACTGTAGCACTTTAACGACTAACCTTTTTAAAAATAGTAACAAGTGAATAAAACAAGGGATGTTTAAACATCTTTAATGTTTTAAACATGTTTAAACATCCCTTGGTTTATACTTTAAGGTAGTCAATGAGTACACAGCTGCATCCAATCAGGCGGTCCAAGTTTTATGATGGGCATTATCTCAGAATCCCTAATACAATTCCTACAGTACTACTTAAAGTTTGTCTTTTTACAACTTGATCAGTTTAAAATCAATGATGAAAGGCCTTTACCTGATGTACCTAAATAAAAAGGTTCTGGATTCGGTATGTGGTAAAGACTGGACGGTTCCAAAGACAACGGTTTTGCTGGGAGGTGATTTGGCCTAGATTACACTCAACCACCAGATTTTACTCTCAATTAAGAATACACGTTTATAGAGGCTGGGTGAGCCCAAAGTTGATCTCCAGATCCTACTGGGTCAGTCTATGTTAGTTAACAGATATATAACACTCAACATTTCGTCAATTCTTGAACAGATTCTCTATAATCATGCAGTTTTTATTATGGTTGCACTTTTATCAAAAGTAAATAAATTGACTTTAGTGATTTTAATGTCTGCAATTGGCGACAAAATTTCATGAGTAACTTTTATTTATTTTGTTCTTGTTGATGTTCTTAAATTTTATTATTTACGATTAGAACTTATGTAAATACCCTCAGATTATTGTCAGTATGTAAGTTTTTGGATCAAGAATGAAGTTCTTTTACTCTTCATCTATCAATTATATATGAGTTTGAGTGGTAAATAGTTGACTGGGTAATTCTGAAGATAGGATGAATTGGTCAGGGGATGTAGTCAATGATAACAGCTCTGCTTATTTTTGTGTTATCATTGATGGATATTTTTGTATTCAAATACGGCAGTAACAGATAAATTTTGTTATTTCCTAACAGATACGGATGGGCCCTGTAGGATCTACAGACCATCATGGGGCTCACCAAGCCTCTACAACCTGAGTATCCTGAAATGGGGAAAAAACTTGTGGTTAAACATCATCTCGGGCAAATCATCTCCCCAAATAACTATATAAAGAGCCCAAGATCCGTCATAGGTTGTATTGTTACAGTTTTTTTCCTAATTTATATAATTTTCTGTTGGTATTGATTTAAATAACCTTTAGATTATTATTATGTAACTTTTTTGTCTTTAACTGTGTTTTTATGTAAGCTTAAAAGGACAAAGAGCCAGAATGAAGTTCTTTCATGCACTATCTAACATAAAAAATAATGTTTGTTTTTTTAATTATTTCTATTTTCCAGTTTGATTTTAGGTTTCTTTTAAGAGCTCTTTACTATCTTTAATGTTAGACCTGATGATGACCTACAATGTGGGTTGAAACTCCGGCATTGAATAAATATTTGGGGTGGACCATCCTCTTCGAGAATAAAATAGTTCATTAGCAGTGTTGACAGAAGGACGACCAACCCAATTACAAGAGTGACTGCCCAGTCCGATCTTGGACTTCTTAGACGTCTCGAAGTGACTGGCGGGAATGAAGGGCGTCGCGGGCGGCCTCAAAGGTCAAACGCCGAGAGGACAGAAGGCTCCGGTCGCCTCTTACCGACCTTTCTAAACTTTCTGCCTCGTCACCAGCATCCTATAGTTCATCTTATATCGCTTCATCTCTAAGGGATCGAGTGAGCCTAAATATTATCCAAAATATGTAAACATTGTTTATTACATCCATATCCGTAAATTTGAGAGTTAGCGCTAAAAAAAGAATGACAAAAATGGGCACAGGGAAGAGAAATAGTAAGAAGATTCCTGACTGGAATCTGTGGATCACGCCATCGATTTCGCAGGATCTCTCGTCCATTTATTTCCGGTATTATTTTAAACAAAAGTTATAGCGTTATATAAATTATTCGGAATAACACTGCAATTTTTTAAAAGAATAAAAAAATCATTGCTTAATCCGTCCTAGGGAGGGACGTAAAATGGAAGTCCTGAGCTATTGCGACGCTCGTTAAAAGTCCTAATCCTAATTAAAGCTGGATAGGCAAAATTTAGGACTCCCACTGTACCTATGTTTTATTTACTTAAGGTCGGTCACTTAATGGTGCTATGACACTAAGGCGCTGAGTGAATCAGTGGTAGAGCACTAAGTTGCCATGTCGAAGATCCTTGGTTCAAATCCCGCTGCTGGCAAGACTTTTATTTAATCTGTTTGTAGCCGGAGATGGATCCTGGGGCTCATCCAGCCTCTATAAAGTGGGTACCACTACAATAAGCCTCAATAATAAAGGGTATAACTCTGATGGTTGAACGTGATCTAGGACAAATCACCCCCCTGCACAACCGTTGTTCAAGAAACAGTCTTGAACCTTCAAAGGTTCTAGAGATACGTAAAAAAAAAAATAATAATGCTGCTCCCAAAACCAAAAGGACGGTTTTTTTCGTTATGAACGGTTTTGCTACTTATGTCTGAGTAACATCATATTTCATAATATTATATCAGACGACTAATTTTCGGGCAATATCTGAAATATAATTTCTATTTTATGCTGCAGCTCCAAAAGGATAGTATTTTCACTATAAGGTCGTTAAGTTAACATTAAATGAAACAAGCATTATATTTCTTTTTTTTTTTTTTTAGAATTCATTAATGATTAATTAGCGATAAATAAAATAGTTTATGTGGCAAAGGCATCTTGTAATTTATTTAGAATCTCTTCTTTGAACCTCTGATTTATAGTTCAGTTGGAGTAAGAGGAAGTCATGTGTTGCAGACATAAGATATTTTTAGATACAACTTAGAATTTATATGTGAATACACCAGTTATATTTTCTTACTGTCACGTATTCTTTTTTAATGGCTTAACAGCCACATGAAGCAATTCTTCTAAAGTTTTCTTCATATCAACCATAACTTCCCAGTGTCTAACTTGTCCCTCTAGCTCTTCCATGAAACAAACTTCGCAATTCGAAGGTTACTCACATACATACAGTTAGTACACACATATGTATGTATATATTTACGAGGGCTATTCAGAAAGTAAGCAACGTTTTGGAATTTAAAAAAAATCAAGTACAAGAAAAACGTTTTATTATATACATGTGAAAAAGGGACTAAAATACAACTCTTCAACATAAACACCATTCAAATTCAGGCACATATCATAGCGGTGGCCAAGCTTTGAAATTCCAGTGTCATAGAATTCTGCCGCCGGGGAACTTGTGTGCCCTCACTCCATGGACTGTAATTTTGTCTCACAACTAACATGTTTCACCCAGGTTTCATCTCCTGTCACGATTCGATCCAGTAGTCCATCACCATGACTGCGGTAGAACTCCAAAAACGTCAAAGCTGCCCTTCTTCGTTGTTCTTTATGGTCATCTGTAAGCACTTTTGGCACCCATCTTGCACAAAATCTGTGGTAGCCTAGCTTCTGTGAAACAATTTCAAACAATAAATTCCGTGAAACTTGTGGGTAACATGGAGAACTGTCAGTTATTGTTAAACGGCGGTTTTCACACATGTTTTCGTCAACTTTGGCGACCAGACTCTTGCCTTCTTCATGAACGTTTGTTCGGCCATTTTTAAACTGAATGCACCGCTTCCTGACAGAACTGTCACTCATTACGTAGTTCCCGTACGCTTTACACAGTTTCCGATGAATTTCTATTGGTTTTGAGTTTTTTGCCAACAGAAAACGAATCACAGACCGCATCTCACAACTGGCGGGATTTTAGATTGCAGCAAACATTTCAAATTTGAATATTAAAAAAAGGGGTAGCGCGGAAATGTCCCCGTTGTCACAGCTGGACCCTTACTGAGGTGCCGAGCACGAGCACACCAATGTAAACTCTATTGACGCGCGCCTGGCAGCATCCGGTGGAAACGTTCCTTACTTTCCGAATAGCCCTCGTATATATGTATATATATATATATATATATATATATATATATATATATACATATATATATAAAGAGAGAGAGGGGGGGGGGAGAGAGAGGCATGAATCCAAGTCCAATCCCTCTCCTCAAGGGGATCACCGATAAATAATAATAAATATATTTTTCATTTAAAATTGTTTATTCAACTACCTGACAAGTTTTTAGACTTACTCTATTACAATAATGATGGAGTACTTTGGTTCCATCTAGATTAGTAAGGCTACTTTTTTGTTGTAAGGGAAAAGAATAAAACGAATATTGTCACGATTCTCTGTCCCAGACTCAGTGTAACTGACAACCTGAACTTGTAGTGAGTCAAAGCTAAGCTGACACTCATATATAAGTATTAGTAACAGATTATTCTATTAATTAAATTTATATTATTGTTCGTTTATGCTGCTATAACTAATCGGATGATGCTATAGTGGGAGGCCTAAATTTTTTGGAGACTGCCATTCTACTGTACAACCGAAGGACGGCATAAACTCCCTTCATAAATCCTAAGACCACTTACCGGGCTGTGAACCCGTCAGTAGTTTGTTATGCTAACCACTACTCCTCTGGTGACTACCGAATTTATATAATGTTTTGCATTTCTTAATATTTATAGTTCGTGTGAACTGTAATTATATCTCGAACTTCGAACGACATTTGAAAAATTTATTAGTATTTTGCAGATAAAAAATATACTGTCCCCTTTCTTAATCACGGAGGACCTTGGCCTTCTCAACCATTCTCCTCCACTTGGCCCGATGCTACCATTATATACAATTCAGGCCAATTCCATCCAAGATCTGCTTCGTGAGCCTATTCTTATCCACTCGATTATGTCCTTTATTGGAACAAAATTTAATTTAGAATATTAGTTTCGTTTAAGTGCTTTCATACAATCATTTGTAATAGGTAAAGTTAAAAACTTTTCGTATATTCTGAATAGTTTGTTCCTTCTTCCATGATTTCAAATTGTTCTTAAAAGGACCATTGAACACTAAGTCGACTAAATAAGAAGTCGTGTATATGTTTGTTAAGTTTGGCTTATTTGATTACCTGTGGTTTTAATAGCATTCAGTAATCAACAAGTGGTGTCAACAAGAATGTCTTCTATTTACTAGATATATGTTTGTCTTAGGTTAGGTCGGCTACCTTTCAGTAATGGGCGTTTTATATATTTAATTATTTCAAGATATTTTTCTCAGTTATTTTTATGATAAATACCATAAAAACCATAGGTCATTGGTCATTGAAGATTTAAGCTTACCAGGAAAATTAGAAGAGATCTCTGATTACAACTGGAGCGTTCAGGAAAATCAATCCTAATGGCGATTAGGATTATGAAATATCATCATACAACAATCATATAGTTTGTTCCTTCTTCCATGATTGGATTATGAAAAAAATTAATTCATAATCCAGAAAGTTGGGCTGGCATCGCATAAAATATGAGGTTGAAGTTGATTATATCGTACAAACGTTTGTACAACATTTAATATCCTGTTTTACATCTGTAATGTTGCTAAGTTATGCAGGGAATGTTAATCAAGGCATTTAATATCAATTATTGCTATAATCGGAGTAATACATATGGTACATTTAGGATCACATAAGTGCTTTTCTGCAGTTTCAATTCATTTTTACCATTTATAAATTTCTTGCAAATAATTTTTGTTGGCCTCTGTGTCTATCATCCAACCATCTTATTTAAACAAAAATTTCTTTTATTTCCTTTCTCCAATTCCTTCTATGCTGTATGTCTTCCTCCCTCAGACCATGATCCTTCATGCTTTTCTCAACTCTTCCTCTCCTTTTCCTCTCTTCAATATGCCAATTGAAAATTAAATGGGGAAATATTTCCTCATTCATTTGCTCAGAATTCCAATCCCCCTTTCTCTTTATTTCGTAGGACGTTTTTGTGGATTATTCTAGCAAATACAATACAAAAAGAATGATATGGTTGATTTTTTTTTGGGGGGGGGATGGGAAAGGGAAAATAAAATGTTTCGTCGAAAATAAAAAGAGTTTAAATATTGAGCTATGAAGTTTAGTACCTCCTAATTTATTTCGATGCTGTTATCAGAATGATTATTCTCTTGATAATAAAATCTAAAGGTAGATACTCGAGGAAGATGTCCTAGAATAAATAGAGGTTCTTCTTCGGGTGCTGTCTCCCTTTGGAGGTTAGCCTCTTCAAGGCTGTTCTGATCTTTGATGCCACTCTGAACAAGTCAATATATTTACATTGAAACAACTCCCGGAGTTTTCTCATCCTGGATATCCAATGGATCATTTCCCTCAATATACCCCTCGGTAATGAGTTATAGTTATAAGCATTACATAAATCCAATATGTATTCAATATAGCGATTGGTGGCAAAGAGCGTAGGATTATTAGCGTAGGTTAACTGAAATCCACAACGTTCCGAGAAGGACATATTGGAAAGCCTATCTGTTAGCATGAATGAACTGACAGTTCATTAATTATTTTTACTATTGCAGTAAATCGCTCGATATTTATCCATGGGCAAAGCAGCTTACCCACGTTTTCTTCAATGTTATTTCGAGCATTTAATTCATCTAAGCACTTAACAAGTGGTCTGATATCATGTGTAATTAATGTTTCTATTGCATATAAAAAGGCGATTTCATATTTTATTCGGCTTAATATTAATTGAGTGACATTGGTTTAATTGTATTCGGATTGGGATTCCGATCATTAATTGCATCTCCAATTGATCCAATTGCTTCCTTGACTGTTAGTCTCTTTCAAATGGATAACTTAAGATCCCATAAATAGTCCCTAGAACAGTAAATGGTTTATTACATATGATAACATCCTAGAGTATGGCGGTTTATTATCGATAAATAATAGTAATACTAATGAGGCTTTGCAAAACCGAGAAGTGGATGCTGATTCCAGCAATCCCTGCTTTCCTTCCAGGACTACTATCCATACTTGTTAGATCACTCTTAACCCATTCCTACCATCTTCACCTGTGTCAACACCTCGGACATTCACCAATCATCGTATGTATTTAAACTTATTGACTCCTCAAGGTAGTATCCTTGGCCCAATCCTTTATACAGTTTATACAGCTGACATCCCAACTCATCCTAATACTATCCTTACCACGTATGCTGATGATACATGTGTATTATCTGTCAACAAAAATCCAATTATTGCATCCCAAAGCCTCCAATCCCATATCACTGATCTTGAAGAATGGTGTCAAAACTGGAGAATTTATATAAGCTCTCAAAAATCGCATCAAATCACTTTTACCTTACGTCGTAAACCAATGACATCCTGCCCTTCAGTATCCTTTAATAATATCCCACTGGTGCCTGTAGAACAGATCCGATACTTAGGGTTGCATCTTGACAAACGATTAACCTGGAATCCTCATACGAGACTGAAAAGACAAGAAACCGCTCGACGTTTCAGGCTACTTCAACACTTACTAGACAAACGCTCTAAGCTCCCAATTAATTACAAAAGACTCATCTACATGACCATCATACGACCTATTTGGACCTACGGAGTAGAGCTTTGGGGCTCCACTAAGCCATCGAATTCCTCTCGTATCCAATCCCTACAATCCAAAATCCTTCGTAAAATCCTTAATGCTCCTTATTTTGTTAAGAATAAAATCATCCTTTCATAACAAACTTCATTTCCACTCAAACCCTCTGGTTTTAAACCTAGCTTCCTCTTCAATTCCCGATAATCCTCCGAGGCGTCTGAAAAGAAGATGGCCCCGTGACTTGTTAGTTGAGCTTGTGATTTGAGTACTACCAGTGGGTAGTTTCCCTACTTGTCATTTTCACATGTCATTTTGTATCGCTTAGCCCATTTACTAGATGTATTTTTTTTTATACAGTTGTAAATATCAATAAATAAATTTAAAAAAAAAAAAAAAAAACTTATTGACATGTTCAAACTAATTCGCTCCTACAATGTCAGCAAAATCACTACGTTGTATGCTACCAACCTCATGCCTAGTCTTATCCGATTTTTTTTTTTATTTCACCCAACTTGAAATACTCTATATCCATCATTAGTGCTTGTTCCCATAATTTCTCTCCGCTCAGTATATTTTCATCCTCTCTGATCTCCTACTCCTTTCCTCATCGGAGATTTCGATAGCCCGCTTTGTCCTCGCTTTAAACTTCATCATCTTGTCTCGGGTTATGCCCTTGGCAGTTCCATACATCCAAAGCATAACCTCCTAAACCTCGAAACCTCGAAACCCTCTCTAAATCCTAAAACCATTTCCGTTTAGATATTTTGTTACATTGAAGGAATTCAAATATTCTTTTCGTTAGCCTATACAGGAGTTGTCCATAGAAATTAACGCTTCTTTTTCTCATTGTGTTGGAGGTTCTTTCTGTTGCTTTCTAAAAGGTCTTCACCGACGTTATTTTACTTAGTTTTATAGTTTTCCTTTCCTCGTCGAACACAACCAAATCGTACACAAACCCAAGCACGAGGAATTTATCTCCAGATTCAAATTAAAACCTTTATTGATGTTTATCGCCTCTCTTATAACGCAGTTAAGTGTTAAATTAAATTGTACAGCTACAAATTATTGCCGATTCTAACCTTCGTTCTCTTAGCTATTGGTCTACTATAATTGTTTATGAATGTCAACGTAATTTAACGTTTTCTAGTGGTTCAATTTATAGCAAATAACAAAGAAAATTATTGAACATTATCTTAAGCATTGAATGGGGTAAAATAGTTCCATGTTTGATAGCCATGATGGACCCTATAGTTAAAAATCTTAAATTTAAAACATTGTATATCATTGTTCATCCCTCTTGGATGCAATTCGCCCGCTGCTGCTTCCCCCGAAGTCAGCAGATCGATGCATCTATCACCTATAACTCCCATGGGCAGACTCGATCCGTGCCAAGGAGCGATAGCAGTGGAGGAAGAACAAAGGAGAGCTGTCACAATGACACCGAGAATAGCCGCTGTAACCTGTCCTGTCCCTTCTCCGGCTTTTTATAAAACCGCAGCCCCATTGTCTCGGCGGCAATTAAATCCTCGCCTATCAGATCCTTGTTAATGCCTCTCCTCTACTCTGGCTCCCGGGACGGCGGGTGTCTGCCAGCTGTTGGGTCTCTCAGGGATGGTATTAAAAAATTAAACGAACTACTATACAAGAATAATATAACTGCATGGTGGTCTGAAACGGATAATACGTGCGGAAAAAAAAAAACTTAAGAAAAAAAAACCTTCATCACTTTGGAGCCTTGGAATTTGAAGTAGAGGTTATGCGACTGTTCCTAAACGAAGCAGTTTGGGAAACTAAAACCAGCGGTCAATTGTCATATAAGCAGTGATTAAAATAGAATTTGAAATTTTGAAAAGGAAAGGGGTACGCCGGATATTAGGAGAAAGAGACTCCCAGTGTATATACGAAGGAACGATAAAGGAATGCTGGAGGGAAACAGAAAGATCACAGGACCGCGCTATTGTGGGCAAGGAGTGAATAGAAAACTGGAGTAAGAAGTAATAAAGGTTGGTTCGGCATTTTTCGCTGCTGATGATTACAGACGAAGAATAAAAATGACTGTTCTGTTTATATAAATATTTTGTGTACATTATAAAAAAAAACTTGAGCAACTACAGCCCCTGAGTAGTCTTGGATTCAGCATATGGTGGAGGGGATATAGTTTCTAAGCCAACCGTTGTTCAGGCATGTGATTTGACCGAGATCACGCTCAACCTACAGGTTTACTAAGGGGGATTCATTTTATATCAACGTGTAATAGGGTTTGTATAGGTTTAAAACAAGTTAAAAACAACGAGCTCAGTAATTTCTTAAGTGTTAATGGTCGTAACAAATGAGTACGTGGATACGAAAAATTGCATCGAATTTTGAGTAATTCGTGAATTTAGAAGAATTTCTTCCTATACCAAAAACAATGGCAATGCAGGAGCAATGCTGATAGATAAGGAAGAACAAGTCTATTCTGTGTTTAAATTCTTGCAGAGCACGGAGTACAATAATAGAATATAAATTGTCCTGTGACGCCAATGACCCTTCCTGGTAGGCAGATATATATATATATATATATATATATATATATATATATATATATATATATATATATATATATTAAAGAACTGACCGAAGCTCGAAAAACATTATTATAAATTTTTATATATATATATATATATGTATATATATATATATATATATATATATATATATATATATATATATATATATATATATATATGTATGTATATTGACTGTTATAATGTTATGGTTCTCGAGCTTCAATCAGTTCTTTCAACTTCTTTTTGGCGACGCTTCGAGTATATTATTTAAGTTAAATGGAATATTATTGAGGGACATTTCGATAAATTTTCTAAAATAACCAGAATATTTTATTCTATTCTTATGTACAAGTTATGCACCAAGATATTTGTTATATAAATATACAAGACTTGAAAAAACTTCAAGATTTTTTATGTAAATTTAATGGCATTAAGTTGGAAGAAGGAGCACATGCACGAAGTTGTGCTGTGTTTCCATTTCCTTTTTCTGTTCGTGATCGAGGTTGTTAGCTCCCTTCTGGTAACCACCAGTAAGGTCGGAGATCCTCAGATATTATTTATCTGACTTATATATTGCTATTTAAAAAAATATATATATAAGAAGGTTTCATTGTAGGTCGGTAAGCAAGATAGTTTATGATTATTGCACTCGTTTTTTAAATATTCCTGCATCATAATTGTTTTTCATTTCAAAACTTTTTTTCTATGCCTTGCGTGATATATAGTTTTGTTTTGAACTTTGTCGGTGAAGTAGAAGATATCTGGTCAATGTCTTTTTAACCTTCTTTAAATTGAAGGGGGCAATTCAGAGGAAGAAGGCGATTGCACCAGTTGATTGCTGTAATTGAGTCGAAGACTGAAATGCGGTGAATTTGTCTTCTATTAAGAAAATAATTGTTGGAATTTTTACGTTGTAGGTGCATGGCACGATCCGAAATACCACTTGAATTGTATTAAAAAGCTATTTACCAAGTCAAGCGTATTAACAGTAAAAGTATTCAATGAATTTTGTATTTGTATTTTTTGTTCATCTGAGCTTATAATTCTGGCATATTTATGAATTCTTGAGTTCATAATACCTAGAATTTTGTAACATAAATTCTCACCAAAGAATTAACTGATTTCCTTAGCCATTACATAATTCTACTATAAAGAAATTTCAAACTAAATTCCGGATTTCACCATTTGGAAGGAAAATCAGTGCAGTAACACAAAAGCTAAAAAAAAAATTCAATAAATCTATAAACCGACACCACTAATATGCTGATTAAAAACTTCTGTTCTCTGGACTCATGGCTTCATGTGGTGTAGTGGTTACCTTATAAGCCTTTTCTGGCCAAAGTCGCAGATTCGCTGTTGTTGAAAGTTGAACCTAGATTTTTTAAAGGATATAAAACATCCTTGCTAAGGCAGTACTTCGCAAGGGGCATACAATGGTAGTCCAGAGTCTGTGCGCTGATAGTTAAAGATCCATATACTAATTATACCTGGATAGACAAAATTTAGGACTCCCACTGTACCATCGTACGATTAACCATAGCAGCATAATGTGACGTTAAATGAATATACAACAAAAGCTGTCCGCGGGTTATCGTCCAATTAAGTAGTTTACTTAAAGTATTATAAACGAACTTAAAATCTGCATACTCATATTAATTTTCTTATCTGAATGATAAGGTTTTTGAAGTTAGTAAAGATCATACGATATATATACTCGTATATATAATTATGTATATTTTTTTTTTGGTATAAAATAAATAAATTATTTTTCTGAATAAAAGAAATGATCGTTTCTGCATTGATGTAAGGTAATAATTTCCAAAACCGACGTTTATAGAAATTATTTATAATACTCTGGCGAGGTGTATTATTGAATGTTCCATTCAACTTCTATAAAATATAACCTTTACTCAGAAATTTTAATTAGCCATCATTCTTAAGCTTAAAGTATTATAATAATTATAATTGCTGATTTTCCCGATTACGCTTCGTTCTGAGGGGTATTGGCCTCCTTGGTATTCTTTCTGGGAAAACAATTATGATGCCGACAAGGAAAAGAAGTAAAATATTTCACAGGCTAAGTATCAACGGAAAGCTTTCAGTTCATTATTTAGTTTATGCTTAATTAATGTAAACTTGAGCAAGTTACACTTAGTAAAATGTTTCTATTTTCTTACTAAAAGACCACTATGTCTACCCATATATGTCTTGTAGGAAGGATACCAGCTATACATTGTTTAAAGTACCATAAATATTTAACATTAAAGTTAACATTTATGTAACCACTCTTAAATTAATAATAACAGAAGACCAAAAGCTCGATGCCGATACTCCAATCTCTAAATGAACTCTCACTCCTATGTCACTAAGCCCAATCTAAACCTTGCTTATTATTTTCGACAACCTCAAGGCGTTGTTCTTCCTTAAACAATTTAGCAGCCTCGTGTCACGTCAATATAGAATTGTTAAAAGTATAATAGTAAATTTTAATTTTTATATTTCGGGACAAAAGGCACGAGATAATTAATGGGATGGCAATTAATAACAATCAATTTCCAGTCTTAATGTTGTTTTTCCAGAAACGAATTGAAACTGTAGTATCTTATATCTATCTAAAATCTGTACAAACTGAGAAGTGTCTGGGTTTCAGTACGTGGTAGAGACATTAAACAGTACCGTTGTACTGAAAGGGTGATTTGTCCTAGATCGCGCTCAACCGGCAGTATTTCTCCTTAATTTTAGGTACCCATTTTATAAAGGGTGGCTGAGCCCCAGGAGGGTCCTAGATCTAATTGCATCCATCTACAGGTGCTAACAAATCTTGCCAGCAGGGGGATTTGAACCCAGGATAATCGGCTACCCCATATATCTATCTATAACATCAAAATTCTCTTATTGGCCATATATTATGTCTTATCGTTTACTTTATACACTATACCGTGATTAATCAACTTTGTGTTTATTTATTTATAAGAAATGTTATTATTACTTATATTTTCTCCGACATTTAATATAAGGATCGTAAAGCTTCATATAAATATTACTATTGTTATGCTCTTAATTATGGAGGTAGCGTATGACTTCTCTTAGGCTCCGATTTAATTTAATAATATTTGATCCTACGCCAATCACTAAATCAATTTCCAATATACAATCGCATATATTAAGCAGAATTATTTTAGGAGGGGTTGATTTGATGGGACAAAGGCATGCTATCATCTGTGATCACAAATAAATAAAGCATTAAATCATTCAATTTCAGAGAGGAATGTATCCCTCTGATCCCTATTCAATTTTATTATTTGGTTATGCTTTTTTTTCTCTTCCATCCTACTCGGTTGAAATTACAATAAAGCTGTTACACGGAGCTATAAATTATAGCAGTTAAAAATATACATAAAGATTGAAGCAAGAGATGTAATATATATAGAAAAAGGGATTGTAATGTCAGAGAAGGAAGCATTGAAGAAACCAGAAAGGAAAGGGCAGAATAGGAAAAAAAAAGAATAATGCACGGAAGAAACGTCAGAATGCTTTGCGTGATCCTCTTGGGTAGGTCCATTCTCAATAGGTTTTTGTATAAACTTTACTCGACTGTTATTAATATAAGTTTTACTTTCAGGTCTTTAGATTCAGTCGTATATAAGTTTTTCACAGTTAGGGTATGATTATAAGAACGATATAGTCTCGAAACATCGCCAAAAGAAAGATTAATGAATATACGACTCTTATGATGAATCTTAAAATAAATGGATCAAGTTATAATAATGAAACTTATTAGTACTGTTAACATTCTTAAGAAATATTTTTTGAAATATTAGCAAAGATTAACTAGTTTTTATTTACAATACTCTAATTTATTTTTTTTCGTGAAAGTTAGAATAATGCAGTAAATATGCATGATGTGGGATAGTTGTAGCAGGTATTATTTTTATGTATTGAATGTATTTCGTTCCCGAATATAATGTATTTGTATTTCTTCAGAAACCTTGTAATTTAGAGATTTTGTTTGTCAACTCTTGTCGGGTTTCCCAAAACCCCGTGCGTGCCCTGGAATGTCTCCCCTCCGACTACGGGACTGTTGTTAGGTCTTTCTTTCACTCTTTCATACGCTGACGGTATCCTCCAACATTTAAATATTAATAAACTATAACTTAATTAAAATTAATCTACAGTTTTTATAGATCGCATTTATTGTTATTGCCTTTAATGAATTCGATAGTTTAAACAAAAATTGTTGGTATTTTATCAAAATTACTACAACATTATAATAGGAATTTATGATTGGATTTTTTAAATATTATTGACTAAGATATAACACAAGTTCTGGTAGCCCATAGGGCACACTCGTCTGATTTTCCACTATGGATTGAATTTTATTTGGATTCACTATGGCTCTGACCTGTATATGCTGATCTGGATATTATTGGCTCGTTGATATCCTTCTTTATTTCGATAGTGATATATATAATAACTACGATTGAATGTTAATATAATTTAATAAGGAATATGACAATACACGTGAGATCGGGTTGGCGCAGTGTGCAGAGCACTCAGGTGCTGTGCAGTGTTCAAATCAAGTTATTAAATCTAATAACAGCCATAGATGAGTCCTAGGAGATCTGGAAACCTCCTGGAGCTAACCCAACCTCTATAAAGAAGATACGAAGGTATGGGGGATATATCTCGGTCCAATCACCTCTCTGCACATCTGTTGGGCTTAGAAACACCACAGTTTCTAACATTTACTGAACTCAAGACCCTTCATGGCTTGTAGTGGTACAGATTTAGATCTTCATTGAAGAAAGATTAAAATATAGGTTAAACAAATTTTTTTCCATGATAGGTATGTGATTTTTGCTTATTTTTTGTTTTTTATTGTTATTACCTATTCAAAAAATAATGCAAAATAGCAAAATCTCATCTAGGAATGACAAGCACATACTCCCCATAGCCGAGAAGGACTAGAATACACGTGAAATGCATTTTGGCACGAGATCTAGACAATAAGGCTATTAAAAGATAACTGTATCCTAGAAGAACAAAGGGAAGAGAGGAAGGCGGTTTTTGGGCGGGCCGGCGCTAGTTGCTATTTCTATAACCGCCTTTCTCATTCAAAGGCACCAATCCTATCACAAATAGACCGCCATATTTACAACATTAATATGATCTGACAAGAAACAACGGGAGGATTTCCTCTAGGATCGTCCAAAGCTTTTATTTTACGATATAATTGGATGGCATTCGGCCAGGGGCTTTTGATTCCTCCAATAAATTAGAGGCAACTCGCCCCCTGGGAAAGCGATAAAAATAAATAAATTCGATTACCTTTCGCAGTCCGTAGGGATGGTTGGGTTGAATGGGCCTTTGAAGGGCAGGGATAAATCGGAGTGTGGCTCATGCTAAATATAGTATAAATTCAATACATAGTTCTGTTTAATATCCTTTACAAAGAAAATTAATAAACCCTTGAAGAATAAGGTTATTACTCCATTTATTACTAAGGATAAATCCTTAAGGTTAGAATACTTAAGAAGTGCATAGCTTCGCGAAGAAGTATATAGATAAGTGGATAGATAAAATAATTTATTGAAGGACTAAATCCATACGAAAAATACTTTTTAAGAGACTAGAAAAATATCTCTCCAAAAGACATAACTAATACAAAATAAATAAAAATGAAAAAAAATAATAGGAAAATTTTCAGAACTGCACTTATGGTGACAGGATTCTTAAAATAAAACATCAAATTTGCTTGCTCAAAATAGATAGCATATTTCGGAGAAGAGAGAGAAAGTGCTGAAAAAGCAGAGATCGGAATGAAGATAGGGAATAAGCATGGCGGATATTAGACAGGAGGGAAATCCAGAGAGTAGAGCTTTCACACCTATTGGTTCTGTGCTATAAATCTAATTGTGAATACATCAATGATTGCAGGAGCTTGTAGTAGCTCTACGCTTGTAGAAGCGTGGTGGGTGTTAATGGTTATGTTAATTGTTAATACCCCAGAAATATTAACTAAAAGTAAAGAGTAAAAGCAAGCTTAACTTGCCCTAATGATGCCACACACATGAATGACTGGCGTAGCGACAGAAACCTGTCGTGGAGTTATTCCGAAAAAAATATGATTGCGTCCAACTTAAAATATGATACCTAATTTCGAAAATACCCAATAAATCGCCTACAATCCGATGGCATATTGAGAGGGAAATCATGCTGTACTAATCTAAAAACTAGTTTTTTCCCCCTTGACACTCCGATTTTAATTGTAAATTTGTAAAAGATTACAGTATAATTTGTGGCGTAGGTAGCGAATTACCGTTTCTTTCTATAAGTTAGAGGTACATATAAATACTATTGAGTTTTCGTAAAATTATAATGAATATGTCTCATGTCTGCACTCTTATGAACGTATCTAAGACCTTTGACTATTTTTATATTGATTATCTAAGTACTTACAGCGAAAACCTGGATCCATTTATGAATCACATGCCATTAAGTGATAGATAGAAATCGATTCTAATTTTAATCCATTAATTATATCAACCAATCCGCTCCTACCTGATATTTAAATTTAAATCACAGAAGAAAGCAGACTCATCATACGACCCCTAATAGATTACATAGCTGAGGAACAGAGATGTGTCGGACTCATTAGCATAACAAAGGGCTCTATTTAGCTTTGGCAAAACAAAAATATTTTCTCTGGCTGAATAATTTAATAATTCCGGTATGAATCATCGAGAGAATGGGCAGCGCTCTTAGGCGTCTTGCCCGGGATACGTTCGTTATGAAACACTATCTCTCCTAAGGAAGGCAAGTGTTGGTGACTAAGGCATCTGGCGAACGCAGGACATCTGTGAAAATATTGCCCAATAATCCGAGGAGATACTACTCGAGCCAGTAGGTCCTAGGGGAATAGATAGCTCTACCGAACATGACCGCTAAATAATATGTACCACTTTGTAAAAACATAATACATGTATAAAAGATATATGATACCACCATGCACCCTAGAGTATGTAAGTTGACTTAGACCCTCAAGTTTTATTAGAGAAATGTACTATTCAAGTAGTAATAATGTTTTTTTGAATAATTAAATAAACCGATTTAACAAATCATTCCATTGGAATGACAAAATTCCACATACCGTTTTATATTGTTACGGTCAGAGAGGGAAGAAGGACCGGCTGAGAGGATTAGACGAGCTGTGGGATTAAGCGGAGGGAATCAAAGAACGGTGTAAAACTTTCTGGATCAACCTGGATGAAACGAGACAATTCTCGATCTTCTTCCGAGAAGTCCCCCACCCCGACCTACCTTGCCTATATAAAAAGGCCAGCTGTTTCGGCCGAGTTAGTATCAGTCTGTAATAAGCAGTAGTAAACTAGTGACAGTGTGAGTTACAGTGAGTTAGTGTTAGCCAGTGGCAGAGTGATAAGTAATTAGTGAGTGTAATAAACTGTGTGTCAGTTTGTCAGATTTGGAGAGTCTTACGGTCGGTGGACTTTAATTAGCGAACTGTAAGTGTTAATTTGTAGTTATAAACTATAGTGTAATTTTATTGTATTTGTACAAATTTAGGTAAATAGTTAAGTTATTTAGTATTATCAATATCTTATTGTATTGGTATATTATTTTGGTAATTAGATAACAGTTAGGCCTAGTTTATAATCTGTAGAATATTATTATTGTAAATTGATAATAGTTTAATAATTTAATTGTTTTAAATAATTTCCTTGTAGTCTTTTGAATTTGTTAATAAATATTAGTAACTTGAATTTAGTAGTTGTTTAGTTCATTTTACACCCAGTAGCCCGTAACAATATATATGACAAAGTTAGTATAAAAGTTAAATCAGTATATTACTAGTCGGTAGTTTTCTTAATGAACTGAAAAAATATTATAATCCAATTCAAAAGCGTTGGCATATTTTACTTATAAAATTAAACGCACACAAAATTAAATTTTAGCGCCCGAACCGGCTTTCTAAATGTTGTCCTTTTGTTTCTCATTTTTTAAATTCTTCAGTACTATATGACATAAATATATTTTCATGAAAAATATTTTTAAAACACAATAAATATAAAACTGAAACTATATGTTTTAAATAAAAATATTATTTAAAAGCCTCTGTTAATGTGTCACCCCGATATTTCGCATCTTTTGTTTACCGGCACTGATTGGAAACGCGGAATGTACCAATCCTGATAATGAAATGGATCTACATCACCAGGGGTCATAAGAGCTGATTATATTTAGTGGAATTTTATAAAGGAATCCGAAAAATAGTATTCTTGTTTGATGGGATATTAATGATAGATATCTTTATTTGGTTCAATAAAATAAAACATATATATTCCGACATAATTATAACAGGAATTAAAAGCGTTGGATTGTCGCTATCAGAGGCTTAAAATATGGTATTGCTTAGGACTCACTAAAGCTGCCAACTGTCCAAAAATGTCCGATTTTTCAAACAGAATATGCCATAAAAAAATGTATTTCAAAAAGATTTTCTGACTTCAATATTTTTTTACGAATTAAAAAATCTTTAAGCAAAAGTAATTAAAGCATAATTGTATAAAAACTACTGAGCTCATTTAGATTAATGAAATTTTGCAATTATATCTCCCATCTTGTTTTATCAAAAAATTGATTGCAAGTATTATTTTTTTTCCACTTGCATAATCCACTTTCCTGCAGAATGAATATTTTACTCACTGATTATCTGCAATATCCTCAACACTTACCTGAAAAAGAAAACAATATATAAGTTTGTTTTGTAAATCCATTAAAAATTATTTTAAATATATACTGTGTATCATTATTTAACATTAAGTATGCATGATGTCAATGATTTAGCTTATCGAAAGGTATAAAAGTGACAATATGTACTATGAAAACAACTATATAATATTACGAATAAAAACTGGCTCATCAAAAAAATATATCCCATTAATATTCTAATAGTTTTATGAATATTTAAAATTCTTAGGGGATGTTTCCTATTGAACGCAGTTTATAATTTATATCTGTTTTTGAGTTTTTTAAGTAATTTTAGTGATCAACTATTTTTTAAACATCATTCATACACTTATGACATAGGTAGCTTTTGTTTCGAGCAATTACAGAAGTTAAGTGTAATTTATTATTTATTTTTTACAAATTTATTCTGGTTACAAATGTTTATTAAACTTATAATGTCATTTATAAATGATTTTTGTGGTTCCTTCATCTAAAGAACAAGTGAGCTCCATCACTAGAGTCCTACTCTTATCATAAAATGAGAAATACAGCAAACATTCTCCTCTTAAAATGCACATGGTGCAGTAAAAGAGATTCTGTCAATCATATTTACCCTGATAAATATTAATTTTTAATAAATAAATAAACCAAGGGTTAGGAAAAAAAATCTCCACCTGAATGCGTTAGATGGGCACCTCGAAACCTTATTGGCTTGGTTCGATTGAAGTAATTTTATAGCGTTTGATGGTTGCACTAACTTATCTATATTAATAGAAAATTGGGCTGGGGTGCGCTGATGTACTTTATTAAACGATAGGCCAACCCTTAAACCAGAAAGCGATGACACGTGGGCCATAGAGCGTAGGTCGTCGAGTTGGTATCTCACAGCCGCGGCAGATCCGGATGAGCCGGTAGAGTTGGAATGCCAAGATCGGACGGAATGAAAAAGGAAGTCGAGGACCGGTCTTGGACGGTCGCATTCCCGCCTCTACCTCCCTCCGCCCATATCTCTGTCTTAGCACCCGCGCGGGTAGTAAGGTTCAAGTTAGTAGCGGGTACTAGAGGGTTGTCTGAGGCAATGTCGTAAAGAAACAGGAAACTTCGGGAGATAAGTAAAAGGTTTCAAATGCAACTAAAACACAATAACACACTACGCATTTGCATCTACTGATCAGCCCGAGAGAGATTACTTGTGCACAAGTTACGCATTAGGCTAGCGTATAATTGCAATGTTTGTATTATATTACTCAACTGCTCTTGACATATATTTTTTTTAGTGCGTATGGAGTGAAAATAAACTCTATGTAATGTATACCAAATGTTGAAGCTTCCTTCATTGATTTTGAAAACAATATAATTATATTTTTGTTATATTATAATTATATATATATATTTTAAAATAATTATACAAGTTAATAGAATGAATGGTTCATTAAAAAAAAAGTATATTTATTTGGCAACGGGATAGTTCAGTGGTAAAGCGCTGAGTTCACAAGGTCCCTGGCTCAAATGTAACTATGGTAGTTAATTCATTGAATTTGTCAACAGCCGGGAATGGATCCCACGGATCCCTCCCGGGGCTCACCCAGGCTATGTGATGTGAGTACCTTTAATAGGGGGAAACCTGGCTTCACTTTATCTCAGACAAATCATAACTCTGCACTACCGTTGTCCTAGAAACAGTACAGTCTCCACCACATACTGAACCCAAGACCCTTCATGGATTCTGGAGGTAGAGGTTTTTTAAAAATTATTTTTGTTATTAGTTATATAGTACTAAAAAAAACTCAGGTTATTGCAATTTCTAATTATTGATATCATTTACAAGCCTTACTTATTTTTATTTCATGGTTAAATCACTCTTTAGCAGTATTTTTTTTAAAATGATATCTGTTAAAATTGTTTAATTATGTGTTTAATTAGTACTTAAATCTAGAGAAAAGAAAAGAAAAAAATTAATAATTAATAACAATTATCATACAAATTGTTACTTCCGGTATCCTAACAATTTAGAATATTTAGAGTATTTAGAAATTACTAGCATTTCTCTTAATTTGTTGTATTAAGTTGCCTATCGACTCTCTCAATCAGCTTCAGTCCATATTCAGTCATTTTTGAGACATTTCTCTCATTTAAAATTAATTATCTCATATTTAAAAAATTAAAGATGAAATATTTTATCGGCTTTGACTTCCAACAGATCGGAGAACAACAGGGAGCATCCAGCTAGTAATATCAACAAATGAAACTTTTCTATAAATACACATTTTTAAAGTAGCTTTATTTACATTCTGTCCCAAACGAATTTACAAGCCAATTCTTTTCATTTCATGATTAAATCTGTCTTTAGCAGTCTTTTTTAAAATATGATATCTCTTAAAATTGTTTGATTAGTACTTAATTCTAGGGAAAAGAAAAGAAAAAAATTAATAAATAATAACAATTATTAATTGTTACTAATAATTTAAAGAATTTTTACTAATATATTCTATTTTATTAGTTATGGATTTTTAAATATTTTTATTTGAAAAGAAAATATATGTCCAGGACCGGGACTCGAACCCGGGTCGCCCAGATCACTTACAACTTTAAGCTTGGAACTCTTACAACTGAGCTATCCTGGCTCAATCAAGCTCGCTCCCCGGTCATGGCCATATCCTTTCTTTTCACAGATCCCATGACCCCGCGTTAGCGGGTTCGAGTCCCGGTCCTGGATTAATTTTTTACTAATAGTTTTAAATTGAAATAGTGTATTTTACCTTAAAGTATTTTTGTATTTTAATGTATTAAGCCATCCTGGGTTTTTCTTTTCTCTTTAATAATATGAAATGCAAGAGATACTGGATTGAGGAGGAAATGCTACAGGTTCAGTCAACAGGTTTCCTCATTAGTCAGGTAGATGTCAGGTAGTGAGTGAACTACCGCAATTAAAGAGCCAGCGTAATTTATTCTTTAAATTATAAAAATACAAATATATTATTATTATATGGATTAAAAACATTTAACTTGCCTAATTAAAAATTAAAATAAAGGAAAGATCTTTTACAAAACATATAGAATAACTTATGAAACATTTAGAGATATATTCTCCTGATCCCCCAACCATAATTCATATGCCTATATACCTTAGTTATTTATAGATAATAAAACTCCAATAAGTTCAAACACACTGATAATAACGAAATGCAACCCCTAATACCCTCAGGTAGAAGATGAAACCAATGCTTACAAAAGCGGTTATTTATTACACATACATCTTCACAATAAATAATATAAAAACATAAATAATAAAAAAAAACGATAGATTGTTGTCGGTTTATAGTCATACTGCCGTTGCCTGGAAATGAAAGGCCGCATCACCGAGAGATGGATATCAACTGCGTGTGCTTGTGGTCTGTGGACGAAGTAGATCTCTTGAAATCGTCAGTCTTTATAGCGGCTTTATAATCCACCATGGAATAGAGTTTATATTTTATTTCCACTGTCTCTGGAAACTACCGCTGTGTGGGTGTTTTCTTGCGGTCTGGCTAGAACAGGAGTTTCTGATCGTTTTTTGTAGGAAAGTTGAGGGATGCAAGATTTTATCGATAAGTTGAATGAGAGATGTTTGGTAAATCCTGTATCAGTACTACCCATGAAGGGTCTTGAGTTCAGTTAATGGAAGATAGACTTCAGTTAATGGAAGATAGACAGTCTGAGCTGTTTCTAAGCCAACGGTTATGCAGGGAAATGATTTGACCGAAATCACACTCTCGCCTTAATTGGGGAGGTTTTCCCTGAATTAAGGGTTATCTATGGATGTTAACAGATTAAATGAGTAATCTGCATTACCAGGACTTGAACCTAAGACCTTCAGCAAAGCAACTCTGCGCTCTATACACTGGGATTCCTCGCTCTTCTTTAATAGTCATTTCCTTGTTAAATGATATTAACATTTAATTGTTGGTATTCTGTACGGGTTAATATCACTATCTAAATGAAGCAGGTTAGCTACAAACCGACAAAGAATGCAGATCAGTATAGGTTAGAAAGATAGTAATCCAAAAAACATTCAAACATCAGTTGAAAGATCCTAAGTGCATTTGACTATTTTGCTTTTTTTTTATTTTACAAAAATCAGTTTTATTTGTACTTATAAATAATAATTTACAACGTTAAGAGCCCAGTGTGTTGAGCTCCATATGCTTGATGCATATGCTCCATCATATTTAAATAAATGGCAGATCAATTATTTAATCTGTGAACCGCCATAATCTGTTAATAGCCGCGGATGGGCCCTGCGACTCACCCAACATCTTTAATGCGTGTGCCCTTTAAATCAGAAAGTTATGGGTGATTTTGCCTCTAATCGCCTTCTAAAGGAACTGTTCACTAAGAAATTTGGATTATGAATGATAAATATTAAATTGAAAACATACAAGTCCTCCAGAAATCCTTTGGGATCAAATGCTGCCGAGTCAAACTTCAAACTATCAAAAGACTGCAGTCTAGAAGAATGTTGTTTGATGTTCTCCAACTGGGCTAATATTGAATCAACTTTCTAATTGTGTAGAGGTGCAAATATTTTCCACAAGGCTGTCAGCAGAAACAGGACCCGACAAATAATAATACATAGGGGCGCAATAACTTTTGTTATATTTTTCTCTTAATATTATGAAAATCCTACCATACATATGTTACTAAATTACAACTTCAAAGTTGATTTCTTTTATATTGTTTGATGAAGATTTTTGGATGGAGGTATAAAGGCAACAATAATGCTATTAGCATTGCAATTCCGTGTTCACTGAGGATCATAATCATCAACGTTGACATTTGAAAGCAGGTAAGGTTCGCTTTCGAAAGTATTATACCCTTAGTAGTAATAATAGTAATAAAACTATGATTAAAGTGGAAACAATAATGTAGTAAAGGGAAACTACTTGGAGTCATAAGAAAATGGTAATGACTTAATTACATATTTGGCGAGACAGAAAGGACACGGCCGGTAGCCGGGACAGAGCAGCTCCGAGTGTGGCCTTGGGCGTTTCTTTATTTGTCCACTTTCACCATCCGCATCATCAACAGCTCCATTCTTCCTTCTCTTTCTTCTTCTTGTTTCATATCCTTCTTCTATTTTTAGTCCGGGATAAATAGCCATCATGAGGAATACGTTAGGGGCCTCGCGTCCCTTAATAAAGAGGATTTGAATGGTCCGTAATTACGTTTTCCATCGCCATGAGAACATCACGAGTTGGGAGCTTTCTGTCTTGATGGTTGTAGCAATCTCCAATAATATTATTCACAATTACGATTTACATACTCTCACTAGAAAATCTTTAGCTGGGAGCGATAAGTGTTGTATCTTTTATTCTGAAAACCGACGTTTTGTTCCAAACTTGTAGGACAACATTAGAGCTAATTATTTTGAGCCTCAGGTATTTGATTATGTTTTCGACTCATAATAATCCTAAAGAAGACTGATGAGCCGGAACGTCACCATCCTTAATATATATTCCATCCAACAGTTCACCGCATCAGAACGACAATTATAAAATCTTGAATAGACATTTTTCCGAAAAAGGATAACCATACAAGTTATAGAAAGTTTGAAATGCTGAACACAAAGCCACGAAAAAAAAAAAGTGCTTGCAGAAGAAAACTTTATTTAATCAGTTCAAAACATGTACAGAAATTGTTAAACAACTTCTGACAATTAAAGGAGAAACTACTCATAAAATAAAACAAATCTATTGAAAGTAACCTTATGGATAACTCCATCGTGAGGCGCTCTTCAACATATCACGGAGTTGACTTGATTTTCAAACTAAATGTCGAATTCCTAACCAGCTATTTTTAGCAAAACCACTTTTGTGAACTGAAAATTAAATTTGTTCTCCTCCATAATCAAAATTCCTTCCCGCATTTTACTTTTTATATTGCAAAACGCTCGTTCCTATCGGTTCATTAAGGAAAGGAACAGCTTGGAGAGTAAGGCAATATGCTACTTCGAGAACTTATCCATGCCACTGCCCCAAGTTTGAGAGCGGCTATGGCAGGTAAATTATTTATTTTCTTATCGATCAGCAATTAAACTCACGGATGAAGTGATACGTTCTCTGAAGTGAGGACGAGCAATAGTGATTTTTCCAAGCTATTAATTAGATATTGGTTTTTAAAATGAAAATTACAATCAACTGAAATGGTACGAACTTATAATATTATGTCGTAGTTTTCTCTAGATTTCAATTTGGGGAGCGGGGTAACTCAGTTTGTAGAAAGATGAAGGTTCCAGGATCAAATCCGTTAGTTTGGAATTAATCATTTAATCTGTTAACAGCCACGGATAGCACTTTGGGGTGTACAGACCATGGGGCTCACCCAACCTCTATATATCTCGTTATATGGGTACCCTTAATTTGGAGGTTGAAGGGTGATTTCGAAAAAATCAACTTCCTCCACAAACGTTGTCTTAGAAACAGTCTCTATCATGTATTGAATTCGTGACTTCAATAGACATAAAAAAATAAAATTTTGTATCTTGTGTTACCACATTAACGAATCTCGATTAACATACCTAAGACTGAAAAGTAAGAAATAAGAATGAATCCTGATGGATGTCCTTGAAGGAATCAAGTGCATTTTCTGAGCCCTCACTCGAAATTCACCCTCTCCAGATATAAGTCTATAAGAAAAAAGAAACGCCGCCATTGTGGCAGTACAGAGGCTGACAGTGGCTGACGTACTGCGCTCAAGAATTTAAAAATAAAGGCAATTATAAGGAATGGACAATAGACAATGGCCTCCAGGAATCTGGAGCCTGGCTTCGCCAAAGGCTTCCAGTCCGCGATTGTCTTTTATCCAACTCATTCCGCCTTTCATAAAGCATTTATATCCAATATCGTTTATCTTAATAATTCTTTATAGTCTAGAAAGAATTATTTATTTATCAATTAATAACCTAAGCCTGCCATAAAGTAGTTATGGATACGAAAAGTTTTAAAGATCGTACTGTCAGTTTTTGTTCATGAGGTCAACTCTCTATGAATAAGTGTGAATTGATATTCCAAACACTGCTTGCATATATTTGTAATTTTATCGCATTTTCTTTACAATAGACACTTAAAATTTGTTAAAAGTTTGTAATTTTATAACAATCATGTAAATAGATATAGACTAGTTCGTTAAGGCAAGAAAATAGAAAACTGAAACAGCCCAATTAATTTTTTTCTCTCTTCGACCTTCAGTTTTTACTAATCAATATCTCAATATGCAGCAATTGTCGGTTTCACAACTACGATCGTTGTATTTAAATTTTTCTTAACGATTTCGTTCACCAAGAATTTTTTTTTCTTTCTTAACCCCTTGGTTTTTATTAATTTTTAACATTAAAATATTAACATTAATAATGATACACGGTATCTCTTTTCACCAAGAAGTAAAAAAAATATCTTATTTCTACTCAAAATACTTAAATTGTGTGTATACAGAGCAATATAGCTAAGTTTATAGAGTGCTGAGTTGTTGTGCTGAGTGGTTCAAATCCAGCTGGAGTAGCTAAATTATTTCATCTTTTAATAGGGATTCTGCAGACCCACCTTGAACTCACCCAGCCTCTATAATGTGGCTACCCCTTATAGCGGAAAAACCTGGCGGTTGAGCGTGATTTCAGACAAATCACCTACCTCCACAAGCATTGACCTTGAAACAGTACAGCCTCTACCCTTATACTCAACCCAAGACCCTTCATGGGTTGTAGTGGTACATGTTTTTTTCTCTAATATTTGTATAAATATTGCTTACAGGTAAAAAGATAATTAAAAAGAAAACTAGAAAAATTAATTAGGCTTGTCTAGTTCTCGCATCAAGGTCTTAATTAGTAATAACTTTTACCATTGTACAATAATTATACAATTAATCAATATCTGTATCACCAACAGTGACATTGCGAAGATATAATTGAACCAGCCATTAATGCTCACTGATTTCAAATGGTTTCTACGTTAGCCTTGCAAGTCAATCCTTCAATGATGGAAAACAATACAGTTCGTTAGGAGTTATCCTCTCTTCATTTCATTTTTCTTTTTTTTTTCTTCTCTTGAATGATAGAAAGACGATAACAGAGGATGCACCGGTGCTTAGCAACACCGCTCGAAAATTATACAAAAAAGTCATTGACGTTGCCCGAGATAATGCTCAAGGCGAGCTGTTATTGAGAAAGTTCAATGGCCAAGTTAATTATTGTACTGGCCTTGGAAACCTTTCTCACAAATCCTTCGACTTCCCTAGGAAAATTTTAATATAGTGAGAATATATTATTTATAACTTGCTCGCTTAGATTGTAATATCTACTCTGAGTTCTAACTTTTAAGGTTGTGGAATGCGGGAATAAATTACAAATAGGTTTTGTAGTTCATACACCAAGAAATTCTTTCATTCTAGATAATGCAGATCCATAACACATTTTAATTGGGGTTTTTCACTAAGATCGCATATATTTTTGTATTGGTTACATATGCCTCCATTTTTTTTTTTATATTAAGCGTTTATCTCATATACATCCAGTATTGAGATCTATATTTATTTTCTTATTTGCTGATTAGCTAGCGTTTCGCTAATCACTCTCCAATACACGTGCTTGCTGAAGTTGCAATCAGGTCAGTCTCCCACTCCAAATCAATGTAAGACCGATTCTGATTTTCCAATTTTATCTTGTCCTGATAAATATTCTCAGAATAACTTAATCGACTAATTAATCATCAATTTAATTTCCTACAATACGGCGAATCCTCCATTTCTACAACTTATATAATAAATAACTCTACTATGAGAGGCAAATTTTGGACTGTCCATATGACCATGTAATCATTTTGAATGGCTTTTAGCATTCATTGCGTCCATATATTAAATTGTCCCAACAAAACAAGCCCTGTTTATAGTAAAATTTATAAAATTATAGATCGTTGGTTTTTTAATTTCTACTAAACTAAATAAAGTAAAAAGCTAAAAAATATCTGATGAATCACTCACACTACTTTGAATGCTAAGTCTAGTACAAAAAAATATTTATTTATCATCACTAATAATGATTAAAAGGATGTTTTTATTAATTTGTTGTTTGTTTGGGCTTTTAGTATATTTAATTTTCTTGCGAACGAGGATTTTAAATTGTCTGGGACTTGCACACTATCTGTTTTTAAAACTAAAGAATAGTGAAGTGATTTCCATGGAACCTATATCAGAATATTTTACAAAATAAATGCGTTTAAAAATAAACTTGGCTGCAATTTTTTTCCTATCCGTTTCATAGCTATTGCTTGTTTAATATCGATGATTATTTTGTATTTCTATATATTTTTAATTAACATATTATGATCATGTACATAGTTTACGTCAAATTTGTACTTTTCCCGGTTATGCTCAAATAATTTATTTGATGACAATTTTTCTTTTATTTTTCAAGGATTTAAGAATATCACGTCAGTTGGTCAATCGTTTTATCACCCAGAAATATATTTTTATTTTTTCTTCATATTTCTTCAACACCTTCCAGTGCTCGTCGACTGGTCGATTTCGTTGCCGTGGACTAATTTGAACAAAAAATTAAATAAAAAACTTTATTTATGAGTTAATATTGGCTGTCAAGATTTTTCATTTGGTGCCATCGCAGAATTGATGAGTGGATGGTTCACCGAGTCTTCTCCTTTACGGCTTCCATCGTAAAATGCTCTGATGTCCGTCACCGCTGGATTTACCACCACTCCCCTCTTTAGCGATGATTGTCCATCGTTAATATGGTCAGATCTTCTTGTTAGGGCATCACGACTGGGCCTAATGGTTCCTCCAGGTGTCCAGAATGGAGTAAGAAAATTGGATTTTGAACAAAAATGAGATAGGACGCGTCAGCAAATATTCTGGCTCTGGAACAACCCGTCGAAAACCAAGCCATCTTCGATGTTCGTTGCATCTTTCCGAGATGCAGTTGGAATACAATTATATCAAAATCGTTTCATTGTTTTAATGAACTATCCTCAAACTTATTATGACTAATCAAATAACATTTGCATGCTTTGGCGTATTCTTCCAGACCTTATGGCTTGATATGGAGTTCACGGCGCCTGGACCAAGGCTGACTGCAGGAGATAGCTCTGTAGTCCAAGGCCTTGTACGAATGTCATGTTCTTGTCATTGGTCGAGTCTCATTCCGTATGCGATATCAGCTTCATTTGAATGTCGGATACATGCGTGGGTGGTAAGCAAGCAGCGAAAATTCAAGGTGCAGAAATATTTAAATAATTTTTGATTAGGACTCGTCAGGCAGAAATATATAGTAAATATTTTTTTTAGAACTGATAGGGTAGAAATATATAATAAATCATTTTGGTTTAGGACTGATAGGGCAGAAATATATGATACATAATTTTTGTATAGGACTGATAGGGCAGAAATATATAATAAATAATTTTTGTTTAACACTAATAAGGCAGAAGTATATAATAAATAATTTTTGTTTTCGACTGATGAGCAGAAATATATAATAAATATTTTTTTAAGGACTGAAAGGTAAACTTACTTAAGTTACTTGCATAAGTAGTTATTCAATTTAGTTTAACACATCCAATAAAAATAAATAACACTTCACATTAAGAAGCGTGTCCCCTGATAAGGAAATAGGTAATTAAAATCACATTTTTGCAATAATATTACTTTCCAAGCCATACATTACTCAGCTTGTACTAATAAATCAAATTGAACATTTATACTTTCAAATTTAAATAATAAAAAAAACGATTTTTCTCATACATTTAAATTAATTTATGCCTGACAGGTACTGCTTATAATAATTATATGGCATGTCACGTAGAAGGATCGGCCTAATGTACGTTAAGATTGTATTGCAACGTTGTAATTTAAGTATTTGAATTGAACCGGTACATTTATTGATTTATTTATTTAATATTATTATCACAGTTCTATACGTACATAGGATTAGCTAACACGAAAGTTCGATACCGATACCTTGCTAACTCCTTTTTACCCCTGCCTAAAAAATCCCAGATGTTACAAGATATTTTAAATAAACACATAGTTGGTTTATTCAATCATTATAGACTGATTAAAAAGAAGTGAAAATCAGAAAGATTTCAGCTAGGCACTTTATTAGTAAAAAAATAAATAATTAATTTTAAAAAAAATATATCTATAAGTATCTAATAAATATAACCTGACCCGTAATCCATGAATATAAAACAACCTTAATAATACGAAGTAATAATTTATTAATAATACGAAATTTAGTTATTATTTAGTGTCGGTAATTATTTTTTTGTTGAAATATTTAAAGTCAACTCTATTATTATATATTCAGTTTTTAATAAATAAAAAAAAATACCGAGTTGAGAGTAACTTAAATTTTTGTATTATTGATCTGTTTATATGATAGAGCTATGTTACTATCCTGTGATCGAACATTCATGATTCGTCTAAGACCTTTTGGAGTGCTTATGGTTTTATTTAAATACATAGAAAAAATAATATTTAATCGGAAATACATGGATGCATGATTATTTGATCAGGAGTTTAAAGTGTTAGTGAACTGCTCGTTTGATCTGATACTTCTTCAAGTGATTCTATTTGCGTTAACACTATTATTGTTATTATGTAATGGATAATACATTTATTATTTATTATTGGAAAAATTGTTCGAGAAAAAGAAAATACATCCATGAACACTGCCCACAACGTACCTGGCCTCTTATAAAATACTGAAATACAATGAGTGGTTGTCAGTTAATAAAGGCAATTCAGCTGGAAGGGGTCAATGAACTCGACAAAAGACTTTTCTGCAACTGTGGCAACAACCATCCCACCGTCTTCGAAATGATTACAGCTTGTATTATGCCCACAAACCAGGTAATATATTTGTATAAATAATACAAAATTACATCAAATGTACCGGACAAAATTACGTATTAATTATTTAATGGGTTTGAAGACTTAGATAATAATTATATCTGAATTTATCTGTATTTTAAAGAATTAATTTACTTGTTAATTAATGCATTCCTATATTGTTAGGACTAATAAACCTTCCCCTTTAAATTATGTGTTCTATAAATTATTTCTTCATTAAAAAAACAAAAACATTTTTTCAGAATAAAAATATACAAATAGATTTATATATATTAGGAATTCTATTAATTTATCCCATCTTGTAAAAATATTTTCAAACAAATCATTGATGATATCGGTACCGTATTTTCTAAACAAAACACACCATATTTCAGCTAAGTAATTTATTAGGATGGGTTGTTGTTATTGTGACAGAACAGAAAAGTAAAAAAATTACAACTAAAGTTTTCCCTTTAAATTAGGTATGTTCTGATCGTTATTTCGCCAATCAGACTTCATTTAGAATGATTAAATCAAAGAACACGTTATTTTCTAAATACGAAAATTAATTTTGTACCTACCCCATCATGTCAAAATTGTATAATTTCCTTTTTTTAAATACAACTTTTTGTATTAAGTTATATTTGTCAAAGATGATAATATGAAAGCTGATATCGACTGAACACCTTATGCTCTCTCAACAAAATAACCCAAATATCCAAGTAGTTAATAAAGACAGGGGGTAAATTTCATACTATTTTTGTGGCAGAACAGAAAATTCAAATATTGTTCAAATTTTACGATTTGACATCGCCATGACACAACCATTTTCTGAGCGATAACATTTTATGTACTTTCATCAATTGGTTATCATTTAAAAAAAATACTTATCTATAAACATAAATCATATTTTTAACTACAACGTACTTACAAGTAAAAAAAGATAGAATCTCTTTCTGTAGAGAAAACGGAACATAATTAAATGTTGGTATTATTCAGTCTATGGAAGCTAGTTTTAAATTTTTTCTCACTCATCTACATGACCATCATACGACCTATTTGGACTTCCGGAGTAGAGCTTTGGGGCTCCACTAAGCCATCGAATTCCTCTCGTATCCAATCCCTACAATCCAAAATCCTTCGTAAAGTCCTCAACGCTCCTTATTTTGTTAAAAATACCGTCATCCACAACGACCTTAATGTCCCATTTGTTGCTGATTTGGCCCGAACCCGGTATCTTTCCTTTCATAACAAATTTCATTTCCAGTCAAACCCTCTGGTTTCAAACCTAGCTTCCTCTTCAATTCCCGATTAACCTCCAAGGCGTCTGAAAAGAAGATGGCCACGTGACCTTAGTTGAACATGCGATTTGAGTACTACCAGTGGGTAGTTTCTCTACTTGTCATTATATCATGTCATCATGTATCACTTAGCCTATTTACTAGTTATATTATTGTAATATAGTTGTAAATATCAATAAATAAATAATAAAAAAAAAATAAAAAAAAATTTCTCTCGATGGATTTTGTCATAAGCGATGACATGACCTTAAATTTCCTTGAAAGAAATATATTTGCATCTTATATTTGGATTAATTATAAAAAAATAATTTTACAATCCCTTTTTTCTTTATACTACATAAATTTAATTTGTTACAAAATAACATTAATATTGTTAACATTAAAGACCATTAGATTACCATATTTAAGGACGAACTTATTTGTTTTTGAAAAAAAAAATTATTGTATAATCACAATTAATTTGCTCAATTTTGTACAACGCATTGCAGCCCTTCTTTACATTTTTTCTACTTCTTTTAAATAGTAATTTAGGTTTCGATAAATCTCGCATGAATCTACGATATAATGCGAATAAGCTGTTTTGAATTTCCTCTATTACAGAGAACCCGAGGCTGGGATCACTGTATCTATACCGACGGATGTTACTATCAAGGCGCCTGTGTGCTCCTAGATACAGAAAGCTATGCTCACTGATTTGATAGAGAAAGAAAAACAATCCATAAATGGACCATGCTGTTTATTTATTTAACAAAATAGAATGTATAAATTCTTGATTGACCGACCATCCCGTTAAATTTCGAATGACATTTTCAACGCTATACAAGGTTCTGTCTTAAATAAGCCGATATCCTACAATTTTACGTAAAAACAATTATATTTTTCACAAGAAATATTTTTTTGTATTTAATAAATATTTTAATTCATTTGAAACTTAATTTTGTCGAATTTTTAAGAAATAAAATGTTACGCGTACTTTACTTAAAATATTTATTACAGAATTCAAGTAACATTAAAATTAATTATAAAACATCTTATATACCTTTGTACTCAAAAATACAAAGGTAAAATACAGTTATAACTGATAGAACTGTGACATAGCTGTGCATGTATGTATATACATATATACATGCACAGCTATATGACAGTTGCGGTGCAGTTATGTATATACGTAGTAAGGTCCAAAAGTTTCCAGCCTAGGATAGAAGGAAAAGTGAAAGAAAAAAACTGGTCTTACTGTATTTCAACATATTCTCCTCTAAGTTCAAGACACTTAATACAACGCTTTGGCAACATTTTTATACCATGAAAAAAATAATTTTCTTCTTTGTTAAAAAAATGTTCTTCCACAGCTGCTTGGAGCTCTTCGTCGGTGTTAATTCGTCAAAATTCATTGCAGCAGTGAACTCGTTCCTGTTTTTGAGCAGCTGAAAGAATTTTTGGAACCCATCTTGCACTAACCTTGTTCATATGCAAATGTTCTTAGATGATCCTAAAAACACTTGTTTTTGAAAGCACCAACCTCGCTGCCATTTCCATGGTTTTCAGTCGCCGGTCAGAGAGCAATTGCAGATTCCACAAGTTGGATTGTTTCAGAAGTGACAGTTTACAATGGGCGACCGGGACCCGGTCATCTTCTAGACCTTCTCTCCCTAACTTAAATAATTTCGCCCATTCTTTCACTGTGGAAAGGGGGAGGACTGTCCATATACACAATTCAAGCTCTCTTTAATTTGCGCAGGATTAACAAAAGAATTTAATAACCGCACGCTCCTCGAGTTTGAACATCGTAAAAATGGGGAGTTTCCTTCAAGGCTGGACACTGACTGACAGGACTGAGGAAGTGCGGGCGATGGGTATGGAGTGAGCAGGCATGGACCTGGATAGGGCGTGCAGGTCCCGACACGTTTGAAGGAGGGGAAGCAGGACAGGCCGGAAACTTATGGACCTTACTACGTATGTATTCATTTAACGCCACTTTATGCTGCTATAGCTAATCGGACGATGCTACAGTGGGAGCTCTAAATTTTGCCAACCCAGGTTTAATTAGGATAGGGATTTTTAACGTTCTTTGGAATATTGGAATAGGTTCCAACTTATATATACTACTTAATGCAGTCATACAATACTCAAGGCTCTCCGACGTTCCTTGGGAAGTCAGATACTGGTTGTTGATAGAGATAAGCAGCCGTCTCAGCAGTTGTGTTTGACTGGCGCCTTTAAGAACCCTATCATGTCCGGGTGAATCTTTAAATAGATGCCATCTTCTATTATATAAATGTGTATGAGGAAGAAAAAAGTCCGGGTAGAGATTTAAAAAACTCCTCTTAACTAGGGAGAACTGTTTGTTGAAAAGTTTATATTTCGACCCACATTGCAGGTCTTCTTCAGGGCTTGTGATGGAGTAAAATGTCAAGGATTCTAAATGATAATATTTAGAACATGGCTGTTTCAGTGAACACGTGAATGACATTAGTACTTTTTTTACCCATCAAATGAGCGCCCGTGAAGTAGATCAGAGAGGGGTCATTGCCCTCCATAGATGACATATATTTTTATTCTAAACTATTCTTAAAGTAAGAGGAATAAAATGGTCCTGGTGGAGGTAAAAAAATTCTCCTATATAGGGAAAACAAAAAAAACAACAAAAAAATGATCATGAAGTAGTTATAGAAAATAGATGTAGAATAATATTTTTTTTAAATGTATTTTTTGAAATTTACTACTGTATACAGAATACACCAAGTAAATATAATGAAACATAAATCATGTCCAGAAACAAAGGCAAGTAGAGAAACTACCTTGTGGTAGTACTAAAAAAAAATCTTCTTTTCAGACGCCTCGGAGGATTATCAGGAATTGAAGAGGTTGTGAGGTTTGAAACTAGTGGGTTTGAGTGGAAATAAAGTTTGTACATGAGTCTTTTGTAATTAATTGGGAGCTAAGAGCGTTTGTCTAGTAAATGTTTAAGTATCCTGAAACGGTGTGCTGTTTCTTGCCAAGCCCTAAATAATAAAACTATCAAACATAATTTTTCAAATTATTATTATAATCAACGTATATTATAATGATTTATATTTTCTTAATATTATTAATAATTAGATGATTATTTTGTTAAAATAGTTGATTGCGCTGTCCTGGGATGGTAGAAAGAAGGAATTACTCGTTTTTCAGTATGTATTTATTTATATTTTTATGCTTCAGTAAGCATTCATCGCCCGAGAGAGTTAGTAATTTTTTTTTAAAGAAAAAGTTTGCCTCTTTTTTTTTTTTTTTATTAAAAGCTTACACTAATAACATTCTATCCAGTATCATCAACCTAATTATCTCATATCATGTTCTATTACTGTTTAGTATTTTCAATAAATAACCTATCGCAATGATTACCAACATCTTTCCGTTCTATTTCGAGGGGGAGTTTAAAACTTTATGTTTGACCTTTACCCAAGATGTTTGAGCGGACTCACTTTTTAATTGATGGGTAACAAATATCCCACTCAGCTCTCAAACCGGTCTTCCCAAGGCAGTGCAATAAAATTCTTCTTAATTGCCTGCTACTGAACCAAGGGCTGGCCGTTTTGCAGAACAACATTATATGCATAATTATATGTTTTTCATACCTAAAGTATTTATATTTTAATATCAGTTCCATCCGAGAGTGTTTAACATGTACTCGGCGATTTTCCATCTTAATATTTAGACTACTAGAAAAACCTGCTAGGAATGGCAGTCCCACACTTATAATATAATATAATTTTAATATTAATAATAATAAATAATTAATTAGAAGATTTTCTTGAGAATCCGATGAAATGAAAAAGCTAAACACTAACGAAAAATACTTCATTACAATTATTATTTAAATATTTGGGTGAGGGAAGAAAAATTAATAATTATCATCAGAAGATTATCCATTTTAGGTATCGATAAAAAAAATAAATAGACAGGATTAATCGAAATCGAAGGTTCTTATTAAGATAGAAATAAAACAAAATCCTCCCACTTACGTTCTATTCGGCCCACTTAGATTCATCGAAAGTTTTACTGATAATCGATGATGATTATTATCCTTTTTTCTCCCCTCCCACAAATATTTAGATAATTATCAGAACGAAATTTGGATTTTTTCGTTGATGCATGTAAACTATATCGTTTATAAAACACAATGCTTTATACCATATTTACAGATTCTAAACTTGCAAAAATCTAGCCATACTTTTGAATATATTTCAAATATTTTATTTTAAAAAACTACCTTAAGGATTGTTCCTTCCTTAACTATACAACGTTTTAGACCATGCAAAAACTTATAATAGAAGATATAAACTATAAATTCTGTCTTATTTTTTTAATAGGTTATTTTATTTAAAGTTGCTTATTATTTCGAATTCGAGTTTATCTGGATAGACTGCTAATATATAGAAAAATGTTTAGCATTGGGAAAGTTATACAGATACAGACTAGTTATATATAGATATAGATAGTTTTATTATTGTTAAGTACTTATTTTTCTAGTAAAATGTTATAAAAATTACTAAACTAATTTTTTTTAAATTTAGTAAACAGTAAAACGCTTGCAGCTGTAATAAAAATTTACGAAATGTAGAGTAAAGGACCGAAAAAGGAATGAAGAAATTATTGTTGTATACATTATAATGATTTTCGATAATGTGGTTTCTCAGCCCTGATGATTGTCTAAAAATTAACGTCGGCACAAGTAAAATAAATTAATCCTTATTTTATGTTGTAAAATTGATTGAGTGCACTCGGAACTATTTCAAACATTCCTAAAATTTACAATTATTATTATTACTATTATTATTAAGAAGAAGAAGAATGAAATCACGATCAAGAAAACGCTCGTAGTTTTAAATCAATCCAATGATTCAACTTGGACTTGGCACTTAGCAAGGCTTGTAGCACGACAGTTAAGATAGTGCTCTCAACACCTTCGCTTATTGTTTTTCTCATTTTACGATACCGATACTTTCATATGCGACATAAAACCACGTGCTTACATAAAAATGATCTCAACTTCCATGTTAGGGCCGATCCTAAGATATCAGAAGTCTGATGCCATTTAGAGGGGTTCTGTTCCATTTTATTGAGTACTCATTCCCGACTATCCACGACCTTAAGCACTATCAGTTCTCGAGATCTTAAAAGAGAATATTCCATGCCATTGTTCCGAAGGCATATTGTTTTCCACCTACACCTAGCTGTTTACTATAGGGCTCGACTCGGGATATAACGAGGCTCCTGATTGGCCTATTACAGCCAGGGGGCGTGGCTTACCTGTCGAATGGGGGTTCGGCACAGGTAGGCCAGGTGTTCCCTTGTCTTTTTTTAGTTGTTTTTTTTTTTTGCTGACCGCCAGATAAATCACAAGCTTCAATATGCTAATACCACGAAAGGTATAACCCTCGTACGGTTGAAGGTATCGACGCGAGAGTTTCGATAGCAATCTTATCTACTTTAAATATTTACGATAATTTTAACTTATGCAAGCCGATGAAAGCTATTTCATTGATTCCTTGGAATAAAACTCGTTAGTGTTCGTCGTAAACCTCGTTTCATATCCACTGTGGAATAAGGGATGACATTGTCGTATTATTTATATCATATAAATAAATAAAGTAGGCAGATAAATAACAGATACTGAAGGATAATACAAATGGTTGTCTTTGCATTACAGTAAAGCTGTTTATTTATTTTAGAAGATGTTAAAAAACATAGGTAAAACATTCCCTTTTAAACACACACATTTTTGTCTGCATGGACAAAATCTATTATCAGTAATAAGAAAAATAAATAAGCAGGCTAAATATGAGGAACACAAAGGTGACTCGTCTATATCTAAATTTGTGACTGATTTTTTTTTTTTTTTTTTGCATTTGCATAGTAAGAAGTGTACTGTCACAAATTTAGATATAGACGAGTACACAAAAGAATCACAAAAAGAATCAACATGGAGATTGAAACGTCTCAACTGTACAAGGAAACAGTGCAATACAGAAGACGCCGATGTACATAAAAATTAAATTAATTAAAGAAATGTAAGATGATCAGTTGTTAAATGGCCTCAGCGGTCAAAAGCGACTCTAAAGAAATACAACTAAAAAAATAAAATAAATTAAGGTATCTAGATCCTATTGCTTTAACCCTTTATTGGTCAATGTGCACTGTCATGCACATAATTTTTATTTATTATTTTCTCCACTATTTTAGTCTGGGTGTAGAGCATCATAGCATCTGTTTGTTTATAGTGTTTATAGGTGTACAAACAGATGTTATGATTAAGCTGTACACCTAGGCTAAAATACTGAAGAAAATAATAAATAAAGATTATGTGGATGACAGTGCACATTGGCACATAATTTATTGAAGAAACTAACGGGAGTCAAATCGATGTTAAAGTAATTGATGGGATTAAGTAAAATAGCTATTTGGAAGCGGGATAGCTCAGTTGGTAGAGCACTGAGTTGCTGTGCTGAACGTTCGAATCCAGCTATCTCAGATAAATTATTTCATCTGTTACAGCCACGGATGGTCTCCGTGGTAACTGTAAACCCTTCTCGGGCTTACATAGCCTCAATAAAGTACGCACCCTTAATTGGAAAAAAGCTTGGTCGTAGAGCGTGATCTCGGACCAACCACTTCCTTGCACAAACTTTGTGTACAAAACAGCACAGTCTCTATTATGTACTTAACAGAAGACCTTTTCAGTAGGGAGTTATAGTACAGGTTTTTATTATACGTATACACGTAAATATGCATAGCCATTGAGGTATAATATTAATAAACTTGGATGACGATTAATTAATAATCTCTGGAGAGACTAGTGTACACACTTTAAACCGGCCTAATTCGCAATTTGTTAGTCAGTTAAGCCTATTCATTGGACTTTACGCGGCAGCTGGGGGTCGCTCGCTGCCCTTCCAGTACAAGTGTCATCACAGAGCACTTTCATGTCATTACACCTTATCATTTCAAGTCCTTATCATTTCAAAGCGAACGGAAATCAGAAAAAGAAAAAAAAAGTGACTAACATAAATAGTTAAATATTATTTTTGAGGTGATAAATTTATATTGCTGAATAATTACTAGTGACTCATCTCTGATTATAATTATCATTATAAACAGTGATTAGCGATCGGCGATAGAAAAGAACAATTACTTCACCTCAACTCATTATCGCGCAATGATAATTAAAATTATGATAAATACATGGAACTAAGATAATACTCAGCCCCCTCTTATCAGGAATATCAAAAACAAGTAATATTGTTTCATCTTTATTTATAAATATAATTTTCATGTACTAATATTAAAGTCTAGTATAATGGAAGGAAGTGAAAATTCAACTTTCTCACGGAGAAAAAAATATTTGATATTTGAAATTGAATGTTTTCTTGGTGTTAATATTATTGTTGGATAACTATTTTATTTAGAGTTTTTTTATTTTTAAGAATTGGGAATAGTGTTTTTAAAGTTTTATAAACTTCTGTAGAAACAATTATGCACAGAAACATCTATTTATCGTTATCTTTTCATTATAATTTTTTTTTTTAAATAGATGATTATAAAATGATTGCATTATCTGATAATAAAAATATTATTTTTCCCCTAAGATATTATTATGATTTTTCTATTTTTTTATTAGCTTTGTCTCGTTTAAATATAAAGTTAATTATAAAATTAACATAATTTTATCCACCTAGAAATTAACTTAATCCAAATTAAAATTATTATTTTAAATTTTATAGCCAATATTAGATTTTTTTGTTTTATAACGTTTTCAAGTATCTACCACCTCTCACCTTTCATTTTATTAGATACATATAACCTTTGCTTCGCTGATTGCCAAAATTTTGGTCAACATTGTGTTATCTACAGATATCATTTAATAACAAAATTGTGTTCGGATTCACGAAAGACTTTTATAAAGTCCATCATAATCTGAGATACTTGTAAGTGCAGAAACTTACAACATAAGTTCATCACGAGATTACAAATTGGGCTCATATAATAATATGCATATTTTCACATTCTAAATTAGAAAGAACATTCTTAATTAGGAGTTATTTTAATTTATATTAGCACCAATAACTTTATTTTCTTTCTTATATTATTTCTCTTTATAAATAGAGATAATATTGACAAAAATATTAAAATTTCCATAAAATATTACGTTCATTGAGGGATAAATCAGAAAAGGCCCAAGCACTAATAAGAAGTCTTCCTTTCATCAAAATAAAAAACCAATTACCAACATGGGAGTGGTCTTAGCGTGTCCGTTCTAAATTCCTGACTTTTTAGTTCATTCTTTCGTAAATGTGTTTTGAAATAATTATTGGAAATTTATATATCCATCTTCGATAGTTCTGAAATATGAAATAACGTACTTATGTTTAACCTTTTAATTCTTGTTTGTAGTTCTACTAGTTTAATAAACATGAAGATTTAAATTTATCACATTAAAAAAATCCAACTATCTGTACCAATATTGAGAATCGATATATTGGTTTTAATTTTTTTTTTCAAATTATGAGATTTAAGCTACACATAAAATTATATTCTGTACTGTTAAAATACAATAGATTATTTAGACAGTCCTCAGATTTTTAAAATATTATATTTCATTCACCTCACTCATTAATTTTTAATTAGCAATTAAATTAACATAACCAACATAATTGTATTATATATTAATAGTACATAAAAGGGGTATCAAAATTATTTGGCTTGAACTAAATAGGCATTATTTGATTACAACCCTTAAAGTATTTTTTTTTAATTTATAAATATCTCAAACTACTCATTATTTAATAAATTATTTCTTTGGGTTGTGGGTGATACGTTTATTTTTTTTAATAATGGAAAAAATAATGGTAGATTCTAATGCATGCTTAAGTGCAACTAGTGAACATTATCACAAATTTGATTGTTTGTAAAAAAATATTTTAAAAATTTTTTTTGAACGGAAAGATCTTCAAATATATAACAATAATTGTAATAGAAATATTTTATAAATTTTATTAATCAGAAATTTTTAAAAACTTATTTTAGCTAAGACAAAATAAAAAAAATATTATGATAATCTGGTCAATTTTGTTTTACAGCTACAAGCTTGTTGGAAAATCATGTTCATTAAAATTCTATATTATTAAAATATAATCAATAAAAAATAAAACTATTCATCTAATAGAAGGTTCGTTATTTTAAATAATCACCATTAAACTATTATATGTAGCATATAAAAGTAAATATTATAAGGAATTTCTATGGTTTATGAAGTGAAATTAATGTCATAACATTCAATTTATTTTTGAACGAGATCTAAAGAAAAAATAGATAAATCCTAACTTTATCTGAAGTGCAAAAAAATATATGTTTTTTTAATCTATTAATCAATTTATACTCATTAATTTAATAAATAAACATTAATGTAGATAATAGGTTAAAATTTAATTTACAAAAATAGTTAATAACAACAACAAGGCTTGTTTGTACCTGGCAGTACTACAATTTTAGGGACAGGTTTTTACAATACCCCGAGATGAATATCGCCGATCTCCTCAGCAGACGCCGAACCAAAGGAGCTCCTTCGAAAGGTTCATCAACACCGAAATGTCATCGTACGATCGAGCAGGTGTACATAATACAGCATATGCTATGGCCTTATCCACTACACAATTATAACATAGGATAATAAATGTATAAAATCACTCACAGTGGTACTAGCGTTAGTGTTAATCCGAGATATTGATGACACAGAGGACACGACCTTACACAAGAGGAACTGAGCGAGCACTGATGTAGTAGTAACGTAGTATTGTGGAGGGGGGTCGCGTTCGGCAATGATCGGGTTACTTCGGGGATCTTCGGCTCCTCAATTCGGCAACCTGTCGACCCGGTCCATGCCGCACGACCTGGCTACGGGCCTTGTAATCTGCCCTCATCTTCCTTCAGGCATCACCCACCAATAGTTCTGCCTTCGAAGCAGTATAAGAAAAAACCTTGGTATCTCTTCCGCAGGTTGTCGCTTCGAGTTAAGTCACAACACAAGTTTTAACTTTTTATTCGTAACCGTTATCCAAAAATAAAACTTACTGTGAGCTTTAGTATGGAAATGGGAATATAATGAGTAGATTTCGGTAATAATTCTATCAAGAAATAAAAGTTTCAACTAACATTTCGTAGTACGGGAGCGGAGTGGCTCAGTGTTGGAGTAAGTTAGTAAATCCTGGTTCCAATCCCGCTGCTGGCAAGACTTTTATTTAGTCTGTTAGCTGCCGGAGATGGATCATATGGGATCTAGGACCCTCCCAGAGCTCACCCAGTCTCTATAAAGTGGGTACCCAAAATAAGGGAGGAAATCTGGCGGTTGAGCTTGATCAAGGACAAATCACCTCTCTGCACAACCGTTGTCCAAGAAATAGTACAGATGATATTTGATGATTTCGAACATTTCCAAAAATTCCATACTAAAAAGATCATTTTTATTTTCGAGAAGATTAAAAAAGAAATGATTGAAAAGTTAAAACTTGTTTTAACTTAACTCAACCCGGCAATCTTCGGAACTGATCACCAAATATTTTTTTCTATTGTTATACAACCCGAAAAAGATTATAATAATGAATAATTACAAGATTTAAATAATGAACTAAATAATTTCATGATAACTTGTGTTTTTGGAAAAATTTTTTTTTGGAAACGAATGAAAAGTTAATACTTGTTGTGATTCAACTCAAAGCGACAACCTGCTGAATAATTACCGAAAAAAATCGTGGTATAGGTTCCGCAGGTTGTCGCTTCGAGTTAGTCACAAATTTTAACTTTTAATTAGCTTTTCAATATTCTAAAAATTATTTTATAACTGACTGTATATAGTGGCTACTACTGACTGTATATAAATCAAATAACCTCAATCGCCAGCTTAAGCCTTAGTGAACCCAAGCAAGTTTTTAAAGATCCCATATAATCGTATTTCTCTAATTTCGAAAGTTAAATGCAGATTGAAGGAACTAAATTATCTTGTCCACGTGTTCCTCTTGGTATTATTTAAAAAAATAAAAAGACGAAACCGATGGACTTTACCACAAAAACAAAAACTATTTCTTTAAGATCTCCGCCCGCCTCGTGTTTGCAATGGGCAAACAGAGCCGGGCTTATTCTGTTTTACATGGGTGCTGTAAGCTGGATAGACCCTTTATGTCAGAGATAGCAAAGGGTTAAATTAAAAAACACTCAGCCAAATAATGGGTCCTACTATTTTTCTTTCATATTTACTGTTGAAGAGCAGTTATATCCAGTGGTATCTTAGGACAAAATAATTTGTAACAATGGAAGTCATATTTGGTCTGCCGGCAAACATTGCATTAGCTAAAAATATATATACATGTTAAGGCCAGATGAAGTAGTAACCTTATAAAGTATTATTAGTTTTAATCATAAAAAATTAAATCGTTTTTTCGTAAAAGAAAGAACATTATGTTTACTTATTTTTCACATTTTATTTAATATAATAATTTAAACGTTTAATTTCATAATTGTTTAGAATAATTTAATTTAAAAGGTAATTTTATTTGGTTTAGATATAAGAGTAATATTTGTAATAAGTGTGAAAACATATGTTATAAAAGTGAAGAGAGAAAAACAAAAGAGAGTCGATCGGCTTTTGTTCGCTCCGGCTAGACCGAGCGAGTTAGTGTCGCCACGAGCCCTTAGCCGTGCACATCGTATACTCTATAGGAGCCCAAACTTGTGTTTTGTTAATTTGAAGTCAGTGTCGCCTCGAGCCCTTAGCCGTGCACATCGTATACTCTATAGGAGCCCAAACTTGTGTTTTGTTAATTTGGAGTTAGTGTTGACGCGAGCCCTTAGCCGTGCACATCGTATGCTCTAGAGGAGCCCAAAATTGTTTTGTGTGAATTTGAAGAAGATACTAATTTGCTGCCCACCTGCAGGTGTAATTAGTTTAAACTTCGTCATAGATTCGACCAATTCGAATTGACCCAGTCGATCATCTCAACCTCTATTATTTCACCATCTTCGCTCGCCCTGCCGACGAAAATCCTCTGTCGTCTCAACATCCAGCTCGCCCTGCCGAGAATCTACTATCTACTGAAACTACTTCGACAGACAGATAAGAGTTTTCATTATTATATCATTGCAATCAGAAAACCGCATAAACATTCATTATTTTGTAATAGATTTTATTTGTAATTTAATAGAGTTAAATTTACTATCGTAAGATTAAATAATATTTGTTTTCTTTTTGTTATTAATTAGTTGTTGATAATTTAGTTAATATTAGTAACTTCATTTCTCATTATAAAAGCGTTTAAATTGTTCTTTAATTTAATTAATTGTTTTTCATTCTCAAAATTATTAGTTATTTAATTTATGAAAATTGATTTATGTTATTAGTTTAATAAAAGGTTACATTCAAAATGACATGCGATCTGGTATAATTGAATCAGAAATTTATTTTCCTTATCCATTTCGGAGCTCTCATCGAAAGGTCCAATAACTATTTCGAGGTTGCTCAAACAATATATATATATATATATATTTATATATATATATAAATAAACTTTAATAATACAATGGATGAAAGGGTCCTACGTTCAGATGTTAAAACTGTATCGTTTTTGAGCCAACGGTTGTGCAAGGTTTGTTAACTTGTAACTATTTTAAAAAAGGTAAGTTGTTAAAGTTCTACAGTTTCTCCCTTCAGATTGCCTTAAAACGACCTAAAGTCGTCATCCCCTCGTGGTTGGTAGTGTCACAGTTTTTTTCAATTCCATACTCTCAATCTTTTCATACGATAATGGACCAAAATATATCACGTAATTGACGCATTTGTTACATACCTACACGCGTTTATCGTAATTTTGACTTATGCCTATGGATTCATGCCAGTCCTGTTTCGTCAGTGATGCTTTGAATACTGTCATTATTCTTTAACAATACTAGCTAACTTAAAAATTCTTTGGAAATCATTTGGCTCGTTAATGTTTATTAAGTTTTATTGTCAGTCACATCCACTAACGAAGTGATTTATGGGATCGATGACCGTAACCTGAGTGCCAATAAAGTCTTTTATGTCCTCGGGTCTGTCGGGAGAGTTGTTAAGAAGAAGAAAGATGGCGGTGAAGGCCAAACATTTACGGGTGGCCTGGGGCTTTAAATTGGAGATATGTCCTTAGGAAAACTTTGAAGGTAAAATGGAGTAAAGGATGTTCTGTGCTGATGGTGACTTAGTCACCTTTAAGTCCCTGTGAGGGAGTAAGTTGAGGTGCCTATCGGAACTTGTGAAGATAAAATGGCGTCCCATTCCAAAATGGCGCCTCCCAAAAAAAGAAGCACAATCGGATCCGAAGTAATGCAACAGATAACGGGGTTTATAAACTAGGTACTTCTCCTTTGAGTTCTACCTAGGTAAATACAAAAACCTGTGGTATCGTGGTTAGCTTAACAACCTACTATGCCCAAGATCGCGGGTTTGTAAGCCCGGAAGGTGGCTCTATGATTTTTTAAAGGAATTAAGGAATCTTTGGTTATGCCGTCACTCGGAGAGAGATGTCAAATAGTGGTTCCGAGCCTTTGCGATATCAGGTACTCGATAAAGGTCCCTATCGTAACAATAGTTGGATTGGTATAATTTAGGGCTCCCAAAGTGGCATCGTCCGATTAGCCATAGCGGAATAAAGTGATGTTAAACGTAAAAAACGAAATACCAAGATAAAGAAATTAAATTACGAAATGAATACCACGAGTGTGGTAGTAAATAAACCAAGTAAACGGGCTTGGTTAATGATGAATTATTTAAAATAATAAATTAGTTATATGTATAAAAACATATATCATTGTTGACGAATAGGTTCATCCAATATCCGAACTGATTTATATTCTGAAGTCAGGAATGTCACCGCTATTAATGTCAGGGTTATTTATATCACATGAATACATAATTCCATATTCATATTCATAAAGTTAGTGTGAAATTAAATATAAATGTATTCATCTTTGAACAATTTATCTATAAATCTAAACGGTCCAAGGAGAATTTAGCCATTGCCTGATTATTACAATATTTTCCTATATTCTAGTATAGGAAGCAACAAGCAAGAGTCAAGGTCCAGGAGAAAATGAATGATTCTTGGAGATGGGCGAAGATAAAGAATATTCTAGAAAGAGAAAGAATTTTGAGGAATAGGGGGGCAAATGAATTCCTCATGGAACACATTGATGGAACACACATCAAGATGATTTTTTCGAGGCAAAATCATTCTTTATAGGAAATTGTCCAAACGTTAAAAATATGAAATATAGATGATATAAAGTGTAAAATTTTGTCTGCCCCAGAATTGAGACATTTGATCATGACATCCTACAAATTAAAAAAACACATTAATATTCACTGTTACGACCTAAAATTAAAATAATATTTACGACATAATTTATGTTTTATTTATTCAGTCTCTCTAGGCAATAATACAACATAATTCGAAAATCTGTTTAGATTCCTCCTACCTGATGATAATCTATATCAACTAAAATACAAGATTTGGTTGAGATAAAATTCCGAAATCCTATCGTGGGCTTAGGTCGTAATCAATTTGACTCAACTAGCAATTAGCGTTATCGTTTCTTATAAAAGATACCACTTCCGTCTAAAATAAAAATAGCTTATTTCAATTCTTTATATTTATTATTTTTATTCTATCGGCGCTACAACCCGCAAACGAGTCCTGGCTTACTCTAACACCAATCGTCATGCTCTTCTATCGCTGTTGTCATCCAGCTGTTGACTCCAACATTCTTCGCATCATTATTTCTTATATTTAGAATTTTTAAATTCCCTCCGATGCCTGTTATTTTCTAAAGGACACTCAAGTTCAAAGTTATTCATGAATGCTCTCTATCACTTGTGTCAAATTCAAAGAGGTAACTTAGTTTTCGTCTTTCTTTATCCTCTTTCATCCTTATTTGTTTCTTCTCAACATGGAGTTCGAATTAGTGTATTTTTATTTTCAAGCGTTGTTCGCTTGTATCTCTTCATTCTAAGCGACTTCAAGCACAACGAGATGAAAATAAATAAGAAATCGAATTTATTTTTGATTTTAGCTGTTAGTGATATAAAATTGAATTGACTTAGCCTAGTGACGGCTCCAGGAACTGCTATTTATTTAGTTTTTAGTCGTTCTCGATCAGTTAAATCAAAAATTGCCTAATCATTAAACCACTGTTCCCGGGTTCTTTGAGCAGTTACACAAAGTAGAGCTCTGTTTTTGAATCGTTTTTGTTTATTTGTTGAAATTTACAACTGCATAATAATAATAATAATTAGTCAAGTAAATGGAATGAAAGATGAAATGGCATGAGATAAAAACAGGTAGAGAAACTACCCCCTAGTACTCGAGTAAGAAATTCAACTTAAAAGGACACAAAGCCGCCTTCTTGTCCAACGCCTCGGAGGATTATCAGGAATTGAAGAGATTTCTTTGAAATTACGGGGATTTGAGTGAGAATAAAGTTTGTCATTAATTGTTTGTTATCAGATTCGGGTAAAATCAGTAATGAATTGGACATTAAGATCACTATGGATGAATTTGTTCGTAATAAGTCAGGAGCATTGAGGATGTTACGAAGGATTTTGGATTGTAAGGATTGGATACGAGAGGAATTCGATGGCTCAGAATAGATGTTTTTTAATTTAAATGGAAAATGGAGCTACTTATTCCATCTTATTTCAGGGTTTCGAATTTAGGACTTTTATTTCAACACAGATCCTGTGAAATTAGAATAAGACATTTTTCTCGTAAAATATCATGATTTTGTAATCGGAAAACGATCCTAAAATAAATACAAAAATCATTACCTCATGTAATGCAATATACTCAATATCTTATAGCACGAGTAAATAGTTATTCATATTTTTGGGGGGGGGGGGGGTGCATATACGTGTGCATCTTTACTGCATGGAAAAGCTGTTAATAATTTTCTCATAAAAATTTCGAATTTAGTAATTGTTGATTAATGATTTAATAAAATAATACGAAATGTTTGGATCATGCGCTAGACTCGGGAGGAAATAGTTCTATATTTCTATATAACGGAGTAGCTACAAGGCGGTGATGTGGATAAATCGCTGCAGTAAACTGCTCGCCCATATCTCATAGTTTGTACTGGTAACTGTAAAAGTCTACCCCGTTATTATAGATCTATCACAACTAAACTTCTACAATTCATTAAAAAAATCAAGAGAAAATAGTTGATATATATATATATATATATATATATATATATATATATATATATATATATATATATATATATATATATATATATATATATTTATTTCATTTCACGTTTTCCTTGTTTTCATTTCACTTTTCATTCTACTAACCTACATCATCGTGCTAAACTAATAATAACATTAGTTATTGTACTTAGCAAATGAAAAAACAAATACAATATTCCAAGGATAGTTATTTGTAATTCCTATTGTAGGATTCTCCGTTTAATTTAAAAAAATATATATATCAGGTTTCCTGCATTCTCGGAAAAACTATAGGAAAGTGGCATTTCTCAGTGTGCAGAGCGCTGAAAGTACCGGGTTCAAACCCAGCTGTGGCTGAGAAATTATTCAATCTGTTAATAGTCATAGACTGTCCCAGTGGGATCTGTAGACCCTCCTGGGGCTCACTCACCAGTCTATAATATGGTACATGATTAGGGGGACAATCTAATTGGGATGAGCGTTGTGATCTAGTCTAAAAAACCTTCCTGCACAACCGTTGGTTAAGTTTCAGTACATTCTCTCCATGAACTGAACCCAAAACGCTTCATGGGTTCTATTGTATCAAGCGTACAGAAAGGGTGTGTCATTCTTGGGGTTTTCACTGATTTATTGAGTACACATTTTTTAAAATTAAAAAAAAACTAGAACCTTGCCAATCTTGCAATGCCAGACTCATCGTGTGGATAAGTAACCTAACCGTGAGAAAGCGACCCGTCGGTTATGCAGAACAGATGTTGAAGAGGCAGATAGATTTGATGATTGTCCTTGCCCAGATCCAATTAGTTCAGGAGAAAACATTTCCAAGAAAGCCCATCGAATTCAGAGGACGCCGTTGTATCATTATTTATTTGCAATTAGTGATATCACAAGTTTGCTAATGCTTTGCTGAAATAGCATTTAAAGGTTCGGACAATCTTCCACTACGAAAGATTTTGGGATAATATATATACATATACATACAACATGTTATATGACGGTCCAAGAAAAGCAGTTTTTTTTCTGGAAAAATATTTTACATGCCCTGCTCTAAATAGTAACTTTAAAATTGTCTGAACCTTATATGATAGTACTTTTCGAAAGCTCAACATTGGATGATTTTAAAAAAAATTAGTTTAAACTAAATTTTGGCCTGATTCAAGCTTTTGAGGCATTTGCATAAACTTTAAATATTTTTTTCTCTTTAAATATTTATCCACACCTGTAAACTCAAAAAATTGATAATCAGCAGCTTTTCTGTCTGTAAAGTTACAATAAAATGACATGATAGGCGTGAAGAAAAGCTCCCTCGTCCCCTCTCCCAGAGCTTGATTTTATACTCTAATGACAACAGATCCCTCACCCGTGTTCATTTTAGTCTCCTCCTTGTGTCCTCAGGCATGATATTATATATTTATATATTTTATTATATTATATATTATATATTTTAAAATCTTAGAATGACGTAAATTAAAAACACTCTCTGATTTTCGATGAGTTGACACACTCAGATATTTCTCTGGAAATTGATACGTTATTGTTTCAAGTTTCTTCTTTTTCTTCTTCCTCGTTCTTCCTCTGGCTAGTTTAAGGGTTAAAACGAGGAGTTACTTGGTCCTTCTAAAGTACTCCAGACTTCCATACGGCTTTTTCCGCACCTCAATCATTTAGGACCACACCAACTTCTTTTGCTCAGAGAAGAGAACACATGTCTGGAGAATGTGATCTGTATTTTGTTCATTTCCCCCGAAAGAGGGAACCGGAGTCAATATGCAATTTCATAATCTTTCCCTTCAGCATAGAAACAGAAAGTACCGAAGATACCAATGGATTTCAATATATACTGACGGGTCGGCCACGAACGGAAGGGCTGGTGTCCATATGCAATTCCACACTGGGTACGTTATTGAAAAGTCTGTTCCTACTGGCTCTGTTTTTTCGATTAATCGGGGTGAGCAAGTAGTCATTAAGGAAGCATAGAGGCGCCTTAGGACATTGCAGACACCTGATCGTATTTTCTACTAATGCAGCGTCAATATTGCCGTCTCTCAGGTCGAAGTGGAGTATCTGGTTTCATACGTAGATGTGAGCGGGGTAGCTTAGTGTGTAAAGCGTTGATTTGTAGTGCTGAAAGCCCCTGTTTCGAATCCAGCAGTGACTGATAAATTATTCAATCTTTTGATACCCATAGATTCACTCAGTTGGATCTTTATACACTTCCGGAACTCATCACTCTGTAAAAAGGGTAGACTTAATTGGGGAAAAACCTTGCAAGTAAGGGTATTGCTGTTTGGAAATCTTTTGATTAAGTTAAAAGTATTGTGTTTACACTAAATTCGACCGGAACGCAAGCGGAATTAATTGAATTGGTCAATTGCTAAGGATCAAATGTGAATGGCATTGCATCCATTTCCTGGGATGATAGTGCAACTTTATGAACTTTATTCAATTGAAGATGCTCAACAAGGGAGATTGTGAACTCTATACATTCAATCGCTATTTACAATTCAAATCGGGTTCCATTATGAATCACTTCATTGAACACCGATCCCTCTCTTGTCCGTCAGCAATCCAGTTCATTGAGTGTGTATTCAATCTGCAGTAGCACGCTGGTATCATGTCCTGAGTAATGTTGGAACGAATTGACCATAATTCTACAATGTTTAAGTACTGGTTTAAAAAAAAAAAGGTTTAATAATAATAAAGGTTTAATAATAAATTCCTCAAAACATTGTTATCTTTGTTATAATGCAAATGGAAAAAACCACAAGCAGAGCCTTATGTTTCAAATCTGGTGTAAAATACAAACACTTATACAAACAGTCGACGTTTCGCCCATTCAGGCATTATCAAGACACAATAAAAAGTAAGTTCACTCACATCTCAAAACAGAAGTGCAATACATCCCAACGAATAATCGCTCAAAAAGGCTCATAATCCGGGACCGCACCTCCACCCCAAGACGTTCAACCCAAAACTCTAGAGTTTTCATTTTGAGTTTTGGCTCTATTTTATTGATATTGTTGATATGATTGTATTATTTCAATAACTGATTTGAGTAATGAATATTCGCTTTAAACTATTTAAATGATGCAATGGTTTACTCCATCGCAAATACGAACTAGAAACTATAGCCTAAAAGAACATGACAGGAAACATTACACTTATAACTCATTTATCTGATAAACTAACATTTATAATACGAGGATTCGAAGTATATGGAACAGACCATCCGGATCACAGGATCATACTGGTACTGCGATCATTGTGGGTAAATCAATAAATCACCACTTTGTTCCTTCCATTTCTAGGAATACTGCTCAATTCACCACAAGTTGCTTAAATTTCCCAAAATATCAGCTAACATTTCTTCAGTTTATAATATTGCTCCGAAAAAAGTTATTTCTATTAACAATGGGAGAGCCATTCTTAGTTGGGGGAGATTTCAATGCCAAAGCCGGTGCTAAGTACACATTGGACGCTTGATGATTCGACCCATCGTGTAGCCGTTGATCGAAACTCCGAGCCTTCAATATTGAGCCTCGAACTTTCGTCCCAACAATGTCGGTATCCTTGCTGCGAGTCAAAGAGGTACTTACAAGGTTTGAGGCAAACGTTGGAGGGTTCGACTCCACTCTTAGACGACTCGTTCATATGAAGAGAGAAACTTGGATAGACAGGGAAATGTTCCTCCCACGAGCTCTCTATTCTCTAGACCCATCAGTTGATGTTGTCTATATTTACTTGTTGAATTTTTAATTAAATGCCCATTTAATTAAACGTTCAATCAAACATGGGAGGGAGCATTCGTAGCATCGTGTAGAATCACCTTAAGAATTGATTTCAATTCTTTTTATTATAGTAGTAAGTATTAAATAAAATTTCCAGGTAATCAAATCCAAAAGTAAGGTAAAGCAAAGTCGACTCCTACTTTTGTCTTTTCAGCGAATAGAATAATAGAACGTCCGTATAATCGGCTTTACTATACCACTTCAATTTGATAAATTCGATATAGTATAACACATAGAGACCAAAAAGGCAGATGCACGACTAGATAACAACATTAAATATTAAATTTCAATTTTCTGTGTCTAAAGTTCTTAATTAACCTGAGAAGCTGGTCAAAACTGCTTACACGAAAGGAAACATGTTAGAACGAATGATCAGGATTTTGTGATTTTGCTATTATTATGATTCGTTTTAAGAGACAAACGAAAGCATATGAAGTTTTTTATTTGAGCCATGAAGAGCCCCTTCCGAGTGAGATGAAGGTAAAGGGCAGATGGAAGGTGGAACCTCCCTCTGGGCTGTAGTGACAGGAAAATTAAAGAAAAACAAGACGAGGCTAGTCGGCGGGAAATCTTTTAGTTTTATTTTGGAAGTTGAGTAGGCTCCAGATTCAATTTCCTCTGAGCTGGGGGCTACTTCAAGATTTTTTTTTGTTTTATTATTTTTTATAGCATTAATTAATATTTCCATCCTATTTCTAGCAATTCTTCATATTGAATTAGGCGCTGCATTAAAAAAAAAAATGAAGTAAGTAATTTATAAGTACTATATAAGAAATAATTATAATTTGAAAACACAAAAGACGATAGCAAATGTAATAGGCATACTGTTCTAATAATTTGTCTACATATGTTAGTGATGGAGTGATAGAGTAGCAGAGTTTGTAGAGCACTGAGTTACTGTGTACTTGGTTCAAATCCAGTTATGCCTGATTAATTCTTGCTTTATTAATTTATTTTTTCGTTGGAGCTTCGATATTATGAAATCGAGCTAAAAATAAAGCAAAGCCTCCTCAATATACCTCAAAACTAGTAAAAATCACTTGGCAAATCTTCTACTAATTACATCATCTAAACATATATGTATGTATCCTGCAAATGTAATCATTATTAATTATATTTCTTTATAATTATAACCTATTTCATCTAATTACCTGTTTTTTTCGTAAAGTCGTCGTAAATTACGATCTCTTCTCGTAACCCTTCTCAACTGTTTATGTTATTCATTTAAAGTCAATTTATACTACAATGGCTAATCGGACGATGTTACAACGGGGGTCCCCTCAATTTTGTTATACCCAGGCATAATTAGAGACTGTATCTTTGACAAGTATCAGACACTGCATAGGCACGAGATTTTACTTGTTATTATATGGAGCGGAATATTGTTAGAGCTTCGTTCTTTCGATATTTAAATTTGACCATGGCACCTTTAATTCACTGAAAGAAAGTAGATAATTCTTCGTAAGTTAGTAAAATGGTGTGAAAAATTGGTATTTAAGTTATATTGTCCTAAATCAGTACATGAATAATATTTTACTAGACGATGCGAACTAAAATATGCTAATCCAGACGTGCTCAATTTTTGTATAAATATTTATTAAGGTACTTGCGTTGTAAGGAAAAATTTAATTAGGTATGAGTTCTTCTATTTTTAACGTACACATATACTTTCCTTGTTTCTTTCATAAATATCTTTTTCTAAACTTTTTTTCTTTATTTTAAACAAACTAGTAAGTATGCAAGTTAAGATTATTCCATTCTTCCATGTAGACACCTTTTCCCTCTTGATATACAATTGAAAAATTCAGCTATATTGTAGTAATAACTAGAAATAGATCGATTTTATTTAAGTAACTCCACAGGAATCGAATGTTTTGAACACCAGAGTACTAGGTCCTTCATTAAGATGAACGAAATTAACAAATATATTATACTCATCCACTGTTTAATATCACCTTGAGCTGAGTAATTTCTGTACTCATCAATCATGAAGTGAAATAATTAACTAACTACTCTGCACCCCGACTGTCGAAGTATTTGTGTAGATCTCTCATTACAGGGCATGAGGGCTGGCCAAGAATTCGAATCGAATTCTCAGTACTCGTTAAACTACTTTTTTGCCTAAACTTGCTGTCAAATCAAGTCATTAAATTGATAATAATAATGTAATAATAAATTGTTATTTTGAAATAAATACCATTCCAAGGACCTCTATCCTCAACATAGCTATTTTTTTTAAAATCTTAATTATAACAACTTTGTTCTGGTTAAGAGGGTGACTCACTGATAGAGAGCAGAGTTGATGTGCCGAAGATCCTGGGATCAAATTCCGCATCTGTGCAAGGTTTTATTTAATCTGATAGCCGCTGGAGATGGATCCTATGAGATCTAGAACCCTCATGGGGCTCACCCATCCTCTATAAAGTGGGTACCCAAAAGAGGGGGGAAATCTGGCGGTTGAGTGTGATCTAGGAAATAGTACAGTCTCCCCCACGTACTGAGCCCAAGACCTTATTAATTATTAAACCCAATAATTTTAGAATATTTCAGTAGTTGTCAGGTAGTTGATTACTCACAGATATAAATCCGTCGTTGACTGTCCTCCAGAGACAGTACACCCGGCAGGTATTTTCCGCTCTGCTGAGCGTGGCTCTTCTGCGTTCCACTTGACAAAGAGTGCAGCAGTCGGACAACACTCAACTCCGATTAAGGCTACTTCTAAAGGCCATCAGTCCTCATTATTATTTTTTATTTACGTATTTAATCATAATATTTTACTGTTTTTATTACTTTATATGTTGTTTTAACTAGATTGTTGAACTTCATTATTTTTCTAAAGTTGAATCTCGGCTCAACTTAGATAATAAATAATTTTATTTTATTAATTGTTATTTTGATAGTGATTATTTTTAAATAGTTTTGTTTTGAAGAAAATAGATAATAAATAGATAAAAGCGGTCGAAGATGGATTCTAATGAATCTAGGATCCTACTTGGCTCTTAAAGTGGATACCCAAAGTAAGTGGGTAAAATCTGGCGCTTGATCTAGGACAAATCAGACCCCTGCTCAGCCGTTATTAACAGTATTGTAGCTACCTCGTACTGCACCCAAGACCCTCCATGGGTTTTAGTAGTACAGTTTTTTTGTTTTGTTTTTTTAGATAATAAAGTTTTGTCTTGTCAATATAAATGATTCTAAAAGTTTAATATTTGTCTTAATTGCCAATTAACCGTATAAATATGGAGAAGAAAATAGTCCGGGTAAAGTTTTTTTTTTTTTTTTTTTTTTTTTTTTTTTTATTATTATTTATTTATTGATATTTACAACTATATTACAGTAATATAACAAGTAAATTGGCTGAGTGATACATAATGACATGATATAATGACAAGTAGAGAAACTACCCACTGGTAGTACTCAAATCGCATGTTCAACTAAGAAGGTCACGTGGCCATCTTCTTCTCAGACGCCTCGGAGGATTATCGGGAATTGAAGAGGAAGCTAGGTTTGAAACTAGAGGGTTTGAGTGGAAATGAAGTTTGTTATGAAAGGATTGATACCGGGATCGGGCCAGATCAGCAACAAATGGGACATTAAGGTCGTTCTGGATGACTATATTCTTAACAAAATAAGGAGCGTTGAGGATTTTACGAAGGATTTTGGATTGTAGGGATTGGATACGAGAAGAATTCGATGGCTTAGTGGAGCCCCAAAGCTCTACTCCGTAAGTCCAAATAGGTCGTATGATGGTCATGTAGATGAGTCTTTTGTAATGAATTGGGAGCTTAGAGCGTTTGTCTAGTGAGTGTTGAAGTAGCCTGAAACGTCGAGCGGTTTCTTGTCTTTTCAGTCTTGTATGAGGATTCCAGGTTAATCGTTTGTCGAGATGCAACCCTAAGTATCGGATCTGTTCTACAGGCACAAGTGGGATATTATTAAAGGATACTGAAGGGCAGGAAGTCATTGGTTTAAGACGTAAGGTAAAAGTGATTTGATGGGATTTTTGAGAATTTATTTTAATTCTCCAGTTCTGGCACCATTCTTCAAGATCAGTGATATGGGATTGGAGGTTTTGGGATACAATAACTGGATTGGTATTGACTGATAATACACATGTATCATCAGCATATGTGGTAAGGATAGTATTAGGATGAGTTGGGATGTCTGCTGTATAAACTGTATAAAGGATTGGGCCAAGGATACTACCTTGAGGAACCGGGTAAAGTCAAATAAATAATTCCTTAACTAGTTATAGACTATTTTTTAGAAACCTAAGTTTCGACACACATTGCAGAACTTCTTCTTGGCATGTAAACAAGTGGATTAACTCAACGTGAACAGTTGATATTTAAGGCCTGCATTACAAGCCCTGAAAAATTACCACCATTAGTTTTATGATTTAATAAATTTTTAATGGATGGATGAATGGTGAGCTTTATTATGTGTGTGTGTGTGTGTGTATGAACACACACACACACAAACACTTATTTTTAAAGTAATTTGTTTCTTTAATTATTTTATAGTTTTATTGCTTTTTATAAAATTTGTATATATGTTATATGTTATGTTTTCTTTCATTTAATTCGTTATTGCGAGCTAATTTATTTTATATTATACATCTTACTCTAATTTATTTTATTTTATTTTTATTTTCATTTATTATTAAATTGTAATTTTATTCTACTCTAAGATATTATAGTTCATATTTTATTTTCTGTATTACTCTTCTAAATGGACTTGTCCCAGAACAAATACGGATTTTTATTATTATAAATTGTCTGATTGTATAGGATTTTTTTATTGTTTCTACTTATAATCCTGGCAATCCTCTTAAATTCTGTTGGTAATTGAATAAAAACATGTTTTATAATTACATTACATAATTAGTCGAAATAAATGCAAAAATGCCGAAAAATAATTTTGTCCACCTAGCTCCTACTAATGAAAACACTGGGCGTCGGTTTCAAATAGATAGCTTACCATTACTTAAGGGATTGTTTATTTGACTTCCACTAGCAACATTTTTTCTCTATAATTTAATGGCGTATGAATATATTTTTCGTGATTATATTTTTAGATATTCTTAGGCGCGACGATGACTCTCCTTATGTCCTATTAAATAATCATTATGATACATATTCATTCAAATATTAATAATAGAGCTTTTAGGCAAATTTCCTTTCTCAGCATTGTATTCAGGCGAAAAACAATTGAGGAGTATTCTATCAAAGGTTAATGTATCCATCTTTTGAAAAAGTATTATGCCACGTGTGGATAATAACATGCTATTGACGTGGTAAAATTTAACACTTGAAATTAACTGAATAATTTTGTGATGTAGAAATTAAATTCATAATCATTGAGATGTGTGAGATAAAAATTAATACAGTTTAAAATTATTAATTAAAAATATTAATGCTTATAATTTTATCTAAATTTAAAAAATACTAAATTGTCTGTCTATTATTTATTTATTATATAAGGCGTTTCCTACATTATTTATATTTGTTCTTAGCTGATTTTATAAGAGGGGTGTCGTATTTAAAAATATTTAGTTAATATAGCTCACATTTAAAAGTTTAGGTAAATTTTTATGGCTTATAGTGGCACAATTAAATTAATTTTTTTAAGAAGTGTTTTTTATGTCATATTGTACATATTAGCAGATTTACTTGTTGTAATATTATTATAGTTGTAAATATCAATAAATTAAATTTTTTTTAAATTAATTTTTAAGAAGATAACAACTCGAACATTATGCAAATTTCAAGAAGTGTTTACTTGATTTTTTTATTACAAGCGATTCAATAATATTACGATTTTTTTTTAAAATTAAAAATAAACTAAAAGAGAATTGTTTAGAAGGGGCCTGCTTACGTATGTGTACCGTTATTTTGTAGTACTTAATATTCAAGAATGAAGTACAATTAATTAGGTCACGAATTCTAATTTATTTTAAAAGAAAGAAGTTAATAAGTTCTGAATATTCCACTAGTTTTAAATTAAATGCACCTATTGATCATCTATAAAAGTCTTGTGTATGTGTTTGAAAACCCTTGCCTGTAGGAGGAGGTTAGATTACTCATTGACATGGAGGGGTTGATGATTTATTTATACTACTGATAGGCGCATTCAACCAAATGCGCATTTTAGATCATTACTATTTTAGAAAACAAACAGATGACTCACCAAATAAGTAATTGAATGTTTCACCAAGTCCTTAAACGGTAATAAGGAGCAAACAAACTAATTTCAGAATGCTAATGTCATCCGTATTTTTAACAAACAGAAGACATTTGCACATCCGATGCCTGTGCATTGTGATCTCCACCAATTTGAATACGTAATACATCCTGTTATTTCGTATAAGTGAGTTCTTATTAAGGAAAAGGAAAAAAACTGAGTAGCATAAAATTCCTTCAGATGACAACATTCGAGATAATCCGAGATGGAAAAATTAAGGACGCCAAGACCTTAACCGACGACCTGTAAATAAGAATACGAAAGGATTTCCTATCAAGAGGCTGACAAATAGGACTGAGTTAACCTTGTTCGGGGGCAAACAGAGGGAAGGAACGAGAGTCAATAAGATATCTACGCTGGATATTTATGTTGCGATAAGCCAGCGCCTTGTTTGATCCAGCGTGGATATCTCAAAGCAGACGTAAGGTTCTCAGAAGAGTGGCGTCTCTAATGATAGTGACTATAACATATTTTTATTTAATATTAAATATTCAATAAAAAAAAACTCGTGCCACTTAACCCATGAAGGGTCTCTAAGTGGTAGAGACTGTAGTGTTTCGTAGACAACGGTTGTGTAGGGTGGTGGTTTGTCCGAGATTATGTTTTTCGGTATTTTTGCATAATAAATACTGTAATATATCGGTCATCCCAACCAAAATGAATTTTTTTAATGAAAAATAAATCAGCATATGAGCAGAAATATAAGTGAATCGCTTATAATTAAACAATGGAGTAAACTTTTGTTGCATTATAGCCTGTACTACTATAAACCATGAAGGGTCCTGAATTCAGTACATGGTAGAGACTGCATCGTACATAACGGTCGTACTTGGAAGTGATATGTCCGAGATCACGCTCAACCGCCAGAGTTTCCCCCTTATTTTAGGTATCCAAGAGTACAAACCGTAGGCTCTGAAAATGGCTGTTTTCACAAAAATAGAAAGACGAATTTTATATTATATATTTATTATATATTATCTATTTTTCAGAATATAATATCAAAAAATGCTACCTTATTGTTCCATGCCTAAGGCTCAGGGGGCATTAACCAGAGGTTAACGTGAAGTAGTTTGTCATTGCTGTTTATTCATTTAACGTTGTTTGTTGTTTGTTCATTTAACGTCACTTAATGCTGCCATGGTTAATCGGGCGAAGCTAATTACTACGTGAAGTAGTGATTGCATCATTAGGCGTAAGATAATTTTTAAGACTTATCATTATCTTAATGCAGCCATCATCAGCAACAACGATAGAAGCCTGTTAATGAATGCATCCATGTGAATTACATCTATGAACATTGAGGAAACATGTGTTAAATTTGTTCTTTGCAGAGCCATTTACTTTGGATTAAAACTTCAATGTACCATGGCATTCCCGGCCATCAAAGATATGTAGTAATCCAGACAGAGATTTTATTAGAATACGGAGTGATTGAGTAATTTAATATCATTAAAATTTTTTTTTTCGATTCTTTTTTGCATTTTCAGATTTCTTTCTGTTCCTCCTCACTCTAAAGCAGTGCTAGTTTGTTGTGCATCAATTATCAAACAATACAAGCAGTTATCATAATATGATTTTTTTAAGTAGTTGAAAAATTATTTATAAAAAAAATGTAAAAAATCAAATTTGAATGTAAAACAACGTATTGGTCTCGAATCACAATGAAACCTATAGGCTTTGAATTATTCATGAAACTTATCCGAATAAAAGTTTTAAGCATGATGGATGTGTGGATTCAGTAACAATGATGTCAGAAACAAGATGAATTTTAATTTGTATTTTAATGAATAAGTAAAATTTCAATTGGTCAGTGTGAATAGTTTTTTCACATTTTTATTCACACAAGAGAAATCCTATCAAGCATCGTATGTATTTACAAATCCAAACAGCTATATAGACCCATATCTATGATTACCAAGGCTAACATCCATCTATGTTTCTTATTTAAACCCCTCAAATTTTTTTCTTATTTGATTGAAATTAATATCACTATAAAACAAAAACTTATTTATTTATTTTTATCAAGGTGAGCTGGAAATATCCTCAGCTTCATGATAAACGAGGGTGTTTTCTGATAACTATAGTTTATCATTGTATATTTGAATCACCAATTTTCAACAAATTTGGGTGATACATGTTATCTTCACTAACGCTTTCTATTTTATTTTTAAAAATATTATGTTGAGAAATTGAAATTAGATATAATCTAAAATTTAATTGGTAACGGAGGAGTGGATGAGTTGTCGGAAAAGAAACACAGTAAGGTATAAATTTGTTGGAAGCGTGGCCATGACAAATAAGACAACCAAACCACCTCTAAATTGTGTTACAGAAAAAAAAAATGGCTTGGAATCAATACGTGGTAGAGACTGAAAACTGTCATCATCCGTGGCGCTACAACTACTGTAGAGTCAAGGCCTCCTGCAGCTTGTTCGCCAGTCTTCTCTATTGGTTGCCACTGCTCTCCAATAGCATTGGCTTTTGCGGATTCCCAAGATGGACCTGGCATCCGCCGCCACTACATCGATTCATAGGAGCTGAGATCTTCCCACTCTTCTTGTCCCATAAATCCTTTCGTCTAGGACCATTTTAGAAATCTGACCTGGGTCATTCTAATTATATGACCTGCCCATCGAAGCCGGCCTACTTTTATTACCCTTAAAATATCTGGGCTCTTGTAGAGTCTTGTTAGCTCAGCGTTCGTCCTTAACCTCCATATCCCATTGGTGCAAACTGGGCCATAAATTCTTCTCAATATTTTCCTCTCAAACCTTTGGAGAAAGGCTTCCTGTGAACTGGGTAATATCCAGCATTCGGAGGCATAAGTAAGAACTGGTCTTAACATGCACCTTCGTGTTTTGAGAAATAACCCTGCTTCTAAAATGCTTCAGTAATCCGAAATAACATTTATTTGAGTACATAATTCTGGAATAGATTTCTGCTTTTATGTCATTATTCGCGTTTACCTGCGATCCAAGATACACAAATACTTTCACCCTTTCAAATATAAAGCCTCCAGCCATAAAATGCGATGGTTCTTGCACATTCAGTTGTGGGCCTGCATGCATATAATTGGTTTTTGATTCATTGAACTCTAAACCCAATCGAGCCGCTGCAATCTGGAGACTGGTAAAAGCATTTTCTAAATCTGTAGGGGTTCTTGCAACAATATCTATGTCATCGGGGAAGGCCAAAATCATAGAAGATCTATTGAATATAGTTCCCCCAATTTGTAACTAAAAACTGTATAGTTTCTAAGACAATGGTTGTGCAGGGAGATGATCACACTCATCCGCAAGTTTTTCCCCCTAATTAAAGGTAAACGGTCTGTAGATCACACAGGTTCTATCCACGATCTAGAGATTAAATAATTTATCTGACACAGCTGGATTTGATCCTAAAACTTTCAGCAAATAAGCATTCTGACACTGAACTACCCCGTTCCCGTTCGATAATTAATTCTGTTAAATAGTTGTCAACACTTAGGTGAACTTTCCTTCCATAGTCGATAGCTAACGTAGTACCTCGTTTTATTGGTGGATTGAATTGGTCAGGGGGTGCAGCCAAAGATAACACGAAAAAAGTTAAATTTATTTTTTAATTGTGCCAATGTTTCGCCCTACGATCCATCATTAGAATTATCCAGTCAACTATTTTCCACTCAAACTTACCTCGTTTTATACACAATAAATAAATCTCGTAAATAAATTAATCATTTAATTATTATGTTTATAGTTTTCATTCTTGTTTTTGATTGTTTCACAGTTTCAAATTGTTTGAAAAATATGTTTATAAAGGCTGATTTAATTTAGGGCTTCGTCTTAAATTTAATATATTACTTGACCCCATTATTACAACAGAAACTCATAAATTAATATCATAATTTTCTGAATTTATTTTTATCTTTTTGAATCTGGGTATCGTGAAGAAGGAAAATTAAAATAGTACAGAATGTTTATCTTTGGTATACGAGTTTTATTATAATGCAAATGGAAAAAACCACAAGCAGAGCCTTATGTTTCAAATCTGGTGTAAAATACAAACACTTATACAAACAGTCGACGTTTCGCCCATTCAGGCATTATCAAGACACAATAAAAAGTAAGTTCAATCACATCTCCAAACAGAAGTGCAATACATCCCAACGAATAATCGCTCAAAAAGGCTCATAATCCGGGACCGCACCTCCACCCCAAGACGTTCAACCCAAAACTGAAAAGCAGGTGATATGCAAACAGCTGGGAAGGTTACAGAATCAGCTGATAACCAACATACATTAAGTAATGTTAACCCATACAATTTTCTACATATTACCAAAATTAGCAAGATTTAACTTTTAAAATATTCAATGCTTCAGAATAAAATTGGTTTAAATTTCTACAATCTGTTTTAAAATTAACTGCAATGTCAATCTTATGCGCAATCTGCATCGCCTCGAACATTTTTCTTCTAGAGCTATCACTTTCCTTATAAATCACTCTAGCATTTCCAAAATCAAATTGATGCTTACAGGCTTTAGTATGCTGGGCCAATGCTGTGTTAGGTTCCTTGCTACCAATATTCTTACAATCATACTGATGCTGATACATTCTTCTGTGCAGCAATTGTGTTGTTTCACCAATGTATATCTTAGGACATTGCAAACAGCTAATCTCATACACTACATCCGATTGTTGCTGTGTTAGTATCCTATCCTTCAATGGCGTATAAAATTTACTCATCTTATTAGTAATTCTATTCACTAGAATTACTAATAATCTAGTTTTGGCTCTAGTTTATTGATTTGGTATACGAGCTTACCCAATTCTCAAGTTCATAATCGTGAATACTTTCTTAACTAGAAAACAATAAACCCATCCGGGACAGAATACTCAATTAATTCAAGAAAACAATTAAAGAAAATTGTTGTGTTATTAACGAGTACATTACTCCAGTTAACAACGCTAATATTTCTACCCAAATTGAATGACTTTTCCCACGGTTATGTATTCTGTATACATGGTTATGTATTCCTTTTAATTTCCTTGTAAAACCACGCAATGCGGTGATTAGCACTGTATACTAAATATTGTAATTTTATTCGAACCTGAATAACTTCTTTTCTTAGCTATTAGAATTCGGGTAAATTATTCGTTGAATTATGTATGTGTACTTTTGTAGCTTCAATTAGGAATGATAATTTCCTTATATGCACAGTTAGGCATAATAACAATATCTTTGTGACTAAAATGATCGTGTGAATATTTCCATAAATTAGTTGTCTTATACGTTATTATTATCATATTCTTTCTAGTATACGAATGTACATTGTACTTGTACCACGTTGTGTACATTTCTCTGTTGGTGTTTAAAGGCGTAAAACTCTTAGATCAAGTGAACAAGTATTAGGTTAGAAATTAATTTTTTTTTTTTTTACCGATCCAGCCACTATGGATATCTTTTTTAACTATTGTTTTATTTTTTCAATATCCCTCGCATTCTCTCCTGCGTCCAAACTTTATCCGTTTTTCTCTTCGGTCTTTCTTGAAAATCCGGAGCATTCTGAAGTTCCAGGTTAAGTGGAGAACGTCCTTTAATACCTTCCAGTCTCCTTAATCCAAATCCTTCTTTAATCGGTCACAACATTTTTCGCAAACACTAGGAAGATTACTGTGTGTATGTTTAGCATTAATTTATATGGACTTTTTATTGCAAATATTTTTAGCGAGGGGAAATTCTGCTAATTCCTGATTTAATGGCTTCTTATTCCAATATATTTCGTTCTATTATATGAATTAAATATTTAAATTGTTTTGTTTTCCAAATTTGGCCATATTGCTATACATATATATTATATATATAATATAATATTCGGGAACAATCATCCTGTAGTAAATTTAATGTTTTATTTATAGATCGTTATATAACTTTCTATATTAATTTTTGTATATACCTACTTTGCGGAATATATTTTTAAAATACTTTCATTATCTACCATCTTGAAGAAGCCATTTTGTTTTGGCACAAGCACGTATTTTTTTGGCATTTTCATCCGTTGGCCAATTTGAATCCAGAATCTAAAATCAGAAATTAATGCATGTAAGATATCTGCCTTACCTGATAATTAGTTAAATATTTTTATTTCAAATATATTTCGTAAATATGCCTAATTTTTTTTGAGACTTAACATTATTTACATGGTAATATTTTGGAATGTGTTAATTATTAAGCCGAAGTGATATCAGTTTCGCTCCGGTGCAACGCATCCTGGCGGACGGGACATGCAAACAAACCCCGATAGCGATCGAAATCAGGTCCCCTAAAAGAGAATAAATTATTCGATCACCATCACAGTTCTACAGCCGAGACCAACGACAGCGAATTAAATATTAATGCCAACCGAATGTCCGTCGTCAATTAATGGTTTTAAATGCTAATGTGGTCACTGGACAATAAAGTTACTACACCAGTTGAGGGATTTGGTATAATATTTTACCTATTCCTGCTATTATACAGTTGAATTCATGAATTTCTAGCATGCCAAGCATAAAAACTCATCATGAGTGGACACAGAATTGTTGTAAGAATTCTAAAAGACGGGGTTTTGATAGGAATCACTATCTCTAGAAAGAATAGTCCAACTTCTTGTTTGGTTTTTAGAACTTTTAACTTTAACCAACTCATGTCATTATGTATCACATAGCCTATTTTCTTGATGTATTATTGTAACACAGTTGTAAATATCAATAAATAAATTTTAAAAAATACTTTAACCAGAGACGGAACAGATTGTTTACTACAGAAAAGACACTTGTCCGCAACACAGGACAGTCTTGGCAATGCCTATAATAATTTGTTTACTTCAAATAGGACAACACTAGTTTATTTTTGTATATCTCTTGTAAGGCAACTTCTGCAGTTAGCGACTAACGAAATGTTTAGAGTTTTCTAGTGCGTATTACAATTTTGTTATTTTTGTTTATCAACTTATTTATTCGGAAATCATATTTTATATAATTTTAAGGAGAAAGAGAATATTTCCCCTCATTGCCCCTTCTGCGTACGTCGCTCGTGTCCCGTATCAATATGCACTAATATGTCGGTAATTAAACTGAAACTAATTAAATCCCCGAATCTAAAGACCAGTATGGCCCTAAGCTTCCTGAGTTATCCTCTTCCAGTTCTCTCATCTTCTGATTGCGATCTCATCCTTCCACCCCCTTCTCGGTCTACCTCTTCTCCTTTTTCCACTAAAATGCCCTTCTTTTTTTTTCTTCTGAACTCTTTCATCTCCCATTCAGACCACATATGCTGCCCATTTCAGCCTTCTTGCTTTAGTAAAGTGGCAATGTCGTTATCCTCTAATAAGATCTCAATTTCACTGTTACTCCTAATTTTCGACTCAGAAATACGCTTTTAGCGCCGTAAATCCTTTTATTAGTTGACCTTGTATATATGAAGAAGGAAACGGTCCGGGTAGAGGTCGAGAAAATTCTCTTAAATGGTACACCAATAAAAAGTTCTCCCTATATCAGAGAATTTTCTTGGCCTCTACCCGGACCATTTTCTTCCTCGTAAATCTTGTTAATTATTTTTCTTTCAAATAATTTTATGGTACTTGTGTTTTAAATCCACCACCTGTAAAGGCCAACGCACAACCTGTTACGTTTTATAACAGTTATATTTCTAACAGTTACCTTGGATAACCTTTTTACATATTTTTATTGGGGTTAGAATTTGCATGACATAACATGCAATATAATATTAATGGAAATAAATAAATAGAATTAATAATTATATAATTGAATATATAACATATATAGATAATATATTGAATATATAACATATATAAATAATGTAATATATCATCAACAATGCAACAGTTTTATAGGATAAATGAAGTTGCTTTTCACAAAATTTAATTGACGTCATCTCCTCGCACCAGCAGTATATAAATATTAAAGCTGAACAAATTGGAATTCTGGTCCCCTCAAACCAGATGTCTTTTCTAATACCCACTTGCTCACCCACTCTTTGAAATTGCATTTCCAAAACTTACGTTGCCCAAGATAAAGCTTCATTTTTTGCGAATTGGTACATTTCCTTTTCTTCTGTAAAATATTTCTCCCCTGAAAAAATTAAATTGCATCTTCTTCTGTTTAAGGCAAATCCCAAATAAGCATTTTAATAAAAATCAGCAAACAACAAAAAATGTACAAGAAATAACCAAACAAACAACAACAAATGTAGAACAAATAACCAAACAAACAACAAATCAGCAACAAACAAAAATGAGGATACAACAACAACTCTAGAACACACGAAGAAACAAACAACAATGAATCTGTAATCAATGTAACTGTTACTGTTAGAAATAACTTATAAAATTAAAACTGCTTCCGCATGCGTACACTATTGGCCTTTACAGGTGGTGGGTGGATTTAATACACAAGTACCAATTTTATTTACGGCAGTCCTCTTGCCAGAGAACACTATTTTTCCTAGGATTTGTTTCTTTCGGTAGTAAATGAGAATTGAAAAGCTTGAGGCTCGCATAGGAGGTACTAGCCGTTATTATGGAATTATATTGTTCTCATATAATTTTCAGCCGGAAAATTCACTCAATTATAAGGAAGCGGAGATAGGACTGGTTAGATGAGAGGAAGGGTAGTACGGCGGTGTATATATTGCGGGGGTGAATGGGGTGAGTCAATGGCGGTCGCTATGGCAACCACTATCGAGCCGCCCATTGAAGCCTCCTCCCTCAATGGTCTTCATTGAGTCCTGTCCTCGTTGAGTTCTCTTTATCGATTCCCGCTTAGCCTCTCTCTCCTCGCTAATGAATAGCTGCTCTTGTCCTTCTCTCTCCTTTATGTCTCATTTCCATCAGAAATATTATGACCTACCTTTTCCATATTTGGACGTGAAAGTCCTCTCCTGTTCAATGGCGAAAACCGAAACATCAGCTGACGTAAAATTTTGTGATGACATTTAAAAGTTCATTCAATATTCATTGCTCTCTCTCTCTCTCTTTTTCTTTGCCCCTAGTTCAGTCATCATTTATTTTCATTTTAACGATAAAATAACAAATGGTGACATAAAATAGTTGGGGGTTGCCATTGGAAAGGTAGTAAGTAACAAAAAATCTTTTTTTCTTGTCATGGAAAAAGCCGTAATTATTCATACCAATATTATTAAAAGATGAGTAAGTCAAAAATGGGTGTGGTATTTTCTATTTACCGTTCGTAGAATGGTGTCTATTTTCCCATTGAATCTTTCATTTTTAGTTGTAAAAACAGTTTTTTGTTTCTCTTGTAAAATAACGTTATTATGGTTTACTACCTATTACATATCGACGCCTCAATTATGGGAATGGAATTGGAAATCTTTCAAAAACAAAAAGCTTAAACAAAGTCTATAAAATACTGGAACAAAGACATTAACTTTTTTTTCACTGAGGCATTTATAAGGCTTTCGCAAAAAGAAAATTCCCCTCAATGAAGATCTCTCATCGATAGTCCTATCAGACTCATCAATCAAGCACCTTCACTGCAAGTCGTTCAATAAAATACGCAAGTAAAAGTGTTTTCATTTTATATTACGGAACAGGAGCTAGTTTTTTATTATCTGTTAATATTCTTTGAAATGTTATTGATAGTTCTTAAGTTGCTTTAATTGTGTTCGATAGCGGATATCCTTGCATTATTATATCATACATTTGGCATGCGGTTCTTCAAGATATCCAAGTGGAACTAGGAGTGTCCGATCCGATTTTGTGTGGAACTTCCTTTGTATTTATTTAGAAAACAGATTCGATATTTACCTAATACAGGTGTAATATGTGCCTGAGGTAAATGTATAGCTGCCTCCCAGTGAAGCGCTTTCTTCTGTTTTTGCTTACATAGGTGAAGTATCTTTAATGCTTACGTAGGTGGAGAATTGTCTATGCTTACAAGGCAAAGCATTAGAAACCCCGCTTAATTTTTGAACGAGTTTAGATTTACCCCATTTTACGGACTATTCACTTAATGGGATATGTCCTCACGTTCAAAACAACCTTTCCTGATCCCTCGCCTACTGATGCTGCTGACACGTAGGCCGTGGTTCGGTTCATTGTGTCCTCATACGATATGATACTATGCCTAGGGGAATGATGACTCTACCATTGCAGTATTTCCGGTTATGCTGTCGTAAGCGACATTTCTCAGCATATTGACGAGACCAATTATCGTGAACTTTCATTCTCAGATAGCTCACTGGAGGTTAGTCATTCGTGACTTTTGTAATTAGAGCAAATGATTTGATTTGGCCGCTGTCTATTTTTAGTCTACGACGTCCATGTTTCGTGTCAACGTTCTCCCTAACCAATTTGCTATTTTTGGCACGTCTACGACATCAACTCTAATGTCAAAATGTGTCGGTTATTATGAGAAAAAACGATAACTCTTACTAAAGTTTATTTGAATTATAGATTTCTTTTACTAAAAAAATGGTGATATCTGCCAATGACTGCCCATCATGTCTTACCCATCACCTGCATGATTTTTGAATTATGCTGTATTGATTTTTAGTTGAGGCTCATTAATATATTGGGTCGTAGCGGATGAAATGTCAGTTTCGTTTATTTACAGTTTTCTTTTCATTAGGGATTAGACTATTTGTACACAAACAGTTATGTTATGTATACCGTTTAGATCATTTAATCATTTTTCATAATCAGTCTTACTTTTTCTTTTGAAAGTGAAGCAACGTTTTAAAAATAAATAAGAATAAAATTATGTCTTCCGCAGAAATTCGTGAAGTTTCTCTCTACGAATTTAAACTTGGTCATGGCGTCACGGAGGCGTTCCGAAACATTAATATTGTTTACGGTGAAGATACAGTGAGCGAAAGAACAATCTTCCGTTGGTTTGAAAAATTTCGGTCTGGGGATTATAACCTTACCAACAAAGAACGTGGTAGGCCGAAAACTAAGTTGGACACGAATAGTTGAAAGACCTGGTCGAAGCGTGCCATTCCCAAACCATTCGTGAATTAGGATCACAACTTGGAGCAATTGCCATGACTGTTTCCAGGCACCTTAAGAAGCTTGGTAAGACCAAAAAGCTGGAAATATGAGTACCACATGAATTGACCGGGGCCCAGCAGCTCACCCGATTGGAAACAGAAATGAGGAGCACCTTCCTCACCCATCATATTCTCCGGACCTTTCTCCAACTGATTTTTACTTTTTCCGTTGTTGGATAATTTTTTTTTAAATGAAAAATTTGACAAAGAAAATGCCTTGAAATCGGCCTTCCAAGACTTCGTTTCTTCCTTGACACCTAATTTCTACAGAACGGGGATAGAAATGCTTGTTTCACGTTGGGAGAAGTGTAATGAAAGTGAAGGATCATATTTTGATTAATAAAAGTATTGTTTAATAATTTTTTTGCTAATAATTTAAATTTACACCTTCACTGACATTTCGTATTTTACAACTCTATATTTAATTAAATATATTTGTGGTTAATATTTTAATATTTTCTCCAAAAATGTATGGGACATGTCCTATCCCCAGATAGTTCATACTAATAACATGTAGTAAAATTCAAAAGTATGTTTAATACCTGCAAAACATTGTTTTTGCTTATTCATTCATTTTTTTCCTCTGAACTCATCCGCCATTTTGGTTCGGCTTCATCATAACAACAACCATTTATGGAGATGAAGCAATGTATTGCAGTTATGAATTTTTATAATTTTACTAAACTAATTTAATAACGTAAGAAAAAAAGGATTACTTTACTATTGGGGAACGAGGTAGCCTAGTGTGTAGTGTGCTGAGTCGCTGTGCCGATGCCGAAGCCTCAAACCTGGCTGAGGCAGATACATTAATAAATCTGTTAACTGACACGGATGCATCTTGTGGGGTCTAGTGGTCCTCCTGTTTTAAGTTTAGCGAGCTTCTATAAACTGGGTACCCTTAATTGGAGAAAAAATCCGGCAGTTGAGCGTGATCTCTGACAAATCACATCCTTGTGCAACTGTTGTCCTCGAAGCAGTACAGACTCTACCATGTACTAGGCTGGATCCAAGGTCCTTTATGGTTTGTAGTGGTACAGTTTAGGTTAATAAGCAATCTGTATTCAATAACTAGGTTTCTAAGAAAGCTGTGAACTCGGAGGTCTATTTCCTACTCCACAGACAATGAAAATGTTCAACTGAGATTCTCACCATCGAGATGAAAGCATCATCGAATACGCTCAGTGTTGTGCTAAAACATTACATGTACGTTGTAATTAAATAATATGATTTCTCGTGTTTAATTATTTCCATTTAATCCAATTCCCATGTTCTCGTTCCTCTCAATTGTTAAACCTGGACTAGCCTTGAGACCATTTGCAGAGTAGCAATCATATAATTCCGGTCTTCTCCGAAGCCTAATGCTTGTTGAGCGTTTTTGTATTCTCTATCATTGACTATGTCGAGACAGAAATTTTAAGTATTTAAGTTGGGAATATTGGACTAAGTTGAGAAGTTTGGGAATGTTTGACATGTTTAAGTAACACATATAATGCATGAGTAGCTTCGATTATGAATGCTTTACTTTTAAGTCACATTCTATCTAAGGCAGTGGTTCCCAACTTGTCCCTAAGACAAGTCAGAAGGAACGAGACACGTTGAAAATAAAAAAAAATTCTCACATTGTTGTGAATACTTTCTCTATTCAGTTCTTCTTTATATTAAATTGAAAATTAGAATGTTATATCATGTGATAGGAAAGCTAAATGTTTTATTTTTAATGTAATACTTGTTTTTTTTTCATATGCCCATTCAAATTTTGTGCAAGGGGTGGTGGGAGACTTTCATTTCAATTGGAGGGGAGGTGGAAGGCTGATCTAAGGTATTTGTAAAAGATTTAAATTTTAAACGCTTATAATTACACTTTTATACGTTAGAAGGGGCTATAAAAACTTGTAAAGGAAATGAGGGAAAAAAAATTATGAATGAAAGATTTAATATGGCCATATTGTATGTTTAGATTGGCGTAGCCCAGAGAGTATAGCGCTGACTTTCTATGCCTTGGTTCTGGGCTTAAATCCGGCTGTGGCAGATTGATTATTTAATCTGTTAACAGATGTAGTAGGACCCTCTGGGATCTGAAGAATCGCCTGGGGGTCACCATTTTTGTAGGTGCTCGGTGGTACCCTTATTAAGGAAAATTTGACGGTGTATCGTGTTGAACAAATAACCTCCCTGGACAATGTTATCTTCAGTTATCCCCTCTACCATGTACCATAACAGTCTCTACCCTGTAGTGAGCCATAAACCCTTTATGTGACTCTGTTGTGATACACATCTTATTCTTTGTTGATTTTTTTTTTAAATATTCAACTTACGTCAATGGACGTCCTTAGACACTCGATCATGATTATATGACTGCTGTAGTTTTTCAGTTATTTATCCGTAATTGAAATAACCGTTTCAACGTCAAGGCAAGATAGAATTTGATATCGCAACTCAGAGCCGCCAGATCGCTCTGCCCCGGGCCGTAATATCGTGCGGGTAATGGCTTCAGTAATCCCTTTCCTTTCTCTGCAACTTTAATTCGAAGGAAATTAGCTTGGAAAGGAAGAGGCAAAGACGGCATTACGAAATGATGTAGCCTGAAAGGCCCCTGAGGGAGAGGGCACCTCGTTAATAAGCTTAATGGATTTCAGCTCCTCGCCTTAAATTCGGAGGATATATATTGGATCTTGGATCTTGGTCGCTTAAATCCTTCATCTAATTGCCTATTAACTCCTAATTCAAACTTAAGAGACCAAATTTATGGTGTGGTAGAAGATCCAACATAAATTTAAATCCAATGGACGGGAAGCTTCCTGATTGATTTTTTTCTTGGCAACATTTTCCATAAAAATAAAGCTTTCCCTAAAAATTTAAGGTTACTTAATTAGGGGTACAGGTTACAAATTAATAATTTTGTGGTAGACCTGGGTACTTGTGTATAGTCAGGTCTGCAATGACTGTTATCCACCATTGTTTATAACCTGAAAAATGATAATTCATATATTGATAACACCTACCTTCTTGTTCATCATAATGGAAATTAAAATGTACAAAATTAATAATAAAATGATTTCTAGATCCCTCAAGCCACGTTCCTCTTCTTTCAGGTAAATGTTTTCCTTACACATTCGAAACATGTCTATTTCTATCCTTGTCAAAATCCATTGATGACCTTTTTCATCCAATTTCATCTTCGGAATTATTCCGAACTTCTTGAAGTATTTCACAGATTCTTCTTTTAAACACGGCTATTCCTAAAGAGTACTTTTTAAGTCTGTACATTTTAAATAGGAAATAACAAAAGAAATAAGACAAAAACACTAACAATATGACTAACAAAACAAATGTCAACAAACACAACAATGATAATGGCTTAATATGTTGTATATTTTTATAATTGGATGTTTTGGTTGAAATATTTTTTCATTTGAGGGGATAAGATTTTATCTCTAAATAAATATGTAATGTTTAAACATGGATGGCTCTCTGAAATTGTTTACCTAGAAGTTTTTTCATTAGTTGCTTGGTATAGCTTAGACCTAAACAAAATATAAAATATTATGCTATTTTTTAATATCATTCCTGCATTTTTATGTAGAGATGCCTGAAGATGGCCTAATCTGGTCGAAAACTTATTGATTTTTATAATTAGAAATTTTTGATGTAGTATAATTGGTGCAAGAGAACAACAGATTAGATATAGAAATTAAGGATAGAATGGTAGTAGGGACCAGGTGTTTCTATGCCTTACAAAAACCTTTCCGATACAAAAGTATTTCAAGGAAAGCCAGATTTATGTTGTATAAAATGATAATTAGGCCGGTGGTAATGTATGGCTGTGAGGCGTTGACTCTGGCCAAAGAAAACAGATGAGCTCTTCTGGTTTGGGTTGGAGGAAGAATGTATGGTTGTACATGTTTGGATCCGTCAAAGAAAAGGTGGGGGGGCCAGAAGCAATTAGATATATGCAGGGCCTGATATCCTCTGTACTGTAATGAAAAGCAGAATAGGATAGTTGGGTTATGCAGAAAGAATGGAGTCTCACAGGCTGCCTAAAATGATAGTCATTACAATTTTTACCATGGTCAAAAAACATCGATAGTAATAAGAATTATATTCCCTCACCCCCTCAAAAGATGGTTCTTACCCAACTACTTATTTTTTTTTGTGGTTAAGTTGTTTGCTAAATAGGACACTACCCCTTAGTAACACGAGCTATTTTCTGCTCTCCGAAGCAAGTTCGAAAGTTTGGAAATTATCACTTATATTGCATTTATGTCTGTTTATGTAATATATTTCGGCAGTCCAAACAGTTGTGACATCTGTTATTGTTAGGAGATAGTAAATGGTTTTGCATGACACTTGTGTTTAGTAAATATTTATTCTTTTTTGGCATATGTCGGCCCGTAAATTACCTAAACGTTGAGAAACATCCCATGGGAGTTAGGAATGCTTAACCTAATTCTTCCTCCATATCTGGTTTGGTATCGTACAACCAGGCAGTTTGAAAATTATGTAATGGCAGAGAATTACACTGTTTGGATTGACTATGCTGAAGATTAATTAAGTTTCGATTAAGGATTGGTGTTCAATTGCATTTTGGAACCTGTTTAATCTATTTAACGGTACTCCTCAGAGACAGCTGTACTTGATAAATACTTCCTCTATCATAATGGAATATAGAACACTTAGTTCCCAAGCGATCTAATCTTGTATTCATATTAATATAAATAGATGCTGTAACTGCAAGATGTATTAGAGTCGGCCTTGTCGGGGGATTACCTTGTTCGATATTTCTCGCTAAATCATGAGAATTATAAATGGGTCAATTTTTAATCCTAATTTACATACTCACTTTAAATATATCTGTCTTACCCACCAAGGCTCAGAGCATTATTTCCTCTTTTTAAATAGAACATTCAAAGTTTTAATGTTTGAACTGAACTCTCATTTTAGGTTTACTCTAGTAAAGAGTAAAAAAAAAAAGATGTGAGGTGAATTACACATGACTTCCTTGATCGCCTAGTAAAATATAAACCCGTGACTAAAAAAGTGTCCAATCACATTTAAATCTGTGTGCATGGATACAAGCAGTATTAAATGATCAGTTATTACTTTATCCATCTTACAGAGAACTATTTTAAAATTGCTAATTTGTTAAGAATAAAGTCATCCATAACGACCTTAATGTCCCATTTGTTGCTGATTTGGCCCGAACCCCGGTATCTATCCTTTCATAACAAACTTCATTCCCACTCAAACCGTCTAGTTTCAAACCTAGCTTCCTCTTCAATTCCCGGTAATCATCCGAGGCGTCTGAAAAGAAGATGGCCACGTGACCTTCTAAGGCTACACCTACATTGGATCCGATTCGGTGCGACGTGATTCTATCACATACGATGCTGGAGTGTATACATTATACATATTTTACTATACATTATAGTAAAATATAAATGTATTAAAAATAATTAATAAATAATCTTAATTTTATAAATTTAATGAACCAAATGTTATAACTCTCGATATATTTCAGTCATTTGGTTTGCTTGCGACGTCTCATAGTATCACACCGGATCCATTGTAGGTGTAGCCTTAGTTAAACTAGTGATTTGAGTACTACTAGTGTGTAGTTTCTCTACTTGTCATTATCTCATGTCATTACGTATCACATAGCCTATTTACTTGATGTATTATTGTAATAGAGTTGTAAATATCAACAAATAAATTTTAATTTAAAATAGCTAATACTTATAAAAAAATAAAATAACAAAGGAAAAATCTCAATAGGTGATTATTAACACAGTATTTATCATTAATAACTACCTTGCCGCTTGGTTTCACTCATTATCAAGTATAGCCAAAAGTTTACAGATTATAGCTATTAATATTGAACAGTTACATATACAGTAGAACCTCGATTATCCAGGGTACGGATATGGGAGTGAGATACATATGTTTTATATATATCTATCTATATACACATAAACTGAACAATATATGTCAAACATTCGATATATATGTACTCGTAACTTATTTACGTACTAATAATGTATACATATATAGTAAAAGTATTTTTTTTAAATAATAATAATTATGTACATCGATGGCTAAAAGGTCAATTATTGTATGTTCATTTTTTCCCTCTTGAGAAATTAATATCAATTTAAAGGTGGAGTTTAGCTCTTTCCTCGTGCACAAAGGTAGTATGCCCCTCGTAGCTAAGAATGTTGGGTCGCCGCTTATAATTTGATTAACATGAATGTCTTTTCTTTGATTATTGGGCCTGTTAGTGGCAATCCCTGACTTCGTTCCTGAACGAACCACTGAAACAATGCTTCATCTAACTTACTGTATGTGGCAACTTTCATAGTCTTCTTTTTAGTCGCATCTCCATCGCACACTTTCCATTTCCATAACAAAATTTTCTATTTCGTCCCCGTCACGTTTTTTATCATTAACTGTCGTCCGAGGAATATCATAGTTATACAATTTAAAACTTAGTAGCGAGATATAAACTCTTCCTTTGTCTTTTTTTCCGACATTATTATCCGTACTTTTAAGAAAACGACAAGTGCCCGTAAGACAAGAATGAAGACTGAAGGTTGAAAGTTCAACTGCGGAAGCTACATTAGGTAGATATTTTTATTTGAAAAGAAAAGATATGTCCAGGACCGGGACGCGAACCCGGGTTGTCCAGATCGCTAGTCTGGAACTCTACCAATTGAGCTATCCTGGCTACACCAGGCATGTTCCCCGGCCATGGTCATTAGGTAGAAATGAGGAGATAATTAAATTCTGAGAAATGTGTGAAAGGAAGCCTACGTTTTTAGTAAACAACAGATTCTATTAATCAAAGTTATCAAGACACAACGATTGATTCTTAGCCGGTGCCTGTGACTTTAGCAACCAAATAATATATAGACATCTTTTTCTTTTTTTTTCTCTCAAAACTGAGGTGACGGTTAACAGAGAGAGACGGAAAATAGAGTGACGAATAATAAAAGGTTTTACTGTACTTATATTTAAAAGTTATAATTTAATACTTAAATACTTTAAGCGTTTAGAATAAAAACCAGAACTCCGAAATTTCATCAATTGACTTTTTTGATAGAACAGTTTTTTAGAACACGACACTTTTTCATCTTATTTCTCATTATTTTAGTACGGTTCTGAATCTTAAGTATTGCTTGACGGCTCACACATTTGTTAATATTTAAAGTGCATGGGGACAAGGAAGTATAAACACAAACGAGTTATTCATTTAGTGAAGGTAAGTTATCTCCGATGGGCTATTAATATTTTTTTATTTCTTTTATATTTCTAATGGAACGACCTAGTTTTGAGGTAAGGAACTTCGTTACTGTTCTCCTGGTCTTGTTTCGAGACCGGCTGTGATAGGTGTCAATCGATCCAGTGAGACAATGTAAGTAAACAAAGCCATTGGAGCGTGATTTTGGCCGATCACCTACTTGCACAACAGTTGGCCCAAACTCAGTACGGTCATTAAAAATTACTGAGCCAAAGTCAGTTGATGAGTTATACTTTTTATCTTTCTTATCATAAGTCTCAACTTATCAAGGCATCGTCATTTCTCATGTACGCACGATACTCACACGATATGTTTACGCCATTTATGTTCGTTAAATATAAAAATAGGGGTTTGTAAAAAAAACAAAACTTAAAACTAATTCAAACCAAAAAGTCGAAGTCAAAATTCGAAAAATATTATACCAGTAACATCTTTAGATTTATTCAATAATTATTGATGTAGTAGGCGTCGTAAATGTTGCAAACAAAAACATTTTTTTTTAAAAACGATATTCTAAGAAGACCTAAGGTGTAGGGTTGGAGCAATAAGTTCACTGGGGTTATCACAACTGATATGAATGTAATCATTTTTACTCTACGATGTTGTAAATCATGATGAATTAGTTATAATTTTGTTTTAGTTATGGATATTAATTGTAAAAGTCATTTGTTTATTTGGTATGTCATTTTTTAAAGCAACATATTATTGAGCAAAGTATACTTTTGTCCTTAATAATTATGAATCATTTAATATTCCTAATTGTCTATACCTTGCATTTTTTTTTTTTTTTTTTGTCAAATTTACGATATCATAAAGCATCCATGACCAGTAATGGTTATTTATTTGAAATGCTTATTCAATTATGTAATTCCTTGGAGATAATTTGAATAGATAAATATGTTTTTGAAAAGCCCCGTGGAGACAAAGCTTTAAGGCTATCTAAGCACAAGGCTCATAATTTAAATATATTAATTTGTTTAAAAAATATAATATATCTAATAGAGTTGGAGCTCTACTGTTTTGGCCAAACAATCGTGTTTTCCATCGAAAAATCTATCAGAAAACTATCTTTTTTGGGGGGGGGGGGTGAGTTTCCTCTTTTTTCCTCTGTTGTATTCATATAGAAACAATTTTAAAATTATGTGGAAGAAAATGGTCCGGGTGGAGGTCCATAAATTTCTCTTAGATATGGAGAAATGTTTATTAAATAGCCAGCGTTTCGACCTACTTTGCAGGTCTTCTTCAGGGCTGTCGTGGGGGACGGGGGGGCTTACACCCCCCTTTATACAGTTTTACGTTAGATAGCGACTTGATTAGAACTTGTGACCCCCCCCCGCCCTTTCTCCATATCTAAGAGAAATTTATTGACCTCCCGGACCATTTTCTTCCGCATATATTATCTAGGTCGACTATTATCATTCAAAATTTATAAAACAATGATGGATTGAATTATCTAATCAACTATTTTCAACTCAATTTTTTTAAATTTTATTTATTTAATGATATTTACAATTATATTACAATAATACATCAAGTAAATGGGCTAAGCGATACATAATGCCATGTGAAAATCACAAGTAGAGAAACTACCCACTGGTAGTACTCAAATCACAAGTTCAACTAAGAAGTCACGGGGCTATCTTCTTTTCAGACGCCTCGGAGGATTATTGGGAATTGAAGAGGAAGCTAGGTTTGAAACTAGAGGGTTTGAGTGGAAATGAAGTTTGTTATGAAAGGATAGATAGCGGGTTCGGGCCAGACCAGCAACACATGAGACATTAAGGTCATTATGGATGACTTTATTCTTAACAAAATAAGGAGCATTGAGGATTTTACGAAGGATTTTGGATTGTAGGGATAGGATAAGAGAGGAATTCGATGGCTTAGTGGAGCCCCAAAGCTCTACTCCGTAGGTCCAAATAGGTCGTATGACGGTCATGTAGATGAGTCTTTTGTAATTAATTGGGAGCTTAGAGCGTTTGTCTAGTAAGTGTTGAAATAGCCTGTAACGTCGAGCGGTTTCTTGTCTTTTCAGTCTAGTATGAGGATTCCAGGTTAATCGTTTGTCAAGATGCAATCCTAAGTATCGGATCTGTTTTACAGGCATAAGTGGGATATTATTAAAGGATACCGAAGGGCACGAAGTCATTGGTTTACGACGTAAGGTAATAGTGATTTGTTGTGATTTTTGAGAATTTATTTTAATTCTCCAGTTTAGACACCATTCTTCAAGATCAATGATTTGGGATTGGAGGCTTTGGGATGCAATAACTGGATTGGTGTTGACTGATAATACACATGTATCATCAGCATACGTGGTAAGGATAGTATTAGGATGAGTTGGTATGTCAGCTGTATAAAGGATTGGGCCAAGGATACTTACTACCTTGAGGACAACTCAAATTAAAAAAAATAATTTAGAATGAGCAGATTCGAAATACCTCTTAGGTTCTAGGTAGTGAATCCTAGAACCATCATTTGAGTCTGGGATGGCAGTCCAGGCTAGGATGGAACGCTTCGGAATGAAGTCTAGATTATCTCCATACAGATTATGGTCCATAGAGAAAGGGTCACAGGTAGACACTGCCAGGTAAAACTTATTCCTGCCTCTACATATTTCGTCCGTGGCTTTTTTATGTCATTTTTTTTAATGCCTTCGCATTGCATTCCTTCGAGAAGAGGGACACCACAACAAGGTAAATATTATTCGGCATAAAAATAAATGAGGTTTTCGTTACGGTTGATTTACGTTGATTTACTGCTACGATAACTCTTCTCCAATGTTTGTTTCTGTATTTCTTTAGGTAAGAGGATCCACTCGAGTCGTATGAGAATTAGTGTGTCTATAAGAATCGTGAGCTGTAAGAGGTCATTAAGCTACAGTAAATGATTGGTTTTCCAACGATAATGTAAGTTGTATTTTTATTTTTTACTTTGCTTTATTACTAATTATTTATTTTGTGTTCGTTTAACAGGGATTATTTGAAGTCAGAGAACTGAATTATCCAGTCGGTCTCTAAGAAAATAAGGAAGTTCAAAATAAGTTTGTATTTTTTCTGTAATTTTTAGATAAAATAGTGGAAAATTAACGAACTCTTTATTCGTGTAGTAATTAAAAAGTAAAAAAATTGCTTTTATTTTTTTTTAGCTCGTTTGTTCAAGCACTCCGAACCTCCCTTCGAGTTCAGACCCGAGCTACAGCCATCGGAAATATAACGGTGCAGTCTGGTGTTCGACAAAATTGCTTGACAAAATTAGCGAAAAATGGATTACTTAATTTTTGAAATTTTGTAGTTATCCCTGTTACAAATGGCAGAAATAAATAATTTTAACTTATACTAAATCAATCCCCTGCACAACTGTTGGCTAAGAAACAGTACAAACTCTTCTATGTACTTAGCCAAAACCAACAACTTGATCTTGATTTTTTAAAATTTTGTTCCTCTTATCTGAAACAAGACATGTCTTGTATTGTATTGTTATCTTGTTTTTGTATTATATATTATCTTAGCAACATTAGTAGCGAGTATTCAAGTACTTACTAATTCTATTATGTATTATGTATTCTGTATCTGCCTTCTTCCTTCTCTACAGCACACATTTAGTTAAAAATCTGTACCCGTGAAGGGTCTTGAGTTCAGTACATGGTAGAGACTGTACAATTTCTAGTGCAGGAAGGGTTTTCTCCGATATTACGCTCGATAGCAATTAAGGTTATCCACTTTATAGATGCTGGGTGAACCCCAGGATGGTCTTAGATCCAGAACCTTCAGCATAGCAAATTAGTTTCCCCGCTCCATTGCCATTACTTCTACTTATGACTTACATTTATATTTGTTCGAAGTACTACAAACCATGATGATAGAATTCTTATACTCTTTTCTAGTCATTAATCAGTTTATACTGGTTTAAATCTGAACATTCTTTGTACTAAAAAAGTCAGTAATTATTAACTGGTTGGGCGGAAAAAGTATGTCTAATCTTTTTTAATAACTTTTATTTTGAAGAGAAAAGATATGCCCAGGGCCGGGATTCGAACCCGAGTCTCCCATGTTTGCGCCATGGTGCTCTACCGCCTGAGCTATCCTGGTTAGTACCTCGGTCAGACAAATCCATTCTCTACACTGATCCCATATCCCCGTGTTCTCGCAATTTGCGATGTATAGAAGGGAAGAATGTTCATTGAATATTACTTTAATCTTGTTGACTTACGTCATTATATAATATTATAATTTATTTTATTTTATATTTTTATTGGTTGTTATAATTTTAAATATTTTTATTTTGAAGAGAAAAGATATGTCCTTTTATGTTTTATTATATATCCTTCTTGTATGAATCTAATGTGTGCTCGTAGCTTCAAATAATCCAGCCGTGATCTTGTTTTTAGAGATTTTCCACGCAACCAGCTTAAACCAGACATTTTAGTATATTTTTTTATAGTATAATTGTCTAATTATTTCCTAATTTAAATATTTTTAATTATTGACAACGCTGTAAATTGTCTGCTAATAAATTTCTTCGAATTTAGTAGGAAAATAACCATTCAAATCAAAACCAATTTCACTTGTGCAAGCAACCTGGAAAGAATGAATTTCAGTATCAGCTAGGTTTTCCATTTTTAATTATCGTAGTTAGTAACATTCAAATAGTTACAAACTCACATTATACAAAATTATGACAACCATCTTCCCAATGATAGCCCTTCAAGATCAAAATTCTCCGCCATATCCGAATTCGAACGCTTTACAACCCTGCCCCGTGAAATCTCTTCGCATCATCTCCTCAATCAAGTCCATCCTCGGAATTACAAATGTCCTCCCTAACACCAAACAAACGTGATCTCCCTACCAACAGTTGTAATATTTCACCATTTATTTTTCTTTTATCGTTCGTTAATAGCAGGTTTAATCTAAGGCAGATAAATAATTTAACTTAAGGTGTCGATTCAAAGTGGGTTTTAAATTTCATCGCAAATTGGTGCATAGTGGTGGAAGACCCAACTTTATTGATACTCGGATAAAAGCTGCCATTGATAGCTTTTGCTTTATTGTCTAATAATAAAGTAGCGTGAAGAGAACTGAAAACAATAGCAAATCAGTGAAATGTTTTAATGAAACGGATTCCAGATTTTTTTTTATTTAACTTTATATCTGGTTTATTATTTATTTATTTAACTTCACTTTTAACTGCTATGGCTAGGACGATGTAACAGTTGGAGTCCTAAATTCTTCCTATCCAAGTATGGTTAGAATAGGGATATTTAAAGAGTATCTGACACTGCCTAGAATCTAGACAGCCGTTTTAAAAGTACCCTGACAAACTCAGAAACTATCCGGATGGCTCTCAACCAATGGTTTTACTGGGACTGTATATTCTATTCAGTTATTGTTAATAAAATAATCAACATTTGAGAATAAAGATATAAAGCGGGGTCATCTCTGGCCTAGTTGTAACCTTAACAAGATTCGTTAAGTCTTGGAATAGCTTTTAACTGGTACATCTTCTGTGAAGAAAATTTTTCATATAAACAGAAAGAAAAACATAAGATTGTGTGGGTACAGATGCACAGAAAATGTTTGAAATTCAAAATTGGAGCAAGTGATTGATCTATTTATAGTCAAGAGAAGAGTAACGATGCTTTTTTCTCCTTACATCGTACTATTATCCTAACCATAGCCAATGAATTGCATTATATTTGTAGTTATTGTCATAGAACATTCATTAATATCATTATGGACGATTATAATTGTAATAAAATAAGGAACATTCAGGGTCTTATGAAGGATTTCAGACTATAAGGATTGGATACTAGAGGAATTCGATGGTTAAATAGAGCCCAAAGCTCAACTCCGTAAGCCCAAATAGGTCTTATAATATTCACATGTATGGTTCTGTTGTAAATAATTGGTTAGAGCGTAAATCTCGAACTGGCGTTTGTTCCTTGTCACCCCGGACGACCCAGGAAGGCTACTCATAGCCTAGCTGCCACTCAGACGAGCGACACGAGAGACAATACTCAGGTAAATTAGCCGTGCTGGGACTCAGGTGGAGCTATCTATATCGCCTGGCCTCCTCCCAACAGCGGCAGATCCCTTTGATCCGCCGTCTCCGGTTTTAGCCGCGGTGGGGCGCCGCTAGCATCAATCACTCGACAGTCATCCCTCCGTTCCGCGCCTCCTCTCGGCTACACGACCGCCCCGTCCTGACTCTCCATGTCAATCGTGCAGTTTTAATTTGGCACATCACTTAGGCTCTAATGAGGGGTTGCCTAGGAAGTTAGACCAGCCCAGGAAACATACTGCAGTCATTTTAATGAAGCAGTTGGACTTTGCGAATCATTAGGTGACCATTAGTCGTATATTCATATAAGTAGCATATGTAAAATCATTATATTCGGTTTCTGGAAGAATGGATAATCCAGGTCCTAAAAGTCGGCTGTTATAGATACTTTATTTAATCTGTTAACAGACGGGGATAGATATTTGGATCATTGGAGAGACCTTTCTGGAGGTCACCCAGGCACAACTATAAGTGGGGAGCCTAAAAAGGGAGAAACACCCGGTTGAGCATAATCTCGGGCAAATCACCTCCTTGCACAAACGTTGTCCCAGGAGCAGTTCATTATCTACCACATACTGAACCTCTTCATGGGTCGTAGTGGTACATTTTTTTTCATCATTATGTCGCTAATGTTCCTTTCGGTTGAATCCGCCAGCTATGTTTACAACATTCTAGATTTTTTCTGCCTCATTACCTCATGAGCAAGATTCCGCAAAAGGACGCAGACATTAACGTAGATGTTATAGCAAAGTTATTTAAATTTGCTTAACATTTAATTATTTTATTTAATGAGACGTAACCTTCAGATTACTTATCTATCAAGGAATCATGTTAGCCATGTTCTAATTACCTTTCACGTAGCGTGTCCGATGGCCATTTTTCAGGTTGCCATCTTATTAAAGTACACATGTTCTTATATGGGAAGAACCCATTATAAAGTATTATTAAATTAGGGTACCCAAAATAAGAGGGGGGGGGGGTCTGCCGGTTGAGCGTGACCTAGGACAAGTCACCTCCTTGCAGAACCGTTGTCCATGAAACAGTACAGTCTATAACATGTACTGAACCCCAGAACCGTTCACGGTTTTTTTATTAGGTTTTTACTACTTATTAGCTCTGCTTAGCAAATATCCGTAATTATGTTGAAGTTGCCAACTCATAAAATAAAATAATTAATCGCTTATTGTCTTATTGGAGTAATCCTATGGCTTAGTGGAGCCCTTTGGTCTTCTCCGTAGGACCAAATAAGCTTATAATTGGCATGTATATGAGTATTTTCTAATTAATTGGGAGCTGTATGGAGGAAGTTGTATGAAGAACCACTTAAATTGATAATGACAAATAAGTGTCGAATCGTTTTTTTAATCATTTGTTAATTTTTAATAACATTTTTGACTGGAATATGGTTTTTTCTTCATTATTAAATTATATAAATCAAGAAGATTGAGTCCAGTATATAAGAAATATCTTATAAAGAATAAGAAATATCTTATAAAGAAAATAATAGGGAGCTTTGAGAATTTGTAAATTAAAAGTTGAAGTAGCCTGAAAAAGTGTCATATAATTTAAATTTATTATCCTGTTAATTCTAGCTTATTCCATGTGGAGCAATGCTGTCATTTTTCGAGTTCTCCCTGAACCTTTGTTATTATTAGTATCAATTGCACAACTGTCAAAGGAAATATAATTATTCTTATATAGATGGAAATGTAACGTCTAAACTAAAGTTGATTAAAAGAAATCGTGTAGCTCATGAATGGGCCGATAGGTATTGCCAGGCTCGAGCAAGTTGCTGACGTGAATCCTGAAGTTTATCACCTGCCAATAGTCGCTAAATACGGCTAATTAAGATTTTACTTAAACAATTTAAAGGGATATACCTATATAGTAACAGTTCATAAATAATTTAAAAGATTAACTTTTTTTTTTATAGATTATAGATAATAATATGTTGGACTACTACAAGACTAAGAGGGTATTGTGAAAGAAGGGAGTTGAGTATGAACTGAGGGAGGCAGTAGGGTCCGTATCGATCGAACCATCTCAGTTGTAGGCCTGTAGTGAGTGCTTGTCTCCCTTCGCTCCTTTCACAAGCAGTATGAATGAATGTTCCACTACGAGGGGGGCATTACATACTAGATTTTTAAAATAATATATAAATATTATAATATGCCTCGCGAAGATTAATAACTTCTGAAGGGTAGACCGAGACGTAAGTGGGAAGATTGTGTTAATTTATTTTAGTTCTCTGAAGGATTTAGGTTTGGTTAGTGGTCCGTGGACAGAGGTCTGTAAGCAGAGATTGGTTGTATCGGCTTCGAGCCTTCGGGTTTGCTAAGCCTTTTTATTTATTTATTATAATATGTCCCTTTTTGAAACTCTAGTGTTTAATCCAAATTCCAGGCCTACCATTCTAGTAGATAAAGTAAATAAACAATTTATATATTATAGACAAACATCTAGTTGTACGGAATTTCCCTACTTCCTAGGATATATTCCATAACCGTCAGACATATATAAAAGATATTTTATAACTTACACTATAAATAATAATTATAAAACCTCTTGGACTACACCAAGTCTGCATAAAATAGGTACTCTTCTTTGGTCCGTGTGTTCCCTGTACCTTTGATTGAGGTACCTGACAGTGGACTACCTCATTTTTTTTAACTGTTAGTTTTGAAATATTAATTTCTCACCAACTCCTGAACCCAAGAATAAAAGAGGTTTATGGTAAAAGTTATTTGCTTATCATCTCAAATGTTTTTTATAAGGAATTAATTATGTATTGGAAATTTTATTCTTACCATTTGTTTAACTTAGACCTGTAATTTGTATAATTGTGTTATTTATTATTTGTATTTTTATAAGCTGCTACAATGTACCATACCAGTATAATATATTAGTTTATTTACTGACTCGACAAGCTTGTATGAATTAATTATAATACATAATTATAAAATACAGTTTTTGTTAATTACAAAATTAGAAAATTACTTTTTTGTAATGAAGTCCAAAGTCATAATAATTGGATATTATTTTTGTTAAACGATATATATTCCTGACTTTTAGCATCTACAGAAGAGTACTCCCCTAGTTTGATAAGTGTGTACTCTTCAGAGAGGAACTCGGAGCGTTTAAAAATGATACCTATTATAATCATATCTAAGTTTTCTCTGCGCTTTCACTCCAGAGTCATGAACAGTGTCCTCCGTACGTCGACATTGAATCTGTAGCAGAGAAAAGCACTAATGAGACCGTCAATGATAGTATGTAGATGCTTTGAGTATATTTGCCGCTGACCGCCCTCTAGATTTGGAGATGGGCAACATGTTGTAGTATCGTCAAACTGAATTAACCATATGTTTTGTATCATTTTTTATATATTGTGTAAACTCTTCTTTTCAATACGCATTGTTTATAACATCAAATGAATATAATGTTTTTCTGTGTTTCAATTGATTCTCAAAATATGTCTTGATGCAAGTAGAATATAAGCAATTAATTGAAGCTTTACAAAAAGTTTGGGAAACCTGATAGCTCGCTATCTCAAGGTTTAAAGTGTAATCAAGTGATACGGCAAGATCATGAGACAATTAATGATTTTATAGCTAGGTTACGTTCTCAAGCAAACCATTGTGATTTCGGAAATTCATTTAAGGAAAGAATTCGAGATCAACTCTTATGGGAAGGGCAGATCGTGGAGCAGACTGGACCGCTCTCTTACATTGTCCTGGTGGATGGTCGTCGGAAGAGAATGCACGCCGATCAGCTCTGATCAAGACATCTTTAAGGGGGGAGAAGATGTAGTAGCGTCAAACTGAATTAACCATATGTTTTGTATTATTTTTGATATATTGTGTAAAACCTTCCTTTTAATGCTCATTGTTTATAACATCAAATGAATATAATGTTTTTCTGTGTTTCAATTGATTCTCAAAATAACTCTTGATTTAAGTATACTGTACATGTAACCAAAGGAAATTTGGAAGAGTAAAGTGGCATGAACGGGATATAGTTGGCATGAAGAGAAAAAGTAAATAGAAGGAGATATGTATGGATGAATGGGAGAGAATTTGGAATGAGTAACTACAAGCTGGACGTGTGAGTGGCTACCGAATTAGGATACAAATGGATTGGGATAACCTTCACAGATACGCAAGAAGGAAGAGGAGGAGCTACGGGACGAGGTTGATACTCGGGGGTATGAAAGATTATGCTATGAACTTATGACAATTATCCGAACTAATATTGTCAGGGGTGGTTCGGATAATCAAAAATTCGTATAATCGAAATTCACTTTTTAAAAAAATGATACATGTGTGTTAACGCTACCGCAGTTATTTTTCCTTACTTGTTCGCATGCGCAAGCGGTTACATTTTGTAACCGTTATATTTCTAACACCTGATTTCTTCAATGTTCGTTCTTGTTTGCTGAGTTTTGTTTGTTGCTGATTTATTGTTTGTTTGATGATTTATTCTAGACTCATTTGTTGTTATTATTTTATTTATTTATTTAATTATTATTTGATTTGTTGTTAATATTTCGCCAATTTTTGTACTAAGAAAATGAGTCTTTGGGATTTGACAAAAACCGAAAAAGTAATTGTATTTTTCCAGGAGCGAAATATTTTACCAATTTTCCACCGAAATCCGATTAACCACTTTCTTTTTTTAATAAATTATTTGGATTGTTCATTATTTTCATATTTCATTATTTTGATTTTTCATTATTTCGATTGTTCGTGATATATTCCATTATTTATTTCTATATTATATATTATTTTAATTGTTCGTGATATATTCCATTTGTAAATAAATTATTTTGATTTGTAATTGTTGATGATTATTTAAAAAATTAAAATTCTAACCCCAATAAATAGATTTAAAAACATGCACAAAATGTAACCGCTCGCGTATGCAAACAAGTAGGGAAAAATAACTGAGGTGGCGTTAACACACAAGTGCCATATTTTTAAAGATTATCCTTAGTCTTTAATAATATTTTATAATTCTACGTTTTTGAATAGTTACATTGAAAATATGTATTCAGTCGCGATCATAAACCAGAGTCACCATTTTCGTCCCATTGAAGTTTTTAATACACTATTGTCCCCCAACAGAGAAGTGATCAATTTGTTACCTAACATACTGATCTTAATACTTACTTTTGTGATAATTTTCTTGCGATTATTTACTTAAAGCAGTTTAAGGCTAGCTAATTTTACTAGGCTAGTTAATTATATGTACTAATAATCAAAATATTTAAATAACTTCAAAAATACTTGTATATAAATAATTAAATGATGCGTGTATATAAATAATCGCATTGCTTATCGTTGCAGCAGGCCTGAGTTGCTTTTATCATTTATTACTTACATATGGTGGCTTATAGTCTGGTAATCTTTTTTTATGAAGTTAAAAAAGACTTTCGTTATTGTTGTAACATTATCATATTTTTAATGAAATTCTTTTTGTTGGATACAGATAAGTACAATTTACCACAATTAAGGGCAATAAGTATTAATGATCTATGAACTCACAAACCATATTCATAACCACATTAATAACATATAGGGTTATATATAGTCCCTATAAAGTAGTCCTTATAAAGTAGATAACTCGTTCCTTTTTATCCTTGTTCTTTTCTGTTATTTCCCTGTTGGAGCAAAAATCATAAAATTAATTTAACTCGTATCTTTTCAATCCTATAAATAAAACTGCGTAATAACAGTAGACACACAGATATTTTTATATTAATAAAAACTTTCGAATAATATATCCCCTACTTCCTTAAATATTAATATTTCATTCTGTAAAAACAACAAATTACTTTTGTTCATAATATTGGCCTAATATTTAACCAGCAAGCCAACACCTTAAAAAAATTGTTTTTGACTAATTAATTAATTAGTCATTTCGGTACTTGTGTACATATCACACGGTGGGAGTAGGGGCAATGTTCTGCGCAGGCCCGAGCGGTTACATTTTATAACAGTTACATTTCTACCAGTTACCTTGGATAACCTTTTAAAATATTTTTATTTGAATCTGAGATCGCCTCCCTTCGGATATTTTGAAGAGAAAAGATTTGCCGCCCGGCGGCAAATCTTTTCTCTTCAAAATATCCGAAGGGAGGCGATCTCAGATTCAAATAAAAATAGGAATGTAATAATATTGGAAATAAATAAATGGAAGTAATAACAATATAATTTATTATATAACATATTATAAAATAATGTGGTATATAATGTAAATAAATATAATAATGAGAACAATAAATACTGCAATAGATAAACGATTTAAAATTAAAATAATTATTTAGAAGTATAAGTATAATAAATAAATAATAAGTATATTTAATCATAAATAATAAGTGTAGGATGTAAACAAATATAATAATGACATTAATAAATAATGGAACATATATAAAATATTTAAAATTCAATAAATTATTTAAAAACATAACATTCAATCGCATTTGGGTGGAAAATGGGTTGCTATACAGTTCAACATGGATTAAAAACAGTCTCTATTTCCATCAACCTGATGTTGTTGCCATATAAATTCTGATAAATAAGAATTTATCTCCAAAACTTACGATTTCGAACGTATAATTTCATTTGATGGGAGTTGCTACATTTCCTATTTTTCTGTAAAATGTTTTTTTCCTGACAAAAACGAATAGCATCTTCCTCAGTTCTTGGCAAATCCCAAATAAGCATTGTGCTGTAACTAAAGAACACTAAACAACAAAATATCGACATTATTTTGTATTATTAACAAAGAACAACTGAAACACAACAACGCTCGAACAGAGTAGTAAACAAACAATGATGGCCTTCCAAAATGTAAGGTTATCCAAGGTAACTGGTAGAAATGTAACTGTTATAAAATGTAACCGCTCAGCCATTGCCCCCACTCCCACCGTGTGATATGTACACAAGTACCGTCATTTCTTATTTACTAGTATTTTCTGAATATTATTTTTTTTTTTTGTTAATTATATTTCCCCGTTTAATTTCTTCTACTCTCCCCAGAGGCCATTATAAGCGGGTACGCCACAGGGAGACAAGTGGGTCATTTCAAGAAGAACCTCCGGGCAGCAACATGTTATATTTTTTTCCCCTCGGGAGAGACCACGTGTCATTAAGCCCATTGTGATATATCTGATATTGTTACAGATGTTTTTGTCTTCTTTTTTTCTTTTTGTGGCGCGGTGGCAAAAGTTTCAGACCCGACCGGGACAAAAACTAGCGCCACTTGACTCTTTGTTCATATTTTCCTCTTTTGGTTTTTGTCGAGGGTGCCTCCTCCCCCTCAGCTCAGGTATAGACGGCCACTTTAACATGACAATCGCTAGGAGCTGGCTGTGTAATCAGCCCTGGCAGATCTCAACCTTTCGGACCCCCGTCGCTTCTCGCTGTCAATTTTCTCGGCCGTCGATAGATCTTAAGGGTCGTTTATTGTACACTTGATAGATACTCCAAAAGCATTTATTAATTATGTTTTGGATCGTTGGTATGGACCATAAGGTATACTTACGTGTATATTGATCTTGTAATTTTGTTACCCATAAGGGCATATGTGTGTATGTATATCATATGTATCTAGGCTTGGAAATTAATGGAAAAAAAAGAGCGTTTACATGCGAACATCAAGAGCGGACCAAATGAAAGGAGAAGAAATACAAATAGGTAACCGGCGCTTCAAGATCTGTGATTAATACAACTACCTTGCCTAGGTAGTATTATAACGTATGAGGATAGAGTTGATGAGGATATTAGGATACGAATAGCGGCGAAAAGTAGAGGTATACAGAAACTATTTTGTTGTAATAGGATGTCCAGAAAGGCAAAGTGTCTCATATAACTCGTACAGCATTTGTTACTGATGGATGTGAGACCCGGCTCTGACAAAAGATTGCAAAAGGATCCTGAGTGTGAGAAAGAAAAGTCCTACGTTTTTGGACCTATTAGAACATGGAGGACAACTGGAAAATCAGGTCCAATATAGAATTAAGGGAACTACACGATGAGCGCGATATAGTGAAACAACAACAACAACGATTATTAAGCAAACGTCATAAAAAAATGTAGGAAGCTATACAAGCTTTCTATTTTATTTACATTAATCTTTTTAGGTGTGTTATGTTATCACAGATTTCGCTTCTTGGTACCTTATCTCCATCCGAGTTCTTTGAAGAACTAAAAAATAATAATAAATAAATAATCATATCTTTGATCTTTGATCTGCGCCATCTCTTTGATTTTTTTTCAGAGAAATAATTATTTCTCAAAATTATTTAGTAATGTAAATTAAAAAAAAATGATCGCAATATATTGTAATTGCAATTTTTTTTTTTAATTACATTCTACGCGTTAACCCCTTTATATTGTTAGACCCAGTCCCAGGGCACAAGATCTTGCCCTTCCGATATTTATATCCGTTGCCATAGAACAAAAACATTTGAGAGTTCCTTTCTCACCCGTTCTATCTCTCTTTGGAACTCACTTCCACTCGATATCCGTTATGCGTCTTCTTTATCAACATTTAAATCAACACTTTTCCTACATCTTCTAAATTCCCTTACAGATGCTTTCTAATCAATAAAAACTGCTATATTCAACATAATCGATTGATGAATTACTATAGTTATTCCTTACTCATAATGATATTATTTTTCAAATTAACAGATGCTATTATTTACTTATTTTTCTATTAGCTTATTTCTTTTTATTGTAATTTGTCTGCTATTTTTTTTCTTTTTGTATTACTTTTTCTAATTCTCTATCAAAATATACCTTTTAGTTATGTTATTTATATCTAGAACTTATATTTACATAGAACTCAATGAACTTTATTTTCACTTTTAGCATTAGACGTATTAAATCTTTTAGAAGAAACGAAAAGTTGAAGAATTATTGGTGTGTTAGACCGTATCAGTATGAATTACACTACTAAGTAACCTTTTTAAAAATAAGCCTGTACCACTACAACCCGTGAACGGCTCTGAGGTTCAGTACATGGTAGAGACTGTTTCATTGACAACGGTTGTGCAGGGAGATGATTTGTCATGTACCTTAATAACTAACTTTTTGGCAAACATTATTATTCTTTCTCAATAGAATTCTAACCTTTAAGCTAAAGTTTATTAAAACAAATTATATAACTGAAACACAGCCCACTAGGTGTCACCAGACTCGCGCAACACGTCACGATCATGTTGCGAACCCATCAGTTTTCCCCCTATCATAAATCGTTCAACGCGGCTAAAGAAGTTTCTTTTAAAAAAATGCTAAGCTACATGTAAATTCTAGAAATAAGGTTTATATTATGTCTGGATGTAATTGAAAGAAAGCCTCAGTTATTTAGTTATATAACTGAATGGCTATTTAACTATCATGGTTAAAAATACTTAAAAACTGAAACTTAACTAATTCGATCCAGCCTAATTCAGTGATTAAAGAAGTTTTAGCGAAGGTCAATAAAAATATTTTGACGTGGATCATAAAAAAAATGTACCGCCACAACCCGTGAAGGGTCTTGGATTCAGAATATGGCAGAGACTGTACCGTTTATTGGACAACAGTTGTGCAAGGATGTAATTTGTCATATATAACTCTCGACCGCCATTTCTCCTCTTATTTTGGGTACCCACTTAAACATGATCAAATTATGTTTATATAGGTATCGTAATGGATGGATATCATAATGTATTTAAGTACAGACAACGTGGCTCGTGTTTTATTATCTCAATATATTGCATTTCACGTTGTTTTTTTAAATTAATCCATCAATTATTTTATAATTTATCCTTTTGTTCTATATATTTCATACAAAATTTTATGTATTCGCCTCAAATCCTGTCTTGAACGGTCTCGAATGCTTTAAATTGGTGAAAGGCTTCCATTAAGCCCTCTTCAGAATGTGGTTGGTGTTAACCTTTCGGCATCACTATTCTAATGAGTCCCTATCTCCTTTTTTTCTTATTATTTTTTTTTCTTTTTCCTCACAGTCGGACAGTCGTATGTGCCTGCGTCGTTACGACCAGTTATCCAATTTCGTTAGATGCTCACGTTCATTTTCCAGAAGAAGGAAGAAGAGGGAGATAAGGATAAGAAAGACTTACTAAAAATAAATAAGGGCCGTGGAGATGGAAGAGAGATATGTGGCATTCCTCGGCTATGAGAGGGCAGGGGTAATGTTGGGTTTTTGTCACGACCTGAGGGGGCACTACCTGCACCGTACCAGCCACGCTACTACACCAGGGAATACTACGGGATACTACGCCTCAGGGTTTAGTCCCTCTCTATGTCCGTTATATTGCATTATCGTCTTCATCTATCTGCATTACATATCAATTACAACATATCTGCAGGCCCGGTGAATAAGTGGATAAGTCGAATTATGTCCAGAGAAAGGTAATTGCACTGAGGGAAGCTGTACAAGCACAAGAAACTCATTTTGGAGAACATTCGAACTGTGGTCGGGATAAAACAGAATGCATCTTATGGGCATTTGGGTATTAATAACATTTATTAAGCTTAAATAGAATCTATTCTAAACTGATAAAGATGTTGAAATAAATAGTCGAGTCGGAAAAATTATTAGGTTTGTTTTAAGCTTCAAATTTTTCCTTTTTACAAATCATTATTTCTATGAGATACCTCTAAAATGTAGATACTTCGACAATTTATAGAAAATTCCTCAATTACAATGTGTATCATAATGACAATAATGTGGTTACTACCACTCTAAAATATATTAACCCGTAAGGAATATGATAATTCATTTCACCCAATATATCTGCAGCCCTGGTAAATAAGTGGTTAACTCGAATTTTAACCAGTGATAGTTAGCTGTAGTGAGGGAAGCGGAATTTTGCGATTCTCGTAGTTTTTGGCTCGAAATGGAATTCTAATATAAGCAATAACTCATTTTCAAGCCAAGCCTGACTAAGCCCTTATTCTACACTCATATATACTTAGCACGATCCCTCTTCTTTAGGTACAAGAAACTCATTTTTGAGAACATTAGATATAACCATTTATTCACCAAGGCTCCAAATATGTATGAATCCAATAAACTAGGCGGGAGGGAATATAATGTACCTTATGGGTATTAGGGTATTGATAACATTTCTTAAGCTTTAATATACTTTATGTACGGTATTCTAAACTGATTTTACAGAAAATTCCTCAATTACATTGAGGAATCGACCACTTATTCACTGGGGTTGTAGATATTTCATGTGGAACAATGGATGAATATCATATTTCCAAACCGTGCAAAAATCATACTTCAGTAACTGGCAAACCATAATCCCAAATACCTTACTAATTACTGTCTTATAATGTTCTCGGATAAGACACAATATTGGAGTTCTCAGAAAAGACACAATCATTGAGCTAGTATGCAAATAACAGGTTTAGTAAAAAAATATAATTGAAATCAGTGCCCTATTTAGCTCTTAGAGAACAATCAATTTGTTGCCTCTATTTTGACTCACATATTGTTGGTCACTATAAATGCTAAAAACAAATAAAAGTTATGTAGGGATACAAAAAATAAATACAAGAACAGCAAATGAAAATTATTTTATAAAATAATAAATAAATTATTATATAAATCACCAAAAAGGTGTAGTTTTCTTCAAATTCAGTTGTTGTTTTTGTCTTTCCTTTTTTAAATTCTATTTGCTATAAATGTAGTAATATTTCTTATATCTATCTAGAAAAAACAACAAAAATATATTTGATCTTGTTTTTGACCGCCACACGGACCATATCATTCTCGATATCTCAAATGATCAATTACCTTAACACATTCCATTTTTTTACAAAAAGAAATACACATACCACAGTTATATCTACAATTAAAAGTCACCATAAGTAACCTTAAAACAATTCCGATTTCCCAACACAGGAACCTTTTTGTAAAAACTTTCAGAGCCCTTACATTCTTCCCTAAAGTTTGTTTTCGATTCAGCTTGAACCTCGAGCCGTGTTTTCTACTCCACCTCTTCCCTGTTTCCTTTTTATGTTTTTGTTCTTTTATCAGATCCAATCTTCTTGCTCTTTAGCTCAGAGGTATTTTTCCACGCCAGTTCCTTTTCTTCATCCGATGCTTGGACTTCAGCACGCCACTTTATTTCTTTGAGATAACTGTTGACCTTTCCTATATGACATATTTTCTCTCACATTTCTGGTGTTGTTTTTTTTTGTCGTAATGTTCCACTAGTAAGGTTTGGACTTATGATAGAATCCCTCTAATGCCCACAAGTTCCAGTCCGAGGGCTTATTAATTATTATTATTAATTATTACTGGGTATAGTAGGGACGGTTTTTAAGCCAATGATTGTGAAAAAAGGTCATTTGGCAGAAATCAAGCTCAACGGCCAGGTTTTTCCCCAATTATGAATGCCCATTTTATAGAGCCTGAGTGAACCCCAGGAGGGTCTCCAGGCCACAAATTATGGCTGTGAACAGAATAAATAATTTATATCTCTCCCAACGTAATATGCTAGCCATCAATTTTTATGTTAAAAGTATAATCTTTTCTGGGGAAGAAAATGATCCGGGTGGAAATCAGAGAAATAATTTCTAAATAGGGTTGAACTGCTTATTTGAAAAAAAAACGTTTCAACCCACATTGCAGGTCTTCTTCGGGGCTTTTAATGAGGTCTAATATTATTCAAGTACAATCTTTTCTGTTATCTTTTTTATTCTTTCGGTCGTTGAATAAAATGAGTAAATGTTAAGAGATAGTGGTATTTGGAATTATAAAATACTGTTAAAATCAATTGACTTTTATTGATTATAGAAATGAAAAAAGGGGTGTTGAAATATATTAAGGTTGGTTTACTTTCTTAACGTCATTTTTTACTACTATGGCTAATCGTACGATACTACAGTGGGAGATGTAAAAATAGCCTATCCAGGTATACTTAGAATCGGGTGTTTAACGAGTGCCTGACACCACACAGGCTTATGAACACCATTTTACGCCCCCTCCGAAAGACAGTACAACCAAAGAGTTTTTATTTACTTACAAACATTCTGAAGCCATATACATGGTCGTGGACCCGCGATCTTGGGTGTAGAAGTTTAGATTATCCCAATCTTAATCAGTTTTAAAACTGAAAAAGTTATACAATGAGTAACTAACACCTTCAATCAACCAAGACTGTGTGTGATTCGGTTGGAGAGAAATCATCCAATTTTTTTTATTTATTTTTAATTAGTTCTGACTTAACCAGGCAACCCATTGAGGGAAAAAACCTGCAAAAGTAAAAGTAAGTTTTTAATTAGAAAAAATATAGAAATAAATTATAAAATTTGCTGGGAGATAACGATGTTATCTAGTAAAAAAGCAAAACATTCCAGTCTGATATAAACGTGTTAAGTATTTGAATATTTAGAGATAATAATTTTCCGCTTATTAAACTACTTTTTATTAAACATGGCATTACACCGGCATTATCCGACAGTTACAGGATAGCGTCGCGTAATCATCATTATGAGGTTTCTTCCACTAACCAACACTTTTTCATCCAAATTTTAAAAAAAAGAAAAGAAAATTCTTGGAAGATTGTTGCTCCGAGATACCTTTCTGAATGTTTACTTCAAGCATTACTTTTTATTTTTGTTATTATCATGAAATCATTTTCTCACTTCGTATTCTGGTGCAGAATGTTAAACGAAAAGTTTGTGGGTTCAGTGGTTGTTGTGTAGGCAGTTGAAGGCGCCAGAGAGACGCATATGAATAAATACGTGCTTCTTATCCTGTGAAACCATCCTTAAGTTATAAATAGGATAATGTGCCAGGGATTACTCTCAACTGACCTCTTTTCCTGCATTCCTCTGCATTAGAACTAGATCCTGCCATATATCTGACGCCTTAGCATCGTGGAACCAGTGCGCTAAGTCAAGAAGCTGAACATAGTCATCTCGATCAAGCTGCAATTGATAATCCTTAGGAGGATTAGGGACTGAAAGCCATACATCACGTAAGAACGGTCTATCAGCTGATGCAATATTAGGATACGGGTCAGTTTACTTATGCTTCTTTGATATTCCTTACTCAATGGTGACGTTGAAGTTATTTATATGATTTGTTAGTTTACGCCAGATCATTCGAAAACTAAAGTCTCTTGAATGTTTCTTTCCAGATAACCACAAACGAAGATTCACTGAGCATGTATTATTGCGTAATGAAGTGCACATGGAGTTTCTTGATCATCTACCGTTACTCCAACTTAAAACAAAAGTACGATGTTTAGACTGTCTACAATTAATGTCGTTTATTACTATAACACCATATGAAGTTTTCAGCACTATTAACTAATTTTTATTTCTTTAAAGTAAGAACGTACCATTGGCTTTCCCAAATCCCACAAAGTGATCCTCCAAACCCAATGTCAATTAGCAATAACCGTTGCGGAATCGGTAGATATTCCAACTGAAAAATAAATAAATATACCTACAGTAACAGATCACTTAACTTGATGGTTAAATTAGGTGTTCGTTTTTTTCACCAAAATGTATTACGTTCCATCCATTTTGTATGATGTCTAGTATAGTGTATTGGAAATCTCATTTAAATATACATATTTTTTGTAAACGATTCGCAACTAAATGTATTATTTTCGATGAAAATTATTTTCTCTTGAGTGGAGAATAGTTGACAGGATAATTCTAATTGAATTGAATGAAGGATGAATTGAATTGGTCAAAAATAATTAGTGAAACTAATTTTTTAATTGTGCCAACGTTTTGGCCCTTATTATTTTCCCTTATTGTATTAGCTTCATACACTTCAATTAATTAATCTAACTATATAGGAACAGGACTTGTTTTATTGAACAAGACCCAGATCGAATCGAATGCGACATTTGGAATCAGCTAAAAATAAGTATTACCAAGAAAGATTCGTTGTACCATGTGGCTAAATATGTTGTTTGTTTTGAAAATGATTTGACTGAGTACTTTAAATGACGTGGTATTTACAAAAACAACTTGAAACCACAATTGAAAAGAAAAAGAAAAGTGAAAACCACAAATTGTAGGCACAGGCCCAACAGGGCGTGAAATGCCCAATTTCTGTGAAACGAGGCATGCATTTAGTTACCTACAAGAAAATTCTGTCTTCTCATCTTTTCTCAGACGAATTATTTACAATAATAAAAGAGATTTCAGAAGAAGGGGTGGAGTTGGTAATCTATACCTCCATCCTTTATGGGAAGACGGTCAACTAGGAAATTATTGTTTTAAATATTTTAAGTTTAAAAAAAATGAAGAAATTACTGGTGAGCGTTCTTGTTTCCCTAGAATGGTGATTCCATGTCTTTTAATCTACTGAAACCAACTAAAATTTGTCCAGGAAATCAAAAAGAAAATTTCAATTTAGGTTTTTTAGAATGCCTATAATGATTCCATACATATTCACTTTATTTTAATGAGGATTTAGAATAATTTTGATGAATTATATTAGAATATGAAGTAGAATAATACAATTAAGACCAATTAAGGCCTATTTCATCGGTTGCAGACCGTTTGTACTTAAAAATAAAAATAACGGGAAAAAAACAAAAAACTATTTTATGAATTTACGTGTTTTTTAATTTTTAATAATTATAATTATGAAGTACTTTAAAAAATGACGATATATTTCTTTAAATATGTTGCCATTTCTTCTGGTAATTTTCATCAAACAATAAAATTTGGGTATGGAAATCTATATTTTTTTCTTTAAAAAATTGTGAAGGGTTTGAAGGACAAAAAATTCATGACAATCTATGGTATCTGTCATTTCATTCAATCCACTTTTTTATCAGTTACTGGCTGTGTGTGTAAATATGGAACAGCAATATCGATTTAGACTTTATCGACATTTTTAAAATATATCGAAATACTTCAAGAATTGTCGAAATTTTATTGAAAACAGAAGCTTATGAGAGTTATTGCATGAAATTCTATGATAGGCTGATTAGATTCATAAATCTTCAAAACTTAGATTTGTGATGCCTTTAATAGGAACAACTAAGTATTCCATTATATAATATAATAATATAATTGTATGTAGATAATAATATAAAATAATATATGAAATACTATTAGTTAAATTAAAATGCTTTGAAAAAATTAAGCAATATATAGTATTAATAATGGCTACTTTCATACAATTTAATAAACCTTTTAGACATTGTTTTTCTACTTAATTATTTACTTAAAAAATATCCCTTTCTTATACTCTAATTTCAACCCTATAGACTAATAAATTTAATATATTTATGTCCGATTCATCGAAATATCAACCTAAGCAGTAACGGGCAAATATTATTGAGGAGGCTTTGTTAACGAAAAATCATTGTTTTTTCCAATTCTTTTATTTTATAATCTTTTTTCTATTCCCCATCTTCTAACTGTTGATAGTTCGTCGAGACGTTACTTTCTCACCTTAGTAATAAATAAATTTGTATTTCAAAATCCAGTTATAATATCGATAATTAATAATTAGGATAATATTGAGTTCTGATGGCAGGGGGAATGACTAACTGGTTGCCATTGGGTCAGAAGAACTTAAACGCAGCAACCTCAGCAAGAAATTGCTGACGCCGGTCTTATAAAGTTCGAGTTTATATTGGTCAGTGTTCAACAGATCACTGGAAATCGAGGAAAACTCTGGAATATTATTTTTATTTTTTTTAATAATCTTTGATAGGAATTTGATATTTATACTCATTATATTAAATATAAAATTTCTGTATGTTTGTTTATAATACGATACGTTGTTTATTCTATATAATAATCAAATTACGTTTATATTAATCAAAATATATTAATTTGAAAAATTATAGTATGATTCATTTTATTCAAAAGAAACATTCATAAAACGTTTCTTTTATGGATAGAATTGCTAAAATTAACAATAATACCAATACATTTTGAGGGATTTTTGTGGTGTGTTTGAAAATTGTTGGTAGTAAATAAAGTAAAAAGTTGGTGATCACTTTTACCTTTTCCTTGAATAATTTCGATTTTTCGAATTGATTTAATTATTTATTTAGTAATTGTAATTTATATAAATTGTAGATGTATTTATCTTAATGATTTTTAATCGTTAGGAACGAGGTGGAATTAAAAAAACTCTTAAATATCTTTACTTAGTTTTGCCTCATTACCAAAACAGAATTTTAAAAATACCACGTGTTACTCTTCAATAACGATCTCATTCATTTTTATTATTAGATTTTTTTTCTAAATGATATTGTTTAGTCAATTTTCGCTTCTACAATTATTATTAATATTAGCCTGGAATTTCACCGATTATTTAAAAATCCTTTTAGAAATGCATACCCAGTTGTAGCCTTCAATCATTTCTTGACCAATTGATTCCAGTTACTAAATTGTTTATTGTTTTTGGTTTTTTTAACTCATTGATTAAATTTTAACCATTATCAGTTTTTAGTATTTTATTTTGGAAAGTACTACAAACAGCAAGTTGTCTTTAAATGGATTAAGAAAACAATACACAAATTTTTCTTCAATATTCAACAATTCTTTAGTCAAAAAATTGGTTATAGCCATTGTGCCTTAAAGCTAGTTACTTAATTATATAATTAATTTAAAATATTACGATGATGACATAGGATAGATACATCTAGGTTTTTTCTTTATCAGGCCTTACAAGCTACTATTTTTTTTAGTTTTTAACAAACTATAATTTTTTTTTAAATTGTAAAACGTAAATTAAGTGATTATAACAAGGAGCAAATTCAAACATTGGATCCAGGATGAATCCAAACATGGTTATTTAATTTAATCCCTCTAGTAAAATATTTAGAATTTAACAAAGTGCTATATAAAATTAAATTCGGCGAATACAGTTACAAATATGGTACTGCAAATCAAACTAAGTTAAAAAGACAAGGACTGACCAGACGATACAAAGAATAACATTCATATCTTCTGAACTACAGATATTCACTTTACTTTCGAATCAAATAACTAATCTACAACACTATACTAATTGTAACTAAGTATAATGATGGAAAATAATTTGATATTAAGAAAGGTCTTAAACAGGGAGATCTTCTTTCCCCAGTTTTATTCAATATGGTATTAGAAGTGGTCATGAGGTCGATCCGGACAAGGCCTGGAGGATGTATCTACCGCAGACTGACACATCATCTAGCGTTTGCAGATGACGTAATTACCAGAAGAACAGTGCATTAGTTGGAGCATTCGAGGAGTGCGAAGTAGCCGCTAGTAGAACAGGACTGGAAATTAATACGGAAAAAACTAAATATAGGAGGACCGGCAAGGAAGAAGAGGGAACAGGAATATCGTTTCGAAAGAGTACAGCTGTCTATGTATTTGGGCGCGGTTATCACGGAAGATAATAAGAGAAGAAATTAAGGCAAGGACAACTGCTGGCAATCGATGCTACTGGTCTCTAATGAAAATATTTCGAAACCGAAATATATACAGAGCTCTCAAAATAAGAGTGTATCGTACAGTCCTTCAACCAGTGGTCATGAATGGTGACTCTTGGACGCTGACACGCAATGATGAAAGGATGTTAAACATGTGGGAAAGAAAAATCATCAGAAAAATATTTGGCCCTAAAAAAGAAAGAGATCGCTGGCGGATGAAGACAAACGAGGAACTTGCAAATCTGTATGGTACATCAGATGTCGTTGCCACGATTAAGAGTGCCAGGATAAAATGGCTGGGGCACATAAAAAGAATGGAAAGAAGTAGACTACCAAAAATGATAATGTAGGGATACCCTGGTGGAAGGAGGAGCAGAGGGAGACCTAGACTTCGTTGGCTGCAGGATGTGGAGAATGACCTTGGGACGTTTGGTGTCGCCAGATGGAGAAGGGCAGCCGAAGACAGTTCGGAGTGGAGGAGAATCACAGAGGAGGCCAAAGTCCTGCAAGGACCATAGCGTCGTTAGATAAGATGGGATAATGGTGGATTGAATTGGTCCGGGGGTGCTGTAAAATATAACAAAAAATGAAAAAAAACTTATTTTTTAATTGTGCCAACGTTTCGGCCTACGATGCAGGTCATCTTCAGGGTAACCAAATAATGGATGCCGAGTTTGCGGTGACTGTCAAGCTGGTACTGGTTCTATTGAACAGAACTTAGGGAATCAGCAAAACACGTCCATTATTATGGAAACAATGCAAACTTCTAATAAAAATAGTAAATAGTCCATGGTTTATTTCAAATCACACTATACAGTTGAAATAAATACGAAGAACGACGATAACTGTTCACGCCAAATACACAGCATTTCACTCGTCAACTCATCTTTCGTTTCATCCACTATGTTACCTGCACATCTTACGAGAAAATTAAAAGACAATGGCCCAGAGTATAGCGTAGAAAACATATCATTACACGCAATGTATTCGGTTATTAATCTTAACGTTTTTATTACGTTGTACTCAGTAAAGAAAGAATTGTAGTCATGAAAAATATTTGGTTTTTAGATTTTAACGAATCCATTTTGACTATCTTTATCGTAGCATATAACATAACTCAAGAATGTCTTGTATCTTAAGGATTTTTTTTTATCTGCACATTTATTATTTGTCACTTCGTGTTTTACTTAAAAGAAATAATATTTCACAAAAATTAAATTTACTTGAATTATAGGACAAAACTAATTTCGAATAAAGGACTATTTTTTTAATGTAAACAATATAATTTATTGTTTATAACGGTAGTAGAACTTGGCAAACCAGAAGTGGTAGTTTACAGGAAACTAAACTCGATTTTGGTCGAATAATGAATATAATCGATTTTTTTAAATATGAGGACTTTTGTGTCAATATTTAGTATTTTAAGACTTGCCCTCAGGTAATAAAAGGCCCAAGTAACATAAAGTTTAGTACATTTATTTGTATGCTGTAATTCACTAATAAAAAGTCAAAAAGTCTCTGATTGGTGATTCTGTTTGTACTGCTCGAGTTATTTTCGTAGTAATTAAGGAGTGAAGCTTGAAGAGGAGTTATTGTTCAAGCTTCAACTTCAAGCCAAAAACAACGAGAATCTGAAACTGATCTGAAACTCTCTCTGGACAAAATACGACTTAACCACTTTTCACCGGGGCTGTAGATATTTACCTATTAGTAACAGTTACTGTTACATCGCTCCTTTAAAAGAAGTACTACTTAACTCAAAATTTGGCATTTTTGAGTTATGCCTTCAGCAGCAATTGTGTTAGTTGAACCTTTTTAATTCAGGAACGACATACCTGATATTCCATTCCCCTTTTTTTTAATATACCCATATTTTTATTGGCATTATGTTTGAACTTGATGTTTTACAAGAATAATGACATAAGTTAAAATAAAAAAGCTTCAAGCTTTTTAAATTATTCGAATAGTTAATAAAATAATTTCAAAACCATCATTCATTTTTGCATTCTAATCTTTCATCACTTCATATCTATATAGTTTTTCTAATTAATTCCATAACTTGCTAAATTATAGTGGTAAACGAACTTATGGTATCAAATACGAAAACACAGGAGATGGATAGCGTTATGTCAGTTGCCGCCTGTGAAGACATTCCTTTCAACTGAAGCCAAGTTTCTGGAGACGCCTAAAACTGCCCTTATCAGCATAAAGACCCGCTTGGGTGCCGTACCAGAGCAACACTCGAATAAATTTTGCAGACCAAATTTTGCAGTTCGCCAGCTTCCTCCCAAAGGCATTAATATTCGAAAATGAACGAGCTAAAGTTCCTGACATCTCCTTCCCAAGTCAACAGATGGATGAGTCTGGCGTCAGGTTCAGGACCTGAAATAATTCTATAGATGTGTTCCAGAATTGCTCCTAAGTCTCAATAACACTTCCAAGTTAAGAATTCTGTCTCTTTTCCTTCACCTTGTTTCCCCACAACATTCCACATACGGTGGACAATACAGACCATATAAATGACAGATTATATTTCGAAACCGTTTTACAAGCAGATTAATTCCCAGTACGTTTATAGGAAAGCAAGGACATTCCAAATGTCAAATGGATATTTTATATAAGCACAATAAGTCTCATTTCACTTTTTGATTACAAACATTCAAAATATATCATAAAGTATAATTCAGACTGTTTGCACTTAAAAGGAAAAAGTAGTCCAAGGTTTTCAATCACTATCAATATTGTAAATTAATCAATTTTTATTGAATGAAATTGAGTGAATTCATCAATTTCAGTGGATAGATAACTGTTTAAATATAGTTCCTTAACTGTGATGTGAAGTAAATTAAACGAAAATTATTATTAATTCGGTTTTAGTTTTGAAATTTATCTGAATTATATAATCTATCATATACACTGAATGCACGTCACTTTGGTGGGTGAATGTCTGCCAAATGGTTTTACCAACCCACACTTTTAATTTATTTTTAAATTCATTCATTACAATGATTACATCATTCGAATATATTGTTCGAAAACCTTGCGAAACAATTTATAAAAACTCATGTTGCTACTCCTTCAAATTTTTGCTGTGCACTTTAAAGTATTCGAAAATTAATTATGCAGTGTAATATTCGTCCAGATAGGCTAACGAAAACGCTAGGAAGTACTTTATGAACTGAACTGAAGCATTTTATGACAAATATAATCGAAGCTGGAGCATCAAAGCTACTCAAGAGTAGACGTGTAAAACTCTTGTCATTGAGGGGGATCAGCGTATATACGTAAGAAAACGTCCAAGGAATTGGCTGAGGATATAATGAAAATCAAGTTATAGTAGACGCGTTTTTTTAAATTTTGATAATGTTAATGCCACGCACATGGGGTTCAGAAGAATTGGTAATGTTTTTGTGGGAAAGAATATCCGAGAAGTCGGTCCCCACTCCCTTGGTCTTTGACGGTCTCCGCTCTTTATTCTCGACTGTGACTAGGAACAGTCTGACAAAAAATTCCCCTCAGCAGTGAAGAGAGGAGACCAAGGGCTGCCATCGTGATTAAAAACCCAAACCTCGACGTTATGGTTCTGAGACAATATACGATGGCAGATTTCGTTGCAAGCCATATGAAGTGGGTAACACCTAGTTTACTTCAGTTTCAGCATATCTCCGAATTGAAGAAGATATATCTTCCTTGGAAATTATCACAACGAGCACTAGGAATGTCATCATATGCTCAGATACAAACTACTGGAACACTGTCTGGGGATCCAAGAGAACAGATAAACAAAGAATTTATCACGAGGAGCCAACTAGTTGTTATGAACGACACCAGTTCCATCCCCACGTTCACTGGGGGATGGGTGAGAGCTGTAGGGGAACCACTGATGCCATGCTCCAAAAACGTGCTGACATAGAGGTAAAGAAACAACGATCCGTCATCTTGCTACTATTTGGCATATCATCCGCCTTTCACAGTGTTTGGCGGCCTCTAATGCTACAACAGCTGCATATGTACGAAGCCCCAGCAATTTACGTGCTCTTCTGCGTAGCTACCTTCAGGAGAGGTATGTAAAGATCCGTGGTAGTTCCTACGAGACCGAGGCTTCCATAGAGAGGGCTACCCTCAAGGATTAGTCCTAGGACCGGCCCTATTGAAGCTGTTATTTAATGAGTTGATGAGAGAGCTTGAGGAGGAACGATTCCCAGCAACGGCGTACGTCGATGATCTTGCGGTTGTAGTGGCGTCTAACAGCAGAGCCGGAATTAAAGCAGATGCTGAGCGGTGCGTCAATCTGGTAGGACGTTGGTGTGAGATGAAAAAGCTGAAGATGGCCGCTGCTAAGACTAAGAAAATTCTACTGAAAGGAAAACATGAACCCTAATAACCTTGATGTTGGAGGCACGAGAATACGTCCAAGTGAGTCAGTCACCTACCTTGGAATAAGGTTTGGCAGAGGACTTAATCTCACCCCTCACATAGACTATCTAGGAAATAGAGTGGCTCACGCCTTGAACAATCTTAGTCGCTTGGGTGGTGTTTTGGGGGTATCAGATACCCAACCACAATCATCATTTATAAATAAATGATTCAAGGCATTCTGCGGTATGCATCCCCTGTGTGGATCAAAAATCTTTCTTGTCGGCAGAAGCGCAAATCGGTGACGATTGGACGGCTCTTCTGCGAGTCACTAGAGCGTATAGGAGGCGCGTGTGTCATGAAGCTGTTCACGTATTAGCAGGAGCTGTTCCTATCGACCTTCTCCTGCGGGAAGATTTATACAGATTTAACATTAAAAAGGAAGGCTCAGCAGGTCTACCGAACAATATCCGAACAAAAGTAGCCGAGAATCCCAGAAAATGGATAGGGATAATACGAGAAGACACCATTGATGAGTGGGATCGAAGGTGGATGACAACCACAAAAGGTACTACGTTGAGGAAATACTTTCCCACCGTTCGGTCACGACTAGCTGCAAAATTGATTCTACTGGATTTCGCAATTCCTCACAGATCATGGAGGATTTCGGCCCAAACTTGAAGGAAGGGATATTTGGCCTTTATGTCCTAGCTGAGGCGTTCTGTACCCAAATTGCTGAGGTGAACTGTATTTTGCGTCCTCTTCGAGAATGAATTCCCTCACCTAATGACCCGAGACAATTACCCGTACTTCCGGAGTTTGTGTACGAGTAGAAAGCGATAGTGGGAACAACACTCTTCAATCTTGGAAGAAGAATCCATGGAAATGGCCAGTAGGAGACATAGTGAAAAACATTGAAAGTTGTATTGAGAAGATTGTGGACAATACAATTATTGTGTGATATTAATATTGTGTAATGATTAATATTGTCGATAGCCGTGTTGTAGTAAGGCAAGGAAGGGTGTTTACATAAATAAATAAAATATTTAAAAAATGTTCAGTGAAGACAAAGAAGTAAACAGTAATTAACTTCTCCTGTTCACATTATTGTTCGAAGATATTTTGTATCCACCATATACCACTTTGTGTAGAACACTAAGTTATTATGCCGAAGGTACCGGGGATGAACCTTTATGAAATGGTTACCTTAAATGGGGGGCCTGTAAAGTTTGTGCTTATTACACCACATTTAACCAATAAAATTTATGGAATCATTTATTTCATGTTTATTTCTAATATTATGAAGAATCTATTTTAAATTCTTGAATACCTCATTGTTAAATGATATATTTTATTTAAAAAGATAGCTATATAAATATTGTTTTGATTATAATTGGTTTGGCAGTTACCTGGTTCCAGACAGAAGCCATAAGCCCTCTGTGGGTTGGCACCGTATTTCAACCGCGATATATCATTCTATTTACGTCATGGATATTAAGCCTGTTCACAGACGGCGCTAACGATGATAAGAGCCGAGATAGATGGAGCAATATAACTAATATAGCAGAGGGCCCACGATGGCATCTCGCAGGGCGCCTCGTTTAGCTCCTTGTCTCATCTGCCGTTTCTTTTATCTCTGTCTCTATGACGTCGCACACCTTAATGACGACGATATACCTCTCGTGTAATTAACTGCCCTTTATAGCCCGCTATTATCTTTGATGGTGGTTAATATTTTCCATCTGTCAAAGTTTATTCTCATATTCATAGTCTAGTACCCTCGGCAAAGGAGTAGTGTGAAATCAAGAACATTTTATTAGTAATTTTTAAGATACAATAGTTAAGTGGTATGCTCACTATAATAACTGATGTCGCATGGTTTTATTCATCTAGATAAATCCACAATGAATATTGAGATCATTTATAAGCGATAAGTTACATTAACACTTAGATGTCAGAGTGCCTCCCTCTAAAACTTTACAAAACTTCAATACCAAAAAATAGGCAATTTTTGGGCCTTACACTGACTTGAAAATCGCATATGATTAATTTGAATAAAAGGTTGAATTACATTGACTCCCACTCATAAGATGACTACTTCAATATTATAATAAACGGTCACTAACAAACAAAATATGTACAATATACAATATGTAACAAAAGTAGATCAGAAATACAATATGTGCCAAACGGCTTTTTTATAATTTCTTAAATAAATATCTATTAGCGATAACTTTTCAAATGTACAAAGTAGCTATAGGATATAGCCCTGAATAAAAGCTAACTCGTTATTCAACTAATCCCTTTCATTTATTCTTAAACAAAATAATTATAAAAAATAATTACTATTCAAGGTAAGGCGGAACAAAGAAAAACTAATTTTTTGTATGAAACAAATAGTCCAGGATCCATGGTCCATTTTTTCACTTGATTAGCATCAAGCTGAATCTTCGTGAATACCTTCGTTTCGATGAGACGCCCAAAAATTTCCTGTGCGAAAATTCTCGTGTTCAAGTACGTTGAAGGTAGTTCAACTGCGGAAGCAATATTAGGTAGAGATGAGGAGATTAATTTTTGTGAAAGCCAAGGTTTTGAGTAAGCAACAGATTCTAGGAATCGAAGTTGTCAAAACACAATGATTGATTCTTGATTAGCTGGCGCCTATGACTTTAGCAACCAAACATTATATAAACATATTTTTCTTCTTTTTTTTCTCAAAACTGAGGTGACAGAGAGTGACGGCAAATAGAGTGACAGATAATAGAGGTTTAACTGTATTTGTACATTATTTAATATTAAGTCCATTATTTCTTCTTTTTATTTTTCCATCTCTATTTGATTTATTTATATTACCTTTTTTATTTTCATATTTACCATATATAATTTTAAATTGTATGTTTTTTGTATATTTAACCCTGAAGAAGACCTCCAATGTGTTTCGAAACTTTGACTTTCCATCAAACAGTTCTCCCAACTTAAGAGAATTTTTGTTTGCCTCCACCCGGACCATTTTCTTCCTCTTATAGAGCTTTTAGTGTGTCGATTCACGTAATTTAAATTTAATTGTGCATTTTAAACCAAAGCTTAAAACAACATGACGTCGTATTCCAGCAAACCCTCGCATCACATTGTATTCTCCGAACTTTCTTCCATTAATCATCCTCCAGAATGTCTCTATTACCCCGCTTGAATATTTATAAGCGAAGGAAGGATGGATTAATGTAAATGGAGGCTAAGAAAAATAATACAGGAGAACCTGGAAACAAACGATCCTGTAGTCGTTGCGATGCCCGTTTAATATCCGTCATTAAGATTATAATAGCAACAATAAAGAAGTGATACGTACACAAGGTAATTTGTTGAGCTATACCCTTGGCTGATTAACCTCTGATCCCTATCTACCTGCAACCGGGCAACTCTTGTGTTAATTAAACCACGTAATGGCAAGGGATCTGCATTCTTGAGGACCTTTTCAACTGTAGAAAAACTTTAACCTTTAATTTACCTGTTTGTGGGAAATGATTGATCTATATACTAAACTCTCTACCATACTCTTCATGGGGTTTACAGATCCTGAACTCTTCTAGTACTGATGCGTGTTTTTTTCTTTATTTATAACTATTACATTTTTTTTATTGGATTGAAGTCATTATAATAATAATGTATAGGTAATATCCTATAATTAATTTTAATTTTTTTTTTTTTTTTATTGTGATTATTTAAATATTTCTATTTTGTTTTAATATCGGATATTTGATACTAGTATTAACTGTATAGAATATTAAAATCTGGTGTATCTATAAAACCTTATTTCATTTTACCTGCCTTAACGACCTGCTAAATTTAATTTAATGTTACAAAATCTGTACTGAAGTGAAGAGGCACGTGGTTATGAATAATGATAAAATATGGCATAGGTATTATATTTAATTACATTTTACCCACATTACTTACTTAATAGATTTTATTATAGTGACCATGTTCAGGGTGATATGATCTATTGCGGGTTAGATATTAAGTCTATACTTTGCTTTATTTTGCTCCTGTTTATATCTATGCAATAAAATTCATTAAATCGAAAAATGAAAAGAAACCCCTACGTTTGTTGTACCTATGATAGTTGCGTTTATAAGGCTCAATCCGTAACTGTTGTAGGTTTGCTGTGTATTTCCTTCTCGATAATCGTTGCTGATATGGAATCCCCATCATAATTCTCGCAACCCCATCTCAGGTAACAGAGTCGCAGCGAAGATCCGATTCGACACGACAGCGCCCAACTCTTGTGAAGTCTGGAACTCCTATAATGGCTCCGGAACCTCAACATTCACTCAGACATATTTTCGGACAAAAGATGATCCAGAACTGGCTAAGACTCTGAGGCGCAGACACGACAATAGAAGATCCAGCGCTGACAATAGGAGCTCCCCTATTGTCGAGTTAAAGTCTATTAAATAGTACGAGGAGTCAATAGGGCTCCTTAACAGGCACAATGCTTCTTTGAATCGGCATCACTCGCGAATCAATGCCCTCATTCCCTTTTTTTTCATTGAGCCATCAAATATGTTCTCCTCTTTATCTCCTCTTCTCTTTCCCCAGTTATTAGTTTGAGTGAAGTTGAAAGGATCCTGAATACCGTGCAAATTCACCTTGTAATGTTGTTTAAAAATGGGAACAAAATATGACCTTCATTTATTAAAATTACACCCTTTTTCTTTGAAAGTTAGCCGCTAGTGTAGTTAAAACTTATCACTTTAGGTTACATAAATTTAAATTTTATTATTTTGTTTTCACTTAGAGGATGCCTGCGACATGGACTGCATCTTCAATCTTGCCCTTTATGATAAACTGCAGAATACGGTACTTTTCATTTCGCATCGCATGATTCTTCTTCTTCCTCTTCTTTCAGAGCTTCACTTTTATTTTTCTCGTTTCCCAATTACTGTATTCCTGATCTGATAGTAAACCATGTTCCCTTTACTTATTCTATTTTAAATTTTCAAGGCCACTTTCTCAGTCCTATTCTTTCAATGATTTCAATCTAATGATATTTCAATCTCTGCTTCGTTGCAGTTTATATGGATTTTTTCATTTACTTTTCCTACTCTTCTTACTACAGAGCTCTTCATTCCATCCAGTCACTGCTTACTGGAAATTATCTGCAAAGTTTGGAGTGAGGAGGTTATCATCATCATAAAGAAGAAGCTGGATCTTCCTTGGCTGGAGGTATCTTCTTCCCAGGAATGTCCTTTCAGTTCTCCTTCTACATATCTTTGCTACCCCACCAATCAGCCTAACGATTCCTTTTGGGTCTGAACAGGAAGAATATATATTCCACCTTATTTGGTCAGATATATTCACTTCTGCTTGTGCACTATTATTTTATTGATAACGGAACTAGTTCCAGAAAAAGTTATATTTTTTTAATCTATTACAACCTATTTAAATATTAAATCCATCACAAGTGATTTGTTATAGTAATTACTCCATTTATTATCTACTTGTACAATTGGTTTTACGTATAAGAAAATAAAATAAAATTGTTAAACGTGATGGAAAATTTGTAATTGATATGAGGAAAGAGAATTCCTTAATTGAATTCCTATAGATTATATATCCTTAGGCCTCTATATTATTGTATAAAAGTATTTTTCCAGGATTGTTAACCTGCCTTGTTTTATTTTCCTACTTACAATGAATCATTAGTGCATGTCATATATATTGCTTCTTGCATTTATTGATTCATCACCTTGAAATGGATTTACACCTCCACTCCTCCAGCTGGCATAAGCTCCATTGAACAGCTGTACAGGTAAATAGAGAGAGAGAGAGTCATGAAAGAGGTAGAAGACCACGTGGCAACTCTGTTTACAAGGAAGTCCGGGAATAGATTGCAGTCTAGACTCGGCTGGACATCGGCCAGGATCTGCTCTGAGTCAGGAGGTATAACAACCTGCGCCCGGTTCGCGAGGGCCAAAAGACTTAGCTGGAGTTTTCGGGCATACTTCGTCAGTGTTTCAGGAGGTAGGAATAATTTCATCCTGAATATTTAGGCTCCCGAAGTAGTGAGGTGAAGTCTTCTACCAACTGATGTTTTTGTATACTTGCATACTTAATTGTATACTTAATTGTATACTTGCATATTTTAATTTAAACAGCCCGATGTATTCAGAGATATTATTTTAATATTGGTTTGTCCGGAAAATAATGCAGGATTTTATGTTTTCTTTAAAATAGGCCTCGAAATAATAAACTGTTGGACCTTTTACTTTTAGGAACGTAAACTCTTATTAATCATCTTTCAAACTTGATCCTTGAAAACAAAGAAAGCCGTGAAAGAACTTATTCCCTTGGTGATGATGTTCTCCGAGCTTTTTTTCGTACCCGGAATGCGGCCTTAGTATTTCTTAAAGGGAGTAAAAGTTCATTTTTTATGTCGTCCTTTAGAGGGGGCGCAAAATGATAGTCCCGAGCCAGTGGGGTTTCACGTACTCGTTTAAAGATCGCTATCCTAATTGTACTTGGATTGGCAAATTTCGCGCTAATCCCACTCCCACTGTAGTACAGTCCGTTTAGCCATATCAGCACTATGTGACGTTAAATTAATATACAAAGAAATAAACTTATTTATCTAAAAGCGTCAATAAGAAGTGTTAGTATGATAATCAAATAAGAATGCATCGATGATGAAGTGTCGAAGGTGCCACTTATAAATGTTTTTTTTAATTTAGGGAAAAATTTTCCGTTCAAACTTTCGCACAGGGACGACATAGCAATATCCAAATAACATCCGCATTTAGGATTAAAAATTTTAATTACAGAAAGGCTCCCGTGCGAGGTTTTACATAAGCCATGACCGGTCCGCCACGTGTGCCTGTTAATGTGATTACAGAACGTTCGCCCTGGAAATAGACTACTCGAGATGATTAAATCTGAACATAAGGCTGTAGATAGCGATCGGCGGTGCAGGGAGCGGGAGGACGAACGCAATGCTCGATACCATCGCGGTCTCTCTTGTACTTCTTTTATCAGCGGGACAGTGAATTAATTATAAAAACATACTGTGAACGAAAAAAACTGAAAGCGTGATCAGGGTTGAACAGAAACCGCTATTGCTAAATAAATAAGTGATTAAAACAAAATATATTTATACACAACAAGGTAAGAAAGTGGGTGGTTATTTCAGAAAAGGAATTATTGAAGAAACCAAGAACAAAATGGACTAAGGAGAAAAAATAATGCATGGAGAAAAAATGACTGAAGTCTGTCAACTACGTCGGATTGCTTTGCGTGATCCTCCTGGGTCCAGCGAATATTAGCAATCGCATTGGTGTATAGGTTGAAGCATTTCACAATGACATATCTGATATTCCATGATATGATATGGTGACATTTATTATTTTTTTTATTAAGGTTACAGTTGACAAAACCCTTGTCACAGCTATAAATTAATTTAAGAGCCAATATATTGATGAGTGAGGCACATAATATAAGGATTGTCTCGGATTAATAATTTGGGCTCAAAAAGCTTAAAGTTCTTGTTCTGAAATTCTGTCTCGTACTAGGCCATCGCTAAGTGAATTGTGAATGCTACGGAACACTTAAATGATATATACGCGTATGACTTCATCTTGATTATTTCTTCTACATATAAATGCTGTTGACCTTCAAACATCAATTAACTTTTTTTTAATGATTAAATTATAAGCTTAAATCACCAGGTTTTTTTATTAAAAATTAATTCCCCATCTTTAAGTTTCAAGGTTCAGTTATGTGAGTAGTTAGTGACGAACCAAAACGCCCCCCCCCCCCGCCTCCCCTCGACAGCCCCGAAGAAGACCTGCAATGTGGGTCGAAACGTTAGCTTTAAAAATAAACAATTCTTCTCACTAAAGAGAACTTTTTCTGACATCCACCTGGATCGTTTTCATCCTCATTTCATCATAAGGATTTTCATGCATAAACACAGCATTTCCTAGTCTGTTTGAACCTTTTCCAAGTCAACTGCAACCTTTTACAAATCAAATGCTACCCTTTCCAATTCAAATATAATCCTTTCCAAATGAGTTGAAACCCTTTCCAAAGCAAATGTGACGCTTTACGACTCAATTGTCACCCATTTTATTTCAATTGTAACCCTCGAAAATGTTTTGAAAATTTAACGTACTTTGGAATGGGCGAAGTTAAGGCCTCAGAACTCAACGGGATATATCATAAATTACAAAATATTTAACAATTGTTGGAACGTCTGTATATACTCGTTTTTATCTTTGATACCCCAATCCAACTGAAAAAAAAACACAAAACAATAAATCATTTTAGAGTAACAGAGCTCATTTATAAAAACATTTTGTTATAATAATTAACATAATACCTTATAGACCGGAAAACCTTCAATATTTGATTTTAATTCTACTACTCGTCTATTATTTCAGAGAAGTCATCTATTATTCACTAAATATTAATATTAACATATTAATATTCATCCATGTAAATTAAACATGTATTTATAATATATGCTGTTCTGTTCCTCGATTTATGCAAGCTAATGTTTAGTTTGATTTTCTTAAAATACTACATATCTATTTCCCTTTCTGAACTAATTTTAGTTAAAATTCAATTACAATAACTATTGCGTCAATTATAGACAGAGTTTAAAATTATATAACAGAAGAAAATAAAAAGAAAAAATAGAACCAATCATAAGAAATTTATAGCCCCTGGCCATCTTCCAAACACCGACGGGGAAAAGTAGGTAACTTACAACAATAAAGTTGAGATATATATATTTTTTTTTTTACCGAGGCAACCAGTTTTCGCTGTCAAAGCTTGGGTATCTGCCAAAATAATATAAGCTTTGCCTCAATTTATATGGTAAATGGGGTGTTTTAGAAAATTATTCGAAACTAGTTTCCGATACGTCGTAGGTCCGGAATGTAATTGAAGCAAGATCATGAACAAAGAGAGGTTTCAAAATAGTTCGTAAAATGGTTTGTACATCTGGACGCTTTCAATTTTCTAACATCTCCAGTTTTAGAATGTTTATGACATCCGTTTCTTATAAGCATACAGCTTAAGACAGACTTCAATCCAAAATTATCTCCTCGATACATCGTTATTTATTGGGTGGTTGAAGAAAAATATGATATCTGATGTAGAAAACTACCTTTATCGTTTAGAAATAGGATTGAAAAAAAAACTTCGAAATTTTAGTAACTTTAATAGAATAAAAATATAGGGTTTTTTTAGAGACAAAAAATGTTTCAAAATATGTTTATTTAAAATTCTCTAATTCCTTGATTTTTAACGATCGCTATGGCTGCCTCTAGCTTTAGACTTTAAGCTACAAACACTGGTTGACTTGATGTAAAATGCTTCAAAAATGTTGTGATTCTTAAATTAAAAGTAAAAATAAAATAATATATAATAAATTTTAAATAATGAATCGGTGAACCTACTTTATTTTGTTGTGGTCTGCATATAAATTGCATTTAAATATATTGCTACGTATGCAATAAATACATCTGCATATCAATAGACAATAATAGTTTAGTCACTAAAGACAATAATACAGTACTTATTGATTCTGTTTGTGAGGGCAAAATATTTTTTTTAATTTGGATATAAAAAAAAATCAGACAAAACCACGCATAACCATTATATTATAGTTAATCTCTGGAAAAAAAAAGAATACCTGAATTTAGGTTAAATGAAGGGGTGAATAAATTACTTCTGTGTACATTACATAACAAAACAAACAATAATATGTTTGTTATTATTACATAATTTTTTTTTAAATCTCAGTTTCAAAACAGATTGAAAACAACTAAATGCAAATCACTAATGATTTTCTTCACCTGATATTCCTGTTGAGTATTCAAATGAAATTGTAATTAAATGGTTTTTATTTCAATTAATTTATTAAGAACAACTTAATATTTTTTATTGCAATTTTTTGTTATTGTGTCAACTACTTGATTTGTAGGATTATGTTATTCATCGCTGCAAATTCTGTACAGTAGTAATTAAATTATTTAATTCATAATGAACTTATATAATTCATGGGGAGCGAGCCTGATTGAGCCAGGATAGCTCAATTGGTAGAGTTCCAGACTAGCGATCTGGGTAAACCTGGTTCGAGTCCCGGTCCTGGACATATATTTTCTTTTCAAATAAAAATTAATAAAAACAAAAATTAATAAAATAAAATAAATTATAATAATATATAATGACGTAAGTCAACAAGATCCAAATTAAATAAATGTTCAAAAAACATTCTTCCCCTCGTATACATCGCAAATTGCGAGAACGTGGGGACATGGGATCAGTGAAAAGTAAGGATATGGCCATGACCGGGGAGCGAGCCTGATTGAGCCAGGATAGCTCTATTGGTAGAGTTCCAGACTAGCGATCTGTAGAGTCCCGGTCCTGGACATACCTTTTCTGTTCAAATAAAAATATTTAAATATATAATTCATTGTAGCTTCATTAGATATTTCCAAACTGACTATCATTAATTGCCACTCTTTAATTGCCCCTTATTACATTACATTATTGGCGCGACAGACTCATAAAGAAGTCCTTGGCCTGCTCAACCGCTCTACCCCAATCGTCCCGATCGCCTGCTCGAGTGATGGAGACCTTACACAGCCTCAGATCTTCACAGACGGCATCCTTCCATCTAGCTTTGGGCCTTCCTCGAGGTCTTACTCCATCCGGATTTCCTTTATACAGCTGTTTAGCTGTTCTTTCTTCGCCCATCTTATATAAGTGGCCCAGCCACTTGATGCGCTGCATCCTGATGAAGCTCGATAACTGTGTTTTCCATCGTGCTCATTACCAAACGCACCAACTTGGATGGAATCCGCATTTCACTCATAGCTCTGAAAAGCTCATTCCTAGATATTGTATCATAAGCTGTCCTGAAATCTATAAACAGCATCCACAATGTATTGTTATACTCCTTCATTTTTTCACACATCTGTTTGAGGGAAAAAATCTTATCTATAGTAGATCTGTTAGGTCTAAAGCCTCCTTGGTATTCTCCAATATTTCTCTCAACATAGGGCAGTAGGCGTTTATACAGAGCTATCGAGAATATCTTATAGGCAGTATTCAGTAGGCTTATCCCTCTGTAATTTTTACATTCTGTAGAGTCTCCTTTCTTCTTGTAGACAGGTCCTATAATAGACTCTTTCCAGTCTTTCGGGATCTGTTCCTCTTCCCATATTTGGGCAATTAGTTCCTGGAGCTCTTTAGTTAGAGCATTGCCAGCTGCCTTCAGGAACTCAGCAGGTATGCCATCTGATCCTGGTGACTTGTTATTTCTTAGCTTCATAACAATATCTTCTATATCCTCTCCATCTGGTGGTACTGCTTCGTCTTGACTGTCATACGAGTCACATTCCAAAACACTTATTTGTTCCTCTGTCTGGCTTAGTAGTCCTTGGAAATAATTCCTCCATCTCACTTGGACGTCCGTCTCCAGCACCAGTAGTTTCCCCTCCTCATTTTTCACCATGCTCCTTCTAGAGCAGTAACTGTTTTTAAACGACTCCACTCCTTTAAAAAATTTGTTGGTATCGTTGCTCCTTCTTGAGTTTTCGATATCTTTTACCTTATTGTACAAAGCTTTTCTTTTCTTCCCTTTCAAGATCTTCTTTGCTTCTCTTCTTGCACCCTGGTACTCTTTCTAGTTATTTCTTGTGCTTATACTCAGGTATTTTAACCTTTTCTCATTTCGTTTTCGAATCGCCTCTTTACATTCTTCATCAAACCATATATTTCGCCCCTTATAATCATTAAAATTAAAAAGAAACAATATCTTAGGCAATTTTTAGATTTTTTTAAATGCATTTAAAAAATATTTCTTTCCTTACTCTGTAGTATATTTTTTGCAATTAAGAGTGAATTAAATATAGCTTATGTATACCATTCTCTATAGTAAATTATTTTTTGTCATGATATTTTTGCTTGTTTTTTTTTCAGCAATGGTACTTACAGATTGTTTTTAAAAGTTAAATAACTCTTGGAGGGGCTATAGGAAATTTACCGTTATTATGAGTCAATGAATGAAGGGATTATTATAATATAGGTTGTGTATATTGATTAACTTATATTGAACAAATTAATTAACTGTAATTAGCTAAATTAATATTATCATTTACTAATAATAATATAAACAAGACATTATAGTTTCAAATTTACGTTCTTTAACTTTAGGGTTGTTTATCTCTGGCCGTTAGTGGTTATTTAGGGACATAATGTATCTATTCTTCAATTGCTTAATTTAAATAAATACTAGTTTAAAAAACACATATTTGTAGCTAGCCGAACTAAAGAGTATAAAATGAATATTATTTTTAACAAAATAATGAACACGCGATTATAGCCCGACGAACTTACAATAAGAAACTCCCCGATTGACCCTGCCACCAGTCTTTGCCACCTTATATGTATGACTCCAAGATTAAGCAATTTTTGACACTACCGTGTCTCCAGATATAAAATATCTCTAATACTAAAAATATTGGTCGATAACGAGGCGAACTTATTAAATAATTATAGTGTCATCGGACTTTGAGAATAGTGAGAAGTTTCAATTGAATTCGATGTTTTGAAGAGGGCGAAAATTGACCTCAAAGATTCCATTAATTAGATACATACAGGCGAAGCTAATAAAAGCGTGTTAAAACAAATATTCGATTCGTTATTACTTGAGACTGTGTGTTATAATACTCTTGTATAATCCTAAAAATAATTTCAGTGCTAGTTAATTAGGACCGCGTGGTTAAAAGAACACCTCACTCTGTCAAAGGTACACGGTTCCTATTAGGAGCTGTTCCGTCTAGTCAAGACTGAAGACCCGACTGGCTTAGACACAATGACGTAAGAAGCACCCCCCCCCCCACGTGGACGGCCCTTATTGACGTGGAGATAGGCGTTGCAAAGGGGCCGCTGGGCACTCGAGCTGATAAGCGTGAGAAAGGGCTCGCCCTTGATAACGGATGCCGTTTTAATGAACTGTGTAGGGTCGTGAGCGGGCGAGTCGCAGAAAAAAAAGACCTTCTTTTCTCCAGATCTGGTTCCTGGAACCTGGAGAATGGCATCTTCCATGGAGTCCTCGGCTCTTGTTATGTACTTTTTATAACTGAGGCTCATGTCATCTCTACAATAGCTCCGTCCTATCATCCCTCTTCGAGAATATCTATCTAATGATCTGGAACAGCACAAGCCTATTAATTCTTTTCAACTTTGTGCGGGTCTTCTAAGAACTCAATATATTTATTTATCAATTTTAAAAATTAAGAAGAGGAAAATATAATGTTGCCTCTGACTCCATTTCAAAGCACTGTACCATCTACAGCCGAAGGTTTGGCCCATACAAGCAATCACGACGGCTGATACATGACATACAAGATAAATATCAACGAGATGTTCTTTATTCCTCCATGATAATTCTAATTTGTGCCTGTGTTTCGATCTCTGTTTCGGACATTAACAGGGCTGTTGTTCCTCAGGCCGAAATGTCGGTAGAAGCTCGGTAATACAAAAAAATGAAAAAACTAATGTATAACGGATAATATTGAAAGAGAGTTAAAGAAAACTTAAGTGGTTTTATTATAATGAAGGTTAAAATATCTTCGAAATAAAACAAAGGTCGTTTGATTATTTATTTAACGTCACCTCATACTACCTTGGCTAATCGGACAAGACAGAGGGAGTCCGGTTTTTAATACAGGTTGTTATGCTAGTCACTACACCACATGTTACACCTGAGATACTCCAGACGGAGTTTAAGAACAAAATTGTGTCCTAGTGAGGATGGATTGAGACGGTGGAACGGATCTTAAGTGCCAAAGTCATTTGTATCTAGCGGTTAGAAAGATATTAGGGATATTGCTGTGATTTGAACAATAATGATATAAGATTGAAAGGAACATAATGAGACACACGTGTAACGCTGTGTATCAGGAGTTGCAATGCGTGTCCACAAATCGGTACACAATTTTATTTGTTTTTATTTTAAACTACAAGGTGTACTCACGAAAGATCCTATTCCTTCATCGAGGTTCTTCGTTCATTCTCTGACAGAGATTCTTCGAGAGATATGTGCCGCTTTTCTTTACTGTCTCGTGTCTCATGATGTCTTTCTACAATTATTGGTAGAGAGTTACTCCCTCAGTGCATCATGAGACACTGACGTATGTGAAGTCACTAGAGCTTACAGTGACTTCACATACTTCAAATAATTCCCAACAAGAGGTTATTCGTTCTTTGAATTTTTCAATTTGTGCCTACATTTCGGCCTATGTTGAACCTCTTTGTTCATTATCAGGATCATTAGGATCATAAGATTTTTTTATCATTACACCGGCCGAAACGTCGGTATGCATTATAAGTTTTCTTCACATATACATCCCTCCCTCTGTCATACAGGTAATAAAAAATGTCATTAGTGTTTAGATCGTAAAATGTCCTAGGTTTAATTATTGCCTGTACTCTGTTCAAGGTCAAAGCTTCACATTCTTACGGATTGAACCATTACTCCCGGTTCCTCGGCTGGTACCTCATCAGGAATCAAATTCAGAAGACAAGCTGACTGTATTCGAACAGCACACGCAGCATTATCGATGGCTATCTTCATCCACTTCCTCGTTCACACAGTGCTGCAAATAGGTTACCTCCTTTAAGGCTATCTTAAGGACTCGCAAAGTCGATAAGAAGGTGATGGATCGTCATCCTGGAGTCATAGATTTCTTCAGCATTATTCCAAGGTTGAACATCTGTTCGCCTGAAGACCTTCCTCCTTTGTGACTTGCCTAATAGTTACCGATTGGATGGGGTTTATGGCGTTACAAAGACCTTTGTTTCTGAGCACACTAGAAGAAGTGAGACATATGAAGTGAATTATACTTAATTATAATTAGAAGTTTTTATTCAGAGGCTGATTGTCAACGGCGATGTAGTGGTTAGCATAAAAACATAGTAAGACCAAGATCGCAGATTTTCAGCCCGGCAGTTGGCCATTTTAAAGGGAATAAAAATTCTTAGTTATGCAGCCACTTTGGAAGAGACGTAAAACGGGGGTCCCAAGCCTGTGCGGTGTCAGGTATTTGTTTAAGATCCCTATCCTATTATATGCGACTGTATTGTATTAAATGCGATCCCTACCCTGGATGTGCGAAATTTATTCCTACCACTGTGGCCCTAGCAGTGACTGACATAACATAATAACTGACATACTTACTAAAAGTGAACATCTTGGGATATGAGATCATAAAAACTATAATAATTATAAAATGGCCTAATGAGGAATTATCTCGAATATCTGTAAAATAAAGACTAATAGACTATGTAATTACTATTTATGTATAATATTTATGTATTAAATATGTAATTAATTATTGAGTAATTAAATGGAAATAATTTCATATATTAAAATGATGTATAATTTTAATGACTAATTATATCGAATATCTATAAAATAAAGATAAATAGACTATATAGTTATTATGGATTGAATATGAAATTAATTATTGAATAATTAAATTGAAATAATTTCTTACATTAAAATAATATATAATTTTAAAAGACAAATAAATAATAAATCCTTAAGATTGTTTAGAACCTTGAGATATTTTACACCGTCACAGTGTTGACGATATATGAACTAAGCGATATCTATAATAATTGATTATAGTAATCTATGTAATGTTTTGTTTAACTTTATGAAAATGTAATAAAATAAAAAAAAACATGTACCACTACAACCCGTGAACGGGTCTGGGGTCCAGTACATGGTAGAGACTGGACTGTTTCATGGACAACGGTTCTGCAAGGAGGTGACTTGTCCTAGGTCACGCTCCACCGCCAGATTATCCCACCTTATTTTGGGTACCCTATTTTTATAATATTTTATAGAGCCTGGGTGAGCCCCAGGAGGGTCCTAAATCCTATATGATCCATCTCCGGCTGCAAACAGGCTAAATAAAAGTCTTACCCGCAGCGGGAATTGAGCCAGGATTTCCGGCATGGCAACTCATACCACTGAGCTCCTCCCCATTACATAGAAATGTACTGATTTGTTTGAATATAACTGTGGGATAAAGCAGAAATATATTCATAATTTCAAAAAAAAAATTTCCTTGGGTGCTTTCATAGTAAAAAATAGAAGAAAAGTATTGATGGTGTAATATTCTATTCCATTAATATTAATAAAATTTATATCTTCGGCTAGATTTTTTTTCTTTCTGTACTTTTTTAATAATCAGTAGAAGTTTTTTTCTATCTCATACCTCGATAAGCATCGATCGAATGATTTTAAATTATTATGTAAAACCATAAGCCATATAAAAACAAATTATCGAAATATCCGCAATGGAAACACAATGTGACGCCCTGTCAAAATATTATTCAAGTTGGCCCACTATTTTTTCTCGCCCCTGGAATACATGCTTTCATTGTGCGGCCCTAGGATGACTTGACAAGTACCCTCCTCATACTGATCTGGACAAAAACTTTTTTGGGAAACATTTTTGTAAGCTACTGAGGTCGGTCACCACTAGTAGCCCCAATGACATGCGAAATTCTTTAACAATCAGAATTGATGATTTTGCTTGATAGAACAATATTAATATTTGTTAATCAGTAAAAAAAAAAGTAACCTTTATAAATGTTATTATTTTTTTTAATTTATTTTTTGTTATTCATTAATTACAGATAAGCATTGTAATTGGTTATTTTATTTCTTTACTTATTTTCCCCTATTTGTTCAATTTGAAACGGATATATTTTTCTTACTAAATTAAAAAAAAAAATCTATTGTCTAAATATATTATTTTTTACATTTAACAATAAATTGTGTTGAAATGAATTCATATAAAATATGTAAATTCAATAGGTAATAAAGGTTCGGTTAAAGACAGAGAATGTCTGTTATTTTGTTATTACTAAACTCCCGATTTCGTTGAAAAATTTAAAAATTAGAATTTATAAGGCTATCATCTTTCTAACTGTTCTACATAGATGTGAAACGTGATCGTTAACGTTGAGGGGTGAACGTCTTAAGGAATTCGTATTCCACAATGCAGAAGTATTCAAATGAATTGATAAAGTTGTGTTAAGTCAATATTTTAAAATTAATTATAGATTTTATGTTTCCTCAAGGTAGTATCCTTGGGCCAATCCTTTATACAGTTTATACAGCTGACATCCCAACTCATCCTAATACTATCCTTACCACGTATGCTGATGATACATGTGTGTTATCAGTCAACACAAATCCAGTTATTGCATCCCAAAGCCTCCAATCCCATATCACTGATCTTGAAGAATGGTGTCAAAAATGGAGTATTAAAATAAATTCTCAAAAATCGCATCAAATCCCTTTTACCTTACGCCGTAAGCCAATCCTGCCCTTTAGTATCCTTTAATAATATCCCACTTATGGCTGTAACAAATCCGATACTTAGGGTTGCATCTTGACAAACGATTAACCTGGAATCCTCATACGAGACTGAAAAGACAAGAAACCGCTCCACGTTTCAGGCTACTTCAACACTTACTAGACAAGCTCTAAGCTCCCAATTAATTACAAAAGACTCATCTGCATGACCATCATACGACCTATTTGGACTTACGGAGTAGAGCTTTGGGGCTCCACCAAGCCATCGAATTCCTCTCGTATCCAATCCCTACAATCCAAAATCCTTCGTAAAATCCTCAATGCTCCTTATTTTTGTTAAGAATAAAGTCATCCATAATGACCTTAATGTCCCATTTGTTGCTGATTTGGCCCGAACCCGCTATCTATCCTTTCATAACAAACTTCATTTCCACTCAAACCCTCTAGTTTCAAAGCTAGCTTCCTCTTCAATTCCCGATAATCCAATATAAAACCGTAGACACTATCATTTGCTTCATCAAGATGTTCAGTTATTTGTTCGAAAGAGATGAAGTTAATACATTTGATAAACTATTGCTAATACATCCATTTATAATGTTGAATATAGATTGAGATTAGGTCAACAATAGTGATGAATATGAAAATAGGTATAAATAAACGGCAATGAACATACGAAACTGCAGGAGGAAATATTGGTAAGTATGTATTATATTTTTACACCGAAGTATAAAATTTCCTTTAATTCATATTTCTGCTTATTTTGCTGTTTATATGAAAATCAGAGGGAACTGTGAGCACTAAGAATCAAATTAAACTTCATATAAATATAAATTTAAATATTAAATTTTAGTTAAAAAAAATCCCTCCTTTTTCCACTCCCATTGGATACTGGACAATACTTTTGCGGTCTTGTTATTGTTGTTGTTCGGCTGATGCGAATCCTTTATTTTATTTTTTTTTTCACTATTCAGTTATTTTTTTTCCTTTTTTAAGTTGTTAGGTTTGTTTTTCCTTATGGGGACAAGTAAACAACTGCCCTTTCACTGTTTTCGAAAAGGTAACGAAATTAAGTCCCAAGCTGTTTACAAGTTGCCTAATAAATATTAATGTTGTGGACAAGCCGCGATCCTGAGAAACTTAACTTCTAAAACTTGGGAAGGAAACCGAGCTTGTTGGTATCTCCTGTTATCAAGAAGGATCTAGTTAAAACACTCTACCATTCCTCTACTTCTTGATTTATATCCTTGTGACGAAGACCGTTCTTATCCTGGTAATTTGAGAGACGAGAATGTTCTAAAAGTTTTTAAATTAGACAAGATTTCTTTTTTTTTATAAAGCAGCAGCTGTTTTCAACTACTATTCGATTTTTTTTTTAATAACCATGTACGGAATCAGGTCTAGAAACCTGTACAGCTACGTCCTATGAAGGATCTTGGGTTAAGTACATGGTAGAGACTGTACTGTTTCTATGATAATGGTTATGCAGGGTGGTGTCTTTTCCCAACCGCTAAGTTTTCCCTCAATTTAGGGACCAACTTTATTGAGGCTGGGTGAACCCCAGGAAATATTGCAGATCCATCTATAGCTATTAAAAGAATAAATAATTTATCTGGCATATCCAGATTTGAACCCGGGGCCATTAACACAGTAACTCAGGGTAACTCTACATCCTCAGCTATCCGCTCGAGGATTAAGATATTATTTTTTTTAATGATTAGTAAGACAATGTTAATTGAGTCATGTTAATTATTTGAAGTATTTTAACAGATTTAAAGCAATCCATAATTAAAATTTCGGAATGTCTTTTTTTTTTTTATCATGATTGCCTTATTTTTCTATTTTAATCCTTGTGGCAAAAATAAGTTAATCTTTATCCATTAGCTCTACTTATCTGTAATATAGCTTAAGAATGATACTTATGTTTTATCCGCTTAAGCGTAACTAGTTTAGGGCGCCAAACTTTATTTTTTACCTCTTTTTTTTTTTTTAATTTATGTCCAATATACGTTAAGTTTAAATATAAATAATAAAACAATGTACATAATACCCGCTTTGTGATGTGCGATAAAATATCGATTCATTCCTTTCGATAGCGTACCGTTTTGTCATTGATATTACTGAATGTATATTTTGGAACATGAAAGTTTGGAACATGGTTATGGTAATTTCGAGTATGTCTTATATGCATTGAAAAATGTGAGTCAAATATATTTCTGTTACATTTAGGCATTGCCAACGGATTTATTGAATCTGATGAGCTGAAATAAAATTAAATATAGTTATTTTCTTGACATAATTATCATAATAGTTAGTAAATAATTTTATTCCAAATTTCTGTACCTTTACTTTTTTCTACAATTTTATTTTATGATAATGATTCAAGTGTTATGATTAAAAAGTGGTAATAAGAAAGAATTTCTAACCTCTCAGCTAGTCCTCTGCTGATAAAAAATAAATTACTCTTTGGCCAATTTCGTACATGGATCTGGAAATTAGGAATGCACTGCCCTACCCACTCCTATATAGCAATTACAAAGTGATGTTTAAATATTTCATAAACCCTGAAAATTTAATTCGTCTGAAAGCACATTTAAGTATGTCGAAACATTCTTTTACTTGAATACAACTTTGCCAAGTTCCAAACTTTGTGAAGTATTAAATAAAGGCGCAAAGGATTGGTAAGTTGAATTTTAATAAACTTTTCTGTATCTTGTTAATTAAGAGGGGATGATTACAAAGCCGCTTAGGAAAGGGTTTGATATTAGTTTAAATATTCCATTAGTTTATTTTTTATCATACTGGATGGTGTTAATGTAATATTAAGGATATAATATCTGATGATTCCTAAAATAATGTGTTATAGTAGCATTACTCTTGTGTTGTCGTGAAGTTATTGTACTACTCTATTTATACTCCAGTGTTATCATGAAGTTATTCTATTGCTTTACTTATACTCAATTGTAATTACAAAGTTATTGTACACTCAATCGTTATAACGAAGTTATTATACCATTTTAGTTATACTATAGTGTTATCATGAAGTTATTCAACTAGTTTACTTATACTATGGTGTTATTATGATGTTATTGTACAACTTCACTTATATCATAGTCCTATCCTGAAATTATTCTACAATTCTACTTATACTCTAGTTATTCTTCAGTTATCATGAAGTTATTCTACTACTTTACTCATACTATAGTGTTAAAATAAATTAAGGACTGTCATCATGAAATTATTCTTAACCATACAGTTTTTCCTGATGGTTAGATACATTTCTTCAACTTTATCTAGAACTTAATATCTGAGATAAATATATTTCACTCGTCGTTATGAGTGATATTTTTTTGTAATAAAAAGTATAAAAATAAAACTAAACATTTTAATAAAAAAATTAATAATAATCGACTTCCACATTGCTGCTTTTTGACAGAAGCTGAAGATTATACATATGATAGAAACATTTATTTAAAATAAAAGGCAATTTATGATATATAAGCAGGATTACTGAATGATTAATAGTTGGCATAATAATCTATAATTCAGTGGTTCTCAACCTAGGGCGTAGACGGCTTTCGTTTGAACAAGGGCTTTTGCGTGGTACAAGAAAGGTCGTGTACCACTGCTATAATTTGTTTCTTTTCTTTGGAATTTTTCTATTCAAGCAATGAATGATAAAGAAAACCGGGGTTAGCTCAAAAATTGATACGGAACACATTTCCTTAATTAAACCTGAAATATATTTAGATCCCCGGTGAATAAGTGGCTAAGTTGAATTTTGACCACAAAGATTTAAGTGTATTGAGGAAAGCGGTATCTTGCCATTCTTGAAGTCTTTGTCTTTAAATGGGGTTGTGATAAAAACAACAACACCATATTAAACCAAGGCCTGACTAAGCCTCTTGTGATCCACGAGAATAATTTCATTCAGTACAAATCGACTTAACCACTTATTCACCAGAAATATGTTAACATTTCTTCCTTATCATTACTTACTGGATATCGTCCGCAAAATGATTCTTACGTCTCTCTGTTTCTGATTCTCGTCTGAGTGATAACAAGAGCACAATTGCTAGTGTAGTTAGGGTACTCAAATATTGTTAGTTTCGGCAACCCCACGTCGTCACCCGGAAGTGAGGGGGTGTCGCAGGGAGACTACCCCATCCAATTAAATGGGGTCCAGTCTGTCCCCTTTTCGCATCATGGATAAAATTTGTTTTACTAACATTTTTCACTCACAAGTGTGCGAAGTAGTTTTTTTGCCTTTTATAACAGTTTAAAGTGAATTTGATATAATTGGTATGATACCATACTAATATGTTTAGTATTTTTATTTTTATTTTGAAGAGAAAAATTTATTTTATTTTATTTGTTATTGATTGTATTGGCAGTTGCAATATAATAGTAATTGTATTGGCAGAGCTCCAGGCTAATGAACTGGGCGACCCGGATTCGAGTCCCGGTCCTGGACATATCTATTCTTTTCAAATAAAAATATTTAAAAATTAAAGCAATGATTAAAAAATTATTATATATTACACAGAACTGAAATAGTTGGGGGTGCAGTCAAAAAAACACAGCAAATAAGTTGAAACCTATTATATTATATATGTGCCAACGTTTCGACCTACTGTGTAGGTCATCTTCAGGGTCAATAGGAGTGGCTTGCTGGTACAGTTGTTCATGACCAATTATTCCAGAATGTTCTAGATCGATTATTCCAGAAAAATTCAGCTTATATGTTTAAGTAACATCCCATAACCATATACAAAGAGGTAGAATACAAATATTCAGTTCAAGTTGTAGCCTGAGTTTGAGTTCCATAAATAAATCTTTTCAGTCGTTCAATAAAAGCTTAATTTTATTTTTTTATCACAGATAATAAATTAAACATTACAGTATTGATTGAGGCAACATATAGAAATCATTAAATATCAATAACTGTAGATTTTGTATATATTTATTTTATATACAAGATGTACATTTATCTTGTATATTCATCGTTTCTCTAGTACTATTTTTCCAATTTGTTAGTATATTTTCGAAAGTTTTATTTTTTTTTTTTACTATAAAATTTGAGAATAAAGATAGTCATTTCTAATCACGATGATTACTTTAAACATCAAAGAAAAAATAATTGAAAAAAATAAATAACTTTATTTATATCGGATTTATACATTTTAGGATCAGAGATAAATGAATAAAAAACTAGTTATTTTGAATAAGTAGACTTGAAAATTTCTGGAGATTTTAAAAATTACGTCTTCTAAATGTTGACTACATTTTCCTTAACCTTCCGAATCATTTCTGAATTCGAAATTGATATCATTAAATCATTATTCATATTCATTGCCTTCTTATTATTCATTGAGAGGGAGATAGTTCACTGTATAGAACGGTGAGTTGCTACGCTCTCGGTTCAAATCCTGCTGTGCCAGATATATTATTTAATCTGTTAACAACCATGAATGGACAATGTGGGATCTATAAACCATCATGAAGTTTACCCAATATCAATAAAATAGATATCCTAAATTGGGGGGGAAATTGGCGGCTGGGCGTGATCACCTGTCTGCACAACGGTTGTCTCAGAAACAGTTCAGTTCCCACCCTGTACTGAACCCCATGCAATTCTGCAGAGATTGGCTTGTTTTGTTTTTTACAACTCTTTGAAATGATTCAGTTATTTCGGCCCAACCCGCTACCCACCATAATTTGTAAATATATTTAATTACTATACGAGAATTCATGAAATATTCATTATTTATTGGTAACATTTTTTTAATTCCTGTTATGAAAGATTAATTAATTATCTAAACATAAAAGCTAAGCGTAGAATCCTAATTAAATCGACCTCAGACTCTTTACCCAGATCCCTCACATTCCACACCAGATATACCGCGCCCTCGAGAAAACTGGGAAATGGAGTGTGTCCGACTAATCACAAATTATAAGCGATATGTTAATATATTTAAGGCGATATTAATGTGAGCTGGGGGCGGGCCAAACTGCGCATGCCAACGCTGCACCTTGGTATTTTTAGGTTAGAGTCGTCAAGGCTACCAAACAATACTACTCATCTTCCAGAGTGAGCTTCCAAAGGAATTCCGTCAGGAAGTCTTGTTCAATGGAGATCGTTCGGTCAGGAAGCGAACTAACCATAACTAAGCTCCTTCAATGGCATAAACTTCTTCTATTTTACCAACAAAGAAGGGATCCATGGACCATTAGCTTCAAGAGGACTCGGGTCGATTTCGATACATCTTTACATCGACGACTAGTATCATTCTGTCAAATTTTCATATGTATAAAAATAACTTTGTAGCTGCTGTTTCTAAGCACAGAAATGAGAACACTCTCCACTTTGTAGAGGCTGATTTAGCCACGGGAAGGTCTCCAGGTCCCACTAGGCTTTTAACAGAATAAATAATTACCAGTCAATTTTGGTCTCGAACCACCTAATTATCTACTTAATTTATCTACTAATTAATTTCTCAGCTTGGCAAGCCGTATTAACACATTAAGTTAATGGTGAAATACAAACTTATATTTTATATACATTACTTTTATTTAACAATTTTTATACTCGTTATTCATTTACTTTTTTTTACATGTTTTTCGAAGAAATAGTAAATATCTCAGCACTCTGGATTGGAAATTGGTGTTTATAGGGTTAGCTTGTTGATACTGAAGATTTATTAAAGATTTTATTAAGGGATATTGGTTCTGACACATCTGCGCAATATGGAGTTAACAAGACAAAGAAGAGGATTCCTACATAACCATTTAACATCCAATCTAATTGAACATATCTCTAGGTTCGTCAAAATTTGTCATATTTGTATATAGGAGTATTGATTGGAATGACTGTACTCTCAAAACCCTGGTAAATAATTTCAAAAGAGTTTGTGATACTATTATTATTACACTTGCTTGTGATAAAAGACCACGATTGGGTTTCATGTAAAAATTCGCAAACGTACAGAAAGCAGAATAGTGTAACATACGCGTACAGTAGTAGTGTGAATAGTAGACATTGCAGAGAAATCTAAAATTTCCGATTTTACTTTCGAGGGTATTGTGAATATTGTTCAAACAACAAATTAAAATCTTTGTGGTAAATAAGACAGTAATCAGTAAACCTGTTGCACTTCCCTTAACTTGATCGGAACTCACATCGGAAGCATCCGTTGTTTGGATAATCCTCTGTTTAGAGCTCGCGGTTAAGGAGGTAATTACTTCCAGAAGCAGATAAAGAAAAATAAATCGGAAAGGTCGTAGAATCGGAAAAGCCTTGCAATGTCAATCCTCCTCTAATTTATGAAATAGCGGTCCTATACACCCCCATTAAGATAGCAACACTAATTGGCATTCTGCGGGGGATTCCGCAAGAGTGGGATTCTTGGGCGATCTGGGGGAATGCGAGCGGGGAGCTACGGAGGGAGAATGCCAGGCCGTACAAAAAGAAGAAGAGCGCGAGACCTCCGCCTTACGAGAGGCAATTATAGCCGCTATTTCCTGAGAGGTGTCGTAATACGGTCGGCCTCTCTACGTTCATCTCTGCGCTAGTCGAGCTACTGGGCCCGAAGTCCAATCGTAGTAATACGCAAGATTAGGTATTGGAACAATCAATATCAGCTGGCAGGAAAGGATATCCTACCGCCCCAGTGCTATAAATGTCAGCCATTCGGGCACACAAAAACTACTGCAACCATACCGTAAAATGTGTAGGATCGAGCTGCTCACCTAACATTTCTGAGTGTTCGCGACTAAGCGAACCAAAATGCTCGAATTGTGAGGAAGCGCACGTCGCTTCTTATAGAAAATGCCTCAATAGGAAAAAAATAGAAGTAATAGTGACTAAAACGATGGAAGAAAAGAGATCTAAGCAGATCAGTAAATAAATAAATTCACAATATTAAATCTCAACTGATAAATTACAGGTAATGATATAAAAATGTTTGGTTATTTACGTATTGGAAAGTTATATAAATATGAATTTGTATTATTACAAATTGCGATTTTAATATAATTATACATATATGAGTTCAGTTGACAGTTTTAGTGTTGTAACCGCACCCACTATTTGCTATTAAGTTTTGCTTGTTTTTGTGTTATCATTAACTGTACCCCCTGACCAATTCAATCCATCATTGAATTATCCAGTCAACTATTTTCCACTCAAACATCTAGTAGGTCACATTAATTTAAAATGTTTTTTTTAATTTTTAAATTGAAAAAATTAATACGCGATAATAAGTATCAGCAGAGAGCGATTAATTGGCAAAAACACATTAAAATCCATTAGAAACGGAAAGGGGTAAACTCTAGTCGTGTGTCGGAGCTGACACACACACTTTTTTTTTTGAACACAGGATCTTACATTAACACATTAACTCATCGCTCTTCAAGCTGAGGTTTTCCACTTCCTTGAAAGAAATATACAACGGAAAATCATAAGCACAATTAGGGTTGAAATGGTTGATCGATTGACGAACGACAACAATAAAATCAACCAAAATGATGATAAAATCTCAGAGACCATGAAAAATGATTATGATCGGAAACTTGTCGTCAATGGACAAAAGCAGATCAATCAATACGATACCTATTACTACCCGATACAAGAAGACAACGTCAGATGGATTAAGTTATTCCAAGCTGGCTAATACTGGATTAAATCCATCTACTGATAACGCGATAATAATCCAAAGCTGTACCATTATAACCTGTTATATTTTAATTGATGAACTTTAATTTTCGTTATTAATTTTAATGGTATCTTAATTACTTTTATAAACCTGTTTTTGTTTCTTATTGCTATTGATTATCTGGGTTATTTTAGTCGTTTCAAAGAGTTGATCTCATTCCTTTCTTAAATTTTGCTATTTTCCTTGTTTTTTAAAATTAAAATAGTTGTCTACTTAATGTTTATATTTATATTAATTATTTAATAAGTAAATAAACCCGAGTTACATAACCTAAAGGATCGGGATCGGTTATCAGCTTTTGTGAAGGAAAGTTATCCCGAAGAAGGTTGTTATTAATGTTCCCCGACCGTGGGAAATATTTCCCGCCACCCACTTAATTTTCCCCTTGTCTCCCAAACCCACGAATTTAGGAGAGGTACAAATAACAGCTATGAACACTTTTTTTTATTATGCTCTCCTACGTCCCCATTATTTTTAAGGATGATTTTGTTATTTCCCAAAACAAAAAAAATATATATATATAGCCATGATCATTAAACTGTGAAATCCTAGACTTTTCCTTTTACGACGAGTACAAAAAGCATCCGAGTTATGATTTAGCGTCCACTTGGCATTATATCGTGATAAATTGTCCTCATGAAAATGTCACCAGTAAGAAGGTGAGATCTTTTACGGTCCTCATTATAACTAATGATTGCATAAAATAAATCTTCGAGGCAAAACAAGAAGATTGAAGAAGGTGGTATATCATCTTGTGGGGAGAGCTGTCGTGATACGCAGCTTAAAAAAAGATATACTCGTACTTAATATGAAAAAGCGTTTTTTAATAAAAATAAAATTAAGAAAGTTTATTAGTATCATTCAAAAAAATATGACTTAATTAATCAATCAAAATGAACAAAAACTCATTAAGAGGTATACATTATAAATTAGAATACAACATGAAAACACTCAAAAAGCTAGGCCTTAAATCTGAAATCCTGGAAAAACTTACCAATCATCATTTCGCCTATTCAGGCATCATCGTCCACCAAAAGAAAAATTACATCAAAGAAAACGAAGTAAAGCACACCTCACATCAATAGCACAAAAAGACTCATCAGATAGACCTTATTCCATGACGTTTCCCTTAAAACTAAGGCAAAGGGAAGGCAAGGCCAGCTGGAGAGACATTTATTTTCACGCTATTCAGATGTTTTTATAATCCCCACAGCTGATCGCGTATTATCTTCCTTTGCCTTAGTTGTAAGAAGGGGCAAGGCTGCTGTCTCTGTTTAATGAGTATGTTTGGACTGTTGATGTAAGATGTGCTCCACTTCGTCTACTTTGATGTGATTTTTCTTTTACTATAAGCGGCAATGGTGCCTGAATTGGCGAAACGTTGACTGGTAAGTTTTTTTAAGTATATCAGTATATCAGATTGTTCAGTCGCGAATCGTCTAATAAATTAAAATTAAAATCTCGCGGGCCTCGTTCACATTTGTTACCTTGGCGACAGATAAAAGGTTTTTTTGTTTCCCCCACTCCGTCATCTCGTACTTCACTTCTCTTCGCATCCAGACTCTAAGCAAACCACATCTCTCCACTCTTCTCGACTGAAGCTAACCTCGCCTTCCACCACCCCATGGAGAGGGTACAGTAATCACATTCGCCCATGACCAAGAGACATCTATCACCGCCATAAAAGTACGCCCTTGATAACATTAGATCGCCTAATACCAGATGCAATCAGAATTGAAGTGACTAAATTAACTCCAACACCGTAAGTCCCCCTTTTCTCATTAAATTAATCAACCTCAGAGACTATATCATTTTATTCAACGTTCGAGATAAACAACTCCACAATCAAACACCATGTGGCCTAGATCGCCCAGTGTCAGTGTGCTTATATGACTATTCCTTTCATCATCAGTCAAGAATAATTCCTTCGGTAAAGACTCCATTATCCCCTTTTTTTGTACATAGATATAAGTTATATTTTGTTTGTTTCTTTCTTTATTTAATTGTAAACTAATTCCTTTTCATGTTTGTATTTAGAATTAATAAACCACTTGTTTCAGTATCTGACTTCATCATTTTATTCCCCGAATCTATTCTACTAATATATTTTATTATTTATCCTTTTTTTTCTATTCAGTCCAATCACGCCCGTACACAGATATATTTTTCGTTTTTTCCCAATTGCATTCTAATTAATAATTGCTTATTTTTTTCCGAATAGCTAACCTAGGAAAACATTACATCAATTATTTAATTTCGGACGTTACATGATCTTCTGCCTGACCAGAACTTCTCCATTGTTTATGACATTTCCGGTCTTGTTTGGTGATTGTTGAAACCTTGTACTGTCATTATTTAATATTTTCTCATTATTTCATAATGTCTCCTGATATTTTCAATTTCTTAAGACACTTTCGACTTAGGCGCACCATTTATCTCTGGATTTTTTTTAATTTGGAGGAAATAAAAAAATTGTTCAGTTAATCTTCTTTCTCACTAGACATAAAAATTATTAAATTATTGTATTAGTTAGAATGAACATTTCAGGCCCTACAGCATTTTTCAGAATAATAATGTGAAACACGATTTCTAATATGTTTAAAACAAGAATTTTATTTTAAGACTGGATTGAGGATTGGCTCACGTATGAAATAATTAAATTGAGAAAAAGAAATTGCCCTGATTTGTATTATAACTAATCGAATTTTCAACTAATGGTGGATTTTTAAAGTGCTGGTCGATAAGAAAAAATAGTTTTCTCGTTTTTTTCACTCTTATCTGAAAAATTAAATGTGATAACCGCTAACCCCTACCTCACGTTGCTGCTAATCATGAACCAGGTGTGAGTACTCATCAGGAATTACCCTCTCGTTCATTGCCAAAGGACCAAAAAGTAAACGGGCGTATACGCGGTGAATATTGATGAGTTGGGATCTGAGTCAGTACGTTATTAGTATGGGTTCGAGATATGAGCCATGCGTAGGCATGCTGTCTGGGAGATTGATTTATTTGGTTCGAATCATCTTTGCTAATTCTATCAGTAGAGATTTATTTTTATGTGAGACTTAAATATTAATGTGAATAACCAATGAGATTTTGACAAAAAAAAGTCTAAGAAATATCAATTTATATTTTACAAAAATAACGGGTTAGATTTTGATGCTGATACCTCCAATCCCTGTTTACATAAGTCCGTCTACAGATTACCATCCAAACCCAAGCCGTAAGATCGTGCTGAACGCAATCATCCCATCTACGCCTCGGACGTTTACTAACCACTATTATGTCTATTCATTTCCTTTTAACTTAAATTTATTAACTCAGCAATATTATTTTACAATTTAATGAATTGAATTATTATATTTTTAATAACAGTATTATAAAGAATCGCGAGATGTAGAAATACAATCATATACTGGAAAAACACTGGTATGTAAACAAATTTACATTTTTGCATTGTTATAAAATATTTAAATATGTATTACATATTTCGGAATTTTTTTAGAATTCGTTCGCTAATAGGCCTAATAACCTTACAACCCCATCTTAATTTTCACGATGTTTTCGCTTCAATTGTAAGTTGGAAGGACTTATAGTTTTATGAATTCGTATCAAAAGGGGCAAACCAAGTATGTAATTCCAAGACCCAAAAACAATAATATATATTGTATTGTAGTATATATATATATATATATATATATATATATATATATATATATATATATAGAGAGAGAGAGAGAGAGAGAGAGAGAGAGAGAGAGAGAGTGAGAGAGAGAGGGAGACTCCCTCAAACATACTTACCAATAGAATGGTTGCTTACATAAAATCAAGACAACCACTCCATGGATTAGTCTACTAAAAATATATTTAGAAAATGAAAAAATAGAACAAAGTGATGTTACTAACAAAAAATGTTTGGAAACAATGTAGAAAAGTGGATAGTGATGTCAGAGAAGAAAGCATTGAAGAGGCCAGGAACAAAATGGACGGAAGAGAGAAAACGAGGAAAGTAGAAGGAAATTAGGGAAAAACGACAGACAGCTTTGCGTGTTCCTCCTGTGTCCGTTCGGAATAAATAATATAATCAATAAATATATTGAAGTATATAGCATAGAAGGAAACCGTGTGGATTTCTATTAAAATAAAATATAACTGGCATGTTAAACCCACGTTTGGAGTAAACAAGCTGCAAACAAAATAATAAAATAAAATATAGATATTTATATTAATAAATAAATATTAATAAAATAAAAATAAATATTTCTGTTTATACTATAGGTTATTAGGCTTATAATTATAAATAATATAATTAATAAATATATTGAAGTATATAGCAACAAGGAAGTCATGTGGATTCCTTTTAATTAACTGGTATGCTAAACCCATGTTAGGATTGAATAATCTGGAAAAAACATAATAAAAAACGACTACTGGATATTTGCTAATATTATGATTAACTAGGCATACAAGGAAGTCTTGCGGATTACTTTTACATAAACTATTACTGTTAAGTTAATCCCATTTTTGAAATAAACTACAAATAGAAAAATATATATAGTTTTTTATTATAGTGTAGGAGTAAAAGTAATACCGATTTTTTTAAAATCCGAACTGTATGTTTGTTAGCCTCTTTTATGGCATAATAAAATATTAATAATAAGGTCTTTTAGTTTATATTATAGCTTCTTAGGTTATAATATAATTAACAACAATTGAAACAAGGAACTTATTCGGTTTTTTGTTTGTTTGTTTTTTTAACGAACTCTAACATGCCCATTAACTCCAAGAATGAAATAAGCTTGGGAAATAAAGCATTTTTTTTTAGGTTTCACCCAACTTTGGGGTACTTATATCAATCATTAGTAAATGTTCTGTGCATGTCCATTTATTTTAATCTTATTTTGCTTTATTTTATTTATTTATTAGTAATAATATTTGACCTTACATAAGGGGAAGAAAATGGTCCGCGTGGAAATCAGTGAAAGAATTTCTTAGATAGTGATTAGCTATTTATGTGAAACTAACGTTTCCAACCACATATTTTTATTTATTGTCCATTATAGTACTATTTTATTTTTTGTATTTATTTAGTTGGCATATTGTTTTACTCTGATGCTACCTAATTTACCCTTAATATCAAAATCAGGCACTTACCAACCTCACCGATACAGAGCTCCTTCGAGGGTGGTGATGACGCGGCTAGGACCTGACACAGTACGGCGACTCGGTGGCGCCAACACAACAATAGCGCACCACACCTCCGCCTCACACCATTGTGCTCTCTCTCTTCTCCAGGCCCTCCGGGTCCTCCAGACTACCTGGAACCTTTTACCATGACCGCTTCCAGTGCACGGCCACTTAGCCCATGTCCCTGTAACAGCGGCTCAATGAACACCAGTCCTCTCTCATAGCTAGTTAATGGAGTGTCATCCCACTCTCTAAAGGAATCGGAGGACCGTGCCCAATCCAAGAAATTTTCAGTTTTCTCCATAAGTGGAATTTGAAACCTTGTATGGTACCATTTAGGTCTCTTGTCCTTCCTCCATATTGCTGAATAGCTGCGGCCTGATGTGTTTTCTATCATTTGTATTATCTATTGTTGAAGAATACAGGTAATTGCATAAATACATTTATTATTGGTGGTGAAAATACATTTCACTAGAATTATTAAAAAATTAAACGTGTCGAATCAACACCAGCTAGGCCAGTTTTACACTAATTTGTTCACATTAGTAAAAACAGAATGTTTTTATTCCAGCGTATGCCTTTGAATGACTGCAAGATAGAAGAAGGATAGAGATACTAGAAAGAAGGAGAGAAAAACTGTAACACTAGAACTCATAATGGATCTTGGATTTAGTAAGTGGTAGAGACTGTACTTTTTCTTAGACGACGGTTAGGTAAGTGATTTGTCTTAGATCACGCTCAACCGCCTCCTATTTTGAGTACCCACTTTATAGAGGCTAGACCCTAGATCCCATATGATCAATTCCAGCTGCTAGCCTATTAAATTAAAGGTGACAGCAACGGGATTTGAACCCAACACCTTCGGAACGTATCTCTGAGCCTCCCCAAAAAAGAAGGATAAAAAATCCTTGTGCTATAAGCCATGAAGGGTCTTGGATCTAGTAGAGGATAGAGACTGTACTGTTTCTAAGCCAACGGTTTTGCAAGCAGGTGATTTGAACGAGATCGAGATCAAACGCTAGGTTTATCTTCCAATTAAAGGTAAGACCTAACCAAGTAAGAGGCTGAGGGATCCATAGGAGAGGGACTGGAGATCCCATTGGGTCCATCTAAGGCTTTTAACATATTAAATAATTTATCGATTAAAGACGGATTTTAGCTCGAGACTCGCCATATAAAAACTCAGCGCTCTATTCACCGAACTCCCCCTTTCACATTTGAAAAAAAAATATTACGGTATAATAGTCTGATATTGATTGAAGATCCGAATATGTACTGTTTTATTTAGGCTGCAAAATGAATGATAAAAATACGATAAAAGCCGATATACGATAAAAATACTTACTGAAAAAAAACCCCAAAAAAATAGGGAGCGGAGTGCCTTAGTGGTAGAGCACTGAGTTGGAATGCCGGAAGTCCTGATTCAAATCCCGCTGCGGGCAAGACCTTTATTTAGTCAGTTTGCAGCCGGGGATGTATCATGTAGGTACTAGGCTGTAAAATATAATTAAAATTAATAAACAAGCCACCAGAAATTTTTTTTTTCTGAACTTCTCTAGACTGACCCACTTTTTTTAACTGAGGTAACGTGAGAAGTAATAAATAAATAATACTGTACATTTTCGCTTAAACCGTTGAAATTTTATATTTTCCAGACTAAGCCAATTAAACGCGGAGAAATTCCACCAGGTAACCCGAGAGCTTTTAACTTTTGTCCAACAATATTATTTAATCCTTTCTAAGGGTTATAAATTAACCTTTATTCGATATTATTACATAAACAATAAAATAAAGACTATTGTAATGTACCTTTATTACTCACCTTCGAGCAGGTAGACCACTGGTTAAGGAGTTGGTAGCCTGGTTTACCAAAGGTATCATCCCTTTAGGGTGAGTAGTTTAGGGTCTAGTGAAGGCCTCATTCAACAAAAGAACTTACAGGTAATAAGCCATTGTAAACAGTAGATAATCTTCATATGAATACAAGACTGCGTCAGTTCGTTGAATGATGTTCCTTTACAAATTTTATACTTCAGGATGTTGAACATTTTATTTAAATAGAGGAGTATGGTGAAAATTTTAATGTATATTCAGTTTGTTCTCCCTAAAAGAGAATTTGTCTTGACGAAAAACAGACATTGATTGGTGTTTATGATTGAACAAAAACAATATTTCAGATTCGTAATAAACTACATTACAAGGACCCGTAGGATTTGCAGATCCTACTGGAGCTCACCCAGTCCTTATAAAGTGGGTAGCTGCAAGTTGAGTGCGGTGCTGGACAAATCGCCTCCTTACACAATCGTCGTTTAGAAACAGAACAGTCTCTAATATTTATTGAACCCAATACCTAAGTGATATTGAACCCATAGGTGCTAATGGTACACGTATTTTCTTTATTGTGTAACTTACACCAGATGGACTAATAAAAATATATTTACATATTTTTAATGCACCACATAATTAAATTGTGAAATTTTCTTCGAATGAGCAGAAACAATTATAAATTAGATTCCACAATATGGTCTATTTATGATTAAATTTAAGTAAACTAGACCAAATCGGGAAAGCATGAAATATCAACTTTGTATTTATATGTAGTGTTCGTATTTTATTAATACGGTGACCTCTAGCTCAATTAAAAATTACAATAAATAATTGTGAGCTACTTAATATTTCATGGAATACTTTAATCGCCCTCTAAGATGCAGGACATTACCTTGTCTGTAATGTGAAAGAAGAATGCGTTGCGCATAAAAAAAAAAAAATACAAACTTAAATAATAACTCTGGATTCCAGTTAGAACTTATTTTTGTACTTACGCATTAAAACTTGGTCAGAAAATGTCGGTACATTAATATACGTCAAGTGATTTACATAACCTTATTTGAAGATACGCATCACAAATATGGAATTCTTCCTTTCAAATCCCTTCTGTTATATATGTGTACAAAAAATATATTTAATTATTTTATGAAATTATTGCACTATGAGATAGTATAAGAAGTAATTAATTTTGATTACCATTATGATTTTATTTTAATATTACCTTAACGATAATCACGATGAGACTAATCAGTGCAATTTAATTTTGACCATTTATTAGTGCCATTAATCCATGTAATTTCAAAATTATAAAGGAAACCTAAGAACATTTTACATTTACTTTAATTTATTTATACTAGGGCTGCTTCATTGTATGATTGTTCTAATCACTCGAACTCTCACTGATGTACAATTGTTATATTGTATATTTAAATTATAAATTTATTATACGTTGGGAACTTGTAACGTCTTGGTTTTGAATAGAGAAATAGATTTTTATAAAATACATTTTCCGGTTTATCTACTATTTCGAAAATTATTGTATTGTTTAAATTTTCTTTCCATCTGATTTATTTCGACGAACTCTCAGTCTACAATATACAAAAATGAGGAATATATATATCTTGAACCACATATGTAAAAAATAATAATGAGCTTTAGTAATTTTATGGTTTGTTTTTATTCCATAGTTAAATTAAGTATGTCTTTCCTGAGATCCAATAACAGTCGCTTAGACAAATTTAAACTCTAATATAAGGTTATTATTATCACAAAACCATAATGTATAAATCATTTTATTAGGTCATTTTAATATAAATAAATATTCTATCACAATCTAGCGTTTAAAAATAAACCATGCAAATTAAACACATTGTGTGTCTTAAAACATTCCCCATGGGACAGAAACTATATGGGTCTTTTACCAGACCTTCAGCAAGAGATAGTTTTAAATTTTTATGACCACTAAAAGGTTTTTTTTGTTTTTACTTAAAACTTTTGTTGTGAAGTTTTAGCAGCTTGTTAATAAATTTAACTTTTCGCAAACTACGTTAAGTGTCTATAAATTATAATTTTAAAAAATAATGGTAAAATAGATAGGAGTATTTTAGAGTTATTAAACCGAAAACTCGAGTCGGGCAGATCATATAAATTATTTAGAAATTATATATAATTTTATAATGCATGATTGTGCCTATATGATACAACATTTTTTTTTCTTAATTCACTTGTATTTTATTTTTATATTTTTATTTTTCTCATTTCTCATTAATTTAATTCTCTTTTATCTAACTTACAATTTGCATTTGAATTTCAAAACGTCGTTTATAATATAAAAGTTGAAATTATTATTATTAAAATATGCAACACTCATTTAAACAATAAACAATAACATGCAAAACAATTTAAACAATAAACCAAATTAATAAATTTTCTGGAGACAGCCAGTGAGAAAAATAAATACAGTGTATACTTTTTCTTCGGAATCATCGTAGATTCGTAGTTTTTGGCTTGAATTGGAGTTGTGATATAATCAAAAACTCCAATTTAACCCAATGCCTGACTTAGCCCCTTATTCACTATGTAAATAACTCGATTCCGCTTCCCTAAAAATAAGAAACCCGTTTTGTGGAAAATTCGACTTTACCGCTTACTCAACGGGACAGTAGATATATATTTGGAGGTCAAAATAAATGTTCGTGGTCTGTTTAAACGTATATTGGTATAAAAATCTTTAAATTTATACAAGAATTCAGATGAATATACATACAAATACAAGAATTGAATCTGTTACCTCCTTCGAAGTATGGCGTCACATGCTAGAAAGTAAAAACGAAAATAAAAACCCTGCCCTTTCCAGAATTTATTGCCTGGAGTGGGAGGAGCTCTAGAAGGTCCTGGCTAAATTTTATTGCTGTTGGTTCTAAAAGGTAAGAGTTATTTAATGGCGGTATTAAACTCTGCAAATAAAAGTTAAAATATCTTAAAATAAGTGTCGGATCTTGTTTTGTTACCTACTTCGGCCACTTGGAAGTGAAGTGGGCGTCAACCAATCGAAGATTGATTGTCATTATTTTGGTCAATAAAGTACATAACAATAGAATGAGAAAAAAATTTTTGATTGCTCTAAATGTCCCAGTGACAATTTATTGTTTATATTAATTTCACTGAAAATGGTTCGGCCAACCATATATTCTTATATTGTCAAATACTATTAATTTTTAGGCATTCCAGTATTCTCGCCTTTTTTATTTTTAACTTTTCTTTATTTTAACTATTAATTGCTACATCATTCTATTATTATTATATTTTTTCAAAGGGGACGGGAAAGTTTATTGTTTAGAGCGCTGAGTTGCTGTGTTGAGGGTTCCGGGTATCAGATAAATTATTTAATATGTTAAAAGTAACGGTGGAACCCTAGGGGATCTGCAAACCCTATATGGGTTCATCCAGCCTCTTAAATTGTCAGGGCATTCCCTTAACTGATGGAAACACCTGGTTGTTGATCTTGATCTCGGGAAAATCACATTCTTGCATAATCCTTGTAGATACAGTTCAGTACTTACCATCTTCTGAACCCGAGACTCTTCATAGGCTGTAGTCACATAGCCTTTTTATTTATTTATTAATTTATTATTTAATTTTATCTTGTTGATTCTAATCATTTTATTTTTATGATGTTTATTCAGCCTTGATGGTGTCTTGGAACGTAGGTCGAAATGTTGGCTTCTATTGAATGGATTTTTTTTAATTTTTAATTTAAATTTATTTAAACATCCCATCAGACTATTTACTCTTCCATAAAGTATTTTTCGTTCAACAGAATAATACAATACTCATTAAAAAAAAAGTCATGAAGAGAGTTTAACCACTTTTCCTTGTAATCAATATTATTACTTATTAACTTTTTTTTCGATTGGCCTTTATTAGAACCTTTATTTTATTTTTTATCGTGAATCTTAGCATTTTATAAAATAAACTATTTTATATTAGAAACATTGATGAAGCTTGTTTCAAACTCTTCACTAAAATTAATTTTAGCAAGTTTAAGAAAAAAGAAATATTTATATCATTAAGATGTGGATCGAATCGCCGAGGCCCTAGAAAGCTATTAATAAATAGTCATTAATTATGAGAATAGCCGACTTCAAAGGGCACACGTGACACCACGTGGCGCCACGTGCTGGAACGGGCGTGAAATCTAACAAGCGACCTTCCTGGAAGAGCACTCAACCGGAGCATTGTCTTCTCCAGGAGTGTCCGTTTCATCCCAGGCTCTTCTTCATTGTGTCCTCCTCAGCCCTTCGTTGGCCCTTTCTGGCATTCTTGAAGGAGAATGGGAATTAGCCGGGATGACTGGCAATGTTTACCCACTCATGTTACAGGTTGTTTTTTGTGGATAGCCCTAATGAAGGTAAATGGTGTAGTGCTTTATGAAATATCATTGTTTTAGGACTTATTTAAAGAAAATGTTATTGCCAGGGATAATTTATAAAATATTTTAGATTGGAGATCCCGGCTTCGAGGCAGGCTGGCCGATAAATTATATAATCTGTTGACAGCCATAGACCGACCTTGTGGTATTCGCAGATCATCCTGGGGGTCACCCATCTTCTATCACCCATGATTAGAACAAAGCCTGGCAGTTGAGGGTGATTTCGGCAAAATAACCTACCCGCCTAACCGCAGGCTTAAAAACCACACAATCTTTACCAAGTACTATGCCAAATATTCTTCATGGGCTTTGGTGATACTGTTTTTTTTTTTTCTTTTAGTTCTTAGTAGCACTGTTTATATTCATATAAAACGTCCGTATTATAATTATTATTATTCTCTCCTTGTATTTTTACAAATATTTTCGATGTGCAGAATGAGGATCGGAACCTCTTGATTCTATTACAGTTCTGTCCGCCGTCGCGTATTTGACTAAAATAATCTTTGAATAATATTGTTGTGAAATTCGTTTGAAATTTTTTTTTTAATAATAGACAATCCTATTTTTTTTTATTAGTAGTAATGTTCAAGACCGGTTATGGCACTTTAATTATTTATTCTATTAACAGTCACGAAACGACTCTGGGGGACCTGGAAAATCTCAGGGGGAAGGGGGATACGCATCCGCTGTAAAGTTTGTGGTATTAATTAGATAGGTCTCCCTTCCTGCACAACCGTTGGCTTAAGAACAGTGCAGTTTCCCAATACCCTTCATGAGTTGTACTGGTATAGCGGACGGCTCTTCTGCGAGTCACTAGAGTGTATAGGAGTGTGTCTCACGAAGCGGTGCAGGTATTATTATTAACAGCTCACGAGCTGTTCCTATCGACCATTTCCTGCGTGAAGATTTATACAAATTTAATCTTAAAAAGGAAGGCTCAACAAGTCTACCGTTCAATATCCGTACAAAAATAGCCGAAAATCCAAGAAAATGGAAAGGGATAATACGAGAAGACACCATTGATATGTGGGATCGGCGGTGGGTGACAACCACAAAAGGTGCTACGTTGAGGAAATACTTTCCTACCGTCCGGTCACGACTAGCTGCAACATGGATTCTCCCGGACTACTTGATTATCCAATTCCCTACAGGTCATGGAGGCTTTCGGGCGAAACCTCATCATACGGAAGGGATATTGGCCTTTTATGCCCTAGCTGCGGCTTACCGGAGTCTGCCGATCACATTGTCACAAGTTGAACCGCCTTTGATTCCCTAAGTTCCAAATTGCTAAGGGGGACCGGACCTTACGTCCTCACCGAGAATGAATTCCCTCAGTTAATGACTCGAGACAATTACCCTTACTTCAGAGAGTTTGTGTACGAGTGGAAAGCAGGCTTGGGAATAACACTCTTCAATCTTGGAAGGAGAACCCAAGGAATGGCCAGTAGGAGCCATTGGAAATTGGAATGAACAGTGAATAGACAATACAATTCTTGTCAAAACCCGCGTTGCCGTAAGGCAAGGAGGGGTGTTTAAATACAGAAATAAAATACTGCTATAGTTTTTTTTAAACTTAATTACATTGAATCTATACATCATATGTTTCTTCGAGTTTCGATCGTCTAATTTTTTACCAACGTTTTGCTAAGCATTAAATGATTCCCTTATAGGTTCATACAAAGAAGCTATAAGGGAGCATCATGACAATTTAAGAGAGAACATAATTATTTTACACATCAACTCTTCAGTTCAAGAAAGCAGGTTTCCTTCCTATTCCTTAAGTAGGCTCAAGACACACTGTGACCTTGGATGACCTCTAATAAAGCTCCACGAGAAGGTTTATTGGTGTTCCTTTTATTTTTTTTATCACATCTTTAATAACCATTATTGTAAAATTAAGTAAGAACAATACAAGAAGGAGGGAGATATAGACAGGCAGACTGGCCAGGTTCCAGCGGCAGCTATAGTTAGCTCTTGTTAGCGCCTGCTCTGGCTATTCTCGGCCGGACCATCCTCTGACCTCCTTGCCTCCGAGGGATCGTCTCTGGTTTGTAAACACGCACCTCTCCAGTAGGATGTGTGGGTTTCAAGCACTACGGGTCCATTATGAAGTAGACAGCTATGTAGTTCTTGTTCTTGGAAGTCAGCAAGTCTGCACCCTGGTTCCGATTTCGTTCTGTGGCTCACCAAAATTATTTTACGGATTTAACCAAACATTTTAGAAATGCGATGATACCGTAACAAATCATATTGATGCTATCTTTCAGGCCCTGTTTATGATCTAGCAGAATGAGGAATGTTAACTTATTAACACCATCGTAAAACTGGTCTGTTAATTTCAAATAATTTGGTATAACCACTTTTTAATGAAACGAAGACATTAAAAAAAAAAAAATATATATATATATATATATATATATATATATATATTTATATATATATATATATATATATATATATATATATATATATATATATATCAAAGAAATAGCAGTCTTTTGGTTTTCAAAGCATTCTTTTCTTTAAGTTTGTAGTGGTAAGCGTAATCTTTTTATCTCTGAGTACTAATATAACCTAAGTTGATGAAAAATTTGAGAAATTAAGGTTATCCTTATTAAAGAAAAAAAAAATAGTTCAGGAAGTCTGAAAGAAAATGAACTAGAACATAGCCGATGTAAGTTGCTCAACTGTATAAACACATATAAACTTCACAGACGGACAAATCACGACCTTTCAGTTGACTTACGATCTGGGCTTCTAATAAATAGTTTCTAATTATTTAAGAATTTATTGGTAGGATCTGCAAACCGTACTTGGGCTCACAGAGCAAATGGATGAAATTCCCGCCGATTGGTGGCAATCTAAGCCAAATAATCTCCCTGCACAAGACCCATTAACAGTACAGTCTTTAGAATACAATAGCCTTCATGGATTGTAGTTGTGCATGTCTTTCTTTTTAACCTTAATTCTTTTGTTAATTTTACGAATCTAATATGTTAGGTATAGAATGCAATTTGGCTTGTCTGTACCTAAAATACATTGACGACGATATCATGCATTCAAAATCTAGGGAGATCTCCAATTATTTCCACGATAAGTTTATTTTGTACAGGCGCGCCTTCCTTTTTTGTGTTTTAACGAGGTTGTGTGCTTTTAGTATCTTTTTCACGAATCTTTCCGGACGTTGGTTTATTTCCTAGCCAGAGAAGATTAACACCTGCACGAAGACAATGGATGACTAAGTCGTGTATTTACGCAGTGACCCACCGACAGTTATCCCCTGTGTCCTTCACAGTCGGTTCGTCCTCAATTTGGAAAACAATGGCCTGAATCACCTGCCGAGCTCGAAGCGATGGCCACCTTCCTATACCTCGCTACGTCCTCCTGAATATTCAGATAAAAATAATCCTCAACAACATGCGCCACGATTACTAACGTTGCGATCCTTCTGAATCGTTTTAAGCTAATGAAGGAAAAGTAAGGTGTAGGAAGCACATTATCAACATATATATATATATTTATATTTGTTCTGTTCCTGACATGTCTATTGGAATGGTGCTGGCACACATATGATCAGTTTTGAACGGCTCGACACTAGCCCACGACCTTTGATTCCACGACTAGCCCACTTGGAATAGATTCATTCATTTCATTATAATGCTCCCGATTATATTGCTTCCCATTTTCATTCTGTTACTACTATATTCTCTCTCCTATAATACACAATTTGACCTCTTGACATACATTTTACTGTTTTTATCACCCTACCTTTTCCCATTACTTTAGTCATTAATTTTCTTGGCCCCCTATAAAATAGTCATGATAAACAATTAAATAAAATAAAATAGTCATTATTTTTTTGGCCGTCAGATATCGCTGACAGCACCTTCCCCTTACTTCATAACGTATTTTATTTGTCAGTTAGACCGCTTTCATTCTAGCCTCAGCTTCCATTAGGTCAGTACATTATCAGTATATTAATGTTATTTATTATTATTTTGTTAATATCAAACCTTTATATATATGTTTTATTTTTATTTCTATTTTTCTAGAAAATTAGTTAAATTCCTGTAAAGTCTATTACTTTTTAATCAGTTATTTATTTTTTTTCTTTCTCTATTTCTATTATGTTTTGTCTCTCATGATTACTTCATGATTTGTAGCATTATGTGCCTCCTGGCCAGATGAATATCTGTTTATTTTACTTGTTCTTTATTGTTATTCTAAAGGGACTTGGTCCCAGAATAAAGTTTGTTTTCTATTATATTATATTCTACATTTTTAATATTCATATCTTCTCTTCACCTCTATCCTTCTCCATTCTTCACACCTTTTTCTCCCATTAGCTCTTTGGCATCCATCATATGTAATTATTTAAGAGTTCATTATTATTTAACATCACAATTTTATAATATTATATTCAATCTCCATTCTCAAACCATATTTTTACTTATATTTCTATCCGTTCCTTGTATATTTACATCATAATTTATATTTATACCACTTCATTCTATTTGTATACATTTTAAAACTACCCTTACATATATTTTCTACTTTCTATGTTCATTTTACTTTTCTACCTGTCGTACTCTAGATTTCTATCTTTACTTACTACTTTTCTTTTTCCGGTATTTACTCTTTGTCATTATTTTTGTTACCTTTTCTTTCATATTACTCATGTAAACTCTCTAGGAGTCTATTATCATACATTTTATATTTTATCTATATTCTACTAGTTTTTCCATAATTTTACATCTCACCTTTGATGTCTATACTTTTTCTTTTTGTAAACTTTCTGTTTACCTCCTTCTTCTATCTTTGTAATTTTTACATCACCACCTTTCTGTACATTTACTCTGTAATATTTTTATTCATATACATATATCCCTCACTTTTTTGTTCTAATTTTCTATTACTCTACATATATTTTTATATTATTATATTCTTGGTACTGTAATGTATTTTTATAGTTTTGTGGCTTTGTCTGTTTTCTTTCTTAGCCCTGAAGATGACCTACAAAGTAACGTAAACGTAGGCACAAAATAAAAAACAAATACCCACTTATTTAGTGTTTAATTTGACTGCACCCCCAACTATCTCCTTCCTTACTCAGATCTTCCAGTCAACTATCTCCTCTCTAACACTAATCATAATTATAGCAAGTAAAGAATGATTAAAAAAGAAATTCTATAAGGGAAGACGATACTACGGACTGAGAGATTTTTAGGAAGATCTTGAGTATGAATGGAAACCACAGAGAAGACTGAAAAAGAAACCTGGGACAAAGTGTTCCGAGGACTTAAAACTGCACAGTGGAAAGATGAAAGAATATTGGAAGGAACGGAAGAGAAACACCAGGGTGGGAAGAATTGAATTAGCTCGTGGTCTCTAGTAGGCCTCATCGAAAAGAAAAAGAAAGATGAAAATACTGGATGAGGAGTTTAAGGAAGGTCTCCTGAGACGTCTTAAATCAAATGGAAAACCTTTCAATAAATAGGTGGAATCCAACTAAATAAAAATATTTTATAAAAATAAAACCATTTTTTTAAATCACTATTATTATTATTATTTTTTCATTTTCCTCTAAAACCTGATTTTATTTTGGTGTGAATGTGAAAAGAAGGTATCTGAAAGTTTAAAATAAATTCTCTATTTTACTTTAATATTTATAACATCTTTTAATTTATTTAAAATACATTGACATAGACAATACATTTAGTAACTTATCGAATTCAATTTAGTAATGATTCAAAAATCAAATCACTATACAATCCCCTAATATATAAATTATTAAAACTCAATAAAATTAATGTAACTTGCTGATCATGAATTTATGCGGCTTAAATACCTGCTTTTAAAGTGGCAATTTTTGAATTTATCTTATTTATTTAAACAGAAAAAATATAAGTGTACCCCTAAATGGATAGTCAACCATCGGCGAAGTCAAAAAAGGAAATATTGGAATAAATTACAAAATTAAAAAATTACAGTAAATATTATTAATTTTTCAAAATAACAATAAATAAAAAAAATATGGTTTTGTGGGCTTAATATTCTATTTATCTATCGATATATGGTTAATCGTTTGATCTCAGTTCTTGGTTGGGGTAGGCTATCCAGCATAACTGTTCTGTGTTGCGTGTTGAGCCTAACGGATACCTACACGGCAATTCAATATTTTTTTTATTAACAAGGGGTAAGTGAAAAAAAAATCTATAAGGGAATGAGAAACGAAAAATCAAACAATTCATTTTTTACGTGCGCATTTAACATTAAATATCCATGTTTTCAATTTGCTGTATTTACTATAAATAAATAAAAGGATACTTTTTTTTTAAAAAGTTAGATTTCTACATACACTATTATTAAAATTTTATTGTTTGTGTCTTTATTAAAGGAAGGTCCTTTCAGGCACATATTTTAAACGGGTAATTTATATTTGGTAATTAAAAAATATGTCATTATTTTCTGGTTATGTTAATTTGTAACATCTAGTGTATAACTTACTCGGATAAGCGAACAGATTTAGTATGAAATATTTATATTTTATCTAATCTTTATTTTTCGTTTTTCGTCAGTCTTCTAGATTTTTTTCACCTACTGCTTTTTAGAACAATGGTACAAATTGATATAACAAAAAAATAATAATAAATGAGCTGTAATTTTTGAAAGTGGTATCCATTTCTTCATAGTTGCTATATCTAAGGGTTTCCATATTAATTTCTTAAAAAATATGGGCAAACGGTCAAATGTTTTCATCACTTAGCATTTGGCAAAAAGTAATGTTTTAAACCCTATGCACCTCTTAAATTTTATTATGAAATACTAATCATTAAAATCTTTTAAAAGAATAAAGGATTTTTTTTTAGATCCAAATGGACTTATACCAATCTCAAAAATAACCGCTCAAATAATGAATTGCCATATACATATTACAGCCATTTTTCCAACACGATTTTTATCTGTCCCCGAACAGATCTGTGGGAACGTTCGTCGTACACATATGATCAGATTTTAACGACTCGATATGTATCGTGCAGGAGCACACGACCACTCCTACCTATATACAGTATTTCCATGTACAAGGAAAGATTCCTTTATTTCAGGATAATAGTTCAATATTAAGTATTAGCTCATTTGCCGTGATATTATTCAGGCAACACTGAAACCCATAAACTCGGAGATAAGAGCTGACAGGGCTGGCGGAAAGGCTTGGAGCACTCCGTTCCGCCCATGACTCCGCTAAATCGTGGAAGTGACTCAGCGATGGAGATCTCCCAGGAAGCAGGTGTCCACGAAGCCCTCCTCTGCTTTCGGCTCATTATTTGGCAATTAGGGTTCTTCACCTGCTTTCCACGCTCAGCTAATCCTTTTAAGTAACAGGTCCTCGTGTGGTGTTGTAGAGGACTGCGACATTGGACTGTTATGAGGCCGATTGCAGGTCCATGTCGTTATAATTCTATTCAACAGCCTGCACGTGGTTAATTACGAGAAGTTACTATGGCGAGTAATTAATAGTACCAGTAAACATCCGAGTATGTAATATAATGTAACGTAATGCCACAAAAATAAATTTTACAGAATAGTTTCTAAGGTTATCGAAATCTTGCTCAAGCTGTGTTTAAGACCGTCCATACAGGATGAGTTGTACAGTAGAGGTTTACCCTTTTAATAGAGTAAAAATTAAATTTATAATCGATTGTTAAGGGAAAAAAATCTCATCAGTGATCGAGGCGTTGCAACCCAATTAGTTCCCGTGCGATGTTTTTGTAAATATTACAGGCTCGTTTATCGGAAGGGGTCGGCTTTCGTAAAATAATTCACTCTCGATAGGAAGAAAGTAGTCAAATGGGTCCATAAATACACAAAAAAAAACAAAATATTTTTATTTACATTTAATGACAATATTTACAATTTAAATTTTTTCATATTTCCAGTTTTTAAAATTTATAATAACTAGTTATTTTAAATACAGGAGAAATTTTTCAATATTTCTAAGTTCTATCATCAGAAGCACCAACACCTTTAGAATTTTGACCACAGGTATTGTAATTGACTATAATGTGCATCTCGAAATTAATTTCAGAAAAACTTAATCTTTTATCGGTCAACAAATATTTGCATCCGGAAATTGGCCTCTCTACATCTACCAATGTCAATGGGGCATTCTTAAATTTTGACAAAACTATTGGGTCATTTATGTAATCAACAATTGGTGATTTGTCACCGTTTAATATTTTGTTAATGCTAACTAGAACTTCTAAGCCAGAGTTTTTTGTTAATACGTCTTTCAATTTATTTTGCAAGGCAAAGCCAACTTCACCTGGTAAGGCATTAACTTTTGTTCTGAGTATTTGAACTAATTTAAGGCCATCATCAAGAGACAAGCTTTGTTCTTCAAATCTTTTTATTAGATCAACCCGAAACCTTAAATTAGCTTCAATGAAAGCCAATTCGTTCAGAGTTGTGGGCTTATTGAGAATTAGATTAAGTTTTTGCACACTTAGAGCGTCATCAATTAATTGTATTTCTTCCACTACTTCTTTAAACTGAACGAAATTTTCAGCATAAAATACTGTCGATTCGAGTCATGTGTCCCACCTCCTTATAACAGGGACTTGGGGTAAAGGCTTTCCGGGAATTTTTTCTTTATATTTGTTAATTCTTGAAGGGGCTTTAAGAAACATTTTCTTGCCATTGTTTATTAACGTTTGGGTAAATTTCTCGTATTTTTTTCTGCTATGCGGTTGTATGCATGTCACGTGAACCACATTTGGGAAAAATAATTTTAGAAATTTGCCAGCCTTAACCATATATAACTAATAAAAGCACCCTATATGAAATCCGACTATCATTTGAGACCATTTTTAAAATGTCGTTTACAAAACGGCTAATTGTTTCATGGTTAGTTTTATCTAACTGTTAGCAGGAAATTAAAAATGGTTCCTCGCTGACATCACCCAAAATCCCTACCAACATATTGGCCATATAAAGTACCCTGGGATCTGTGGTCTCATCAACAATTATGTAAATGTAATTTTCCCCTATTTTGGCTTTAACTTCTGAAATTGTTTGTAAATAACATAGTTTAACATATATTTTCCTAATACTACTTTCACTAGCTATCACCTTGTTCTTATATTTAGATAAAAAGTCACGAGATGGTGGTTTGGTGAGGTTCCATAAGGAATCCCTGATGCAACTAATGCGTGGCAGAGCTCTTGAATAAAGGTTTCTTCCTCACTGGGTCCAGAAAAATGTCCAAGCAAGGCCTGAAGTTTACTTTTTCTCTGACACGCCGACAAATTTGACTCTATAGGAAATAGGGTTAATTAATATACTGACCTATTTTCATTTGAAATATTAAATACTACTAATATTATGAGCAGGTTTGTGTGAATTTTTTTTTTGTTAATGCCAGTTGTGAATTTACCTGTTTTTACATATTGATGGAGCTCGAATATTTTCTCAAAAGTAATCTTTTTGTCACTAGCACAACACACAACTACTGTACCGTCAGTTGTAAAAATCTTTTTATTAGTCCCGTTAAAAAATGACACCCAATCAATAAGTTCTTAAGAAAAAGAAGACTTAGTTTTCGACATGACTGTATCCGTGAACTACCAAATCAAGTAACTGCGACTGTTGCTTCCCCCGCTCTAGGGCAAAGTCCGAGACAAACTTCATCTGCAACGATATACAACAAAAAATATATTAACTCATATTATTAATATACCGAATCAGAAAAAATATGCAATTGCATATAAATCCGGGCCCTAGTAATGACTCACTAAACAGATGGGATTGCTAATCTTGTATTATATTGTCGTAGCTAATGCAATGATTTGGGTTTTTTTTGTAAATATAGTAGTGTTTTGTTTTTAATTTGAGAATGTTTTGGGTTTGTTTCTTTCCCAAGTTTCCCCTAGGGGCCCTTGACTGTGCCTTTTACGTCTCCACAAGAACTAAAAGAGAAGCTGCAGGTAACACCTTTATTGTCCGCTTCAAGTGGTAAACCTTGTAGTGTGTGCCCCTACATGTGATGGAACTCCAGAATAGAACAAACCTCTGAAGTGGAACCTCGTGAAATTGAGAAACTATAATTTCTATGGCGTATGAAGTGGAAGGCGTACACTAAACCAGTAGCTAAGTTGAAAGGCAGGCCGCGGGGTCTGTGGGCTCCTTTATTATCGGGATAAAACCCTGTGGTTTGTCTCTGTGGTACAACTCAATGTGTACTGTCGGCATAACTTGACGAAGCATATTATTATGAAACTAAAATGCTGAGAAGAATTTCATAATCGTCTTTCTGCTTATCCTCCTTAACTCCGCTTTATGTGATTTCTATAAACGTAAGATTTTACTCTGTTGTAACTAAAGCTAGCTCCAATTCTTTTGAACTTCGAAGGGATTTCCAAGCGGTGGTTACTTTACTTTTTTGGACCATTGATATTAAATTGTACTTTTTTTACTCTGGTCATTGTAACAACCCTGTACAATCGGAAGCAACAACAATGAACATTGTTTTATGCCTAATCAAGATGAAGACTTTTGTTTTAATATTACTTCAGGGTTCTTCTTAGTTTTGGTAGGAACATTGTACCAATGAATACAAGGTAATGTAATAATAATCCAATAGCGTGTCGTGCAATGAATTTCTAGGCCTAATTAATGAACACTAAATCAGATTTACAATAGATTATGAAGTGTACGATTCTCGACCTAATTTTGTTTTAAGTGATTCACAGTCCCAGGGTTCAGTTTCCACTTGCCAACTTGGCAACCACTACAATTATAGTTACACGTTTCATCCTAAACATTAGTTAAATCTTCTTTTTTTTTATCCAATCATGGTTTCTACCTTTTATTAAAAAATACATTATATTCTGTTCTCAACTAATCTTGTACTTATTAGTATTACTAGGTTGGCGCTTAAGTCCTAAGAAGATGCAGCTCCTTCTTAGGAAGTCCTTATCCAAATACAGTAATTTTTGAGCCTCTTAATTTTTTATTGTCTTGGTTTACTTTATTGTTTGGTTTGGTTGGTTGGTTTTTATCACAAATTGCGAGAACACAGGGATATGGGATCAGTGAAGAGAATGGATATGTCTGACCGAGGTACGACAGGATAGCTCAGTTGGTAGAGCACCACAACGGAAATGTGGGAGACCCGGGTTAGAATCCCGGTCCTGGGCATATCTTTTCTCTTCGAAAATAAAAATGATAACAATTAATAAAAAAATCAAATAAAATAAATTATTTTTATTTGGTGTCCAATAAAAATATTATGAACCATGGGACCTAAATAATCTTTCTTTCTCGTGATATTTTAATTCTGATTTCTTCATGAAGGGCTTGTTTTTTTCAAACCCAAAGTCCTAAATACTTGGATTCACTGCTCCAGGGAAGTTGCTTTTCGAGTTCTTCTACCAGGTCCCATTAACATTTTTCTTCTAGATGTTTTTTAGTATATGTTATGCATCATATTCATTTGTTGCTATGATGTATTGGTCATTAGCGAGTAAATAAGCAGTCATTGTTTTCACAACCACAAATCAAATTTTTTTTTAATAAATAAATAAAAGAGCAAGATAAGGGCATCCATACTTTAATTCTTTGGTTACATAAGAAGTGCTGAGAATAAATAACAAGGAGGCAGGGTAGCTCAGTGTCAAGAGCTTGAAGGTCCCAGGTTCAAAACAAGCTGTGGCCGATAAATTCTGTCATTTGTAAACATCCATAGACCAATCCTGTGAATTCTACAGACCCTCCTGAGGCTTACCCAGCTTCAAGGAAGTTGGTACCCTTAATTGAGGGGAAAACCTGGTGGTCGGGCGAGATCTCATCACCTACCTGCATAACTGTTGTCCTAGAAACAGTACAGTCTCTACCATGTACATAACCCAAGACCTTTCATGGGTCATACAGGAACAGGAGAATAAATAATGCTTGATCTCCACTCTCACATTTGCAACTATACAGATGATCTGGGTACCTTTTATCAGACTTTCAGTAATATATATTAATTGAAAATCAATACCAGCCTTTGTTTCTGAATAAAAATTTGATAAGTATCACCGCTAAGATCACCTTTGTCCGACACCAAAGTCACATTGGTAATAAATACTTTCCTTTTTTTTTGCATTGGCACTCAGTACTTCTTTAAGAATAGCTCTTTATAATTTGACTTTCCAATAGTTTTCCTCTTTCCATAAGTCACAGACTTGTTCACATAAAAGATATTAAAATTAGAGGTCCTGTTTTTGATCAATCATGCTCTCATCAGGAGCTTAATAGTTCTTCAATTGACCAACATGCCTCCGTTAAGTGTTCTATATAACAATACTTAACATCACTCTATCCATCTCCAGTATCAATCCTACATAATTCTTAAAAAAATTTTCCTGCATACCCAACAGGTTCATAAAATAGCAATACGATAACTTAAGAAGGACTTCCTACTATTTTTGATCTTCAATATGCTCCATGTTAATTTCTAGGGTTCAGACAATGGTGATTCCTGATTAATCCAGAGCTTTAATCATCCTATTTTATAGGCCCTTATTATAAGCTTTTATACATAATTTTTATTCGCCATCATAACAAAAGTTGCTGTGAAGAAAAAAACTAAACTTTTCCCCCTCTCTCTTGTATCCAAATTTTGTGATGCATTCATGGCATTATATAATAATTTTCAAATAGTCATTTCAGAACTTGAAAAACAACAGACTTTATTACTGGACAAGTACATTTTATCTTACTCAATTACTAAATACTCATAAATGTTACATATGATAAAACAATAACATTATGTTTTAGTTGTTTTACCAGAAAATTTTATCAAAGGAATCAAGCAATGGATTACAAAACAATGATTGAATTTCTACAAAATCAATAATTTCCTATTCCTTTAAATTACAGGAAAAACAATTTTAGCAATAGTCAAATAAAAGGTTTTACAACAATGGTTGCCGATAGAAAACTACCAGAAAATGCGAAGGAGGCCTTACAGACGACAATATCACAATCACTTATACTTATTTCATCAGCAATAGGCTGTTAGTTTTCTTAAGGCATGACCATTTTACCTCTTGTAATAAATAAGTCTGTTTCATTCAATAAATCGCAAATTAACAATCAGTCATTATTCACTATCTTATGAAATTTCTTACCATATAGTTTGAATACATCAGCATTTTTACAAACATGAAACCAAATAATGTCATACAAAAATGACATTAATGTTATGGCTAGCAATTTAGAATACAAAAATTGTTGTTGTCTTTTCTGTACCAATAGTATACAATTAAAAGCATTTTATCTATACAGCAAACAATTCAATAATAACCATATTCTGTTCAACTTAATAGTAGGACATTTCATTCCATAGACATGTCTTAAATAATTGTTTTCCCTTTATATTGAACCCTTACCCTTTTCCTAAATAATTTAAAGATATCTGAATTATAATTAAAAATTATTTTTGGAAAATTACCCAAGAAGCAGAAATGTTTACAGATACATACATTCTAATTTGATAAGGGGTAGGTTTCAATATAAAATACAGAACCTGGGAATCCACACAGTTATTTCTAATTTTTTAGTATTTATTATTGCTTCGAGATCTTAGTTACAATTATTTGTGAGACTTTCAATTTAATTTGAATGTATTATACAATACAATGAATTTTATTTATAATAAAAACATGGACAAAGTTTGAAATTTTTAAATTGATTCAAATTATCATTTTCATTTTCAAAATTAACAGGAGTGTTGTTTTATAAATTTGTGTAATTTAGTGGATTTGGTTTGTTTAACAAACAATTGATTCCACAGCAAAATAAGACAAGTGGACCTCCACCAGTTCCCAGAACTCTCACTGAACAGCATACAGTTATTTTAAATAAACTAGGTCTTAACTGTAATTTTTTTTTCTAATCAGTAACTTTCCGCTTATCAGTAACTTATGTAAAAATACATATATTTTAACCATGCCCAAATAAGAAAAAAAATACAAATTAATTTGTAATGTAATGTCTAAAATGGTTACTTATTTCTCACCATTTTCTAAACTATCTCACTCACAAATATTTAACATAGCATTAACTAAAAAATTTATAGAAGAAATTAATAATTTTACAAATAAATTAAATTAGTTTTTTTTTTTAACACAATCTCAGCTGTTATATTCTGTAAATAGATAGCTTCAGACAAAATGTTCTTCTATACTATAAGTTATTTTTTTAAATTTTAAATGTTGGCATTTTAATCTGAAACGGCAAACGAAATAATACAATATTTAAAGATAAATGAGGTTTATACATTAAAAATCTGTCAGTCATTTGATGTATCAATTCATATAATCTATAATTAGATTAGGCATCTGAAAACACATTTGTGCAATGAGTAAAGATGATAATTTTTGTAAAAATGGAAAATACAAACAATTTATTTCAACATTTTTTTTCAGATTATAATAAAACCACATTGTGGCCGATTAATACAATCTTATATTTACATTAAAAATAAAAACAAAAAAAAATGTACAAAATTCGTAGATTTATACATTTAAATACTTATATTTTTAAATATATATTTATAATCAACTGGTTTACTAATCAAACACCAATACTATTAAGATAGGAAGTCAAATCAGAAACAGACTATAAAAATAAATTGTTGAAATATATTTACTACAATGATGCAGTTATAAAATTACATAAATATATATATTTATATTTTTTTTTCAATTTTAAGATATAGTCAACAAAAATAAGAAAAATTTAAAAATAACAAATTATAATTTGACTATTGCTATGAGTATTTTAAGTAAGAGATGTTTTGAAGAATCAATAACAAAAACTATTTACTTAAAAATTGAAGAAACTATAAAAAATAAATAACAGTTATAATTGTAGGGGATAATTCTTATTCGAAACTACAAAACATTATCTGATGCATGCTTCGTATTATATTATAATTTGAACAATCCAAAAAAGATATTATTTACATGCCTATTCAGCATTACAAGATTCAATTATAAAATTTATTTTAAAACTGCTAAGTTTATAAGTGCTCCTAAATATTTTTGAACTGAGTTGACAATGAGGTTCAATCTCAAATTTCCAAAAACAAGATGTAACACACTCAGGTAGTGTCAGTTAAGTTCCAGTAAAGGTGTAAGATGTGAGCATTTATTATTTAAACAAATAGAACGGTTAGTCCTCTCCCCCTGAGATGTTTTAAAAATTTCAATCACCCAATCATGTTTTTTTTACTCTCTTCAATCATCTCCTACAGCTCTTTTTGCTTTTCTCTGCCGGGGGCTGGCTTTAGGCGATTTGCTTAATCTCGATGACTTTGGGTCTGCAAAAATACATAAAATTAACTATCATCTAAATGCACATATCTTTATCATTGTAAAACAACAACAATAGTTCAGGAAGTTAATTATTTAGTAAGTCACCTTTCGGTTAAATAATCTTTCTACAACAGTAAAAATAAATATAAAAACATAGTTCTGTATCCTACAAAATATCAGAAAAAGATGAGTCTAATCTTCAACAACAGAAACATGTTGCCAAAGCATAACAATTCCTAGTAAACTATCCAACACGAATGTTTCAAGAGGAATGAGACTAAAGAAGGGTGGAAGGAACACATGGCTTAAACATTAATTTTAAAAATGTACACTTATGTATTGATATGGCCACTGAAAGAGAATATTGGAGGAATGATGGCCTGAACTGTCTGTGACTATCACCTGACAGCAAGGAGGAAAAGAGAGGGAACCAAGAAGAGATTGCAGGATGTTGAGGAGAGCATGGCAGCGAGGGGAATTACAAGAAGGAGACTGGCTCAACCTTGAACTTTGCGGAACGATAAACATCCAATGTAAGTTGTAAAAAAAACATTTATGTATCACAATAAGTATGTATTTATGTATGTATTATATTTATGTATCACAAGTGCATTTAATTTTAGAACATGAATGATATTGGTATCTGTTAAGGCCGGATAGTTTATTGATTTATAGAAGATTATTTAATTTAATTATAAACAAAACAATGAATATTTGTAAAAGAAAGATTATTTTCCTTTTATTTATTTTTCATTTTTGTAAATATACTAATATAAATATTTATTTTTCGTATTGTTATTATTTGTTTATCGTTATGTTTTTATTATTGTTTAAATAATAGAATAATTTAATTTATTTATAAGTTTAGAAAAAAAAGACATGCCGATGGTGGATTCAATCGGCTGCTGTAATGATTGTTTACTTTGTCGATATCAAGCCAGACAGTGTTGGTCCGAGAGAGTGCATACTATAAACAACAGTGCAGTTGTTATTGTGGAATCAAACTAAACTAATTCACTGCCCGTCTGCAGTTGGGAATTAAGTTCAGCCTAGTATTGGTATCGTCGTCGATTCGACCACATCGAGTCGACCTGGTCATTGTGTATAGACATTTATCGCTCGCCCCGTCGAGAAGAGTTCATCTGGCTTCTTCGCTTGCCCTGTCGACGAAAGTCATCTGTCCTATCGACTTCTCCGATCGTCATGCCGAGAAACAGACTATATCGACAGATAAGAAACTTTTATTGTTTTGTTTTAATGTTTCCCATTGGCAAAATAAACAGTTATTGTGTCTTGATAAGCAATAATTTAATTAAAATTGTTCTCTTTTTCTTATTTTTATTAATGGTAATTGTAAATTTTTTTTTTTTATAAAACGTTTAAATTTTCCTTTAATTCAATTTGATTAGTTATTTTATATCACAGTTCTTTTATTATTTCATTTAATGTATACAATGGATTTTAATTTTAGTATAATAAACGGTTTCATTCATATGACATGCGATCTGGTGTAATTGAATCAGTATTTATTTTCTCATTATCCATTTCGGAGCTCTCATCGAAAGGTTCAATAACTATTTCGAGTTTGCTCAAACAATATCAATCATTTAATTATATGGTTATGGTACTAATCAACATAATTAACAAAGAACAACTAACACTTGCGTTAAACATTATAATGAGCTTAATAGGTCCAATTATTATACAATTTCCTTTGAAAAATGGAAACCAGACTCAATTGAAACATTCAATTAACTTTAATTCTTATTCCATAAAAATATAAAATAAAGTTTATAACTTTAATTCTTATGGCATTAAAATATTTTTGTAGTAGTGTTAATAATAACCAAAAGCATCTTTTCAACTTTAAAAATGTGGTACTTTTAAATCTAAACAAAAGATAGCTAATAGCACATATTCCCGATTCATTGATAAAATAATTGTAGTGAAAATAGGAGTTGATGTTATTTGCCTGTGACTTAGCTACACTCATGGTTCATATAAGAAAAAAAAATTATTAAAAACTAAATAATAATTTTTGGTATTTTTATAAATATTATGCCAATGATGAGTAAATTTGGATAGGATACTGGGAAATAGCAATGATTCCTCTATTCTTGATTATTCTCACAAAAATGCAGTTGATCAATTTTACAACAAACTGTTGAAACACGACAACTGAAACAACTACCTGCAGAAATGTTAAAACAAAAGCTGACATGATTAATATTTTCATCTTATTTATAAACAACATAATTGCTCTCCTCTACTATACAAGCCATTATAGCCATATTGATGCCAGAACTAGATGTCAACATTTTTTAATTATCTTTTTAAAGCATGTTTGTATATAGACAACAGGGTTAATATTAGAGCAAAAACCAAGCATAAGTGTAACATCAATCAACTTCTGTGCAGTAAATAATTAAGGAAAAAGGATGCATGAATACAAGTATCACTTTATCACAAATTATTATCTATTATACACTAACATAAAGTTGATGTATATTGCAGAAAAAATACAACATGCAATAAATAATTTTCAACTTTTAAGCATAAAACTAAAAGCAAATACAGCCTCCTAAAATTAGCAGATTGAATCAAGCAATGATTATTAAACAATATAGTAATAAACCAAATCCATTGATTATAAATAAAGTAAAAGTAATTATTTTAAAATAATATCTAATGATATTAGGTGCATTACACAAGTTGAAAAGGTGCTTCAATAAACGTTGTGATCATAAAAACGGAGTAACATTAAAAATTATCAACATCAAAAGAAGAGAAAATTAATAGAAACTAATAAATCTCAAATAGAATTCACTAAACAGGTTAATTAAAAAATATATATTCTTGATTGAACAATCCATAAGTGCAGAAATTATTAAAAACTAAACATACCAGTGTCTAAATATACATAGGAAAGATAACATTCTAATGAATATGTTAGTATATGTTAATTCATAGAGGATTATAAAGATCAATGAAAATTCTTTATATCAAAACATATCTCAGGATATTACTGCATCTAGAATAAAATGAGCTCAAAACTAGTTTGCTCTGAAGCTAAAAATGAATTATCAATATGTTGTCATTTGGAATCAGTATTGTTACGTTTCTAAAGCAAGTTAATTTAAATAAAGTAGAAGACTACTTTAACTCTTGAATTAGAAATATATTTATGTGAATTTTACACATTGATAAAACAAATCACTAATCATGCTACTATTCACACAAAATTAAAAATAAGGAAAAAAAAATTAAAGAAATTAATATAAGAGCAGTCTAAATATTTGAATACATAATGCCAAGTCATGAATGGTTTTGATAGACCTCAATACATACTACAAATCAAAAATAAAGGTAATTAAAGTGTTCCTACAAACAGGTGTTACCTCGCCCTTTTTATGCTTGCGCCTTTTTCCCTTAGTATGCTTTGAATTCTGATGCCCGTTTTCTGCAAAAAATGTGCTTGACAGAAACAGTACACTGAGAATACAAACTTCTTAAATTTTAATTAATTTCAAGACTTCAGAAGCCTCCTAATTTCCCATATTTTTTTTATCTTGCTGGCATTTAGTATTAAAAAAAGTTAAAATATTTGATTCACAAGCTGCAAGATTATTCAAATTTAAAAAACATAAACTTAATCAGTTCATTTATATCAGAAAAATAATAACAGTTTACTAAATAATGATTTAGAGGCCAATAACAAATTACATTGTTTGAACTATCCAGATTCAATTTTTTTTTTTTAATTAAATCAACTATTATCAGTTAATCATTTAACTTTTGAAAGTAAATGATTGGAAGCTATCCCACATATATGTAAATATTGTTTAATCGATCAATTTTTTTCTACTGATATGAGAAATGAGGTCTCTTTAAAATGAGGTAAGGCAGGGAATATTTTGTTTTTCAGATTTAAAAAAACAAAATAATCCAAACAGGTTTAAATTTCCAATCCAATGTAAAAAAAAAAAAAGAAAAGAAGAAGAATAAAATAACCCTACAATCACTATATTTTAATGTTATTGCTATAAAAATAATTATCCCAATTTAGTTACATAAATGGAACGAATAAAAAACCATCATTACCTCAGAGTTCTTTAATGAACATTCAATTTTATATATTATAAGGTACACATAAATAATATAATTTAATTAAGATTTGAATTTAATACAAAATTTAGTAAATTGATTGACCAAAACAATTGTGACACATTAGTTATTATTTTATGATCTCAAGTAAATAAAATAAATGTAAGTTAAAAACATACACATAATCAGTTCGTTTACATCAGAAAAATAATTACAGTTTTTGGCATACTAATTTAACTAACTAATGATTTAGTAGCCTATATAGATTGTCGATTCAGAAATAAAAATAACCATGTAATTACTAACTGAAGCACTTTTTTTACAATAAAAGTTTTTTTTTTTAATTTCAATAACCTCACCCAACAAATAGGGGTAGATAAAGAGTAGATAAGAAATTAAATATTTGTTTTTAACTGAGAGTTGTATATTTTGATCTTGAAATAAAAAATATTTAGTAACTCCCAACAAGGCAATTTTTCAATTCAGTAGAAACCACAAATCATCAAATAATGAATTCAAAAAGTTATACAGAGCTGTTAAATAATTTCTATTTTAGTATGCCAATGATTGTTTCAAATGATTTTTTTTTTAATGAGATATTTCATTAATATTTGGAAAATGATACTTAGGCTTACATATAGTTTTAATAAATGGTTTAATAAGATATCCTCAAGAGAAAACTATAAATATTATCAAAGAAATGTTACTATAAGTGATAGTCATTGGAGTAACAGAATTGGGCACTTACCTAGAACATATTCGTTGTAAATTTCTGATGGGAGCCAATTGTAATCGACATCATTATGGCTGGATGTACCCATTTCAATGTGTTTCTTGCTAGCAGAGCTCGTGCTAGTTCCCCTCTTCTTGCCAACAGAGTAAAGGAACTGTTGACCAACAACTAACATGAGCACGACTAAGGCGCCAAGGAACACGTACAAGAAGAAAGTCTCTCCGTCAAGACCCTCGTCGAGTTCAATGATGTTAACAGTCTCATTATATACTCCTTCGTAGAACTGATTTCCATTCTATTGAAAATTAAACAATAGATTAGCAATAAATAAAGAACCATTATCATTAATGATATTTTTGACATAAAATACACAGTAAAGAGGCAAAAAGCATAAATAAATCAAACTTTCAAGATATGGTTGAAAACGCTACCATGTATATGTTTATTTTTTTAAATGAATCATGATTTTAGATTACAGACCATCTACTCTCGAGTAATAAAAGGCCCATGTATCACAGATTGTATATCCTTGTATATATATTTGTATAATGTGTTATTCATAAAAAAAATATTGGAGGATTAGGATTAAAAAAAAAAAAATTAGACTTGGTAACTACCAAAGCCATAAACAACGTAGAAACTGAATATTGTTGGAGTAAGGGCCTCTAACCTCAGACCAGTTAGTTCTGTTTAAAAGGTGTCATCACCTAACCTTGTTATATATAACAAAAAGACAAAATAAATTATATATTTATGCAAAGAAATGCCCCACTCATGACTATTAAAATGGTGTGAACATATAACATCTAATTATTCTATATTGATTATATGATAAAGATTATAATTAATCTAATTATAACCTAAATGTTTGCAATTCTGATTAATAATAGATCTTAACTTTAGTATGTATTTTTTTAAATTATCCAAATGTGAAATCTGATTAAAAACTAACAAGTTTTATTATATCAGCCTTTATTAAACCATTGTGAAGGTAATTTTAGAAATTACCTTGTGTGATAGTAAAAACAAATAAAATATAACTAAAATTTCTTTATTATTTACATAATAAAATCTTAACAAGTAAAAATATTAATATCATACCAAGTCTCTGTATCTCAGATTGACGCTTAATCCGAAAGGCCTTCCAGCAAAGGCTTCTGCTGGCATAAATGAGTAGAAAAGGGTTGCGTCTTGACCAGGTGATACATTACGTTCATATGCAAGAGTTGAAAAGTTTTGGATGTAGAAATTGAAATCCATCGGATACCTGAAAGAGGCATCAAGTGTTTCTAAGACAAAGTCTTGTGAACCTTTGTTTTTGAAACCCACGAGGAACTCCACAAGAACACCACCAGGAAGTTCTGAAAAACAAAACAATACATTAATATTTAATGAAACAGAAATGATTGATCATTGGTAGAGTAAACAAGAATTTTAAAAAATAGGCCTATTTTTTTTTTTTTTATCTGAATAATAAAAACTATATAGAGGTTTTAGACCAGTCCTAACCAAAAGGAGAAAGTCAAGACAAAAAAAATAAAATAAAGTCCCATATATTCATCATTCACAACCCAAACGCTTATCAAATAAACATAATTCAAATAGGTATCAAAGTTATTGACTTGACCTTAAACTTAAATGTAAACAGTAAATATTTAGTGCAATAAAAAAAAGGAGGTGTCAAAAGTGAAACATAAAATTCGGAATCTTCTGATTATTGGGTATTGCTAAGAGTTAGTTTAAAAAAATATTTCATTTGTCAAAATTTAAATTACAAATAACAGAATTTAACTAATAGCAAATATTATATATTTATTTTCATGGACAGCATGATATATACAAGATAAGGAATCAATACAATCAATATGAATTGATAAAGAAAGCAAAACTGTCAAGGAAAATTTTATAGTAAAAATAATTTATTTTTTATTACATATGAAAAGATAAATTTATACATGTATCTCTGATCTATGGGCATCCTGAAAGGTATGGGTTCAAGATCAGAAGGGTACCTCCAATTGTGAAGCAGAGCTCAAGAAGAGATTCTGCCAAGAAGAGTGGAAATGGAAGTTCATAAACTGTACTGGCAGTTAAAAAGGATCAGGATAAGTTATGCAAATATCGAAAGGGGGAGCCAAAGAAGATGAGGATGGTTGAGACACCCATCTTAAATCAAAATACTTAAATATAATGGGATATGATTGGAAATAGTTTAAACTAAACAAAAAAGGTTAATTATAAGTTAAAGTAGTATTCAAAACACCGACTCATAATTTTATAAATATGGAACATAGAATTAAAAATGTTATATAATACAATTTAAATTAGCCAATTGCTTGCGTAATTTTTGAGTATAGTTTCAGAAAAAAATCAAAAACAATCTGACATGCGATACAGCTAATATAATTTAAAACTAACATAAGGAAAACATAAATTAGAGCAGGAAAATATTAGAAATATAGATCAAGACCTTAGCCAATCCCCTCCATATAGTCACATGGAGTGCAGCTTTCTATTCCAAATGATACAGCTGTGCATTGTAAATTGTATAATATATTGACAGTGTGCAAGGAAAAGCAAATTTTAGGGAACTTCTAAATGTAATGAGTATTAACAAAGCTCAACGTCAATTTAAAACTTGTCATTTAATAATAGCTAAATTATCAGCTTTTAATTGACAAAAAAAAATAATAGGTGGTAAAATAATAAAAATGATAACTTTAACCATAATCACACAACCTATCTACTGTTCAGGCGTAATTACAGCTAATAATGTAAAATGAACTTCTCCAAAACATTTTTAACTGACTGTTAAGGGTTGAAAGAATCATCAAATAATAAAATTATTAATGCTCAAGTAAACTTACCCATAATGGTTCCAGGCACTTGAGCAGGTTTCGTGAACAATATTGTAGTATCAGCGTCAGGGGATCCTGTAGGTTTATCTTGCGCTTCTTCCTCCTCTGGTGCATCCTCGCCAACAACTGCGGTTTCTTCTCCTTCTACATCTACCATTTCATCATCAACATCATCTTCTTGGGCTCTAGCTATACCTCCTGAACATAAAATAATTTAAATTAATTATTATTTTCAAATCAATTTTCTACTAAAAGAGGAAAAATGAAAGATTATTCACTCAAAAAGAAAAAAAAAATAGAAACAAGCAGTATTGTCTCAGAGAAGAAATATCAATAGATAGTTTCTAGTATGAAAATGATACTAATGTCACTTATATTATAAGAAATATATATTTTCCTGACCTCGACTGATAGTAGAAATTAGGGCTGGAAGAGCGAATAGAAATATTAAATAGATGAGCTTCATTATGAGACTAGATGTGAACTACAGACGATCTAAAACAGCAATGTCACATATCCCGAAAAAGTGAAACGTAACCCTCGCAGCGTCCGCTAGGGATGTTGTTATACTGTTGGACGTGGAGCCAGGAGGTAACACATGGCAGAAAATATACCAACTTAGGAAAAATGAAACTTCGAAACCTTTCACTACATTGTATTAATAATAATATAATAATACAAATTAATAGTTATAACTTATTTTTTGGAGCCTAAAGAATATTATAAACTGCCTTAATTTTGCAAAAATTAATTTAAAGCATCAACTGTGTATCGACGGCATGACAGAAATGCGAAAGGTTAAAATAGGTTATAAAGATTTGATAGTAACTTAAGTGGCCCCCCTTTGCGAAAATCCAATAATAATACTGTTTGACTTAATGATTAAATTTGTTACGTCAATTGCAATAAACTTTGCAGGAGTAGTTTAAAACTGTTTCGTCTAAAGACAAAATATATTTTTCAGTCTAGTTCTAATTTATAAATAATGGTTGTTTTCACCTGTCAAAGTGATAGTTTTCTCAAAGAAGTAAGTTATTTGCTCAAATGATAGCTACTACTGTTTGTAGCAATTATACTACTTAATATAAACTGGTGTTGTTCATTTTTAACTTCCATATTAAATTATAAATTTTCTGAGTTAACCATATTACTCCAAATTTTAACATTAATATGAGTAAGAGCAATATATTTTAATTTATTGTGAAGAGGGAGATGCTAATTAGATATCTTATTAATTATATCCATTCATAATATGCTTTTGAATATTCCAGACAATGCATCAAATCTTAGTTCCTTAGGTCTAATTTTATTTTTCATTTTAGGCAAAATGTATTGTAAATAAACATAATTTAAAATGTAAATATCGTAAAATGTCTATTATGTAAATTAATATTTATTTCTGATTTTAGTTTTTATTGATATCATTCATTTTATTTTAATTCAAAATGAAGGTGGAAGATTAATCCCAATCAAGTTCTTATTTTTTTAATTTGATGCCTTCTTTTTTTTCTAGTTTTCTTCTAAGGTAATCTCTTGTAATGCAGCAGACTTTAAAACTGTTGTAAATGGCAAAAAAGAAACTCTTAAGGGCTATGATGTAATATTAGAAGATACTATTATATTCCCTGAAGGAGGTGGTCAGGTAAAAAATCAATATAAGTATGAAATTTATGTGTGCTTTTACTTTAATTTATTATTTTGTTCTAATATCTTTTTCTAGCCTTGTGATCATGGATTTCTTGACGATATACCTGTATTTAATGTTAGACGAAATGGCAGTGAAGCTGTCCACTTCGTTGAGAAACCTCTTGAACCTGGTCAAGCTGTAAAACAAACCATTAATTGGGAAAGAAGATTAGACCATATGCAACAGCACTCTGGTTAGAATAAACTTAATCAAATATATATTAATTTAAATTTACAATAATATTACTGAAACATTTGATTATTGTTTTTATCAGGGCAGCATTTAATTACGGCCATAGCAGATGCAGAGTTTGGTTATGGCACAACATCCTGGTGGCTTGGTGAAGAAATTTCTCACATTGAGCTTGGTAAAACAATTTTTTTGGTTTATAAATTTAGCAATAAAAGAAACAATTACATATTAACTTCCATTTAATAATATTGTAAATAAGCTTAAAAGCTTTAAAGCGATTCATAAAAGATTTTTTTATGGTACACTGTGTTAACACCATGGACAACAAACCTTTAAAGTAATTGTTACAACTTTGTGGTTTTATACCATAGTATCCTCTGTCATTTCATTTGACATATAAAAGCACATGCACAAGTTGTGGTTCATAAAATTATTTTTATTTGGATCATTATTTTATTATCAAAACATATTTAACATCTTTTGTTAAATCTCTGTTAAAAAAACAAAGGTTCTGAGTTCTTGAGGTCATTTCTTTTTTTTTTTTTTTGCTTTGTCTGTTATGTTCAAACAGTCTGCAATTTTTTCTATTCCATTTTAAAAAATGCACAAAAACATTAAGCATATTTTAAATTCCCCTTTTTGATTTTATCATATGTTTAACTTCCAATTAAAATTGATAAATTTTAGACACTTTTTTATATCAATCTAATTTTATTTTCAACCAATAGAATTATTACTTTTGCTACTTTCGAATACATATAATCACTTTTAATATGTTTTAATGTCACTTGTTACAGCTTATGAGTTTTAATTTAATTCAAAGTGAATTCCTTGAGAGATCATCATAGATAACTGTGATAGAATGCCTTTTGTGTTTTGTACTGTTAATTTCTATTTTTCATTCATACATTCAGTTAAGGCATAAACTCATGTTAATTTTTAAGTATTTAAATTGAATTATGAGGCTTTTTAATTATTTTTATTTTTAGATACACAAGAAATTACTGATGAACAGATAAAAAAATTAGAATATCTGGTTAATGAGAAAATTAGACAATCTCTACCTGTTCATGTAAAAGTTTATGAAGAAAATGATCCTTACTTAAGTGAGGTATTGGTCCTTATATAATATTAATAATGTTAATTGATAGTATTTAGGATAATATAATTAATAAATTAATTATTATATAGACAAGGACAAGAGGTCTCCCTAAAGATCATGTTGGAAGTGTTAGGATAGTTACAATACAAGACATTGAAAGCAACATGTGCTGCGGTACTCACGTTTCTAACCTAAGTCAACTACAGGTGAAACCTAGTAAAAACTATCTGTAAATCTTGTAATGATATATTTTTTTGTTTTCCTACTCCATAATTAAAATATTTCCTTGATCATTTAAGCACTACTACTCTGTCGTTAGGCGATCAAGCTGATGGGAGCAGAAAAAGGAAAGAAAGGCAAAATTAATCTAATGTTTTTGGTCGGAGGTCGCGTGTTAAAGAGATTGGCAATAATGCATGAAAGAGAGCAAGGGCTTACTAGCATACTCAAGTGAGGATGTCTCTACTTCTTTATTTATGAACTTCCTTGTACTTAAAATATCAAACTAAACATTTTAGAAAAATGGAGAAGAAAATGGTCCATGTGGAGGTAAAAAATAAATTTTTAAATTGTGAGCAACTGTGTATCGTCATTAGCCAAATATAGTCACTCACTATTTAAGGATTTATATTTTATTATATCTTCTCCATGATATTTATACAGTCACCTAATAATTATTCATAATACAATTTTTAGTAATAGTAGTTCTAGTAATATATTTTAGTTTTTTATTTTAAATATAGGATTGGATATTTGCCCATAATTTATATCTTTTACCAAAAATAATCTGCTGTAACCGACAGTCATGTTGGTTCATTATCTAGGCATTTAATGGGGAAAAAATCACTGAACCAAAGGTTTTTAAAGCAATCAAGAGCAAGCTTTTTGTGATTTTTTTTGTAATAATAATTTTTTAATACATGATTAGTATTTTCTCAAGTTTCTATTAATTCAAATAATTTAATCTGCCGACAACTTAATCATTAATTAAAAAGGAAACTATACTTGCTTTTGAGTTTTTACAAAACCTCTGATTCTATTGTGATTATTTTTTCTACTATGTCTAGACTAGTTACTGTACTAAGAAAACTGTTGGTTTTACTGAAATTATTTTTGATAACAGGTATAAGTTATATGTTCGTTCATTTAACATCAGTTTATGGCTTATCGAATGATGCTACAATGTGAGTCCTAAACTTTGCCTATCCAGATTTAATTAGGATAGAAATCTTTAAAGATAGCTTGACATCGTAAAGGCTCAGGAGACCCGTTTTACTTCGTTTCCGAAGGACAGCATAACCAAGGATTTTTTAATGAATAAATTATATGTTCTGTGCATACAAATAATACACATACCTGCTAGCAAAGTAATGGCCAGAAACAATCACCATTTTAAAAAAATATAAATAAATGACTAAATCTAATCCTTGCTCATAACTTATTAATTTTATTCTTTGTTTGATATGTTTCATAATTATTATTTTAGTGATTTAGAAATAAATAAAACTAAACTTTTTCTATATATATATATTTATTTATTTTCCAGTAATGGACCTGACGCTCATGTTTCATTAGTAGATAAATTGATGAAATCCGTAAAACTATCAAACAAGGTAATTTATTTTAATTATGTATTATAATACAGATGTTATATTAATGAATAATTAATTTACTTATATTAAGCTTTAAGCAATTAATAACCACAGCATATTTCAAATATACACATAATAGTATATAATATATAACAAAGCAGGATATTATCCAATATAAATTTTTTTAAAAACTAAACATTAATTTCCAAAATTCAATTTTATAGCACCTCCAGACTGTGCTCAGAGATATGGCTGTCCTGGAAGCAAATATCTTGAAAAGTAAAGACCCTAAACCAAAATTTTATACACTTCACAGGTAATATTTCTGTATTTTTTCTAAATTAGCGCAATTCATTTATAGTTGTATTTTCATCAGTACTGGACACTACTTGAAGAGATTTCCAACTACATTCTATAATGCATACTATCCTTAATTACAATTATGGTTATTGGTAAACTATCTTAAATAAGTATAACACCCGAATTTCAGATAAACTTTAAACTTTTTGTTTCTAGAAAGGAAGCTGAAATGGACTTCATAAATACATTCCTTAAAGCTCTCAATGATACAGTAAGTCCTGGCATTACTTTTTATGTTTAATTATGGTTTTATTTTGTAATATCATTACACACTTAATCAACTTGTTAGTTGTTAATTTTCTTTCCTTATCTGATTATATTATTGATTACAGTTTTTCATTCAACCATTTGCTATCAACTCTATAGTACTATCTGATAGAATAAATTTTCTGTCTCAGCTAGACATAAACCAATAGAGTCCTTTGTCTTATCTACTGCACTATTTCACTTCTAAAGTAAGGAAAGTAAAATTTGCTGGAGTAAACTTTGTACTAAAACTAGGCCGTGACATGAAGAATTAGTAAATTATTCTTAGTGTTTCTCTTGTCAAAAATAAAACTTTCAAATAATAATACTAAATTTCATTTCTTTTCTTTATAAGGGATCGATCATATATTGCTTTTTAATCCATTTTAAAAGATTTGATATTCAGGATCATAGTCTAGTAATTAATTTATATTTATTTCAGTATTATTTTTTTTCAGAGCATTCTCTTATTTTTAACAATTGGAGACGAGAAAGAAGTAGGTTATGCTGTTTTACATGGAGATGAAAAGCTGGTAGCGGAATTTGGCCCTAAGTAAGAAAATTAAGTTTAAGATAATTTTATTAGAGTTTGTTTTTTCTTAGTTTCACCCAACTCTAGGATATTCCGGATCAATCATTAGTGCTTGTTCTACAACTTTCCCTTCTTTCCTGTATCTTTAGATAACTTCTGATCTCCTACTCCTTTTCTCATCAGAGATTTTGATCGTTCGCTTTGTTCTTGCCTCAAACCTCATCCTCTTGGCAGTTCTATCTCTAAGCAGTAACCCCAAGTTCTCTCATTTCTCTTCTTGCTTCTTTAAACCAATTAGGATTTGTTATCTCAGACATTTTAAAATATAACAAGACACCTTAAATTTTAGTTTGTAGATACAATAGATTTATATAATAGCCCTTTATAATGACAGATCATGATCATAAAACTTGTGTATATATTCCTTCCTGAGTACACCAACAATTTCTGGTTTACCAGCTATTTTCTATTGATTAACGGGTGTTCAGCCAATCATTAGAATGGCCTTACAGATTTTAAATCTCCCTGTCTGGAAGTATAGAAATTTAATTAAAAATCTTAGGTTTTTAAAGATTAAATACTTGGGAAATATCAATAATTAACATGACCAGATAAATTTGTTTTCTTTTAGATAATTCTTTAATAATAAAGATAATAGTGGTCTCCTCCCAAAATAAATGTATTTGTAATCCATGAAAACAAAAACGGTGATTTCTACTTTGAAAAATCGTCTGATGTGGTGCTGCAGCCCACATAGGGACAGGGCCTTTTACAGCATTGAACATCCCTGTTATGCTGTTTGGAAATTGAACTATAGACTCTAAATAGATACATTCCTCCTCACACTGGAAGGGATATAGTCCAACATCTTAGTGAAAAACATGCTATTAGTGCTGGTCTGAAGCAGAAATAATTGAAATTAGAATTAACTAAAAAGGATGCGTTAAGGATTTTGCTTTATCTTCTAAGTGAACTAGTGTTAACAAATTTTCCTTCTGTTTCAGGATTACTGAACTTCTGTCTGCTAAAGGAAATGGCAAAGGCAATAGGTATCAAGCCCGAGTTGCCAACATGTCTAATAGATCAAAAGTAATTTCTTTAATCGAAGAAGCCATTGGTTCTTGAATTTCTTCATATGTTTATAATTATCCAAAATGTTTTAGTGTTAATTGAAGAAAGTTTTAATTGTATTTAAAGTATTTCTAATATGAAATAAATGGTACATGGTAAATAAAAGTAAATTAATTTGACTTTATTTTCTTTAACGGTACCTATTTGTTCTTAAGATTGAGTCTTGAAGATCTTCTGAAGAAAACTCATGATGCTTATCAAATCTACATCGCAAGTTGTACCAAACACTTACTAGTGTTAGTTAGGCTAAACCCTAGATAAAAAATTTCATTTAGGTCCCTATCGTGTACTAATTTGGAGTTTCAATTCATGGGACCGATAAGAAATAAATATTAATACCCAGGTGAATCCACAATGGTTTTAACCGGGCCCTTTGGGCTCTCTCGCCCTAACATGCTCGACCATATTTTTCTTCACTCATAAGTAATTTAAAATGATAATAAAAGGTGATGATAATCATTTTAACGACATTCATCCGTGTTCATCTTAACTCATTTTATAATTTTAATTATATCTTTACTTAACCACAAATCATTGTCTTTTTACATTTATACTAGTCCAATACAGCCCATCAATTGTAACTTACTTATCGCCCTTTTTATACAATTTTACATGTTTAATTTAATATCAACTATGTTCCCCCTTTCTTACCACTTATTACATATTGTACTACATCTATCCTTTATAATACTTCGTGAACTTTTGGTATACATTATGGTCCCCATTGGTATTAAACTGTATTTCTCACTTCTATCACTTATCATCATTGTTTCTTATTAACATTTTCATTACCTACTTTATTTATTACATACTGTATTTTTTATTTTCATTACTTATCTGTATTGATTATTTTCATTTCCTCTGAGTTTATTTCTTACTGTATTTTTTATTTTTATTGTTATGGTTATTTATGATCCACATGATCATCCTTGCTCTTTATTGATATATATCTCATGTTCTCTTCCCTCCCTCATCTTTATTGTCCACCACTCAGATGCCTGATTGATACTTATGTATTTTTACTTTAATATATACCCATTTCAATTTTTATCTTTAGTACCTTATTCTTTAATTTTTAACACTTTCTGTTTTATTCTTTAGTATGTATTGCACTACCTCCCTGTCTCTTGGTTATTAATACTATACACTCATACATTTTAACCTTTATATTCACCACGCTTAGCAATATTTTTTAATTTTCAATTGTCTGTATTTTGCATATTTAGCCCTGAAGACCTGGCAAAGTAGGTCCAAACGTTGGCTAATTAATAAACATTTTTCCACCTCTAAGAGAAATTTATTGACCTCTACCCGGACCATTTTCTTCCACATAAGTAATTTATTTATTATTCAGTGACAACAGAATATCAGAAGAGATGGGTTTTGATGAAAAAGGTATTAATTAGCAGGGAATTTTATGGAAAAGCGATTGATAGTTATTTCAAACCTTAAATTCATACTAACGGGTTTGAAAAAAGTAATGAACAAACTGGGAGACTTTGATGGTAATAATATGTATCGTTAATTTTGGAAAGGAACAAATAATTTATTTTGAGTTTTTCAACTCAATACCATCCCCTGACTAAATATAATGCCACATAGGCCCTACTTTTCACAAGTTATTATCATGGTAACTTTATAACAATGAAACTGTTTGTTTCAAAACATGCTAGTAACTAAGAAATTACTATTACATATGAATGATATGGTACGAGTTCTGCAGGTTGTCGCTTCGAGTTGAGAAAAAAGTTTTAACTTTTCATTCACTTCCTTTTTAATATCCTCCAAAAATACAAATAATCATGAGCTTTAGAATGGAAACAAAAGAGAGTAATTATGGGAAATGTGAATATTTCAGTAATCATTTCATCAAGAAAGAAATGTTTCAACGAACATATATCATCTATACTTCGGAACTTTAGTTGAAATATTTATTTCTTAATGAAATATACACATTTCCCATAATTGCTCTTTTTTTCACGCTAAAACTCACAATTATTTTTATTTTCGAGAATATTAAAAAAGGAACGAATGAGAAGATAAAACTTGTTGAGACTTAACTCGAAGCGACAACTACCTGAACTGATACCAATAGAAAATTATGGTTACTTAATTATTAAACCGAGGGTTCATATCTTTTCTTCCTTACGTCTATCTTCCAGTCAACCATCCCCTCGCTTCTCGTTAAATTATAGTGTTTAGACCAAACAAGTTTTCTTAATATCACTTTTAGTTCCAATATATAATTAGGGAGAATGATAGATATCTAATTGTATGGTTTTCACAAGGGTATACTAGTTAAGTTAGCATGACTGTAGTTAGGGCATGCAATAAATAAACTTTTTAAAGTGATGAATTTTCTTTTTGGTAGTACTAGAAATGTAACTTATTAAATTCTGCCATAAAGAAGTATTGCACACTAACACAGACAAGGAATTTCAGCGGCTATTAACTCCCTTAAACAATTAAATAATCCTACAGAGTAATAAATAGATAATGATTTGCTATATAATCCCAAAGAAATTTTTTAAACATAAAAGAACATACACAACATAGTTTTGGCATGAAAGCAATTGTAACAGCTTTAACGCCACTTATAAATTTAATTAAACTAATTCAATTAGGCAGAATAAAATTTTAATAAAAAAACTATCAATTTAACTTACACAAGTTATTAAATTCAGTTCGGGCAATGAAACAATAACATATAAGAGGATTATTAAAAATTAGTACATAAGGGGTAAAATTAATAAAATTAACTACTAAAAAATCATTGGTTATTTTATTAACAAATATCTTAAATAAAAGGTCGCATTGATATCTTTAGATTTGATAGGTCTGTTGAAGGTTCTCATCCTTTTCTTCACCTAAAATAAACAAAAAACTTTCTTAAGTAAATAATTTAAAAAATAATACTAAAATTAACAAGTATTATAAAAATTATAAGGTAAAGCTGAAAACCAAAAAATTAATGGGAATAGTGCTTTAAGAAAGAAAGATTTAGGCAAAAAATTATTAATTCTGAAAACGATTACAAGGAGACAAGTAAGTAGCTAATGTTAGCACCATGGTGAAGACAGAATTTTTTTCAAAATAAACTATGATTGAAGAAATTTTAAATAGTCCTTGCTTCACAGCCTAACGAGATACAGAAGCAGCAGCAAAGTGCATTTCAACATAACCAGTATCTTAATAATAAAATTTAAATTATTGTCATTAATATTGTTTATTATTAAGATACTGGAGCTTAGCTTGCCCCTTCTTATATCGTAGCTTAGGAAATTAAAAAATCCTGATAATTTATAATCAGGTCTGTATAAAATTTATATTGATTTAAGTATATAAGAAATATAGATAACTTAGATGGGCTGGACATGTGGCCAGGATGAGAGAGGAGGAAATATCAAAATGTTGACTGACAGAGGTCATTCATTGACAGAGGAGAGTCGGCCGACCACAACCGCGGCGGATTGACTGTGTGGCTTAAGATGCGAGGAATTTTGGAGTCCACAACCGGATGACAGCAGCACTCAACAGGGGCTACTGGCAGGTACTTATTGAGGAGGCCTGGAAGCGTGGTTTGCACCGATTTAATAATAATAATGGATGATTAATTAGAGCTGAATCAAATTCAAAAGATTCCAGCGTCGTAATTAAAGTATTTAAATTACATTAATCACCTATTACCATTTGAACCCCATAGCTTCTAGTTACTTCCTTAAATTTCCCTTTTTGACTATTGATATACAGTGTAAGGTGGTTGATCGGGATATATATCGAGACAAAACTTCAAAAAAATAAAATGGCTGATCAGTGAGTTTGTATTTTTTATCTTTAAGATCCAGAGAGACGACCATATCACCTGATTTTACAAACAGTTGAAGTGGTTTTACCCTTCTTACCAACGTAAGTACTTCTTCACACCATTTGCTTACGAAGTTATCCAATTTTACTGTCCATCATTCATTTCTGATCTCCTTCAATTGAAAACTACAGTCCACCATCCTGCCTTGTCTATATAAAATGCTTCATAGAAGCCTAGGTTTTTTGACCTATCTTTCCTAATCCAATTCTCACCACTACGGAATTCTACCCCCTTTTCCATTTGTCATTCCAACAACCTTCTGGTCTTCAAATACTTTAAATTCAATCATTTCATATACAAACAATTCCCAAAAATTTGTAAATAGTGGTTCAGTTTAATGATAAAAATTCATAAAGCTAGAGGAAAGAAAAGGGAGAATGGTGAATATCTGATGAGAATCAACAACCTGCCACACTGATACGCTTTAAATTATTCAACAATACTAAATAAGAATTTCATATTGTCCCTATTCCGACATTTGCTACACTTTTTTTTGAAAAATAATATGATATACACCTTAAAAGTTAAATAACAGACTTAAGTTAATTCCCTTTTATAAAAAATAAAAAAAACTAGGTCTACTAAAATGAAAATTTAGAACATTTTCATTATAAAGTACATCATAAGTGTACTCTAAACTGTTGAACTACGAGTTGTGTCTGGGCAGTTCCTAAGCCCTGAACCTAAGATTTCGAGTGATAACAAATCCACTTACAAAAAAATCTTTGAAACAAATTGCTCAATCAAATAACTTTAGCACGAAAACAAATGAAATAAGCATAAATAATGTAAACAACCATGTGGGTATTACATGAGCCATATGTATAGGGTAGTCATATTTACAATTGCCTAATAAGTAACTAAAGAAAATGTTCACTTAATGCAAAATAACAAAAATTCATGGAAAATATAGTCATAATGTATACCAGAAACTAAGCATTGAAGACAGGTTAAGAAATGAACTTCCACTGTTCAGCGATTTTCCAAACAAAGGAACAATGCCTAGACCTGTAGTTAGGGAAAAAGTACAATCATTCTTTAATAAAATTAGGGTTCATTGATCAATTAAAACCAATTGTATATTAATACATGGTCAATAGAGACTACCGAAGGCACAGATTATGTACACATATTAATATCCACGCTGATATTTCATACCAATTAATTATGTTATAGAATAAGGATTTAACATATGTAACTCCAACTCACCTCAACCTCCTGGCTTCACGCTCGGATTCCAGTAAGGTAAGAATATCGCCTTCCCTGACGGGTCCCTTAACATTCCTGATGATCTGACGATTTTGGTCTCCAATAAATTCTACCTTAACTTGGGTACACTGCCCCTGGGAGCCAGTACGGCCAAGAATTTTGACAACTCGAGCCAAAACGTCAGGCTTTTCCATTTTGAACAGAAAACTTGAGAACGCACACGTGTGTCAAGCTAACCAAGAGAGGAATGGATGCCACAGCCTGTTGGAAGAACCGATCGTCATGAGTTTATTCCAACATCCTGCCACTAAAATTTTCTCGGACAGTCCAAAAGCCACCATTCTGCGCATGTCCAAGTCCGAACTAGTACGGGACTGGTCACAGGGTCGGACTGTGCTGAACACCAATTTTCCAATCTCGGATCTGCCAATGGTTGTTAATGATTTCATAAACTGATTATCACAGATGTTTTATGAATTTATAACTTATTTAATTATTTCCTCTCGTTATTTAAGATTTAAAAATTGGAACGGACAATAGTTTAATATAATGTTTTTGTATAATGGCATTTACAATTTTCTTTCTCCTTTGTTTATTTTATATAATTTTTTATATTTGTCTTGAACTTTTATTTTGTTTTAAATAAAAGGTTATATATATATATATATATATATATATATATATATATATATATATATATATATATATATATATATTTTATATCATGCACGATTGTCACTTTGAATTTCTTGTATGCATAATATATGATATTTATTTCACATTGTTTAATTTAGCCAAGTAGTTCTCAATTGTTCTTACTTCAACATAATGGTTTCTTGTAAAAAAAAAAAAAATGGAGAGGAGTGGCTCAGTGGCAGAGTACTGAGTTGCCATGCCGGAGATCCCGGTTCAATTCCCACTGCAGGCCATGATTTTTATTTAGTCTGTTTGCAGCGGGAGATGGATCATATATGATGGGACCCTCCTGGGGCCCACCCAGCCTCTATAAAATATTATAAAAATACGGTACCCAAAATAAGGGGGAAAATCTGGCGGTTGAGCGTGACCTAGGGCAAGTCACCTCCTTGCAGAACCGTTGTCCATGAAACAGTACAGTCTCTACCATGTACTGAATCCCAGACCCTTCATGGGTTGTAGTGGTACAGTTTTTTTTTGTAAAAAAAAGAGGAGTAAATCAATGGGTAATCTACTAATCTGCAAGTCCATGGTTTGTGACCGCATGTGGAAGATCAATAATTTATTTTTATTTTATCGACTATCGATAGCTGGATCGATCCTGTGAAACCAGAAGACCCTCCTAGGCCTCATTCAGCTTCTATAAAGTCCGGACTCTTAATTGTGGGAGAAACAAGACGGAGGAGCGTGATCTGGGCCAAATTAATTCCGTCCACAACCGTTGGCTTAGAAACAGTATAGTCCTTACCTAATTGAACACCAGCCCATTTAGTTAGATTGTAGCGTTATAGGTTATTTTTTTTTGGGGGGGGGGTTCAGTGTTTTTCTGCATTTGTTGCGAAAAAAACAAACAGTTGAAACCTACAGAAATGTCCTTTTTTTTTACGTAGGAAACGAACGCAATATATTCGCGCGGACTGGATGCGGTGCCGTGATGTTTTATTTATATTATTATAATCTTGGGTTACTTGTATTAACAGCAAAGAAACAGGATCAAGAAGACCAACGAGACGCTGCAGGAATTTGAAGCGGATATTTCCCGCCTGGTGAAGAATGCCTACCCATCGGTCACCGACGATGTCTACGAGAGTTTGCCGACAAATTCCTGGATGGACTTCGGGACCCAGAGACAACAAGCAGTGAAGCTCGCCTGGCCAAAAACTTTGGTAGACGCATTATCTCAGGTCATGGAGTTCGAGGCTGTCAGACAGTCTGTAGGGGGCCATGCGCGAGTTCGAGCAGCAGAAGCGGAGCCTAATGTGGTCCCTAGCGTCGAAGACATAGTGACAAAGATTTTGGAGGCTCTCAGGACCCGTAAGAAGGAGATACCCAACTTGGACACCCTAGAAACAAGTGTCCATCCAACAAACAAGAAGAGCCGCAAGAAAAACTAAGTAAGGTTGATGGGAAGGGGCAAGTGTCAACCCGTAATGTCAAAGGCCACAGGAAAACCATCAGAGTTGCGTCAATGGGAAACAGAACGAGCAGGTTCTACGTTGATGGGATGGTGAACGGGCAGCTGAAAAGTCTTCTACTGGATACCGACGCAACCATGACAATCTTGAAATCGAAGACACTCCCCGTTGAGAAGATCATACCGACCACTTGGGCATTACGGACTGCCACAGGACATTCAGCCAAGGTCTACGAGGAGACAGTTCCCACCTTCCTCATTGGGGGGGGGGGCAACGTCAGTAGCACCGCGCTCTCGTGGCAGAAATAGAGGAAGATGTCATATTGGGCATGGACTTGATGATCGCGAGACGGGATCTATGGATAGATTCCTCGTCCTCTTGCCATTCCTCAGGTAAGTTGTTCCAGATGTATTACTATTATTACTATACTAGAGTATAGTCGAAAAGGTACAAAAGTAATGATCGAGGTAAAATTCTCAGTTCTTCAGTAGTTAAAGCTTCTATGCCTTCCTCTTCCAAGCGATGTATCACTGACTCCATTCTGTCCATAATCAAAGTGACACCAAGTCCCTCCAGCATTTTTATAAATACTCATCCACCTCAAACCACAAACGCTGGGGACTATTCGTCTTATGGTACCTGAGAGGGTAGATCGACGAATTGGTGTCATAAACCAATCCGCAGTATATACATTTAACCTTGTCCTTGGTTAAGCGAGTAAATCCCGCTATCGACAGGGGATGATGAGGTGAGTCGGTTGCGCTGTTTCTATAGGTTTGTGTCCGTACCTCTTCTTTTTAAAAGTTGATAGCATCAGGATTCCTTCTGATCCACGAAGACAAACGATGGGCTTGATTTAATGAATAATCAAACGAAGTTTTCAAATGAAAATGGCAGGTGATCTGTTCTTTTTCTAATTCCTTTAAATTCGGACAGCCGAAATCATGGAGATCATAGACTGGTTTATCGATAAGTTCTTCTATGAATTTTCCATCCCTTTTCCCCACAATATATCGAAGTCTGTTGTATCGTAATGGTTAGTAATAAATAAATTCTTCATTACTTCATATTCTACATCGCCATAGGTCCAGTTCAATCCGTGAATATTTTGCATTACCCAGATGTCCGTACGCATTTGACCCAGTTCTTCACCAGAATCCTGAGGTGGTTTGAAAAACCAATGCCATGATGAGATAGAGAGAGACGACCGATAGTTCTTTAATGATTAATGAGTTAGATGCTGATCGATAGCCTTGAAAATCAATGACCGCTGAATGCATCATATGTGTCAGAGTCAAAGTCCTGGGGTGGAGTGATTTTTCGGATTTAAATATCGTCTATATGCACCTAAACGCGTGCGGTTCAGTACATTTTACGGACCAAACCGGTTCCCACTTCACATTCTACTATTTTATCATGAAGAATGAGACAGTACGCCTGTTACAGTATTGTTCACTTTAATTTGAAACATGTTTACGAGGAGCATGTAAGCACTCCAGATTTAAGTTTTACACTTTTTAAAGAGATGTGTTCGTTATGTTGGAAAGAACCATTTAATTACCTTTTAATTGACAAGAGTAGGGACTTGAACAATGGACGTTTTAGAAAAGGGATCGATACATTCATTGTAGATATATAAGGAGCAGTTGTGGCAGTTATTACCATTAACAATCATGGGCCCAAAAGTCACTCGTTAGATTATAAAAACTAGTGAGATTTTTAAAAACAAATATCGCTCATTGAAGTATGACATAACTCCTTCCAGACCTGCCTATATTTGATCCACAATCCTATTGAATAGCCTAGGCGCCGATTTGATTCCAAATGACAATCTTTCCATTAGGTAAGTTCCTCGGTGTTTTGAGATGGTTTGTATCATTTTGCTTTCTTCGCAGACTTTAATATGTAAATATGCTTTGTATAAGTCAAGGTTACAGAAATATTTTGAGTTCCTTAAGTTATTTAGAATATCATCAATCTTCCTTATGGGGTAATGTGCCGATTTTAATTGTTTGTTTACTGCTATCTTGTAGTCCACGCATAATCGCAACCTTCCATCTGGCTTCGGTATTACGACAAGGGGTGACCCCCAATCGCTTGTCTCTACTTTAGATATGATACCCGCCTCCTCCAGGTTATCGAGTTCACTATTTACTTTCTCAAGAAGAGCATACGGGATCGGCCGTTCTTTGATGAAGACGGGTTTCGCCTTTTCGCGTAATTCGAGAGAGCATGTAAACCCTGGAACGCAACCGATTTTTGGTTCAAAAATGTCTGCGTATTCATGAAAAATGTCTGTGTATTCGGGGTCTATTTTAATTGAGTTGACTGCTGGATTGAGATCTATTTCTTCAAGCCGTATGCCTAGGTGCCTAATCCATGTCCTTCCTAATATCGGTGCCAATTGGTCCGGAACGATGAATAATATTTCCTGATTCATTTCCTTTGTATTCTACTTTGACTTCGGCTACTCCTATTGGCTTAATAATGCCTAGTGTATATGACCTAAAGATAACTTCCGTTTTGCTTATTTTTGTTTTCGCTGTCTTTAGTTTTTTAAACTCAGATTCCGGTATTAGTGTATATCCGGCCCCCGAGTCAACTCGAATCGTTGTAGCGTCCCGTTTCTTTGATTTCTGCGAAATATTTTTCGCAAGAGTATTTTCCCGGGATAGTTTCGTTCCGCTGAATATCTACTACATTATTAATTGAATTTAGCTCGTCAATGGTAGTAAAATCAGTCCAATTAGTGTTCTGTGTTGTGATCTGCCTAAGGTTTTTCATACGACTTGAGATGCATACTGACGCGAGGTGTCCTACCTTCTTACAATCGTCGCATCTCAATTTTGATTGGTCAATTAGGCATTCCCTTGTCAAATGTTTGCTTCGCCCGCATCGTAGGCAGCGATTTTCGATTCCTAACTGCTGGTAGTTCAGCGTCTTGTTTTTATTATAGGATGCCTTGCCTTTACTGTTCCAGGTCGATGAACGTTGTCGTGGTGTTTTGTCATCTCTTTTCTGCGTAATTTTATGTATGTCGCTTCCCACGCATGGGGTGTATGTTACGTGGCTGCGATTTGCAATTTCCCGACAGTCAATTTTACATGCTTCGAGTGCCAGAGCTTTGTCTTTTATTTCCTCAAAGTTTGTCTTTTCCCCGTCGGTTTCTAAGAGTTTTTCTCTGATCGAGTTGTCTTGGATACCCCTGATGAATTGTGCTCGCAGAAATAAGTCAGCAACACTTTTCCCGCAATCCGCTGCCGCACAATTAAATGCGCATTCAGTGAGTCCCCGGCGTAAATCTGTGATGAACTCCGATATCCCTTGACCGTCTTTTTGGTATAGCGACAGGAATCGATGTTGTGCTACCAGTGTGTTTTGTTTGGGGCACAAATGTTTTTCTAATATTTTGACCAGCTCTTCGTACGCCATCTCGCCCGGTCCTTTCGGAGCTACCAGTAACGTTATGAGTTGGTAAGTTTCCGCCCCTATTGAATTGAGAAACATCTGTGTACAGAGCATTTTATTATCTATTACCCCTTTCATCTTGAGGTAATTTTCAAACCGTTTCCTATATATTCTAAATGTCTCCTTCGATGAATTGAATGATTTGAATGATGGCAAGACCATGTGTGTTGCCACCGCCGGTGCTGTTACTTGGGGTGTCAACAATGCTTGTACCGATTGGATTAGTGTAGCCTGTTGTTGATTAAATGCTTTTAGGAGTTGTTGAAATTGTGTTGGATCCATTTTAATTTTAAATTATTCCTTCTGTTGACTACAAATTAATCACTTTTAATTAATTAAATTTTTCCAAACACTAAAATAGAAATTTCTTATATAATGATATTTCTATTATTATAAATAATATCTCTTATATTATTTTTATAGAGTGTGTATTCATTAATTGTTATTATTTTGTAGTAGAAAGGTTAACTTGCGTTTAACTGGTATCGATGGCGGCCTTCAGTATTCTCGGCTATTGAATAATGTTAATTTATTTCCTCTTTCCTCTTCACTTGACTTCTTTTATCCTCGTCGCCAATTCTGTTGTGTCGCCGTTTAGGTATTCATAATATTAAAAACACAATGTGGCACAATATCTGTTTTATTAAATTATATATGGTTACATATACACATGATCACAACTCATCTCATGCGCGCGTAACTCGTGGGGATATAACAATAAACTAAATGTCGAGAGACATCTGTGGCAAACTTCTAATATGGAACAATGCAATGACAGCTGAGTGGTTACGAGTCGGCTTAGGTTGGTTATGTAACAGTAATGTGTGTTCTCTTCGTCTTTTAGGAACAAAAGATCAAATCGTTCTCTGAAAGTTAATTTTTTACTAATTTGTAATGGATATATTTCGTTTTCTTTATTCATTCCAAATAAATTTATTGAAACGTCATTAGCCTGTTTAAATTTGATTACATCTTTAAAGGTTGTGGGGTAAGAAATGCAACCAAACTTATAGTTACTTTCAAAATTTTTGTAATATCTCACATTACTTGAACCTTTATACGTTTACTCTTTATATTTTGGGGTAGTTCAATAAATTGTTTACCACCTAAAGGTTTGTATTTGGTCGAATGTAAACAAAGGAAATTGGAGGAAACAAAAGACCATCCGATGCTAGAAAAAGAAAAGGTTTTATTAAACAAACCAATATATGTTGTCTTTGCTGTATTGGAGCTTTCAAAAGTTTTAGTGTACGAATATCACTACAATGTATTTTTAAAAACGTTTGGCCCTTGTAATGTAAGTCTTTGTTACATGGATACAGACTCACTGCCGTATATTCATAATATGTTCATGATTATGATCAAAACAAACCATCAAAATATTTAATTTACGCAGATGTCAATAATCTTTATGCATATGCAATGAATTACTTTCTACCTTACTCTGACTTTGAATGGAAAACGGAAAATATTACTGTAAAATTGAATTGTTAATTACATTCTAACGCTATAAGACTTTTAAAAGTTTGCCATTTCGTTTTATACGGATTTAGAGTTTCAAATATTTTTTCTTTCACAAGCTCTAGGAAATTGAGAACGTTTAGTTGGCGATTGCGGTTAGGAAATAAAAATCTACGATTGAATCACCAAATGTTTTTTTTACAACGTTACCCCCATTTTGACGTCCCATTTTCTTTATTAAAAAGTAAATACCGAGTTGTTTGGGGTACATAAAGGGGGGTTACAGACACCTGGTTGTTGTAATTTTCCTTGGCATGTATATATTTCCTTTTTTTAAAAGGGAAGGATGAGGATTCTACCCGCTCCATTACGTTTTTAAAGGGTTCTGTTCCTTGTTTTGAATTCCGCACTGAGTGAGGATGAGAAAAAGACGAGCTACTTAGAACTGCACTTGTATTTCGCTGTGTGGATGACAATGTATTGACCTCTACGAATTCACTAGAATGATCTGGTCGGCAGATTTGAGATACGTTCGACTCCGGTGTAAAAATGGGTTTGATTGCATATTTCGGTTTACAAAGGGTTTTTATGTCTCGAACAATTATGCATCTTTCTAAACTCCACCCCGCATTAATGACAAAAATATATTTTCCATTTACAGCGATGTGTACTTGTACTGAATATAAGTCCACATTTATCACATAAATATTTTTTCATACTTTCATGATTAGCCAATGCCTTAATTATTCTACCACACTTTTCAGAAAGAATCCCCATTATACAAATTACCTATCTATTATCTATTTATATAAATTTCTTATTATATATTATACCTTTTCATAATTAAACAAACTTAATCTGGTAAGCCTTTTTTTTTTTTTCCCTCATATATCATGCTTATTGATCCTGAAATAAAACATATGTAAGGTGAATATTTTTTTTCCAATCAATGCTCCTTTTTAAATGAAAAAAAAATAGAAATGAAAACTCAACATCAGACTTTTCTAAGTCTTCTTCCGTGACAAGTCTTCTTTTTGGCAAAAATGTACGAATTTTTTCTCCGATTTCCCCTTCAATTATTGCCTGCAATGATTCCCCGTACTCGGTTGTCATGAGGCTCAACTCTAATATTACATATGTATTTCCTTCCCACCTCGAGCTCACCGATGGTCTTGTATATTGCAGTACTGTTTAATTTTTTCATTTAAGACATCTGTAATATTTGAAAATAAATGAAAATTTTATCAATATGCTAGGATTAGTTAAAAAAACTAGTTATAATGACTAACATTTAAGCAAGGGTGCGAGACTTAAGATGCAGGAAAATTGAAAAGATGAGCGGAGAGCATAAGCACGCAATGTCTAAGGCTCCTAAGATTACTTCTTTAATACCATTCATAGTGTGGGGTTGAGGAAGGAGGAGGAGTGAGGATTTGCAATTAATTATTCCAATTGATCTAGTTATCACACAAAAGACACAGATCTATTCCCATAGATCCTTATAAAATATAATATCCTTTTAATATTTACTATGTCCTCATATGGTATGTAATAACTTTTCTCCTCGTTAGTCTTATCAATTTTATTTAATGAGCAATATATCAGGGAATATAAATCGTCGATAGTCTCATCATTCGGTCAGCAATAAATCCAAACATTTAAACTCATTTGATTCACCGAGGCAATGACTCCAATGAGGCAACGACCCTATAACTTACTAGATAATCAATAGTCTTGTAATTTTTATTTAATTAAGATTAAACTTTTAAACACATTTGTTTCAGCGAGGCAATAGGTGGTCAACGACCCTGTGGCTATAACTCAACTAGATAAACTTATCATTTTGATTTCATGAGCAATAAATCCACCACTAGGTCAAGCCGCCACCCGAAGTAGGTCAAGGTCACGATTCCCGTTCTGAGGCTCAACAAACATATATTACCTACTTGAGGCACTTCCAATATATTTTTGTACCATAATATACAAACATGTCATGACCTTTGAGTTGAGTAACAGTCCATTACTTTGGAGGAATTTTGTGGCCGTCTTGAACCTCGTGAAATATGCTTTTTAAAGTGTACATTTTCACAAAAATAAAACTCACTGTGTAAAAACCATTTAATTACCAATTTATATACGTTTACTTCACGTATGTTTTATAATCATGAAATTCCATAATTTCTATTAAAATATAAACTGGTGATACCATAACATACATAAACCTAATATTGTCTACGTATATATCGCGTTTTTGTTATAATGTCGGAAATAGAAATTTTAAATAATGCTATCCAAGAACGTCCTACATTATGGGATGAAAGAAATAATAATTATCATAACCGGTTACCTATAAAATTATATTGACGATTCGCGCACACGTAGGACAGAGCCACCGCGTTGAATTCGCGCGTCCACCGCATCGCGCTCGCTTTGAATTGCCTACGAGGACATAAGGTAAAACTCAGCAACATTTCTCAGTTGGAATACCTTTCTGACGGTTTGGTGATTCTGATTGGAATGAAAAATCTCTACTGCGCATGCTTTGAACTGTACCGCGCTTTGCCAGATGCTTCCAACAGGATGTTGGAATGAACTTATTAAAAGTTTATTTAACTCTTATTAAAATGGAAACAAAATAAAATTGAAGAATTTTAATGATGGATTTGACTAATAGAATAAAATTTGGTAGATATATGCCAAATAAACCGCTGAAATTCAAAACTTATTTTAATTTTTGGTTTGCCAGTCTTCAAAGTTCTAAACTTCCTGTAAAAATCCAATAACATGTTTCAATTAATAAATAAAATTTAATTACTTACCGTCATCTTGGAATTGAGAAATTTGTTGACAGCTAATCCAACTTGCATCGTTATTATCAGCAATTGTCATTTATTCAATCTTGTGTAGGTTATGTGTAGTGGTTCAAATCATGTGTTGGCTTTGCATCAGTGTTATTGAGAAATATTGGATTAAGAAATGAAAATTCTTCTCATGAGTGAAAATGTATTGTCTTCAGTGGCTTATTCCAGTTCTGCTGATTCCCAAACCAGTGAATCCTACTATGCTTCAGACTCATGTAATGTTCATGGTTCTTTACTTGACAGGATTCTTTCTTGAAAGGAAACCATGCACTATATGCAGTGTAGTGTTCTTGGCAGCTGTTTTCCTCATCTGCTATAGTGGGGTAGGATGCATGTTTTGGAGTAACAACTGTGATAGTGTTCAGTGTGAAGATTAGAACACAGAACTACATTCCTTCAAATGATTTAAATATAGATGGACATTTTAAAATGTTTTGTATTATTTGTGTGAAAATTACATTCGGCTAGATTAAAATGTATTTGATATTACTTTAAACAATTCCTCATGAATGGATGATGCGATTTTACAGGAGCAAACAAATTTGACTGTAGTGATCTTAGGATGATTATAAATATACATTATTGTTCATGTATAAACTGTACAGTACTTTATTATTGTTTTATATAGACAAGATTGGATTTTATAATATTTATGGACTGTAATTAGATTTATGACCAATTTTCAGCTTATGGCCTCTTACCACTCATTGTAAATAATGATGAAAGATATAGATTTTGTAATATTTAAAAATAAAAAAATATGAAGCAGCGTAAATATCTTTCAATTTGTTTCCTTATTTCATTTTTTTAATAATAACTACTGAAATGGCTAATTAATATTGTTTTTTATAGATTAGAGACATTCCTAAATTGTCACTAGAAGAATCTTGAATAATTAAGTTTAGCAAGTTTTCCTGAATCATTAATACTTTTGGTGTTTGAATAGTGATTATGAATAACTATGTTCTGGTTGATGTACCAAATAGGTTAAAGGGAGAGTCATGGAGAGGAGTGTAGTGTCATGTTGTTGACTATGTTGAAATTAATTAATATGCATTTCTGGTGTTGATTTAATTATCTTTATTTTAAGTGGCTTTTATTGAAGAGTCATTCTATATAAATTTACATCAACTGAAGATTATTAGAAACTGTTAGCGGTTTATAAATAAAAGATTTCTGTATGTTAAACGATTAATAATTTTATAAGAATACTCATATCAACGCTCAAATTGGTATAATTAATTTAAAATTAAACTGTGATTGTAATCACAACTATTTACAAAATGGTTTTTATGTCAAAAAAAGAAGTTTTTTTTATAATATACATTTTTATTTTTAAATGTTGGCTAAATAACTGAAGTTATCAGGTAAGTATATATATATTATAAATTTATAAATGGTGAAAGCAAATTGGTGTATATCATATTATTTATTAAACTTTATGATAATGCAGTATAGTGTATCTTTAAAGAGAAAATTCCTCGTGTTTTTTAAATTTTGATTAAACTTTTTTAGTCAGATGCAGACTTTATATTTGACTAAAACGAAAATAAAGATGCAATTTATCCCAGAAATCACTTAACAATTGGAAAGCTTCTGTGTATAAAACATAGTAATTTATACCTCTCCTCCAATTTCTAAGCAAAGTATAAACAAAACACCATAAAATTATTTAATTATAAAGATTAATAACGAAGAAATAAAAACATGTTCAAAATAATGACTTTTTTTTTAGGAAAATGTAAACTTTCTCCGAAACTGATCAGATTTACTAATTATTTTGAACATTCTTTATTAAAAAATATTAAGAAATAAATTCATGATTAGTAAAGAGAGGAATAAAAATCTGTCAATATTTTAAAGTATTAGAAGTACAAATATTAAACCTTAAGTGGTCATTAAAGGGAACATTATTTTTCTAAAAAAAAAAAAAGAAGTAAACGTTGGATTGCCATCTCACGAAAAAGTTTTATTTCTAATTTTTAAGAAAATCTAATAAACAAAATATTGTCTAATAAAAATTTGCCAGACCATATTTACATTTTCTTCATAGCAGTTTTATGTATGTATGAAATATTTTTAGGACATGTTCATTTTATTTTGGTTGGAATTTTGGGTATCATGGTAGAAAACTATTTTTTTTATCTGTAAAATAACAAGATATATGAAATAAAAGTTGTTTTGTGCATTGAAACTTCTTGATTTCTTTTACGGGGTGTTGCCCGTTAATCTTCTATACAGCCCAATACCATATCTCCTTGATTCTTCTAAAAAAGTTTTTCATCAAAATCTAGGAGATACACTTCCTTGTACTATTTTAGTAAAATTGATGATTAGCTCAATAAAATTGTTCAATTTAACTGTCAGCGATTTTTGATACCCACTTATCAGGTTTGGAAACATCAGATATGCATAAAATATCATTTACTGAGTTTTGGAACATAAACATTAAAACAACTTTTATTCTCAAAATTGCAGAGGTAATAAAATGTTTTTTATTTAAAATTAAAATAGCATAAATAACTGATGATTCAAGATTATATTTGTAGCTTTCTCCTACTCCCTCTGATATTTTAGAAGGTTTAAATATATATATATATATATATATATTATTTTTTTTAATGGTAAAATATCCTATATCAAGTACTTCTGTATCAGAATAAAACTAATACATTTTGTAAATAGCTTAAAAAGGTAGAGTCAATGAACACACAAAGTAAGGATGACTTAATTTATTGTGCCTACGTTTCAGCCTTAGATTTAGGCCATTTTCAGGGGAGAGAGATGAAGATGGCCTAAATCATGGGCCGAAACATAGGAACAATATAATAAGTCATTCTCATTTTGTGTATTCATTGACTGAAAAAAATATATATATGATTTTGTAGTATTAGCAGCAATACTACTAAATCATATCCTAGTTTAAATAAATATTGATGCTCCTGATAGAATATAGTTGGGCACATGAAGTTTGTCTCCCTTTCTACTTGAATTACAATTTTCCTAATCAAACTCATACACAATAAGACATCTATAGTGAGAAGAAGTATTTCTATAATTTTATTTGTATTAATAACTAAAATAACATTATCTATTTTTAATGATAAATACTTCCTACCAATAAATAATCTTCTTCTTCCGGTGTATCAATATACCGGGATACGCCAACAGGTCAGAGCAGGTCCATACAGCTTTATCAGCCCAGTCTGCTTCTTGAAGAACTCTTCTGCCCATCAACACTTGGATCTTCCATCTATGTGGTTCTGCGTCATCCTCACCTTTGCTTTCCAGGCGGGTGCCAGTCCAGGACCCCGTTCCGCCAATATTCTTCTGGTTTTTTCCTGCAGTGCCTATACCACCTCAACCATCGTTTCCTGATTCTTTCAGTGACGTTCTTCACTAAATATTAAAACATAATACATTTTATTAATTATAAAATAATGGTCAGTAAAGTATACAAAATAAGTGAAATTTATTTTGTGTTATTTATAATCATGCAAGAAAAAAACATTATCCAATCTACCTAATTATTTATTATTTAAACGTTTCGATATTAGTCATTATCAATAACTAAAATATAATCATTATTCATCATCTAACAAAGTATATAACTAAATAATGTTATAAGTCAAGTTCATCTGCAAAGACAAACAATTACAATTAAAACAATTTAAATCTAAAAACTTGTCCCAACAATTAGCGAACAAAGCATAGATACCTCTGAAAGTGCTATACTATATTATTAATTTCCAAAGTTATCATCATATGGGGATCAACTTATCCCCCATGGTCAACTGCAAGTGTAGGAATGCTTTGAAAATTTGAGGTAAGAAGTGAGCATTAAAATATTATAAATATATAAATTAACAAGAACAATTATATAAATTTGTGATTTCATTTGTATAATTGTTAAATGATAAATATTTAAACAATAGTAAAAATTATATACAACTCACCTCTTACCTCATAGCTCAAATTTTCAAATCATTCCTAGATTTGCAGTTGACCATGGGGGATAAGTTGATCCCTAGATGATGATAACTTTGGAAATTAATAATATAGTATTGAACTTTCAGATGTATCTGTGCTTTGTTCACTAATTGCTGGGACAAGTTTTTGGATTTAAATTGTTTTTACTGTAATTGTTTGTCTTTGCAGATGAACTTGACTTATAACTTTATATAGTTATATACATTGTTGGATAATGCATAATGATTATATTTTAGCTATTGATAATGACTAATGTTGAAACGTTTAAATAATTAAGTAGACTGGATAATGGTTTTTTCTTGCTTGATTATGGTTACTAAAAGATTGAAGTCCAGTGAAGTATATGAATTAAAATTTGTGTTATTTATTGACTGCATCCCCTGACCATTTTACATTCTTCTAAGATAATTCAGCCAACCATTTCCACATGTATATTTAAGATTAGTGAACTTACTCTGAACTACATATCAGTAATTTTTTATATGTGAACACTTGACAAAAATAGTTTCCTCTGGCTACTCATGCAGGAGTTGCGGTCTTGATTTAAAAAAGAAAATGAATTAAAATTAACTAATTGCATTTTAAACAAATGAATAGCCTACTGTAATTATTAAAAAATTGTTATTAAGGAAGGTGTCTGGAGAAGAGCAAATGCATTGCTTGCTCCTCATAATAACAAGTTCATGTTGAAATGTTTCATGAAATTTTAAAAAATGACATATATATGTAGTATTATCAGAATCATAACCACCAATTTTTTGTTTATTATAATAATAATTTAAATTACCTAAATGAATGGTTGGGAGAACAAAGCTGAAACCCCTAGAAGGCAGGTACATCTAAAATTTCAACTATTTAAGTCATTTTAACCATGAAAAACCTATTTATTTATACTTATTTACTACAGTCCTACAAGGATCTGGGCCTCCTCAAGGAAGTCAAGCTAATCATTCCTATCTTACAGTAAGACCATAGCCTTACTGTTAGCAACTCAAGCTCCTCTTAAACATCATTCAACCATCTTGGTCTTAGTTCCTCCAATTTTGCCAAACAGCAGGTGTCTTGGCAAACATTCCACATGTCCCAGCCATCTGAAGCAGCTCACAAAAGATTCCAAGTCTGGTTTCCCATACACTGCATCTGGATCTCAGGGTAGTTTCATACATAATTATTTTTACTTGTTTTGAGAGAGAGCTATGAACTAGAGTGTTTTTGGGAGGGTGTGAGGAACTTGTAACCTGCAGACAGGGTCACACTCATTTCCTCTTTCAATCTTTTGTCATCTGTAAATGTCATTACAGAGCCTAGGTACTTAAAAGTTCCTGATCTTTCAAAACTAAGTTCTCCGATCTGCAAATCGTGGTGCTCCAGTGGCTGGCTACTGGGAGTTTTTAAATATTTTGTTTTTCCTTTATTAACTTGGAGGCCCTCTTCTTTATAAACTCTTCAAAAGCTCCTCCAAGTGCTGCCATGCTAACGTATCATGAGAACCTTGTCTGCATATGCCAAGTGCTGTGCAAGTCGATTATAATTAGTTTCATTAGGATGGGCTCTTATTGCCGTAATACCTATTTCTAAAGATACGCTGAAAATAACAGGTGTTAGTGGATCTTTCAACCTCAGGCCACTATATATCGCATATTCTTCTGATACCATTCCTTGCACTTTTATCTTCATTCTGCTATCATGCATAGTCATTTTTGCGAGCATAGTGGGCTTACTGAGAATTCCCAATTCGAGCATTATAGGGGCTGAAAGGGCTAATAACTCACACCCCTTAAACAAAAACGATTAACCTATTTGTTTATGACATTTTACAATCCGATTTGTGATTATAATTCTGATGCTATCCTTTTAACATGTAAAGTGAGGCAAAAGAGGTTTATGAAAAGTCACATCTGTATACTTTTTTTTTTTTTACACATGCAAAATAAATTAAAATCCTTTTTGAATAATAATAGTTGACCTTATATACATGAGGAAGAAAATTGTCAGGATGGAGGTAAAAAAAATTCTCTCAGTGTTTATTGAAAAACCAAACTTATTATTTTATTGCAATTTATTATAATTTTTTAATCATTGCTTTAATTTTTAAATATTTTTATTTTTAATTTGAATCCCGGCTGGGGGCAAATCTTTTCTCTTCAAAATAAAAATATTTTATTGGAAGTTAAACAAAGACATTTGACACCATCACAATCCCTGAAGAAGACCTGCAATGTGGGTCGAAACATTGGCTTTCCAATAAACAGTTCTCCCTACTAAAGAGAATTTTTTCTTATCTCCACCTGGACCAATTTCTTCCTCTTAAATTAAATCCCTTTATCGGTATGATTTAAGGTTACTTAAATTTGAAATGATCAAGGTATAGACTTGATTTTAATTTTATAAAATTATGGCAGTTTTCAATATCACTAGAAATTGTGTTGGTTTTTCAATCAAGAGCATCATTGATTAATTCTGTTTTAATAGTTAGAAGAAAGCGAAAATTTTAGATCCAATCGATAAATCTAAAGTACAGTTCAATGAAGTACTAGTACTTTTCCAAAATTCACTCGAAAAAGAATGAACTAAGCCCTTGAAACCCTCTAATGAATTTAAATGCATTAGTATATCAGGAGAGGAACTATCCTGTGTAAAAGGAAGCAGAATCTTTTGTCGACATATGACTAACTTCTGGTCTAGTAATTTATCACCAACAAAACGGAATCAAATAATTTATCACTGCTGTAAGAAGTTGGAATACTGTAAGTATTGCCAATTTTAACCATACAGCCTAAAACTATAAGACTTTTGAGGCCAATCGACAAGCAAGAAAAAATTACAACATAATGTAGTAGAATTTTCAGAGTGACCAATCAGGCTGTAAAGAAAAACTTCTAGACATAAGTTTTGATCTATATGTAGTGACAATTAATTGGCATCATCCTTTTTGATTAAAAAACAGTTATAATGGATACTTATTGAAGACTGAAAGAATCATTCTTTGAATCATCAATCATTATATATCCAATGAAACAATTAAAATATGACAAAAAATGAAGTAATAATATAAAACCATCAGTACTAAGAACCATGTAAACAGATAATTTTATACATGTTGCTTTATATCGCAACTACAAATTTAAAGTTCAATTCAATGAGTCCTATTATTTCTGCCATCCGAAAAGGTACTTCAAGATATGTAACCTTCCAAACCCGCCATACGGTTTATAATCTACAACTTACTTCCGTTGTTTTGTTTATATACATCAAACGAAGTAAGTAATATTTTGTATAAAAAATATTCCTATTCATAGTATTTAAAATAAAAATATGCTGAATGATTCAATAAATTGTTATAACCACGCATTATTTTAAATACTCTCATATATCAATATATGTATTAAATTGTCACATTTTAAATTTATGAAAAACAAGAAAAAAAAAACACATTTAAAATCAAGATTTATTACTAACATTCAAAAAGCTAGCTGCATGCAGTTTATACGTAATAGATATTTTTTCGTATACCATGCTACGAAAATTTAAGTGCTCTTATAAAGCAAGAAAACACTGATTTGAATTAAGGAAGTAATTTTTGTTGTGGTGATTTATAACTGCCGTCTTAATGTTTTGGTCTGTTAATTATTTATGCTTATATTTTAAATTCTATTTAAGCTTCTAATTATGTTTATATAATAAATATTAGGTATTGCTTTGAATTGCCCAGAAGATACTTTTGGCGTCTTCGTCGTGAATGCCAGTAATTTGGCGCGAGGCTGTGTATCCCCCTCTTTCTCTTCTTAGTTTGGAATCAGTGAAGATGAAACTGTCAGTTTTCTACCCAGGTAATATTATCTTTTAGTATTTGAATCTGCACATAATTAAAATAATTAGTTTATTATCAAAATATTTTTACCAATTTATTGTTGTACCGGTTGTATAAAATAGCCTACTGTTATATTTTTGATTTACATGTATGTCATGTTTACTTCTATCATTTTAGTTGAAATGGTTTGTAGTTCTTTCCCATACTTTGTTACTGCCATGAGGGTACCAGAAATAGGTTGTTCATTATAATTTGATTTAGATTTTTTTTTATTATTTGATCAATTAAGTTAATGCTGTAATATGATGGAAAAGTATTTTAATAAACTGAAGAGGTGCATGTCAAGATAGTTTATACCAAATAACTCTCGGGTACGATATTATTAATGTATAGTTTATGGCTTGTATTTCTCTTGAACCTAACAAAAGTTGTTTTAGTTATTTTCACATGTGGTTGATTGGGTTACACATGTATATTAACACTAAAGCATAACAGTTGATAATGCTAGAATTATAAAAGTGTATAAGTTTTTAAAATCCATCTTGATTCCGTCATATCAACTTTTATCAGAAGACGATATTACTTTATTCCATATTTTTTGAAATTATCAATTGAAATTTGTTTTGTTTTTTTAATTAATACATTAACTATCCAAAGGTTATTTTTTTAGGAATCTGTTTCGCAAGTTGTCCCTTTGAGTTGAGTTACAAGTTATAACTATTTATTCCTTTTAATTTGTATATTTTCCAAGAATATAAGTTATCGTGAGCTTTAGTATGGAAAAGAGAATGTAATTATGGGTGATGAGTAAATTTTGGTAATCATTTCATCAAGAAATAAAAGTTTCGACTATACTTTTCATTTTTCAGTATATATGATATATGTTTGTTAAAACGTTCATTTCTCTTTTCCATACTAAAGCAATGGAATATTAAATAATTTGTATTTTTGGAAAATATGAATGAAAAGTTAAAAATTGTTGCGACTCAACTTGAAGCGACAACCTGCGGAATAATTACCCATGATTGTATTTATCCACAGGATGCATTAACCTTTTGCTTTTTTGAAATTAAAATGAGTCGATTTTACTCCTTTGTTCTTAATAAATTATTGAATCTTGCTATCATGCCCATTTTCATTCTTTTTATCCATTTCCTTCTTTAAATATATTAACTCTATAGCAAGCATCTAGTTGTTAACTATTATTAGTCGTATCTGATTTTCATTAGTTTTTGGGCTAGCTTCTAGTAAACTCGCACTTTGCGTTTTCTGCTACAGTCCTCCTTGTCTGTTTGTTTCATTTAATGCTGTTATGGCTAATCGAATTATGCTACCGTGGGAGCCCTTAACGTTTCCTGTCCAGGTATGATTAGGACCTTTTACAAGTACCTGACAAGCCACAGGCTCGGGACCAATCCCCTCAAGACAAGGGCTCTGGGGTCTAGGTTTTTCAAAGGAAAACATGAAACATAAATATAAAATCACCCTGTATTGTTGTTCACTTGAAAGAATAGTGCCACAATATGTAGAAGAAAATTCCTATTTTTATTTCTTAATGTCTCTGTCGTGTAGTTATTAGAAAAAAAGTCAGATACCTCTGTAACAGTTTAATCGGTTTTCCATCAGTTAATCCAGCCTGTCAGGTTTTAATTTTTCAATGAATGGCTAGAGCATTTCATTCAAAACTTGGCTACAGTTGGCCACATGTATTTCTACCTTCCTGATGAAAACAAGCTTTGTCAGCAATGCTGGAGGACGTTCTTATCATCAATCATATTGAGTTAAAAGGGTTTTAAACAAAAATCATCACTTGATTCTCCTCGTAGCAATCAACTATTGTACAATCCCTTTTCTTGGATATCAGATGTTAGTATTATCTTATTATTTGATCATTTAAGTTAATTTTGAAATATGATGGAAAAGAACTCCATAAATTGAAGAGGGACATACCACTGCAGAACCTGAAGGTGTATTTCCTGATAAACACGCTCTGCTTCTCACTTAACTGCTATGCATGAACCTGGAGGTAAAAAATGAACTGGCAAAAGTGGGAATAAATTTCATTTAATTTTATTGAATAAATACAATGTAAAAATATGTGGTTTCAATTAACTATCACCTTGTATCCAAAATACTGCCACCTTTCCGTAAGGATTTCTTTTCATAGACTGTTATTTTATTTTATTTTTTCTGACAACATGGATTCTATTATTCTGTTTCTATTTCTCTTGCTATCAGTTCATGTTCATCATTGTTCATCTTGATGTCAATCTTTTCTTATAACTTAACTCCTCAGCTCTCAAAATTCATATTACATTCTAGAAACAACTACAGGCATACTGTATGATATAAGACATCAAATAATTTTATTTAAATGGTGAAATGGTTGGATAATTAAGAATAAACTGAGAATAATTGGCATGGTTGAGGCTGCAAAAAAAAAAAAAAACAACTTCAAAAAGCTAGTATTTTTAGTATCCTGCAGACAAACACTTTTGTCTTTTGTTGATTAATGCAAAATGTGGTCACCTCTTTGCTTATTAAAGTATTCAGACAGCCTGAATTTCATATATATTTTTTGGTTAAGTATTTTATCTGTCACATTTCCTTGAACATATTCCAATGCAGTAGTTAGCAGAGTAATTTCACCATCAAAGTCCCCATCCCATTTCTGCTTACAGTTCACTGAATTTTATTAACTTATAATCCTCATTTTTTGTTCTTGTTTTGTGGTGATTGTCTTCTGGCATTGGGAGGTGGCGACCCCATCGCCCAGTCATTAGACTGCAGACAGCCACTGGCCCTACAGGTTAGGGGAACAGTACACCGACATTCGCACACAGTACACTATATACAGCACACTACACACACCCTCAAACTACAGACAAAGGTCATATACACTAAATACCCTAGGGTCACCTCCCCTAGGATGGGGGAGCAGGTCAGGAGAGTTAGAGGAGGCAGCCCCTCCACCTGACTAGGAGGGCGAGGGCTGATAACCCTCACCTCTAAAAAATCTACATTGTTAGACCTCAACGAGATAATGGCGGACTGCCTCAAGTTAACTGACACGGAAACCGTCAAATGGACTTTCGACTAGCCTTTGTGAACGTTTTAACTTTGCACAGAACCGGAAGACTTCGCATCCACCTGAATGAATTGGACAGGTATAAATATGACATAGCTGCTATCCAAGAAATTCGATGGACTGGAAGCGGGACTATTGAAAAAAGACTTCATACAATCTACTACAGCTCCCACCCAAGAAACCATGATTTTGGAACCGGCTTCATTGTGAAAGGGCAATGTGGCAGAATGTCATCGGATTCAACCCTATAAATAAACGCATATGCACTATAAGGATCAAAGGAACCTTCTACAACTACTCCATAATCAGTTGCCATGCCCCAATGGAAACCGCAAGTGAAGAGGACAAGGAGGAGTTTTATGATGCTTTGGAAGGGGCACATAATGCTTGACCAAATAGCGACATCAAAATACTGGCAGGGGACTTCAACGGAAAGATTGGCCGAGAAAACATTTACTACTCTACGATCGGGCCACATAGCATCCATGAAGAATATAACGAAAATGATCAGAGAACCGTGAATTTTGCGGCTTCTCGGAATTTAGTGGCCCCACACTCTATCATGGCCCCAGGATACACCGAGCAACATGGAGATCCCCAGACCACAACACCTTCAACCAAATAGACCATCTCTTTATAAGTGCATGCCATAGATCCAATTTATTGAGCGAAAGAACCCATAGAAGAGCCTATATTGATTCTGACCACTACTTAGTGATAGCAAGAATCACTAATGCAAAATATAAGAAACAAGAAAAGACCAAGAAGTGGAATATCCAGAAGCTGCAGGACCCTAATATATGCAACTCTTTCCAAGCTCATATAGGTAGGGCCCATGAGACACTGGGTAATGTCATTAATGAAGACCCTCAGGCAGTGTGGGACAATGTGTAGCTGGCAATTACAAGAACTGCATATCGAAAGTCGCCTACCAATCTATGGTGCAGAAACGGTTCACAAGGGGACCCGTAGAGAAATACCGCAAAAGGAGGAGATATGAGAGGAAGGTGCATAGGTAGAAGAAGAAGCTATGGGAAATAGAGGCATTGAAAGAAATAGAAGCTCAGAAGACTGCGAATGAAAACAGGCTCTTCTTTCAGAGGGTGAACAATGGTAGAGCCCTTTTTAAACCTAAAATTCAGACTTGCTAAAATGAAGACGGGGCTCTCTTAAACAGTAAAGACGATATACTTCAACAGTGGGTAAGGTACTTTAGTGGCCTGCTGAATGAACAGGTTGCTGAGCCCGGAGTGGGTGAAGGAAATGAAGAAGAAGTGGAGCCACCAGATTTGGAAGAGGTTGTAGATGCAATCCAGAAAATGAGGAACCATAAGGCACCATGCGAGGACAGATTGCCGGCAGAATTATTTAAATATGGTGGAGGGGAACTGCACAGGACGCTTTATGACCTGATCCTCAAGATATGGGTTCATAAGAAGATGCCTCAGCAATGGAGTAATGCCTTGATACGCCCGCTTCACAAGAAAAGAGATCAATTGGAATGTGCTAATTACAGAGAAATATCGCTACTCCCCTGTGCTTACAAAATCCTCTCCAATGTCCTCTACCAAAGGCTGACCCCCTCACGCAGAGCGTGAAATCGGACAGTACCTGACTGGCTTCAGGAGAGGGAAATCTACGGTAGACTAAATTCATACCCTCAGATTAATCATGGAAAGGGCCCATGAACATAAGATGCCTACTCACCACTTGGATTTTAGGATTTTAGGAATGCGTATCACAGTATCAAGTGTCCTAAGTTATACGAGGCACTAAGAGAAATGAAGGTTCCTTCAAAGCTAATATGCCTCGTAAAAATGACAATGATAGACGTTAGGTGCAGGGTCTGCATACACCTATCTTATCTTTTGAATTTGGCTCAAACAAAAGACTAAGGCAAGGAGATGCTTTGGTGTGCCTCCTGTTTAATTTGGTGTTGGAAAAGGTAATGAGAGAAACAGGTGACCAGAATAATGGCACCATATTCAATAAGATCGGTCCAACTGCTCGGTTATGCAGATGTCCTTGATATAGTGGCACGATCCTTTACTGCGCTTACTGAGTCTCTCCTAAGCCTACAGAGAGCTGCCGCGCGCATGGGACTGGTTATCAATGAAAATAAAACAAAATATATGTACACCGGAGGAGCCAGACCTCAAGAAAGACTTGTTGTCATAGGAAGCTGTACCTTTGAGAGAGTGGAGGAGTTTAGTTACCTTAGATCTCAGGTCACAGCAGCAAATAATGTTTCCGTTGAAATAAAGCGAAGGATCACAACGGCTAACCGATGCTATTTTGGTCTGTTGAAACAGCTCTGAAGCAACCTCATCAGCAGGAAAACAAAGGTCCATTTATATAAAACTTTGATCAGGCCTGTCCTAACATACGCCTCCCAGACATGGACACTACCCTTACAGGATAGAAATAATATCCTGGTCTTCGAGAGGAAGATCCTTCGAAGAATCTATGGGCCGGTAAGGGACGAGGAAGGCTGGAGGCCCATAGAGGAGGCCAGGACCCATTGCGGGGTTGTAGCGCCATCTGATTGATAAATAGATTGTCTTCTATTTAGTTTTTTCTTAAATTTTGTATCAACCTTCTTTTATTCCTCATAACTTTCTTTGCTTTTCAGTAAATTATATATTATTGTATATCGTGCATTATACTCTTGCAATTCTTTGATTTTGGTCTTGTTGCTTGAATTCTTGTAGCTTGGCTTGAAGTTCTTGCACTTTAATAAAATAATTGATAAATTTCCTTTTTATTTTCTACTTATTTAGTTTAGTTATTAATTATTTTTATTTGAAAAGAAAAGATATGTCCAGGACCGGTACTCGAACACGGGTTGTCCAGATCGCTAGTCTGGAACTCTACCAATTGAGCTATCCTGGCTGTATCAGGCTCGCTCCCCGGTCATGGTCATATCCTTTCTTTTCTCTGATCCCATGTCCCCGAGTTCTCGCAATTTGCGATGTATACGAGGGGAAGAATGTTCTTTAAACATTTATTTAATTATGATCTTGTTGACTTACGCCATTATAATTATTATAATTTATATTATTTTATTAGTTATTGATTTTATTAATTTTAAAATATTTTTATTTGAAAAGAAAGGATATTTTCAGGACCGGGACTCGAGCCCGGGTCGTCCAGATCATCATCTACCAATTGAGCTATCCTGGCTGTATCAGGCTCGCTAAATAAATATTAAATACTAAATAAATCTTCAAAGAACATTCTTCCCCTCCTATACATCGCAAATTGCGAGAATGCGGGGACATGGGATCAGAGAAAAGAAAGGATATGACCATGATCAGGGAGCGAGCCTGATACAGCCAGGATAGCTCAATTGGTAGAGTTCCAGACTAGCGATCTGTACGATCCGGGTTCGAGTCCCGGTCCTGGGCATATCTTTTCTTTTCAAATAAAAATATTTAAAAATTAATAAAATAAGTAATTATTTAGTTTAGTTTATAACTTTTCTATTATTTGTTCTGCGTAAGAAGTTTTATGCAATAAATTTGGGATTTATCATGGAAATTTTTGTTTTTAGGAAAAACTGAAAATCAAGACCAATTAAAGCATTTTGTTTAGCCTTGTTGTAAATAACAGTTGTTGTTTGAGCCTACCATCTTTAAAGATAGAATAACTGGTAACTATTTACAATTCTCTTAAAAAGTATTTTTGTTTTTTAATTGGTAGTTATTATCTTTATTGTACATCTGTATTAGTTATGTGAAGGAACATTCCTAAGAACTAAGCAAAGTAAAGATTGTTTACTTTACTTAGTTATCTGCCAAGCATGCTTATAAACATTAACTCTTTACTTCTGTTTATATTTATTGTATGAATTTTTGGTAGTATTTAAGATAAATAATAATAATTAATTTTATTTTAGTTGTTACTAATTTTTAAATATATTCATTTGAAAAGAAAAGATATGTCCAGGACCGGGACTCGAACCCGGGTCTTCCAGATCATCATCTACCAATTGAGCTATCCTGGCTGTATCAGGCTCTTAATCTGGAAGACCCGGATTCGAGTTCCGGTCCTGGACATATCTTTTCTTTTCAAATGAAGATAAATAATACTTTTATTTATTAATGATTCAACTGTAATTCTTATGATTCTTACAAACGAAATAGATAGTTAATTTTTACCAAATATTGAGATTTTGAATTTATGTTGGGATACTTGTTCTAGTTATTATCTCCCTATTATGTAAAAACATTTTCGGTAGTAATTATACAATTGAATCCATTACAAAACCATTAGAACAAATGATTTAAGAGAAGGCTGATGTTTACTATTGATGAGGAAACTGTATTGTAAAGTTGTATTTGAAAAAATGGTAAGAAAGTGATAAATGGCAAAAAATACTGGCTCTGGCTGATGTGATTTAATAAAAGTGTGTGTGGATAGTTGATCCTTATAAATAATACAATAGCTCTGTTCTGTCTGATGGATAACAATGAAGGAGTAATGTTATTTGTGGGTATTGTTCTACAATAGGAAGTAATAGAAGGTTTTAATATCTATTTGCAAAATCCATTGCAGTAGCTTTAATTTTTCAAACTGTTAATTTCCACAAGCCCAAATATTATTTTTTTTCCAACTTAAAAGCAAATGAGGCATTTGATTTTTAAAACTGGTTACATCCATTTTCAAAATTTTTTCAGGACTGATCAAAAATATTCAATTTTAACGAAGTGTTGTTATTAATTTTCATTATTTTGCTAACAATTCACTTCAATCAATAGTTACTGACAATTTTTTATGATCTCTATTTTTATATCTCATTTAACATAAAAATATGTTTGATACAGCTGACTTTGATCAGAAAATATCGATATCTGGTTATTTTATGGTTGATAAAAAATAAATAGATAAGTAAAATAAACAAAAACAAATCACTTCAATCATTATAATTAAACAATATATATACACAGTTTTGATTTTTCATACATCAGCAATTTTCATTTAATTTAATGGATGTAACCACTTTTGATAGGAAATGGAATCTTTTGGTATTGATTTTTGAAGGATATAGACGGTTTTGAAACAAACACATCTAATATATCATTTCTGGGATTATTAACTTATACATTTTTTTTTTTGTTGAAAAATATGGAGTTTGAAACCTCTAATGCCTCAAATATATTAATTATCTGTATTATTTACCATATTACAATGATTCGTTAAAAAATCATAACAACCACTATTCTTTATTTTAACAATATTATTTATCAAATTTATTAGTTTTTTCCTATTAAAGTTGGAAAAGAGTCTTGTTTCGTAATTTATTTAACTTTACAGAGGCTGGGTTATTTTTTTCATTACTTTTCAGTTTACTACTTGTTGATCCAGAAGTCCATTGACATTTTTTTATTACCATATTTATTTTGGGCTCTTATAATACCTTATTTACTAATATTAATATTTTTTTCATACTACATATCTAACTTAGTTTTATTTTCAGGATTTCTTTGTGTTTTAACCCATTTCTCTTAAAATAACTCTTCTCAATATTTTTCTATTCAACTAAATGTTCAAATCATCTCTTGGTGTTTGGGACTTTCACAGAATAGTTAATTTTATTTTCAGTGCCTTGTATGTATTTTTAGTTTTCAATTATTACTCTTTGTTGTGAAATTTTATTTTTGTTAATTAATTTCAAGCAATCGATATTTGTCCTTACAACATGAAGGTAAGTGCTTTTTCTATGACAACTTATTTATTATTGACTTAAAGATAAAGAATTCGGATGTTCGCTACATATTGAGGTCATTTATTGAAGCTTGAGCAATTTAGGAAATTAAATGTAACTGAAATAAACATTTATTCCCGGCTTAGGTCTGTGAGCAATAAAAACTATTTATATCATTAGATATTTTTAAATGTAATTGATGAGATAAAGGAGCTGAGCTGTCATGAGATAGAGGCCTAGCCAGATATTAGCACGAAAGTTGATAGATCTATTAGCCCCACCCCGCCATCTTATGACTAGGAGAAATTTACCATCACACAGTCCTCGATCTGCGTAACACCAGTTCTCGAGGAAGACAAAACAGCACTCATTTGGTGTAGCTGTAAACGATTAAGTCACAGCAAATTCTGTAATCTATCTGAAGCCGAAACAGAAGATATAGAAAAAAAAAAATAAGTGGCTCATTGGGGTTGCGACAACTCTAAATCTATTATAAGGCAATTCAGGGCTTTCCTGTATGGTATCAGTATATAGGAAAACATAGCTACTATACTGCCATAATTAGGAAGGATAATGGTCGAAATTAAGATAAATATTAATTTTGAGTATATGTACGTATAAAACAAATTAAGAATTTAGAGGCTAACATGCACTTTTTCTTCAATGAGTTTTTTTAGGGACTTGATCTGTTCCCATACGTGCAATGTCTCCAGCCCATCGTAGCCTGTTTACTATTATAAACTTAATAATGTCGGGATAATTAAATAGCCTTATTATTTCTATGTTCGACCGTTGCCTCCATGAGTTATTGTGAAATACTGCCCGAAATATCCTTCATAATATTTTTCGCTCAAATCTCATGATAGGGAGCTCTTGTACTTTTGTGAGAGTCCAGCATTCATGAGAGAAATGAATGTATCACGTAATATGTGAAACGTACGTAATATATACAATATAGAATATTATTTATATGCATATGTATGAAGCGCTAAACTGAATAAAGGCAACTAGTCCAAATTTTCAGATTTTTGTTTTTAAAAATTTTATATGTTACCAGAGACAGAAGGCATCATTTACTACAGAAAAGGCACTTGTTCACAAGATATCACAGTCTTGACAATGTCTTCAATATTTTGTTTTTGGCAGGTATGGGATTAGTCAAGGACAAGATCACATATTTGTCTCCTGTAAAACTTATAAAAGTTTTATGTTGCCTTTCTGCAGTTAGTGATTCATATTTTTCACAGGGTATTTTTTTCTTTTTTTTCGTGGTCCACAATTTTAATTTAAAATAAAACAAAGGCTAATATTTTTAATACCAATGAAACTGACTTTATTGAAAAGATAATTTTATATACTACTAATGTTTTAATATTATTTCGGTCTTGCCTGTAGATGGTGCCATCTTGATCTCCACATATAGTGTACTTGGTATAAAAATGGTATAAAAATGGATGGATGATTATGAAGACTGTAAAATTGACGTATGATGATTATTTTGATTTAAAAAAAATTGCAAGTATTACACTGATGTGAGTCTATTCATCATTATAAAATGGCAAACCAAACTAACAACAAACTATCAGCTGTTAAATTTGTTGTCAAACACAATTGTGTTGCCAACTCAAAGATGTGAAGCTCTAATAAAATATGACTTTACATAAAAATGTATTAGTAGAAGAAGGCTATTGGCAAAGTTAAATATGTTCAGTGAAGAGAAAGGATATGACTGACCGAGGTACGAACTAGGATAGCTTAGGTGGTCGAAACATGGGAGACCCGAGTTCGAATCCCGGTACTGGACATATCTTTTCTTTTCAAATCAAATTATTAAATATGTTAAGTATGCCTGAGAGTGGGCCTGATACTGACCATTAAGATGGTCCGCGTGTAGTTATCATGAAAGCAGAAGACAAGGGTATTTCAATTACAGTATTTTAATCATCTATTCAAATGTGCCTTTTTCTAAAATTTTTGTTTCTCTTCCTCGTTATTTGTTTATTTATACACATTATTTAAACCTAATTTTACCTATATATTATTTATTTTATTTTTTTAGTTATTATTTGTTTTTTTTCATGTTTATCCATTAATTTCTCATTGCACTTAAATATTATTGTTATCCCATGTCATATTTTTCTTTAGCTAATTTTTTATAAATTAGTTTTCAAGGAATTTTCATTTTACTAATTATTCCATCTAATAATAAAGGGTAACATCTTGAATGATTTTCTTTTTCTATTGTGTTTTCTTTCACTGATAATCGTAACACTTTTTTCTCTGTGAATCTTATTCTCGAATACTAATCATTTCTGGACCTCTCTGTTCCTATCCTAGTATTACTTGCCCCCCCCCCCTCTTCCACTATATAGATTATAATGAAGGATATAATTAGTCTAGGGGTGCAGTCAAAATAACACTAAATAAGAAACTTATTTAAAATAACTTATTTATTATATGTGGTGACGTTTCGGCTTACAATGGAGGCCGTCTTCAGGGCTAAGAAGGACTAATTATATCCTTCATTATATCTTCCAGTCAACTATATTCCTCTCTATATAAATAGATTATAGTGGGATCTGCCCCCAGAAAAAATTATTTTTCATTTAGTCAAATCCAAAGCAGATAAACCATTATGGACACAACTCCTCACTCCCTATGCTGGGTAGCAGAGGGATTAATCTGTTTTTTCTTTTATTAATATCTCTCAGACCCGAGCTAACTTATTTCATGGTCCTAACCCTTAAAAAAATGTTTGATGAGTGAAGCTATATCTCCTCATTTGTTGACAGCAATGTTACTCACCCCACTAAACGTCGAGAGCCAGGGCTAGCATTTATTAATGCTGTTAAAAACTATTGAGGTTAATTTCTGGATTTGGTCCATGTTATATCAAGAATACTTACTCTAATTAATCCTGCAATTCAAGTTTATTAAACTTCATATGCATTTTATAATAATGTTTTTTTATTTTACTTTAGTGATATGATTTTTGACTTAACATGATCTACCACGTTTGATAAAATGTAATAAGTTTGCCAGAAGATGTTCAGTTAATAATTATTGTTAATACTCCTCACGTAAGTGTCATTTTCGAAGTTTATTTTTATGTTTTTATTTTTGATTGGTTTTCAGGCTTTAATGATGTCGGCAACTGAGTATAGTATTGGTGTTGTGAAGAACAGATTTGCTTTGAATGGTATCGAAGAGGAGGAGATTGATCCTGTCGAATTATTAAAACGCCGAGAATTGGAGACAGAAGCAAAAAAGAAATCCAAGATTTGCGATAAAGTGACTAAAACCAAGGATTCCTCAGTCACTAAAACGAAGGATTCTTCAAAAAATAAGGTTGATAAAATCACAAAGGAATCCAATAAAATTGAAGTCGTAACTCAGAAAGACAAGAGTGTTCTTAAGTCCAAGCAAAAGGATAATGAGGTAACAAAGAAGCATGTGACAATCGTTGAGAAAAACAACAAGCATTACCCGGACAATACTTCAGATTATCAAGAACATGGTGATGACTTCGGGGAAAAGGAGAAAAAAGATTATCAGGGAGGGGGTTCTGCATTTGAGGGTGAATCATTAGAAAGAGGCAGAGGTCCTAGAAGAGGCTTACCACGAGGTGTTTTTGTTCGGGGTGGTGGTGCAAGAGGTGGTTGGAGGGGTTCCCAACGGGCGATGTTTGATACGAGGGGCAAAAGGGAATATGACAGGCAGTCTGGTTCGGACAAAACTGGCATAAAGTCTGTCGACAAACGTGATGGATCTGGTGCGCATAATTGGGGAAATCCACGCGATGACATTGAGATTCTCAAGACTCCCTATTCAGCTGAAGATGGGTGGAACACAGAAAAGGTTGAAGAATGGAACTCAGAAAAGGTCGATGAAGAACCTCCCGTTGAATGTAATGATACAAATAATGAGGAAGAAATCGAAACCAATGCTGCTAATGCAGATAATGCAGAAGTAGAAAATGAAGAGAAAAAAGAATTGACATTAGATGAGTGGAAGGCATTGAAAACCCCTCGTAAACAACCGACTTATAATATTCGGAAAGCTGGAGAAGGTGAGGATTTGTCTCAGTGGAAAAAGATGTATGCTCTCGAGAAGAAAAAAGACAATGAAGGAGAAGAATTTGATTATGAATATGAGTTAAGTGAATACCCACAAAGAGTTGGTAGGCAGAAAATTATAGAGATTGATATCCGTTACAAGGATACAAGGAGCGTCGGTACTGGAAGAGGCCGTGGTGTTGGGCGTGGTAGCGCTGCAGCTGTTCACTCCGGTCGTGGTTCATACTCTCCTTTCCAAAATACTACAGCAAATAATAACCACACGGTGATTGACATTCCAAAGGTATATGATGAAAGAGATTTTCCATCTCTTGCTTGAGAAAATAACTTTTATTACATTAAATGATTTTACATTGATTTTTTTTAATTTAAAGTCTTTTTGAAGTAGAATATTTTGTATTTTTAACTTTCTTTCTGGATTTGTATAACTGTAAAATACAAACAAAATAACATATAGTAATAATATAGTGTTAGTTCTGTTCTCTTCTCATTTCCTAACTATTAAAATTATATTTATAACCAATAAAAATGTTCAACTTCCTCTGACTTAATCTTTTGTATCCCCTTTTTGTCATCCACAGGTTATGTGTTATGTGGTTATTTGAAAACCAATATGTATGTTATTCAAGAACTAGCTTATCAATGAGAATACTAGTGTTATTCACTTTTCACTTGTTTGTACAGTGAATATTTAGTTGGAAATTTGTTAAGCTCTGTCGATGCATAAGAGAATGGAAAATGTTATTTTTATTTTTCGTTGTTACTACATTGAAACCTCTGTAAGGAGCTGATTTGTCATTTAAAAATAATTTCTGCTGAGAAGGGTATTCAGATGCTCATTAAAAAAAAAAAAAAATAAGTTCTTGTCTGTTTCAAGATTAGTTCATTAATTTAAATGAAGTTTTCTAAATTAAATTCTTTGTATTATTTATTCACAAAATATTTATAAGCATATATTAACAAACATATTTAAAAAATAGAAAATGAAATTGGTGAAAAAATGTGTTTGAGACCTAGGCTTTTGCATTACTTTTTAAAAAATATTTATGCATCGAGTCTTTCCAACTCAATATTTCTGCTGACTCCCATACAGGAAATAATTTTGACATTTGCTATCTCTTAATTTTTATTCTATAATAAATTTATACTGTGGAATTCTCAACATTCTATGCTTACCAACCAACTGAGGCATGTAAGGTTTTAGTAAAACTATGAGAAAAAGTGAAGTTAGCCTGAGAGGCAAGTAGAACAATGCTTAAAATAATAAATGATATATTCAACCGGAGATGATACAAAGTATAATAAACAACAATCAACATATTTTTTTATTTAATGACAGTGTGTTTTTTAATTTTAATTAGCAGATAGGTTGCTATTTTATTTTTTTATTGAAAAAACTATGAGAAATTTGCATATTGTCAAACCATAGCCGAAGTAGGAAATTTAAAAATACTGAGAGCATTTGGTATAAATTATTTTTATTTTGTTTTTTAAATAATTGATCGCTTAATTAAAACTATCATATTTTATATATGTATTTAATTTGTTATTTCGTAATATGTAAGATATTTTCAGCATTGCTAGGGGATAGGAAATAATGCATTGGAAAGTAAAACTTCAAAATAAAATAAAAAATTGACTACGGCTTTTAACCTAAGTATCAAAATGTGATTGTTTTCTTTTATTTTAATATAGTTATATATTATATTGATATCATAACGATTTTACAGTTTTAAACATTTTGAAAGTGTGTTTAGAAGGAATGAAATTATCTCTCTACTATGATAATATGGTTGTCAGTCTCCGTTAAAGAGGCATATGTCGCTATGGACCATAAATTAATAAGTGCTCAGACCGGGAAATAAAAAAAATCCTTAAGGAAAGGTTCTGCTGTATTAAGATAAATTTTTTTATTATTAGAAAGAAGAGCTGGATAACGACAGCCAGTGATAGAAGAGTATGACGATTGGTGTGGTGTTGGTGCAAACCAGCACTCATTTCAGGCTGAAGCACTAACATAACAATAATTATTAATCATACCATTTTTCAAGAGTAAATGATTTGTAACTTGTGTAGTGGTGGATTAGTGTAAAGAAGTCAGATAAACAAAAAAATGTTAAGAAATTCTTAATTTTTTTTAGATTATCCAAAGAATAAGTCCGTCTTGAAATTATATTAAGATGAATGACTAATTCTCGTACAGAATAATTATGTCTTGTGTAAATGGCTGTGGTCAGTTTAAAGTTAAATCGAGGGAGAAATACATTATAATTTTAGATATGCATATATCTAAAAGCAATACAAGAATAGAATCTTTATGAACCTTAACCTTAATTGTGCCTTAGGAAGAATTTTGCGAACTTTGCTGTTCAATAAAAAGGAAGAATGTCTTTTTATATGATCTCACTATTAAAAAATGTAAGTTAGAGGAACAATTGATCTCAATTTATAGAGATGTCTTCAGGGCTTGAGCCTAATGATCAAAAAGTATATCAGCTGCCTTTAGGCTATATTCATTGCTTCAGAAATTATAAAATTAACTTGGTACAATTTAAAATAGCTTATATCTCATGAATAATTTAAATTGATGAAATCAATAACTGAATGCATCTTGAACAATGTTGAAAATAGTAAGGGAGTGCAGTCAATTAATCATCAGCATCATTGACAACTATATATTTTGAAAAAGAAATTCTTGGAATGAATGAGAGGGAGTTGATTTGTCAGAGATCACGCTTAACCACCAGCTTTCTCCCCCAATCAAAGATACCCACTTAATATAGACTGGGTGAGCCCCAGGAGGGTCCTCAGATTCCAAACGGCCTATACATGGCCTTTAGTGTTATTAATTATTTAATACCATAAGATTTCAATAGTTTAGGTAAGACTAGTTACACATTCTCTATTCTCTGAAGGTTCAAAAACATATTTAATGTTCTGCAGATATCAACATTTATGATTATAAGAGACAATTCCCACTATTAAAAAATGTAATAGCAATTCGGAACATTTCTGTAAACATTGTCATAATTTCATACATTTTATTGATCTATTTTGCTGTATCAATATAGCCAATAACCAAAACTAGAATATGTAAACGTTCTCTTAAAGATTGAGATGATAGCATATACTACAGGATCATTTTTTCCTAAAAAGTATACAAATACTTTTATTTTTATGGATTTAAGTAAAACAAAAAAAAATTCTTTTTCGTTATCGTAATTTTAGATAAAAGAAAAACAAATGTAGATGATTTTAATTCTTCTGTTCATCATTTTGCAATCTGTTTTGAAATTTTTCATTTTAATTTTAGAAATTTTGCTTCCTCCCCCCCTCCAATTGTGCTTGCTCTTAACTATATTAAGAACAAAGCTCCAAGCCTCTCTAACACATGCGTAGGTGAAATAAACTCAACTGTTTTTAATTGACAATCGATTTTCCTTTCTCAATTGACAATCGATTCATTAAGTATTGAGTTTAGTGTTATTTTTTAAATTTACACTTCGATTTAGAAACGGGAGTCATCGAATATTGAAATTTAAGGAATGTCTTATTTTCATGTCGATAGTCCCGTAAGCATAGCAAACGAGTTAAATACTGCGTAGTATTAGGTGTCCTAACCAATATTCTCAGATTAATTCAAGATGGTTCTTGATTTGTTCATTAGCAAGGCCAACCGAGAGGCCTTATCACAGTGTCCAACTTCAATTTATTTTTGAAAACTCGATATTTTATTAGATTATAACTGCTTTTTCTGTTCGCTAAATATCAATTATTTAAAATGAACATTGTAGGTAATGGCGATCAATACTTTTTTAACCTATTTCTAGCCACACTATGTTCTAATGGTTGATAGCTTAAATTCCTTTTCAAATATTCGATTAAAATTCTTGTACGATTCTGTTCGATTCCTTTCCAGAATATTAACCCAGTTGCATTCAATACAACACGTCCTCAGTTCTCAGAGAATCAGGTGTCTTTCCGAACATGTGATTAGTGTTTCACTATATTTTTACTGTAATTTTATCTATTGTGTTTAACCCTATTTATTTGTGTTTTATTTTGTTTTAACTTTCAGAATTTATTGTTTCTAAGGAAGTCAGCGAATAAGATGTCCAAATCCACCGCCTCCCTTCAGGTAGTTCTGGATAATCCATCCAAGGTTTTTTTCTCTGGCGAGATGATTGCAGGCCAAGTAAAGTTTCAAACGGAGCAACATCACAAGGTTCACCTATTGGCCATCAACCTGAACGCAGAATATTACTCCATCAAGAACGACCAAGAATCGGTAGAACTCATCTACACCGAAACTTGCCCTCTAGACTTGAGAAGTGCTGGAGAAGGTAACACAGAAATGCCTTTCGCCTTGGTCGTACGTCCTGATTCACCTACATCGATCGCTTCAACCATAGGAGGGGTCAGGTACCAAGTGGTGTCAGTTCTGTTGTACAAAGAGGGCGACAGGGTCCATAGAGTTGAGGCTGCTGAGTACGTGTCTGTCAACGCGCAGAAGCAACTTACTGAAGAAGTGGTCGGTCAGAAGGTAACTGCTCAAGAAGGTTGGAACCTGGTACCTTCCTGCTGTGGTGCCATCTTTGTGGACTTGGAGGTAGCCTGCGTAGCGCTTCTCTGCGGCCAAAGCGCCGTCATCAATGCTTGCATTACCAACGGTACCTCCGGTCATATCCGGGGAACCTCGGTGTCTCTGGTCCAGAAGATGTGGCGGCAACGAGACAAGAAAATAGTCAAATGTACCGTGGGCTCTAAGGAGCGTGGAGCAATCCTTCCCGGTAAGAGGCAGGTCTGGCTGTCGGATCGGTTCCTCATCCCTCCGTTGCCCCCTTCTGGGACAAACCCTTACTTCAAGGTCAGCTACAAGTTCACAATGGTCATCCAGAAGTCTTCGAACAAACAGATACGGGTCAAGGTGCCCGTGGTCATCGGGAACCTGCCGCGAGACAAGGACATCCAGTCCATGAGCACTCAGTGCTCCTCGGGAGAGGACGTTGCAGATTTCGCAGAGGGCTGGTGTTCCAACTTCTCCAGCGATGTCCACGGCTTCAAGCCTCTCTATGTCACTTATGTTTCTTAATACTCAGATTAGTTATTGTTTTTGATTCATTGTTTTTCCTCCAATAAATGAATATTATATACTGTAATATAATTAAAAATAATTTTAGGATGCTAAATATTTCATAAAATAAAAATATTTTTTGAGAAGTATTCATTAAGGTTTTTTTTTACTATGTATTTACTATCATATGTTAATTGGTGTTGTTACATACTATAACGTTAAGAAAAAACATTAATTTAAAAAAGTGGTTTATTTAAAAAAAAAATGTATATACTTCAAAATGGTCATCAATAAGCATCTCAGAATATAAAAATACCTCAGTTAACTATTTTTTTTTCCTTCATACTATTTAATGACCTCGTTGATCACTTTTCTAGTATTTTATTTTTATATTTTTTCATAGTTTATTATTCAGTTTGTTTTTGTTCAGAAATAAATGTTTTTCATGTAATTTAATTTATGACCATTTTTTTCACCCTGACATTTTTCCCATTCATCTTACCACAAAGTAGAATGCGAATTTATATTTTAAATAAAATTGTAAAAGATAAAGCAGTATATCTAGATTTCAAATTAGATCTTTTTTTAATTAATTATGTGAATATGTCCTTCCGGGTATGTCAATCATGATCACGTTTACTAAGAGCCTACGAAACTATGGATTGGAGGGGCTGAGTTGGGGAGGCTTCGAGCAGCAGCATTTGAACGGGGCCCGATTTTATTTTATTTTTTTTTTCCGTTTGTTTGGTTGATTGTCGATGAAAAAACATGGGATTGAGGATGATTTACTTTGTTGTTAATTTTATATTCCATCTTGTAATGTTGCGTTGTTGAAGAGTTAATCTTGAACGAGGTCTTAATGCCTAGCGAATATTACTGTGCCGCTAGTGTATGCTGCTGTTAATGGCCTAAGTGGCATGTCATGCATGTGAGAGTATTATAATATATAATAGCGGAGCGAGTATTGACCCCTGCTACACTCCGGCTTTCACCGAGTTAATAGAAGTTATATCTTGTCGGAAAGAAGTGAACAAAGAGAATAAGACAGTTCATTGAAATTTGTTTATTTATTCATCTAACGTCACTTTATGCTGCTTTGGCTAATCGGGCGATGCTACAGTCGGAGTCCTAAATTTTGCCTATGCATGTATAATTAGAAAAGAAAATCTTTAAAGAGTACCTGACACCGCATAGGCTCGGCCCCATTCTACACCCATTTTACGCCCCTTCCCAAGGACTTCATAACTAAGGCTTGTTTGCTCCCTCCAAAAAAAAAATTAAAATAGCGTTTAGTTTCAGAAGAAAAAGTTCACTAAAATTATTGGGCAGAATATTTGTTCGGCCTGCTGTATGTAAAGCATTCTTTTGTGAAATACTTTTCAAAATTTGAGATCCTAGATAATTATTATTTGAATCTTGAATATATCTTTTAATATAGTCGTTAAAGATCCCTATCTTAATTATAAATGTATAAGCAAAATTTAGAATTCCCGTTGTAGCATCGTCCGATTAGCCCTAGTAGCATAAAGCTACGTTCAATGAATAAACAAACTCAATGACTTTTAATATATATATATATATATATATATATATATATATATATATATATATATATATATATATATATATATATATATATATATATATATAACTTAAAGACTTCACCACTCCAAAGCATAAAAAAAAGAAAGTTAAGGGACAAATAACACACTTGAAGGCTGGTTAAACACTGATTTTATTCCTCTTATAATTCTCTATATATAGTATTTACAATGTTTGTTTATAAGAATTTGGTATTAGTGGATATACAGCTCTTAGTCCCATCTTAACTCCCCCCTGCCAGTTTACGAACATCTTCGTAAACTCTAAAAAACAAAAAACAAAAAAAAAAAAAGAATACTGGTACAACAACATAGTATAAGCTAAACTCAATCGTCACAAATAAACAAATTCTACAACTTACAAAACCAACTTAATACCATCTTACTCTATAGCCTCACTGGATATATACAATATAAGGCTTATACCTAAACTTTATTTACAATGACAAGGAAACTCTACCAAAAACAAAACATACAAAACATAAAAAAAAAAAAAATTATATACTTCTATATATCGCTAAATTCCTAAAACTACATAGAAAAAGAGAAAAAAAAATATATCCAATAATAAACTGAAATAAATACAATTTTATGATCGGCCCTCCCCTGCCGGAACCTTAAGTTGTTCAATATGAACAGTTCTCCGTTTCCTGGGCTCAACCAGACTCTGAATAGTGACAAGATTATGCTCCCTAATCGTAATCACTTTGAATGGACCCTCATACCTGAGGACCTCCTTCGCACGATTCGACAAGATCTTTCTATAAACAATAGTGCCTATTTTAATCGTACCCATGACATCTCTTACTCCCTCGTTCTCACGCGCCACTCTCCTACTCTTCTCTGCGGCCATTCGTCCGTGTGCTTTGCCCCAGTGTCTCTCGAGCTCTACTCTGTTTGCATTTAATTGCTCGGCCATGCCCTCGTCCACCACCGTCTCCTCCTCGTTTCTCCTTCGTGCGCGTAACCCGAAAAGAGCTTCGAAAGGGGAAAACCCGGTGCCCATATGTATGGAATGGTTATATGCCGCTATTGCTCGGGGCATCGCCTCGTTCGCTTCTAACCCTTTATCCGCATGAAATACTCGGAGGTGTTCCCCCAACGTATTATGGAGACGTTCAACCCCTCCCCTACTTTTCGGATGTCCGGGCGTGTTCCAATGCCACTCGATTCCCAACCTTTTCATCTCCTGTCGCAAGAGCGCGTTATCGAACTCTCTGCCCCCATCCGAGGAGATCGTGTTTGGCACCCCATAACACTGGTACCACGTCTGTAGAGCGTCATTCACCGCCGCCGCCGACTTTTCTTTTACTGGGTGGGCCATGGCCGCTTTGCTAAACGTATCTAATATTGTTACCCATCTAAAACCTCTCCACGTAAAGGTGTCTATTTGAAGCTCTGTCAGGGGTACCGTGGGTGTCCGCGTCTCAGTTTGTAATCCTACGGGAGGGTGGCGGTCATATTTGGCCGTATGGCAGATGTGACAATCCCTTATTATATCTTCTACCGTCTTCCGCATCCCTACCCAGTAATACTTTCTCTTTAAAGCTGCCAACGTCTCATTGATACCCCTGTGGTTCGTCTTGCCTTGATGATAAGCCGTGGTTACCTCCTTTTGTTGGTCCTGATCCCGAATGGTCTCCACCATCGACCGGCATCGGATGAACATCCTATCGATCCCTATTTTCTCGAGGCGCCATAAGTTGCGTATCTTATCCCACACCGTCGCATTGCCAACATACAGGTAATGGGTCGCTCCCGCCTTAGAGGCATCCTTCAGCACACGACACATTTGCTCTTCCCGAACTCCAGGTTGTGACCAGATAGTGATGACGGAATGTTTGTCATACTTGGAAAACTCCATTTTCACAAGCCCCGTAGTCCTTGTTTTCCAGATGACCTGCCGGGACTTGTTGTTGACAATGTCATCAATTTCCTCCATCTCAACCGGTCTCTCATTTCCTGACTCGTCCTCTGAGGATTCCTCGTTGCCTCGGAGGTCATCCACACGTCCTCCTTCTCCGTCTGGTGTCCATTCCCGTACAAACCTTTGTAACTCCTCCGACGCTTCTGCACCCTCCGTCTCCAACATATTGACCTGTAATGCACGAGAGAGCCAGTCCGCTACCACATTGTCTTTCCCCGGCTTATACACCACTTCCATGTTGTACTGGCTGAGGATCTCCTTCCATCTTGTAACTCGAGCTGAAGATTCCTTGAGATTACCCACCCAGAGCAACGGACGGTGGTCTGTATGTACCTTAAATTTTCTACCAAATACGTATGGTCGAAAGTGTTGCACCGCCCATATGATGCCTAACAATTCCCGCTCGAGTGCGCTGTAACGAGATTCCGCATCTGTGAGTCTCCTACTCGCGTATGCTACGGGTCGTTCCCCCTTTTCACTTTCCTGGGATAAAACCGCCCCCAGTGCATACTCGCTGGCGTCTGTGGTGATCGCAAATGGTTTCCCGAAGTCTGGGAATGCCAGGATTGGTTCAGTTTGCAACTGTAACATGCACCTTCTGATCTTTGCTTCAATTTCTGGCGTCATCTTAACTGTGCGCCCCTTTCGCAGCAGTTCGTTCAAAGGAACCAAGTTCTCCGCCATCTCCGGTACAAAACGTCGGTAGTAGTTGAGTGTCCCTAATAATCTCCTGATCCCCTTCACATCGCTCGGCATCGCCATCTTCCCTATTGCTTCAACTTTTCTCCCATCTGGACGTACCCCCTCCCCCGAAATCACATGTCCCAGAAAATTAATCTCCGCTTGTCCCAAAGTCGATTTCTCTGGCGATAGCTTCAACCCGAACTGCCGGATTCGCGTAAACACCCGTCGCAGATCTTCCAGATGACACTCCTCTGTCCTACTAAACACCAGTAAATCATCCATGTAGACCTGGCACATGTTCTCGTCCAGTCCCCGCAAGAATTCGTCAATCAGTCTTTGAAATGTGATGGGCGCATTTTTCAGTCCAAACGGCATACGGGTGAATTCATAATGCCCCCTTTCGAATGTAAACGCAGTTTTGGCCTGGTCCCTGGGGTGCATCCGGATCTGGTGATAGCCTGATTTTAGATCGAGCGTACTAAAGATTAAGGCTCCCCCTAGCCGGTCTAAAATATCCTCTAACCTGGGAATGGGGTATTTCTCGTCGCGCGTATTTTCGTTAAGCTGCCGAAAATCGACTACTACCCTATAGCGCTCCCTAGATTCCCCAGCAACCGGTTTCTTCTTAACGGCCCATAGTGGGCTATTAAACGGCGACTTGCTATCCACGATGATCCCCTGCCGCTTTAACTCCTCAATCTCCTCGCGGATATGTCCTCGTAACGCTTGTGGGTACCTCCGCTCCTTTACATAAGTGACCTTCTCCGACTTCAGATGGATCTCATGAAGCGTCTCCCCCGTCGCGCTCAGTGGGTCTCCCTCGCGAAAAAATATATCCCCGAATTCCTCCCTTACGGCCTGTCTCCAATCTGCACCCTTGGCAATTACTCCAACGCACCTAACACCCCCTTTCACCTCCTGCACCGTTTTATATTTCTTGTTCCCGATCCGGACTACCCACTGACCCCCTGTACTACGAGCTCTCAACCCTAATTTGCTAAACGCATCGCATCCCAAAATCCCACCATACTCCCGCGGCATGATTTCCACAACATGCAGCGTCAACCCTCTCCCTTCTTTCCCCACCTATCTAGGGCTAAATCGATTTCCCCTTCTATCGTACAGGGCCCACTCAAAGTGACCACTTTACATTGACATGGCCTAATGTCTGGCTGACTCTTACCCTTAAACAATAACTTTAACTTGTCCTTACCCACTAGTGTACAAGAACTCCCTGTGTCCACTAAACACCTCCACCCCCTGTAAAACTCAATAACAGGCAACCTGTCTCCCTTCTTTACCGCACTATTCACAAAAAAAAGGTTGCCCCTCCGCTTACACCATCCTCATTCCCTTCTTACCTGCTCGGCACGCCTCCCTGTGCTCCGTTGTTTGCTCCTTCCTCCGGGAGTTCCTCTGCCACTGGGTTCGCTGCCTTCCGTCTCCGACCCTGAGGTCTCCGAGGATCTCGCAGATTCCGAGATTATCCTGCTCCTCCGTCCCAGTCTGTGGGCATTGATCTCCATCGGCTCGCCTCTGTCGTGCTCTCTGCGCCGTATATATGGGCATTGTCTGGCCATATGTCCCTCACCTTGGCATTCGAAGCACCGCGTACGTGGACACTGAGCTACCAAGTGCCCTGTTTTGCCGCATTCGTGGCATCTCCTTTCCTCTCTTCTCCCATTCTTCCTCTCAACAATTTGCCTTCTTTCTCTTGGTGGCTTCTCTCTTCTAACAAACTCTCCCTCTCTTCTTCTTCCCGGCTCCTGTCTGAATCTGCTTCTGCCTGTTTCGTTCCTCCGGTACGACACCCTATTCCACCCTGGTTCTATCACTTCCTTCTCTTCCTCATCTCGAGCACTCGCGTCTACCATCTCTTGTGCACACTCCATAAATGTTCTATCTCTGGGTAGACCGTCCTTCTTTCCAGTGTCCCTAGCCAGTTGCACCTTCAGGACCGTGGTCATAAATAGCATCCACGCTTCGACAGCACCGGTGTCCATGACTTCTCTCAACTTCTCATTTATCTTATTAAGCTTAGCGAGAAGTCCTGCAGCATACTGTCCATTAGACTGGTTTGCTCGTTTCATCTCCCGAAACATCTGCAACATGTCCTCTTCTGGGGCCCATCGCCCCCCTCCGTAAGCCTTTTTTAATCTATCTTTGATTACCTGCCACGAGGTATCCTCATCCGCTTGGATCAGATTTAAAACACTCCTTCTGACCCTCCGTGCTAAAGCTACTCGTAGCCTTTTGGCATCCGCTTCCTCCAAAAAGTCCGATGCGACCTGAGACTGAATACTGCTCATGATGCCGTCGCCGCCCTTGAGAAAGTGATTTAATTCGCCTATGTCTCCGTTGAATTTCTCAAGGTCCGATATCTCCCTTCTCAGATCTTGTGCGTTTGCCTTCCTTAACTTCATTTTTTCCAATTCGTTAGTCTCCTGCGCTATTCTGTTTGCCTCCTGCGCCGCTAGGTCTGCCCTCGCCATTGCTAGAGTTGTTGACGGCAATGGCGGAAACTCGGGATTCCCCTGTTCAGTCTGCGGAGGCTCCAACGTTAACGTTGCTGGCCTAAGGATTTCTCTTTGCTCATTCATTTTAGTAAAATTATCTTCAAAGCAAAAGAACTAAATGAAAATAAATCTAGAGAAAGAGAAAAAAAAATCGTAGAAAACAAACCTCACTAAACTGCAAAAACGTTCCCGGGTTTCGGCACCACTTAAAGACTTCACCACTCCAAAGCATAAAAAAAAGAAAGTTAAGGGACAAATAACACACTTGAAGGCTGGTTAAACACTGATTTTATTCCTCTTATAATTCTCTATATATAGTATTTACAATGTTTGTTTATAAGAATTTGGTATTAGTGGATATACAGCTCTTAGTCCCATCTTAACTTATATATATATATATATATATATATATATATATATATATATATATATATATATATTGGTTTCTACTTATTGTATATTATGTCTTAAGAAGTTAAAATAAACTGACTGAAACTCTATATATATAATATATTAATACTTATTCTAATATTTTGTTCAGCTAGTCATACATATGCACCTCTGATATTTCTAAAGTCTATATTGATTGGTGTTGGACAAAATATAGTTACAGCTCCAGGAGGTTAATTTAGTTTCAGTTCTGACAAAGTTAGAGAATGTAGTTACTACGGCAACTGCTTCCTACACTTGTTGCGTATAGAATGTCACAAATAAAGTTACTTCAGGCGGAAAATGTTTTAGAGAAGAATAATAAGTTTAAAAATATTAAAAAAAAAATCTGGGCCCGTTAATTGTTATTTATGTAACATGTAATATTATGGATATTTTTTAGTCGTATTTAAATCAAGACTTTTAACTTGTTCATTTAATCATTGTGTGTATCTGTATAAATGTTAAATACCGAACTACAATCCTTAAGCCTAAAAAAAAAGAAGAAAACATGTGAGTATTTCGCCAATTCAGGGACCATCAGGTTAGAAAGAGAATAAATAAATTAAATACACACTAAAAGAACAAAATGCACCACATTCCAAAATTACAACAACCACCAACAACTTTGTAAGTAGGTTGTCACCTATCATTTTATATCCCATTTTGAGATCGTCGTCTACTTGCATATGGTGAGTTTCCAGAAAATGGCCTGAAATTCTGTGATGGATGTTTTTTAAGCAGCACGCTCCTAAATTTTTCTACATTACATTTATTTTTTCATTTCATTATTTTTACATTTATTTTTTCATTTCATTATTTTTACATTTATTTTTTCATTTCATTATTTTTACATTTATTTTTTCATTTCATTATTTTTACATTTATTTTTTCATTTCATTATTTTTACATTTATTTTCAGTTTTTACTTTTATTTACAGCCCTTTAAAATGTATTAATTGGCTGAAATGTTGTATAAGTTATTATCAATTAAGTTGCTATTAGAGAAGTACATTTTTAGTGAGAACCATTATTTTGATATTTGATATTTTTTTACTACGACTTCTATATTTTTAAAAGAATATCTTATTGGCATTGCTAGCTCATATAATGTGTTAGAAACAATACTAGATATAATAGAATTTTAATAAAAACAAATTGATTTCAACGAATTAAATACACTGCACTTATACTAGGTGTTCGAATTTGACCAAAACGTTTTGGGTGATATTTGGTAGAAAAAGTGGAAACATCGAACCGTTTCGTTCATTAGCTTGAAGTGATAAAACAACGCTGGAATGGATTTATTCTATATTTCGAGTTTGGAAAATTAAATTGAGATTTATTTTCAATTTTGATAAAATTACCGAAATTAACAAGATTTTTTAATGTTCCAGAATGCGTAAAAAAAAAAGTGACATTTTTATAACTTTCAGAGCATCTGTTATCGGCGTTCATCTGGTATGTTTATAATTTCACTATAAACATCTATAATATATTCTAGTGTAGGAAATGCAACAAAAAAAACATTTTTTTAAAATTCTGTAATATAGGGAGGATACTGTGCAAATATTGTGATATAAAAACATTATTTTTCAACAAGATGTAGTAATTATTTACGCTTATACAACAAAACAATTTTTATTACCATTATCACTGGGTAATACTAATATTCTAATTACATGTAATTAATTAGATATATGCTCTTTCATTGATTTTTTTTTTGGTTTAAATAATAATGTTTTAGTTTTATTATATATCCTCGTGGTTTTTATAAAGCATATAAATTATTAATAATTACTATGATATTCAAAGCTCTCCTTGTATGTGTAATATAACTAGTATATAGTTAATTAAATTTCATTTGAGCATTTAATACTGAGCGTGCGTGTTGAAATCGATTACTTTTTCTTGAGAATGTTTTTCAAAAATAAAACCTCTGTGATCCAACGGATAAAGTGAAATGAAAAGCAATACCGTACATTGCATCGGTTACCCCCACCTCCTTTTTTGGTGCATAAATTCCTGATTTAGTTTAAGAATGTGATTTCCATAATCGCCTTATTCCCTTGGAGGTGTAGCTCCGAGATAAGGTTGAACGCTACAACAAATCGATAGGATTGTATATTGTGTCACAAAGGACAGTTTTCCATTTAGTTATTGTATTTTTTATTAATTTTTAAAAGTAACTATTATTTATTTTTTCATCGATACAAAACTGATTGAGTGCAAATATTAACCTCTGTGTAAATAGTCGAAAAAACTGAAATTGAGGAGAAAATGTTTGAACAAATTGGTGTATTTATATTAGATCGGTGGATTAATATTTTTGACTATTGCTATTAGTCAAAATAATTGGATCTTATTTCATTCCCCTTTCCACAACACCTTTATTAGATTAATTATTTATGTTTGTTATGACATCAATATAATGGAATGAATAATCATAGATCGCTATCAACATGTATTGGTTCGTCAATATGTATGAATTCTTCATCAATTTGTAAGTATCATTTATGTATTAACATCGAATAAGTGTCAATTTTATATTTAACCTGTGTGCTGTTTAGTATAATTCACTAAAAGCCTATTTTTTCATTGTTAGTGCATGATTATGAGAAGATTTTAGTCTGGAAACGTCCCAAAAAAGAAGAATATACCTACTAGTTATTGGTCAATGTCATTAAACCAATTGTTTAATAAAATAGTTTTGCAACAAGGAAGTTTCATCAATGCATCCCTGTTGCCTGCATTGTGAAATTCCTTGTCCTGCCCTCTTGTTTTACATGCATACAGTGGCTCCCAGTCATAATGATACGCCAGGATATTATAAAAAAACCAAAAAAAAAACCTGTAACACTACGACCCATGAACGTGTCTGGGGTTCAGTACCTGGTAGAGACTGTACTGTTTCATGGACAACGGTTCTGCAAGGAGGTGACTTGTCCTAGGTCACGATCAACAGCCAGGTTTTCCCCCTTATTTTGGGTACCCTATTCTTATAATATTTTATAGAGGGTGGGTGGGCCCCAGGAGGGTCCTTGATCCCATATGATCCGTCTCCCGCCGCAAACAGAATAAATAAAAGTAACTGCCTGCAGCGGGATTTGAACCAGGATTTCCGGCATGGCAACTCAGTGCTCTACCACCGAGCCACTCCGCTCCCTATTTAAAAATAAACAAGGATTTAATAATAAAAATAAAACACATTTGTTTAGGATTCCTTATCTCACAATGAAAATGATACACCTTAGTTTTCCCCAATATTTGTTTACCTTAAGCTATTTTACTTTAGTTAAACTCTTGTGTCGAAAGTGTTTGGCTCTTTTCAAAGCGAGTTGAAGAAAATCTGACGTTTTTTAATTTTTTTTACTAAAATGGGTGCACACACAACGTTAAAAGAACGTCACTTGGTTATTCCACATTTTAATGACGGGAAATCTTTAAATTAAATAGCCGAAATTATTTTAAAAAACCGTTCATCTGTCCAGCATATAGTGGAGAGATTCAAGAAGGATAAGCGCACTGCCAGAAAAAAAGTTAAAAGCACTAGAACAATTTTAACTGATAGGGATGAGACTTGGATCGCCAGGGAAATTAAAAGATATCCACGTTTGAGTGCACCCAACAAAGCACAATATACAAATAATTGTACTAAACTAATTGTTTATTAAATACAAAGTTTATAAATTATTACTACTCAAAAGTTAATTAGAAGTGATGTGTCATTTTGAGTATCAGATGAAATAATTTAATTCATTTTTGTCTGTTTTTTTTTTAAATAATCAAAGTTGAATATTTAAAATTTTATCTGTTTGCATATATTTAAATTGACACTATAAAGAAATATGTTGAGGAGTTTTCTGGTTTTGATCCCTGCAATAATATAAATTTTTCTTTTTTCTTCTTCATTCTACAGGGTATATCAATTTCAGTGTGAGCCACTGTATATACTAGCTCTAAGGTTAGGATAGAAGGTAGAAGGTAGGATGTAGGATAGTAGATAGTAAGAATGGAATTGATAAGTTCGATCTAGTCAATAGCCCATAAGTTCTAATGTTAATCATTAGTCAATAAGTCTACAAGAGACTTAAGAATATCTCTTTTATACATCTTGTATATCACATTATGCCTGTCCATCACTCAATAAATATATATTTGTCTTACAAATCGTCCACAGTTTTATAACTAACTTATGATCTTATGAACTGAAAGTAAAACTAAGTTAATTAATAATAAAAGTCAACAAACAAACTAAGTCAAGAAATGTAGATGCCAATTTATGTGATTATATAGGCACTTATGCGGAGTTGCTATGTTGAGGAACCCGGGCTCAAATCCAGTTGTGGCAGATAAATTATTTCATCAGTTAACAGCCATGCTTGGACCTTATAGGATCTGCAGAATTATCCAGCCTCTATATAAAGTGGTTACCCTAAATATTGGGAGAAAAACTTGGCAGTTGAGCGTGATCTCGGACGTCTCCTCCCTGCACAACCGAGTGGTGGAGGACCCACGAAATGAATTTTGAACATCCGGCTATCGTAAGGTAGAAATAATCTGTCCATTTTTCTTTTACAGGATGAAGGACCTATAACGCTGATTAATAAGTATATATCATGGAGGACAAAATGGTCTGAGTGGATGTCGAAAATAAATTCTACTGATTTATTAGAAACCAAAGTTTTGACCCACAATGCAAAACGCTGCTTAGCTGTAACAAGTGTGGAGATGAGTAGGTTCGACTACAATGTGGGTCGAAACGTTGCCTTATAATCAATAGAATTTGTTTTTTACCTCCGCTTGAACTATTTTCTTTGATACATTTTTTTCTATGTTTTTCGGTCAAGACGTTATGTTTTGACGCCTTTGATCTCATCACTACTAAAAGTCTATTCTGGTCACTACACAATTTCTTCAATTCTATGTTTAAGTCTCTTAAAATATAATACTCCGATAATGAATCAAAATTATCGGCCGAAACGTTAGCTTCTAGAATAATATATATTAACCTATCTACATCCTGATTAAATGATCCCAACAATTTATTTTTAAATATTTTATTAATAAGATACGTAATAACATTTCATTAGGCTACACATTAAAATATTTCACTATTTCAATGTTTTCTCGAGAAAAAAAAATATATATATTATTGTGGTCTTAGAGGAGAAGATATACAAGAATGGAGGAAAAAGGAACTGAAAGAAATATTTGGTTAGGTAATATTGATATGTTTGGTTGAAGGAATCCTCGATTCGAGGAAACTCTTAAAAAAAAAAATATATATAAATTGAAAGATATATTTTCGTATTGATTTATTGTATTATTTATTTCCTTATATTTCCATTTTTCCTTTATGTTTCGGGATGACCTATAATTTTTTTCCTGAGGACGGAATCCTGTTGGGGACCGAATAGTGAGATAAAAGCAACCCATTTATTATTCCAAGAGCCATCTCCTCCAACTAATAGAGGAGCTTTATAATTCTCTTTTATTCGGGAGTATTGATTCCATAATTTAGCCCCGTCAGGGTTGACAAATGGATCTTCGGAGCTCTTTTCCATTTTCTTTTCATATTCAAATGCTCCCATTTCCGATGAGCTTTTCTTGTGTTCTTAATGGCCAGTTGAGAGTTGAAGTAATTCTAGCCAGTATTAGCTCCATAACATCCCGAAAATAAATAATCTCACATCCAATTATTATATCTTATTATATGATAGTATATTACAATACCCTAAAGTAATAAAATTACAATTAGGCAAGGTTATCTGCTTTGCTTCAGAATAGATTGTGAACGTTCATTTAAAATTCGTTATTTCTACGAAACGTTGTTTGCATTACCGAATAAAGATTTAAATTAAAAAATTCCATGAATATAAATATATTCATATGAAAAAAAATCGTGATGTAGATAATCATTTAATATATCTGTAATTAATATGGCCTTACAAAATTTATTTTATATTAATATAAATAAGATTTTGTTTCAAATTGCTGAAGTGTAAATATTTTACTTCAAGCTATAAACAGAATTAATTAGGTAGGAAAAAAATTATTTTAATTTTAATTAAAAAACAAATTCTGTTTTTATTACATTTACTTTTAATTTATAGTCTGTTGTAAAAAAAAATTATATCAAAAAATGAAAAAAAAAATCTTTTTTTTACCAATAATTACGGTATTGGTAAATAAATAAATAAATTTATGGTTACAATAATGCAAGTAAGATTTTGATAAAATTCGGCAAACAGGAAATTGTATTTAATTCAGTCTCTAAGCAGAATTAGGTTAGAAAAAATATATATCATAGATCTATGAATAATATAATATAATGTATGAAAATTTTGTCTTTTATTATTACTTTATTTTTTGACTTGCATTTCATTCATTATTGCCATAAACAGAATATAGAAACCATAATTAGAAATAAATAATGCCAAATCGTTATATAGAATTATTAATATAGTAACTAAACTTAATTTATAATTTTTTACAACCTTTTAGCTATAGGTATTCGTGTTGCCTGACTTGGATTTATAATTTTTAGTTTAAACATCATATTATTTCTTATAAGAAGCGAGGGGATGGTTGACTGGAAGATAGACGTAAGGAAGAAAATAGTTGGGGGTGCAGTCAAATAAAAACACTAAATAAGTGGTTACTTATTTAATTATGTGCCGACGTTATTATGTATTATTTCTTATAATTAAGATGCCTGTTTTATTATGTTCATATATCATTAATTTAATTATTAATTGGATTAAAACATCAAAATTAAAAACATTTTATTATTATTTGTTTATAATTTTATAATTATAATTTTGGAGGTTGGTCCTGTAAACATAGTGGCATACCAAGCCCCATTTGTTCAGTTGTATAATTGTTAATTGTTGATGTATAATCACTCGATTCAAGGCGTTCTTCTTCAGTCAAATTCAATTTTTTACGACTCACTTTTGTTTTATTTCACCTTATATATTCTTTAGTTTATTACCCTTCGAAATGATATTTACATATGCAGTTTTTTAAATATATTGGGAGAAAATAAACGACGAGCCGCTTCACTCGGTTAAGGTAAAATAAAAACTAATGAAACCACATTTTATTAAATTACTCTAAGAGATGAAAGATGGCTTACAATTCCTTGCCACAGTCAATTTTTCATTGCTTTTCTATACTTATCATTCATATTTCATTTTTTTATGAATGAATCCTCCGTCAATTTTTTTTCCAATTTTCAATTATAAGATTGGATTAAAGAGTTTGATGATATTTCCGAACGGGGATACGTGACAGAGCGGCCATCTTGCCCAGGATTTAACAGGCCTCATTATTGTCTAATAATTAAATTCCGTTCCTTCTAATTAAATCAAAACAAGTCGCTGATTAAAAGAAAACCCTTTTCGGCCCCTACCCCTCTCTCTCTCCTTTTAGCCTTTTTGCCTTTGTACTTTTTTTGTTTTATATTTAAAAGCCTGTTGTTAGAATTAATTAGGAGAGAGAGTGGATCGTAAATATTAAGCTTTTTACGATCTAACTTTTTTTATGGTTTAAGAAAATTTGTTGAGAGCTACTTGACGAAACCAACATTTAACGTCTCGTCTATAAAACTAAAGTTTAGATGATATTGTATTAACGAGATTTTATTATTATAAATGTTATATATGGTAAATTAACACCATGATGTGAACATTATTGCGTTTGAAAATTATGATCTTATATATCTTCAGCCCCGGGTAGTTTTTTTTTTTTTTTTTTAATTTATTCATTGATATTTACAACTGTATAAAAAAAAAATACATCTAGTAAATGGGCTAAGCGATACATAATGACATGTGAAAATGACAAGTAGAGAAACTACCCACTGGTAGTACTCAAATCACAAGTTCAACTAAGAAGTCACGGGGCCATCTTCTTTTCAGACGCCTCGGAGGATTATCGGGAATTGAAGAAGAAGCTAGGTTTAAAACTAGAGGGTTTGAGTGGAAATGAAGTTTGTTATGAAAGGATAGATATCGGGTTCGGGCCAAATCAGCAACAAATGGGACATTAAGGTCGTTATGGATGATTTTATTCTTAACAAAATAAGGAGCATTAAGGATTTTACGAAGGATTTTGGATTATAGGGATTGGATACGAGAGGAATTCAATGGCTTAGTGGAGCCCCAAAGCTCTACTCCGTAGGTCCAAATAGGTCGTATTGTTACGGGCTACTGGGTGTAAAATGGACTAAACTATTACTTAATTCAAGAATCTAATATTTATTAACAAATTAAAAAGAATACAATGAGATTATTAAAAACAACTAAATTATTAAACTAATATCAATTTACAATAACAATATTCTACTAAATGTTATTTATTTCTAAAATAATATACAAATAATATAAGATATTGGTAATACTAAATAACTAAACTATTTATATATAAATGTGTACAAATAGAATAATATTACACTATAGTTTACAATTAAAAATTAACACTTACAGTTCGCTAACTAAAGTCCACCGACCGTAAGACTCTCCAAATATGACAAACTGCCACACAGTTTATTACACTTATTACACGGCCACTAATTGTCACTGTTGCTCACTAAGCACTTATTACAGACTGATACTAATACTAACTAACTCACACACACTGCCACTAGTTAACGACTGCTACTCACTGGCTTATTACAGACTCGTCTTATTACTACTGCCGGCCAGAACAGCTGTCCTTTTTATATAGGCAAGGCCGGTCGGGGTGGGGATTTCTCGGAAGAAGGCCCAGAACCGCCTAGACCGACCCACAAGGATCTACGCCATTCTATAATCCCTTCCGCTTAATCCCATTGTTTGTCTTATCCTCCCAGCCGGTCCGACTTCCTGCTCTGACCGTAACACTGCCCCCTCCTTAAAAGTGCTCTGCCCCAGAGCATAGTCCGGAGAAATCGGGCGGTTATGAGCTTCCCTCGATGGAGACGCATTTCCTTTCCAGGGGTTGAACGTGCACACCAATATGGCGACTCCAGAGTTGGCGAATATCTGTTCAAGCATGTTCCTGACAACCTTCCACTCCAGGCCGTCATATCCACAGCCCAACTTAGGGATCGCGAGCTTGGTGACACGCAGTCTCAGAAGCTTACTCCGCAGGTCGTCGAGGCTTCGCCGCAGTGCGTCATATGTGGGCTTCTGATCAGTAGCACACTTGGTAACTAAGTAGAACAGGTGTCGTCCTTCGTGCGTATGGTGGAGTGCTTTCCCGACGCGTGGTCCTTGGCGTTCCAGTTCCTCAGTTCCAGCAAACTTCTTCCTGAAGACCGTTGCAATCCCTCGGGAAGTCCTCAGATCTTCGGCTACACAATGGGCCAGAGAATAGTCCGCGGGTAACGAGAAGATATCTCTGTATACTGTCTGAGTTACTCCACGGAAACCTTGTACCTTAGGTTGTGCAACTGATACCTTACTGGTCTCCACGTTGTTGAGGTTCCTGACTTGCTGGTCTTCTGTCGGGCCATGGTCTCCTTTGTATGGGGCCAGTCTATTAAAATGGACTACCCTGGGTTTTCCTTTTGGCTGCTTCCTGATTCTATAGATGACGTCGTTTATCCTATTGATGATCTCAAACGGGCCATCCCAGGAGTTCTGAAGTTTAGGTGAGTAGCCTCGCCTCCTTCGAGGGTCATGTAGCCAGACCAAATCTCCAGGTTGGAAGCCACCTTTCTCTGCCCTGATGTCGTAACGCTCCTTCATTCTGTCACTGGCTCCCTGGATGTTTGCACGAACCTTCTCGTGGATATTATCCATCCGCTTCCGTAGATTCGTGACGTATTCCTCTCCGTTAACTTCCTCATTAGGCTTGAACCCGAATTTTAGATCACAAGGCAAACGAAGTTCTCGGCCGAACACCACATTTGCGGGGGTCTGCCCCGTTGCTTCATGGACTGAACTCCGGTAGGCTAACAAGAACAAGTGAAGATACTGGTCCCAGTCTCGCTGATGCTCGGAGACCACTTTAGACAAATATCGACCCATTGTCCTGTTCATGCGCTCCACCATGCCATCCGATTGAGGGTGAAGAGGTGTTGTCCTGGTCTTCCGTATCCCCAGTGCTTCGCACATTCCGGAGAAGACTGCAGACTCAAAGTTTCTTCCCTGGTCAGCATGGAGTTCCATGGGTACTCCAAACCGGCTGACGAGCTGCTTCACAAGTACGTCTGCAACCGTGACTGCCTCTTGATTCGGAAGGGCATAAGCTTCCACCCACTTAGAAAAATAGTCCATGGCCACGAGAATATATCGGTTACCTTCGTCCGTGACAGGGAAAGGGCCAGCGATGTCGATCGCTATCCTCTCGAACGGTGCTCCCACGTTGTACTTCTTCATAGGGGCCCTCTTTCTTCTTGTTGGTCCGTTAGAAGCCGCACAAGTCGCACAACGCCTGCACCAGTCCAACACATCGTCCTTAAGGTTTGCCCAGTAAAAGCGTTCACGAACTTTTTCCAATGTACGGTGAACTCCGAGATGGCCGCCAGTTACACCGTCATGTAGTTCCCTAAGCACTTCAGGCACTTTATTCCTTGGAACGATGAGCTGTAGCCTACGCTGATCTCCTTCCGCGTTCTCCAATGCCCGTTTCAGCAGCCCGTTGTCCACTAAAATGGAGTTCCATTGGGCCCAGTACGTTTTTACATTCTTCGACATTGGAGCAACATCCTGCCAGGCCGGTCTTCCTCGCCCCGATATTTTCCATTCCTTTATTTGTTTCAAGTCCGGGTCCTCGTCCTGTTCCTTTGACACCTCTGCATCTTGCCAACTGTCGATGACAACTGTAGTCCTCAACACCGCTGCCTGCTTCTCTTCTTGTCGAGAACAATGGTTGCAGCCTTCATCACAAGGTCTTCTTGACAAAGCATCCGCATTCCTGTGGCTCGTTCCAGAACGATGAGCAGATTCAAAGTCGTACTCTTGAAGGCGCTCGATCCACCTCGCCACTTGTCCCTCCGGTGACTTGAATCGCAGCAGCCACATGAGAGCCGCGTGGTCCGTTCTCAGCAGGAACCTTCTTCCGTATAGATATTTATGGAAGTGCTCTATGGATTTTACTACTGCCAGAAGCTCTTTCCTTGTGACACAGTAGTTGCGCTCCGGAGCTGAGAGTGCCTTGCTGAAATATCCAATCACCCTTTCTTCTCCGTCTTGGAGCTGAGAGAGGACACTTCCAATGGCGATGTTGCTGGCATCTGTGTCGAGTATGAACTTGCCCTCGGGACGTGGATAGCACAGAATAGGAGCACTACTCAATTTTCTCTTCAGCTCCTCGAAGGATGCCTGGCACTCGTGGTCCCAATGGAAAGTCCTTTTCTCCTCGGTAAGCCTGGTAAGAGGTTTTGCGATGTCAGCAAATCCTTTCACGTACATCCGGTAATAGGTGCAGAGCCCGAGAAAACTTCTCACCTGGTGCTTATCTCGAGGTACTGGCCAGTCGGTGATCGCTGCTATCTTCTCTGGGTCAACAGCAACTCCGTTGTCTGACACAATATGCCCCAGGTAGTTGACTTGCCTTCGGAAGAGATTACACTTCTTCGGGTTCAACTTTAGGTTCGCTGCACGCAGTCGTTCGAAGACCTTCTCCAGATTCTTCAGATGGTGAGCGAAGGACTTTCCCAGCACAATAATGTCGTCTAGGTAAACCAGGCATACTTCCCAAGAGAGACCTCTTAACACGTTTTCCATCAGCCTCTCGAATGTGGCAGGAGCATTGCAAAGCCCGAACGGCATTACTGTAAACTGCCAGAGCCCAGTGCCAATTGAAAACGCCGTCTTCTCTTTATCTTCAGGTGCCAATCCAACCTGCCAATATCCACTGCGGAGATCCAAATTAGAGAAGAGTTTACACCCCTCTAGGGTGTCCAGCGTATCGTCAATCCTGGGAAGCGGATAGCTGTCCTTCTTGGTGACATTGTTCAGAAGACGGTAGTCTACGCAGAACCTCGTTGTGCCGTCTTTCTTCTTCACCAATACAACAGGAGACATCCAGGGGCTACTCGAAGGCTCAATGACACTGTCAGCCGCCATCTCCTTTATAATCTCCTCGGCGTCCTCCCGTTTGGCTAACGGCAGCCTCCGCGGAACCTGTCGGATGGGCTTCCCATCCCCAGTGTCAATCTTGTGCTGGACGATATCCGTTCTGCCCCGTGGTCCTGGTCCGATCTCGAAGACGTCATGCCATCGGGTAATCATGTTTTTCACCTCCTCGCTCTGTTCAGGTGAAAGGTCGCGGCATGACTCGTTAACAAATCCTTTTAGTTCTTCTGGCAGTCCTCGGAGCTCGGTGGGACGACGTTGCAGCTGACGAACCACTGAGGTAGCGGTTGTACACTCCCCGACCGGTGTTCCTTTCTTCAGCGTTACCGGGAAGCCGTTCAGATTCATTAGCCGAATTGGAGTGGTAGGTCCGATCTTGATGAGAGACCTAGCAACCAGTACGCCGCGTCCAACCTCTTGTTCGTCGTGCCTTCCGGGTTCAAGTAGTACACATTGACCCTCCGGTAAATGCCCTTCGACCGTCCCATGCGTCAGAATTTGGCTCCGTGCTGGTAAAGTGGTGTCTTCTGGTAGCAGCACTCGTGCGCTGAAGTCCTTCTCCTGCCGAAGTATGACTTCCTCGTCTCCCATCGTTAGCACACCTCTCGACATGTCCAGCTTGATCCCGTATGCCATCATGAAGTCCATGCCCAATATGACATCTTCATCGATCTCTGCCACGAGAGCGCGGTGCTTCAGATGTTGACCCCCGATGATAAAGGTGGCAACTGTCTCCCCGTAGACCTTGGCTGGCTGTCCCGTGGCAGTCCGTAATGCCCAAGTTGTTGGTGAGATCTTCTCAGCTGGAAGTGTTTTCGAGTTTAAGATTGTCATGGTTGCGCCGGTATCTATTAGCAGACTTTGCAGCTGTCCGTTCACCATCCCATCAACGTAGCAACTGTTCGTTCTGCTTCCTATTGACGCGACCCTGATGGTCTTCCTGGGGCCTTTGACGTTACGGGTTGACAGTTGCCCCTTCCCATCAACCCTATTTAGTTTTCCTGTAGCTTTTCTTGCTTCTTCGATGGACACTTGCTTCTAGGGTGTCCAAGTTGGCCGCAGCTCCAACAGCGTATCTCCTTCTTACGGGTCCTGAGAGCCTCTAAAACTTTCGTCACTAGGTCCTCGAAGCTGGGGACTACATTTGGCTCCGCTTCTGCTGCTCGTACTCGCGCATGGCCCCGTACGGACTGTCTAACAGCCTCGAACTCCATGGCCTGGGATAATGCGTCTCCCAAAGTTTTCGGCCGGGCGAGCTTCACTGCTTGTTGTGTCTCTGGGTCCCGAAGTCCATCCAGGAATTTGTCGACAGCCAAGCTTTCGTAGACTTCGTCGGTGACCGATGGGTAGGCGTTCCTCACCAACCGGGCAATATCCGCTTCAAATTCCTGTAAAGTCTCGTTTGTCTTCTGGACCCTGCTTCTCAGCTGTGAGCGATACAGCTGGTCCATGTGGCGGTGGCCGAAACGCATCTCCAGTCTTCTGATCAGCTCCCCGTAGTTGGACCGCTCCGACATGGGTATCCCCTGCAGTACTCCCAAGGCGTCTCCACGCAGGGCCAGACACAACGCTGAAGCTTGGGTCTCCTGTGACCACCCGTGGATCGAAGCAGCTGTCTCGAAGAGAGTCATGTAGTCCTCCCACGGCGTCTTTCCGTCGAATACTGGAATGGTGTTGTGAGCTGGTGGCGTCCCATTATTGGCGGGCAGAATAGTTTTATGAAGACTGACCTCGGGGAAACGGTCGGTGTTGTTCGTCGGTGGGTTGCTCATAAGTCCCTCTATAGCTTCCACTCTTTGCCTAAGTTTGCTTTCAATTGAATTCAATTTTTCTCCTAACCTAGATTCTACATCAGCTACTTTATTATCTACATTTTCCATTAACTTAGTCTCTAATGTGCCTAATTTAGACTCTAATGTATCCATTAAATCATTTTTTACAGTAAATAATTCATTACCTAGCTCATTTTTAACATTGCTTAATTCATTACCTAGCTTATTTTCTACATTGCTTAACTCATTTTGTAAATTACCTAGCTTATTATCTACATTACTTAAAGTTGCAGACAACTTGCTTAAATCGGTTTCAAATAGAGCGTCATCTGGATTCTCCCCTAACTCTACAAAAAATTGACGCAAGCGATGTTGCAGTACACTTTTATTTCCGGAAGAATCCAGATCACGTTCTTCTAATTCCCGTTTTAAATCCGCAACTTTTAAATCCATCAATTTAACACTTTGAGAAGCCATTTTTCATACAGTAGCCCAATAATTACAAAAATGCAAGACAAAATAATAACAATTACACAAGATCCCACTTCTGACACCAATTTGTTACGGGCTACTGGGTGTAAAATGGACTAAACTATTACTTAATTCAAGAATCTAATATTTATTAACAAATTAACAAGAATACAATGAGATTATTTAAAACAGTTAAATTATTAAACTAATATCAATATACAATAATAATATTCTACTAAATGTTATCTAATTTCTAAGATAATATACAAATAATATAAGATATTGTTTATACTAAGTAACTAAACTATTTATATAAATTTGTACAAATACAATAATATTACACTATAGTTTACAATTACAAATTAACACTTACAGTTCGCTAACTAAAGTCCACCGACCGTAAGACTCTTCAAAAATATGACTAACTGCCACACAGTTTATTACACTTATTACACGGCCACTAATTGTCACTGTTGCTCACTAAGCACTTTTTACAGACTAATACTAATACTAACTAACTCACACACTGCCACTGACTTATTATTCACTCGTCTTATTACTACTGCCGGCCAGAACAGCTGTCCTTTTTATATAGGCAAGGCCGGTCGGGGTGGGGATTTCTCGGAAGAAGGCCCAGAACCGCCTAGACCGACCCACAAGGATCTACGCCATTCTATAATCCCTTCCGCTTAATCCCATTGTTTGTCTTATCCTCCCAGCCGGTCCGACTTCCTGCTCTGACCGTAACACTATGATGGTCATGTAGATGAGTCTTTTGTAATTAATTGGGAGCTTAGAGCGTTTGTCTAGTATTTTAATTCTTAAGGTCTTTATTTTAATTCTCCAGTTTTGACACCATTCTTCAAGATCAGTGATATGGGATTGGAGGCTTTGGGATGCAATAACTGGATTGGTGTTGACTGATAATACACATGTATCATCAGCATACGTGGTAAGGATAGTATTAGGATGAGTTGGGATGTCAGCTGTATAAACTGTATAAAGGATTGGGCCAAGGATACTACCTTGAGGAACACCAGCAGATTGGGAGCAGAGGGAAGAAAGGACATTATTAGCTCCCATCTCTTAAGCAACAAAAAGTAAAAGACAGAATGATTTGTTTTAAATTGATGTAATGGCAACTAATTGTTTCGATCTTTTATTTTTTTTGTATCGTCATAATTTGTTATAGTAATAATAATAACAGTAGTATAATATCAACATCAAATTTCACGAGTAAAAAAACAAAAAAAAAAAACAACAAAAAAACTTTGGATGAGAAGGCGGAAGAGAATGAACACAACCAGATGTCAATTGTGTCTATTCAGAAATGTGCACTTGAAGTGCTGGCCAAAAGCATGTGCTTTTTTTGGAAACTAAGTGATACATAGTCTGAAGGAGTTCTGCAATGGAAAGCAATCATACGTGACGTTTTTAAAAGATGAGGCTTGGAACTTCATCTGGGCCATGAAGAATTAGTTGAACTAAAAAAAATCTCCGATTTATGAATGCTTTGTTGAGATTAGTACCTCCTAATTCAGAAACTAACCAAAATGTTGAGGTTATTTGTGACAAACAGTTAATGACTTAGAGAAATCAATATAATTGGAAGTTATATCTTATTGAAATGATAACACACTGGCGAACGACAACGTCTGAATAGAGAGAGAGAGCAAAAGAAAAAAATATATAAAAGATGGCTTCACGAATCATTACTATGTTGTCTTTGAAAAAGGAATGATAAATGGTGGGGTACGTGAGAATAGAAAAGGGAAAGTGAAAGCTATGGACAGGTTTTCTTTTATTGGAGACTTCATATCATTAATTTGTTAAATAAGCCATTAAACGGGAAAAAATATAACTGAAGATTATTAAGTTGTGATCTGGGTAGATGTTTTATAAGAGTTATTTGGAGCCGAATATTATCTTCGAAGTATGTCATACAAAAAAAAACCCACAAAACAATAGTTATTTTGGAATATCCAATATCCGCTTATCTAATAAATAACTGAATTCACATCTAATAACATATACAGATACATTTAATAATAATTTACTCGTATCCTAGATTAAGTTGTTATAATTTTAATTATATACATTCACTCTGCTTTATCATCTTTTATCATTCCCCTGCCGTGCCTGCGCATGAGTGGTATCACTATCTGGTATCTAGGGACGGGCAAAGGGATCTCTAACTGGCCAGAAGGGCGGCCTCGTGTGGAGGATCAAAGGGTTTGGTTAGGGCTGCTATCATTATCACACCTATGAAGGTACGTGTATCTATGACCTCTCCTAGTTTAGGTAACGTCAACCGGGGCTACTTTGCCCACTTTTAAATTTCTAGTAAAAAATTCGTGTACTTCTCTATCAGTAGGAGAGGGAAAACAAATTTCTAAGCTTGGGAAGCCTTGTAGATTTGATTTATGGCGTTTAAAAATATTTTGATATCTTTATCTTTCAGCAATAATTATAAAACTTATAATGTGGGCAAAGTCATCTAGATAACAGGAGTAACTTTTCCACCCAGATGTTATCAATTGAAAATGCCTCCAAATTCACACCTGGGCAAAGTTAACCTTTGCAGGGGGTAAAATGAACCAACATAAACATGAGAAAAGTTGAAATTTTTTTTATTTATTATAGATTATTATTTTCATAAATTATATTTATACTAGGCACTCCTTAAATTGACAGATTATTGTTACCTATAAAATTTCACTAGAAAACTATGAGCACATTAATAAAAAAACAATGTATGTAGTTAATATTAGGAAAAAATTTGGAGATTTTACAAAAAAGTATTTTCCACGGCGTTCCTTTGGAGATGGAGTTTTGAACACAACGTCTATCAGAAAAATGCTGGATTCATCCAGTATTTCAGGAAACGTGAACGATTTCCAAAATCCTTGCTTTCAGTTACTTTACAAATTGGTTAGTTTCACACTATAGGAGTTTTTCATAAGCTTTCACTAAATAGAAAAACTCTTGCCTAGATCTTGTCCACAGTATAACTAACAAACCTGATTATTTGCAGAGCACTCTGTGGCCATTTTAGTAACCACTGTTTGGTGCCGTAACTTTTTTTTTTTAAATGGGCAAAAATACCCCGATGGGTAAAGTAACCCCGGTTGACGGTATGTATTTTCCAAACTTTATTTTATTTTAAATTATTTTTATTCCCACCTCATAGGAATCCTGACGAGGGAAATATTTCCCTTATTGATTACTTTTTAAATATTTTGCCCTATTCTACAATAATTTAAAAAAAATCTGAATAAGTACAATCTCTGAGAGTCTTGGAATCAATACATGGTAGGAGCTGTACTGTTTCTAACAAACGGTTGTATAGAGAGTCTATTTGGCGGAGCTGACTGATCAGGTTCAAATCTATCTGTAGTAGATAAATTATTTAAGAGGAAGAAAATGGTCCGAGTGGAGGTCAAGAAAATTATCTTGTATAGGGAGAACTGTTCATTGGTATGCCAACATTTTGACGCACATTCAGGACTTCTTCAATCGACTTAAGTCTAGTGTCAACCCCCTATCCTACTAGCTCTGAAGAAGACCTGCAATAAGGGTCGAAACGTTGGGTTGCCAATAAACAGTTTTCCCTATATAAGAGAATTTTCTTGACCTGCACCTGGAACATTTTCTTCCTCATAAATATAAGGCCAACTAATATTATTCAATATAAATTATTTAAACTATTAACAACCATAATATGTAGACCCCTCGGGGCTCACCCAACCTCTATAAAGAGAGTACCCTTAATTATGGGAAAGTCCTGGCTGTTCAGCGTGACCTCGGAGAAGTCAGAATATACTGAAGCCAAGAAAGAAACTTCAGATCTTGTAGTGGTACGGGTTTTTTTCTTCATGTGTTATCCCATCTTATATACCATTTTTATACATATTTTATATGTGCTGTTTCATTGGATTTAACGGATTATTTTACTCTAACTATTAAGGAATTACTGAAGTTTCCTCCTGAGACTGTCTGTATACAAGAATACTGAATAGCCTGTATTCAGTGTTCAAAGATAAATCATGGGGCTAATATAAGCTATTATAATTACATGTATGTATACTTTAAAAAAAAAGTTTATTGATAGATTACGTGCGATCATAAAAAAAAGTTCAATTATGACGAAATTTATCACAGGTACTAGAGATCCAATCAGGAAGCGGGTACAAAATGGGCTTCACACTTCGGCCCCGTGCTCAGATTACAAGCTAGCAAGCGAGAAATATCTGATCCCGAAGGACAGGTGTTCTCGGAGGGCTATCATTAAAGGTGTTGTGAGGGGTAGGAGGAGGGGGGTGTAGTATAGCCCCTTCAATATTTATTGACACTGTCATCCCATTATGTTATATTGTACCGTCCGTCCACTTGCTGTCCATTACGTCCTTTACCCTCGAGTCCATTCATAGCTAAGTAGTCTCTATCTCAGGTCAATTATCATTTATTTAATTATGCATCTACTGAGCTCACAATCCTTAGTGATGCTGAGTTACTGTTGAGTTATCCGGATTTTAAGTTTTCTTTAAGACACCCCTCCAAATTCTAAACTACCTCTGTAACATTCTGCTACTTGGAAATAATTCTGTCTTTACTAAGACCGCGTGATTTTCGCATAATTATGTTTTAAGAGTTCAAACTCAGACGGAACGAGGCCCGAACGTCAAGAATTATCAGCAAAGTCTGGGGCGAGAGCAGTGTAAGTGAATGCACTCCTAGACTGTGGTTCCAGAGATTTCGAGACGGAGACAAGAGCCTCAAGGACAAAGAAGGCCATGGAAGAAGTTCTGCCCTTGATGATGATGTTCTCTGAACTTCGGTGATAAAAATTCCCAAAACAACTCGTCGAAAATTGGCAGGTAAACTCGAAGTCAGCAAATCAACCGTTGACCATCTCAAGAAGATCGGGAGACAAACAAACATCTTTGTGACTTTAAACAAAGTTGTGAAAGATGGTTAATACGTGTTTACATTTATAAAAGTTCAACATGGAAGTAGTGTGATTAGAGAACGTAACCAGGGGTTGGTCTCCTTCCCAAACCATGCAATTAAAAAATATTTTTTTTTAGTTTGGGAATCCCGGCTCTGGGCATATCTTTTCTCTTCAAAATAAAAAAATTTAAAAAATACTTTTACTTGTAAACAAAAGTTTTATAAACATATTGCAATGGCATTTCTTAAAATAATGTTTTCATAAAGACTATAATGTTTAGAATGTGCTCCCTTGTCTTCTCGATTTTTGTTTATTATTTTCCACAAGATCGTTGGATAAACAACCCTCTTCGAAAAAAATCTCGTTAATGCTATCGTGTGTTTTACATAACATAAAATATAAAGAAAATTAAGACAATCTTGAAAATATTAATCTTGTTAAAAATAATATTTTCATATGCGAATCACGGACTCAATCACGGAGGTATGTGACTGGATCAAACGCTGGTGAATCAAACTAAATGAAAACAAATCTGTTCATATAAATTTCACAAATAGATAAATACAAATGCGAAAGATTTTTATTAATAGACAGGAGTTCATGAATGCTTGACTCAACTGGAAAGAGCAATTGAAAAAAAGAAAGAAGAGCTGAATATAAAATTTAGTAAAATGCACTGGCTGCTAGGAAGAACTTCACAACTTACAGTTGAGAACAAGCTTCTGTTATATAAACAAGTCCTTAAACCGGTATGGACTTATGGAATTCAGCTGTGGGGTTGTACCAAGAAAAGCAACATGCAAATAATCCAAACATTCCAAAATAAAGTACTCAGAAGTATCGTTGATGCTCCATGGTACGTTAGAAACGACAATTGTCATTGGGACCTCAAAGTAAGTTCTGTCAGGGAAGAGATTGGAAGGTTTGCGGATAGTCATAATGAAAGAATTAAAATCCACGTAAACCCAGAAATGCAGAGGGTGATTGAGGATGCTTCGCATCAAATAAGGCGGCTTAAAAGAGTGAAGCCTAGTGATTTGCTATTAAAGTGAATTACGCAAAGTAAATAAATTAAAACCACAAATGAAAAAAAATTCCACTAAATTGGGAGATTATCCAATGGGCTATATCCCACACCCGAGATTATGCACATGAAAGAGGAGCGACTTGTTGGGCTAGCTCAGTTGTTGCACAACAAGGAGGTTTTAGTGGGTTGGAGAATTTTCAGATGTCTATTGAGATTTCCACCTTGTACAATATTAAAAAAAATATGCGAATAACATTTTTTTTTTTAGTAGGGTTGTCGAAATGTACAAAGAATGCCCAAAACATTAATACACATTCATAAACATTTTTAGTGATTAGCTCGTTAAGTAGGACTTCATCCTTTCTTTATGGCCATAACTGAATAAAAGGGCTCTACCTGGACATCCCAAATAAAACATATGGAAAACGACTTATTAATAAAGTTTTTATAATGCAACAAAAACTTATTTATACCTTTTTTTCAAGTTGGCGTAAAATTTCTCATTGTCATTTATTTTATAATAATGAAGTGAATTTACATATTTCACATCCTTGCAAAAATGTTACATTTGTATGTTTTTGAATTATTATTAGTTTTTTTATAATAATGTTAAAAAATTAATAATATTTTATTCATGATCTTCTTGCTTGTTTCTAAATTCTTCAGTCTCATTAGAATTGAAATATAACAGATTTACTTAATATTAATTTGATCAAAAAGTCAAAAATATATCATTTGAATAGATCAGAGTTTAGATGGAGGTCTGGAGATATGATTTTAAAAACCTTTATTTATTTTTTATTACCTTGAATGTCTTTACTTTTAGACGTATAAAAGCTATATAGCTTTATAATTAATTAAAGTAAAATTTCTAGACCTCCAAGATGCTTCTTCTAAGACATTCAAATTAGGTCTTTGGGTTACGTTTATATTTTAATAAATTAAAAAACTCTTTAGAAGGATAAATTTCCTGATAAATGGAAAGTAACTCATTGAAATAAGTAGTATGTGTTCCAGAATCAGGGCTGTGGAAATGAAATAATGCAAAAGACGAATGAAGAAGACCAGAGCAGATAAGGTCAAAAATGAGTTAATAAGGAAAGAACTGGTGAAACCGTCGGCGAAAGAATAATAAGAAAGATTGTGAGATGGTGCTATGACTCCTAATGAATGGCGGACAAAAGAATGGAATCGGACTCCCAAAAATTGAGATAAAAAGGTCGTCCAGCAAACACATTGTGAGGAGAACCGGAACAAGAAATTCCACTGAAGGCTCTCCGAAGTGAAGAGTGGTAAGATAGGGAAGTGTAGAAGAATTTGTCTTCACTGTAACCCTACACTGGGAAAATCTAGCTTTATACCTTTTGCAGGTAATTGTGCAAAGCAAAACAGTTGGTCGAAGGTTGAATATCTGGGGTTGAAAGAATATTAGTCATGATGGTCCAACAGAGGCTGCATCCTAAGAAAAAATAAATTATAAAAAAAATAAAATAAATACGAATAGGTTATGATAATAACATAAAAAAGCATTATAAAAAATAAAAAACATAAAATTGGTAGAAGCATGTCTGAGGATGTAAGAAAAAGTGAGAAATACTTCAATAAACGTACTCTACTTGAGAAATATATATTGTATACTAAGTTAAAAATAACTGAATTGTAGGAAAATAATAATAGGCAATGACATAACAAATTAAATCAACAAAGAATACATTGTTCTCCTAATTACATGCATGAGTTTGAAATTAATTAGCTTCAATGAAATGTGAAAAATGAAAAACACAAGCAATTATAAACTAGTAAAAACAAAATGTTCACTATTCATATATAAATCAGCATAATTGTATTTGATGTGATAATCAAGCTATTGAATCCAAGATTTATTAACTCTTATGCGTCTGTAAAAATTAATTTGATTTATAAGATTTAGTATCAACCATAATATACCATACAAAAAATGTTTGATTACTTTCTTTAAAATTAGGTTTAGCACTATGAAATATGGAGTTTCGCTTATAAGAATAGAACGGATATGATGCAACATAAAGGAAAAGCAGATATATTTATAGTGCGAGCGTATTCGTCGGCGATCTATGGCGTGTGGGGGTGGTCATCGCGCTCAAATATTTAATGACTTGCGGCATCGGATATTAATGAAAACAAACCGAGAAGCCGATATCATTAATTATAAATTAATTCATTGGCCCGAGGTGGCGAGTAGCGGCTAAAAAACTGTCATTTGACGGCTCATTAGAGGGGAGGGGGAGGGGGTAGGAGGCGGGGTGAAGAGGGGGAGAGGGAGCGGGCAGGGGGAGGGGCGGGCAGTACCGCTCGGTCCGCCGGCCGGAGAACAGTTATAAGAATGCAGTGATGTTGCCGCTGCTCGTGCTCCTCGCCGCCGCCGGGGCCCTCGCCGGCCCCGACTACCTCAAGCTCTTCGCCCCCGGCCCGCCCGGGCTCGACCCTTGCTACGAGGAGGACCGCCCCAAGAGGTGCATCCCCGACTTCGTCAACGCCGCCTTTAACTCCCCCGTCGAGGCCAGCTCCACCTGCGGCCTCTTCGGCCCCACTCGCTTCTGCGACGACCCCAGCTCCTGCTCCGTCTGCGACGACACCCAGCCCAGGAAGCGCTACTCCCCAGCCTTCCTCACCGACCTCAACAACCCCAACAACGTCACCTGCTGGCGATCGGAACCGCTCCTGCCTCCCACTTCCAGCAATGCTCCTCCGGACAACGTCACTCTCAAGCTCAGCCTAGGTAAGAAGTACGAACTTACTTATGTGTCGCTACAGTTTTGTCCGAAGGCTCCGAAGCCGGATTCCATTGCTATCTACAAGAGCATGGACTACGGGAAGACATGGCAGCCTTTTCAGTTCTATTCCGGCCAGTGCAGGAAGTTCTACGGACGTCCGAACCGTGCCACGATCACAAAAGCCAACGAACAGGAAGCTCTGTGTACCGATTCCCACCGCTTCATCGGAGATTCTCCCATGGCATCCAGGATAGCTTTCAGCACCCTCGAAGGCCGGCCGAGCGCCGGAGACTTCGACAACTCCCCCGTCCTTCAGGACTGGGTTACCGCTACCGACATCAAAGTGGTGTTCCACCGCCTGCAGTTCCCGACCGCCGAAGAATCGGAAGAGCCTAAAGAAGAGGTGAAGGAGAAGGTGGTTTTGACTTCCGAACAGGAGCTCCAGGAGCCGGTGTCGGACGTGGCTGTGGATACCCCGAACGTCATCACGGGAATAGTGACCACCACCCCCGCGACCATGTCATACCAGTACGCCGTTTCTGACTTCGCCGTCGGTGGAAGGTGCAAGTGCAACGGGCACGCTTCTAAGTGCATCCAGAACGCGGCGGGACAGCTGACCTGCGATTGCAAGCACAACACCGCTGGGAGGGACTGCGAGCGCTGCAAGCCGTTTCACTTTGATAGGCCCTGGGGCAGGGCCACCGCCAAGGACGCCAACGAGTGCAAAGGTGAGTCCAAGAATATTGTTAACTATATCTGATATTTTAGAAGGGATTAGTTGATGGATTGGCTGCGATTTTTTGGCTGTAAATAATTCCAAACAGTTGTGGTTATGACGACGAATGATTTCGTTTTCATCGTCAAAGAAAAAGAGCAAAATAAACGCTATACTTTTTATTATGATAGTCATTAAATATTTTTCTCGGGGATGATCCAACATAGTTGAGATACGAAGATAGTGGAACCTGTTATTATCATTGTGTACAATAACGGTTGCGTTTATTTGTTTAAAATATTGATGAATTGCATTAACAAATTGAGAATAGATAACTTAATAGTTAATAACTGTACAGAGTATGAGTAAAGTAAATAATTTTTCATAAGTTATTTTCAATTATAACCTAAAAGGAATATTATAAACTAGAATGAACAAAAAATAATAATAATAATTACAATTAATTTATAATCATCTTTTATCTATGAGCAAGTTATTTTCTTATTCATCTTTTGGTATTCTTCGAAATGTTGATAGTCGCGGAGCTTTGATTTAATTTTGTATATTGTATGTTTCGGTTGATCAGTGGTAAATATCGTCTATATTGAGATCATATTCCTAGTCAACGAAAAATAAGATCTGTATAGCTATGTTATATTTTACAAAAATGCTATTTAAAAGTAACAGTTCGGATGAAGTTATTCTCTATAAGGTCGAAACGTTTCCAATTTAAAATATTCGAAAGCTTAGAGATCCTGAAAATATAATTTCAAATAAAATCTATTTGAGTTGAAATATCTGCAAAATATATAAATAAGTTGTTTTCAACAAAATGCAAGAGTAATAATTTATAGCATGTAGACACTTGTATACTCATATATGCAGGTAAATAGTTGTAGTGCAAGGTATAGGGATGGACATTACTTCGACATCACATCATCTTGTAGCTGTTATGCTATTTCAATCCGAATTTAAACTTTTACATTGTTGAAATATTTAAGAAACTTTTTGACTTTAACTATTTATATATGTGATTTAAAATTGAATGGATCTTTGATTTTTATTTTGGTAAAGTGAATTTAAATAATCGAATAAGTCATTTATACATATATGATCCCCTTTATATATTATACTCAATATATAACATAAGTATATATATATAAAATGCACTTTACCGAAATTAATATCTATATTTTGTTTATTAAATTCACTAAAATATAACTTAATTATAGTTAATTATAAATTAACTAAAATTAAAAATAAATACTGTTATATAGCTTTAATAATATTGATAATTATAATTATTTAATATATTTAATAATCGGCTCGATGTAGCCGAAACGTTGCAACTCTTATTAATTGTAATAAAATATTGTATATTGTAATAAAAAAAAATAAGCTATAATAAAAATAAACAAAAATAAAATGAATATAATGTAATATGTATTAATAATAATGGAACAAATAAATTATATCATAATAATTTATTCAATTATTATTAGGTTGCCGAGGAATTAATTTTTATAATTAGATGTTAATTTTAAAAACGAAGCGATGACTACTTTTGCTTCCCAATAAATAAAAGTATTTAATGTTTTTATTCTCAAAATATCTTTGAAATACCGTTTGAGGCTGTAGAATTTCGATCCATATTAACTATTATTGTAATTTTATATCATTGTTATGGATGTATTATGACTATACTATATTAATGAAAATAAACGAGGTTTAGAAACAAAAAATACCGTTTGAGATGTAGGCTATAGAAATAACTCCACTAAATGAGCAAACATCTGTCGTCTATTTATTATCAGAAATAGGAAAACAGCTTTCCTAGAAATCTAGATTGTACTAGTCCAAAAATAATTTATATATTTTCAAAAAACTAATTATTTCAATTTAAAAGTAATGGGTAGTACTTTACTACACCAACTTTATTTTGATAATTATTCTACTTTTCGATTCAATGTGCAATTTTTAACGATTCATAATAAATGGATATTACATAACATATTTTTAGCTATACCTGATATTGTCTTATTCCACTAAATTATTATTGCAATTGTGAAAAGTTGGTGAATTAAAATTTAGACCATTAATTTTGGTATCAGTTCAGCAGGTTGTCGCTTCGAGTTGAGCCACAAGCCTCAACTGTTTATTCGTTTCAATAGAAGTAATCGTGAGATTTCAGTAACCATGTGTAATCAAGAAATGAACTTTTCAACAAAAATATATGATCTGTACTTCGAAATGTTTGTTGAAACGTTTATTAAATCTTGATAAGATGATTACGGAAATATACAAATTTCCCATAACTACACTGTTTATTTCATACTAAAACTCATGATTATTTTTATTTTCGAGAATATTCAAATGGAAACGAATGAAAAGTTAAAACTTGTTGCAACATTAATTTGAGGCGAAAACCTGCGGAACTTATCAAATAAAATATAAAAACAGCCACAGGAAAAAATAATGAAAAAAACAAAACTAATATCCACTTATATTTTTGTTATTCTATATTGTGCTTTTTATTAAAATTTTAAATTATTGTAGTATTTTTTTATTTCTTTTCTTCTTTTTTATAATAGAAAAATTAAAAATTCCTGTATTTTATAAAAACCTTTGAATTGTCATAATTAGTGTTCATAAATGTGTTTTTTATAGGAAAATTATAATAGATAATTATTGACCAAACAGCATAATAAAAAAAAATTTGTGCAAGGTGTGCCCTTAATTTTCATGTAAAACGCCGTTAAAATAATTTAATAGCCATGGCAATAAAGCTAAAAATTGCGTGAATTAATTATACTAATTACTGTGAATTGGTTTTATAGCTTAACATTTACGACCAATGTTTTGAAGAATATAAGAGTCAATTTAGAGTCGTTACATTTTTTACATTAAATAATTACACGTTTAAAATGGCTTAAATAAATGATAATATAAATTCTTCGCACCTCAAGTTATTTTTTTTTAATCTTCTATACTGAATTCATCGTGGATAAGACACTGTACCTATAGGGAATATTCATGAGACTAATTAAGACAAAAAATATATTTCCAAAAATAGAACAAAAGGTCGCCTCACATCGCTTACATCCGCTTGATACATATATAATTATATAGATATATACTACATACAGACAGACTATATTTGCATACATTGCCTCATGATACTAATACCCCACCTTCGCGAATAAATTATTCGCTGTGTGATAGGCGCTGGATTATACCATGCCGCAAGTCATTTCTGCAAGGACGGTGATAACTCTCGGCTAAATCTTCAACCTCTTATGTCTTCTATACAAACAATATATGTATATATATTATAAATATTTTTTTATATTGTTCTTTTGATGGTTAATATTTTTAAATATTTTTATTTTAAAAAGAAAAGAACCCAGCCAAGACAAATCTTTTCTATATATATATATATCGTAAAATCATACATATATATATATATATATATATATGTATCATAAAAAACTTCTAAAGTACTTTACCTAATTAAATACTTCATCGCCACTTTCATTTAACGCATGTTTTTCTGAGTTTTTTTTCTACTATCTGCCCTTTATTTACTTAATTTTCTGAATGAAATCATGTCATTCATACACATAATTAAAAATGTGTACGAAAACCATTATTACGTACTTCCTAATATAGTTTATTAAAGTTTACAATAAAAAAAAAAAAAGTCTTTATATAAGTTCTATTTGATGTCAACTTTTTTAAATCAATACTATTTATGATTTCAATGAATTCGGACCGAAATTTATTACATAGTGGGTATTCAGAAACTGGCCAATTTTTTTCTTAATATTTTCAGAGGTTTTCAGGGTCTAAATAATATATTTTCCTTAATTATTACAAATAGTTTAAAATTTAATTTGACGTTTTTACTTTATTTTATTGAGTTTTATAAACCTTACTGTTTAGCAATTTTAACTTTTCGTTTTAATGAAAACAGCAGGCTGACCTTTTCTTGTGTATAGTCGATACGCTAATTAATATACTGAATTATTTTTTATTTAAAAAAATGGATATTCAAAAATAGCTTATAAATTATGTTGTAATATATCTTTGATGCGCGGTAATATGGGATTAAGTCAAAATTTTGAATTTTCAGGAGAGCAACAGCAAAGTTTTCGTAGCCCGGCAGGTGACCCTAGGATTTTTTTTAAGGAAGCAAAAAATCCTTAGCTACGCCGTCCTTCGGAAGGGACGTTAAACGGGGGTCCCGAGCGATGTCAGGTACTCGTTAAAAATCCCTTTCCTAATTAAACCTGGGTAGGCAAAGTTTAGAGCTCCCACTGTAGCATCGTCCGATTAGCCATAGCAGCATAAAGTGACGTTAAATGAACAAATAACAGCAAAGTTCAAAACATTATGTAAAATCTAATATTGATAATATTTGTAATTTTATTTTTATAAAACAATATAGTAGTAATTCTATTTGAAGCATACATTTATTTCTTGTCTGATCATTCCTGATTCTCTATTATTGACTTAACCCCTATGACCGCGCATCAAAGATGTAATATATATATATATATATATATATATATATATATATATATATATATATATATATATATATGTATATATGTTTTAACAACTGTTATGCAAATAGAAATGGCTTTGCTAAAAGGTTTAGGACAATAATTTTATATATAGAATTTATTAGATACTTTACTTATTTTTTTGTCAATCTCGAATTTTATGAACCGATGCACACATTTAGAGTTCAATATTTTATTTTAAAAGCATATGGTTTATTTTTAATATATTTGTTTGTATTTTTGAATTGATTTGATAAAGTTATAAAAAAAATTTGTTCGCCTCAATCTGTCAAAAGATTTTTTTTTTCATTTTTTATGAATTCCTCAGTCTGGTTGCATTGAATTTAAATAATAAGATAAATTGAGAACATTTAAAAATTATTTAGTTAAAGCAGTCAGTTTCGGGATTTCAAAATTTTGATCAACATTAATCTTTTTTAAAATAATTGTTAATGGAATTGATGAATATAATTAAACACGGTTATTAGATCACTGATAGCAATTTAATTTCCAATTAAGGACTAAGACTGTATCAGTTGGTTATAATGAGTAGAAAAAGGAATTTTTTTTATTCGACAAAAGTCCTCTTGAAAAATTACTCTGAATTTTCACACTCGTGTGCTCAATTAAAATTTAACAATCATTAAATACGTTACTGTTATGTAAAAAAAGGTATTGAATCATTATGTATATATCTGTGCATATAGTGGTTGTTAGCGCGGTAGTGCATAAATATTAACTTTGGATTCCTAACCTAGTTCAGTCTTGTTTCTAATAAATCTTAACTTACTACACAATTAATCTTTTTTAAAAACTATAACACTATCTGTAAAGTTTAGTTATTTCATTATCACGCAGTATCTCGATGTGATATCGCCCCTCATTATTTTTACGGAATAGCGAGTTTTATCTTTATCTCTCATCTTTCTCGAAATCGTCCTTCCTTCATAAATCCCTAAAATAGTCTAGTCTCTCCGGCTCCTCGTATTTATGTTGTATATTAAATACGGAATTAATCCCATATTTTCGTCCTGAACATTTCTTTAAATTTTTATTCTTAAGTAAGAGGGAACAAGCTGATTTAGTTTTAGATTTATGATAGTGCCGGAGAGAAAGTCGTTCACACCTCCACTCGTTTTTATTGCCTCTTATCTTGATTTTGATGTTTGGTAACCTGGAACGCCCAAGGGGCAGTTGGAAATAGAAGTGTAATATAAAATTCACGAACTCCCTAGGAATAGAAAGGATATAGTTGATGTTTATACCGGTAGAGGGAGCCCCGGAGAGGTTGACTCAGCCTCCCATGGGACGAGCACTACCCGGACTCCCCCCTGACTCTCCAGACTCCAGTAATTCTCCAGACTAGGATAGCTCTCACTCTCTCTCTCTCTCTCTCTCTCCTCGAGCTCTTTGAATAAATGAAAAGCCTCAGCCTCCTGAGGTGTACCCTCCGGCCATTTGTCTAACTCCGCGGCTTCTCCTTTTTGTCTGTTTATAACGCTTAATTACCTTCCCTCGGGTTCAGCCGAGCAGATCCTAGATCCTTGCTGTTTCCGTTATAAAGGCTGAGTGAGTCCTTTCTAGGAAAGTGCACTTCTCGTTTTTTGTCCCCTCCCTTTTTGCTTAGATGTTTATCCTATACGACTTTATATTATATGACAAAAAAATTCGTTCTACTACAATAAGTAGAAAAGAAACGCCCAGAAAATTGTACTGTTCCGAAATACGCCAGAGTTGGGTGAAACTAAAAAAAGTAAATATTAATCGAACATATTTCTCTATTATTTTTTATTAGATCTCACCCACATTTTTTGTTATAAAAATTATGATAATGTTAATCCTTTTTTATTCCCTAGGTATTGAAATAACCCTTAACCGTTGTCTCAGAAACAGTAAAGTCTCTACTACGTGCTGAACCCAAGGCCTTCATGGGCTGCAGTTGTAATTATTTTTTCATAGGTATTTGAATAATATTTGTTTAGGTATTTGAATAATATTTTTTTATAGTTATTTGAATAATTTTTTTTAAAATAGGTAATTGAATGTTTTTTATAGGTATTTGAATAATTTATTTTATAGGTATTTGAGTAATGGTTTTTTATAGTTATTTGAATAATTTTTTTTATAGCTATTTGAATAATAATTGTTTTATAGGTATTTGAATAATAATTTTTTAAAGGTATTTGTATAATATTTTTTTAATAGTTATTTGAATAATATATTTTTTAAATAGGTATTTGAATAATATTTTTTTTATAGTTATTTGAATAATATACAAGCGATTTGGCATTCTCAGTTTTTAGTGCACGTTAGTGGAAATGCTCAACCTTCTATTATGCGTTAATAGTTCTGTTCACACTTTATTCTGTATTGCGATTCATAAATAATTAATTCATATCACATTTTCGTTCCTTTTGACAAAAGGAGATATTTCTACAAAATTTGGGTAGGATAGAATTTGTTTAAAAAACCTGTACTGCTAAAACCCATGGTGTCTTGGATTGAGTACTGTATGGCACTGTACTGTTTTCGGCCAACCGTCAAGTTTTTCCTTAAATTAAGAGTAACTACTATAGTGGCTGAGTGAGCCCTGGGAAGGTCGTGAAATACCACTGGATCCAACCGCTGTTGTTAACAGATTAAATAAATTATCTGGCCATAGCCGGATTTGTTTGAACCCGGAACCTTCGGCATAGAAATATCAGCGCTCTACCAACTGAGCTATCCCACTGCGTTACATGCTAATAGCCAAGTACACATTTTGAAATGCGTCGAAGGGTCGAAAGGCAAGATTATCCACTTTGGATTAAAAGAAAAAGTTAAATACCTGTTAAATTAAAAAAAAATGTGTTATTATAATAAGCTAATATGACAATAATAATCATTGTATACAATGGAGTGTATATTGTAATATTTCGATTACCTATCGCCTTAAACGCAGTGACTAAACGTAGCAGCGCTTGCTTGATCAGGTAATTGTATTAAACGGAGCAAGACAAGAGCTACGAGGCCAGCGGACACACCTCCAACTAATATATATGTTAATTCCTCAGCTATATCTGTAGGTTCCTTTATTAGGCGAGCTCCCATTGGTAGATAACATTATTGGAACGGGGTTCTGGCCAATCCGCTGCGTCCTTTTATATTAGCTTGTGTTGGCTCGTCAGCCTTCTTGTATTACTATTTTTTTCATTGTACTCATATTTTTTAATGAATATATTCTTTTTAAATAAGTTAAATATACAGAAAGCTTTTACCTACACACAGCAAAATGGGGAAAAATACGCTGGAAAAATTTATAAATCTAAAAATACTGAGATTTAGTTATAATTCTTTAATAAATCTCTCAAACAATTACTCACAATTATTTTTATTTTCGAGAATATTAACATGAAATGATACCCATAGAATTATTGATTTATGGTATTTCCGACTTACTACGTACATTTTCACAATAAAATTATTTCTGATTACGTGGTATAATATCACCTAAAAGGTTCTCCGGAGGCCGAAAGGATATATGTGAGGGATATCCTTCCATAATCAAATATTCTAATCAACTTGGGGTTCATTGGATTTCTCCTCCTTCACATCTATAATAATAATTTATCCAGCAAAGCCTATAATGTTAAAAATTTGTTGACTTATAATAACGTTTTTTAATAATTATAAAACATATTTATTCATTTAATTTTTTAAAAAATCAAACGATTTTCTTGTTGTATGTTGCTGATTACATCATTTTAGGAAAGCAATTTCTACTGTGGTCATGGAATTTCTTTAATACGGAATAATAAAATTGATTTCAACTTTTAAAAATCTCACGTTTCAAAATTTTTATTCACTGAACTATTGCAGAGTAGAAATATTTTCTGAATTATTTGCCTTTTTCCGTAGTAAATTATCAAATTATTAAAAAAGTCTTAGTACATTGTTATTGTTGTATATTATGGTTAACTAATGACTTCTTTAAATCTCGCCCAAACAAACGAATTTAATTTCCTGGAGATTCCTCTTATTTCCTTCCGCAGTGGTGATGTTGATGAGACTGTTGATACCTATTAACCCAATCAATGAGTAATATGAACTGCAATATTTTATTGAAAATATTCGTTTTCATACAATTACTTAATCAATTATAAAATTGTACTCATAGCTTAAAATAAACAGATCAATAAACTACCTCAGAATGAAAGCAGCTTAAGTATTCACTACTTACCCATTATTCTCTATTTTTTCCATGTTGCATGTATCCATTTCAAGGTTAAGGTACCGTATATTCATGACAGGCTTTGTCCGTGCAAGCGTGTGTGTTTGATAGGTATATAAACATTATAGTAATTATGGAATCTGATCTCCGATCTTGTAACAATATAGAGCCAAATAACCAATCTAACTAATAACCAATTGCTGCGTGATGACGCTGGCCAATAGAATGTTTTTGGTTATTGCCTCGAGACTGTAGATAAACTTCTCTCGATGTTGACAGCCTCAACAAATATTCCTTTAAGCGAAAGCTGCCTCTTTTTTATCTTTCCTTCGGCCGAGGAGGAGGAGGGCATTATCTGGGTGTCTCGTCCTCTTTTAATTTACTCAAACGCTTTTGCATAAAGCACTGTCAAAAAAAAAAGTTTTTGAAGCTGACTTCTGATCTTCTTTTTTTCTCTCTCTCAACTGACAGACTTATCAGAAACATAAAAATAAATGAATAAAATAAATATGCATCAGCTGAAAATCGTCCGGGAAGCTATGCCTGTTTCCATTTATCCGTTGGTAATGTCTCGCTGGTTTAGCCAATGAACAGAAAGTTGTCATTATTTACATTTGATAAAAAAACCCGAATCATTCCTTAGCCTTCCCATTATTGTCTTTCTTTTCATTTTATTCGTAGGTATTTTTATTAAGGTATGGATTGATATGAAATTATTTTCTGAGTAAGTTTAAGATTATAAGTATAAAAATAAAAAAATAAAAAAAAAAAAAACTAAAGGAGTGGTTTAGAGCTTTAAACTAAAGCTGAGTGGTTTAGAGCACTGCAGCGGAGATGCAGACGATCCGGGTAAGAATCCCGGCCAGGACAAATCTTTTCGCTTCAAAACAAAAATGATCACCATCAAAATAACAATTAATAAAAATAAATTATTATTGACGTAAGTTCCTAATCAAACTAATTTTCAATGAACATTCTCCCCCATGTATACATCGCAAAAATTGCGAGAACACGATGATATAGGATCGGTGAAAAGAACGGATTTGTCTGACTTGGATACGACCCCTGATACCTCAGTGGTTTAGAGCAATGCACCGAAGATGCAGACGACCCGGGTTCGAATCCCGGCCAGGACAAATCTTTTCTCTTCATAACAAAAATATTTTTTTTTTTTTTTTTTTTTTTTTTTTAATTCAATGATATTTACAACTATAATGGTATTATATCAAGTAAATGTGCAAAAATGTAGAATATGACATGAAAACACTTGTGGAGAAACTACCCATTGATAGCACTCCAATAAAGTTCTATAGTAGATGATCTCGAGGCCATCTTCTTTTCAGGCGCCTCGGAGGGTTATCAGGAATAGTATGGGAAGCAAGCTGAGAGACTAGCGGATTCAAGTGCGTATGGAGCTTGTTATGGAAGGATAGGTATCTAGTTTGGGCCAAATCAGTAACATATGGGATATTAAGATCATGATGGATGAGTTTGTTTGTGACATAATAAGGAGCATTGAGGATTTTACGAAGGATTTTGGATTGCAAGGATTGGATACGAGATGAATTGGATGGTTTAGTAGAGCCCCACAAAAATATTAAAAAAAAAAACTAGTATTACCGCAACCCATGAAGAGTCTTTGGTTCATTACTCGGTAGAGACTGCACTGTTTCTCGAACAATGGTTGTGATTACGGAGATCGTGCTCAACCGCTAGGTTTTATTAAGGGTCTTCTCAATGAATTATATAGAGCCTGGATGTGCCCCACTGAGGTCTGTAGATTCCAAAGGGTCTATCCGCGGCTGCTAACAGATTAAATAATTTATATGTCATGGCCGGATTTGAACTCGCTGTAAGTAATAAATAATTCTTTAATAATATTAAAGTTATAAGCTTGAGATACTGATCTCAACGTTTACATATTGTTGTTACTACAACACCAACGATTGTTGGTATTTGTTTATACAAAGAGAGAACATTATATACACACGGAATTGTTCAAATACAGTGGCGGCAAAAAGTATTTGCACATACAGTTTTTATAAAACTATCGGTCATAATGGAAATAATAATCCAGTGAACTTCAGATACTAAAAGTATATTTAAAACTAAAACAATTCTATATGTGTACAATAATTAACTGTTTAGATTAATGGGAAAAATAAAAAAAATAATGAAATCCTCTGGCAAAAAGTATTTGCACACTTCAGATTTTTTTTTTTTGAGAATAGATATATATTTAATATTTCATAAAAAGTCCATTGGCGTCAATAATTTCCTGTAGACGTCTGGGTATGGAGTGGACCAAGTTTTTAACCAAGTCAAGACTGATTGTTTCCCATTCTTGGACCAGTACTTTCAAATGGTGTCTTCCAGTGATGTGTTATATTTTTTTATATATTTTTTCTAATTTTCATTCTAATGCAAGATGTGTCATAAATTTTCTATAATATTTATGTCTGGTGATTGAGAAGGGGTTTGCAGCTGTCTTTGCACATTAAATATTAACTATTTCTTGGTTTTGTTGGCAGTGTGTTGTGGATCGTTGTCCACATCGATCCCTGATATTCATTTTTTCGGTAATTGCCTGCAGGTTCTCAATCTTGCTATGGACACTCCTAGAAATGTTATATGACCTACATCTGTTGGGATTAAATAGTTACAGGCTGGGATGCATTCCATTTCTTGCACAAACATCTCCTCTAAATTGGATCGCACGCCATTTGCAGTATGCGGCCTGATGTTAATATGGAATTGAGTTCTGGGCAGCGGGTTGCTACATACTGCATGCGGTCAACGGCTGGATCATGTGGATTTTGGCCTCCTTACGTATTCAGAACATGCATACATTGCTTACCTGAGTATGTATTCAAACTGAGTTTCAGGAAAACGGCAGGTTAGCTTAAACCTAAACTGTGTTGAGTTAATGTTACTCAATATTAATATTAATTTTTGAATAATAAGTTAAAAATTAACTAATTCACAGTAATAATTTCATATTATGATTCGAATCTTCAGTGCTCTTTGCTAAAACTACCAAATGCAAATTAGCTGTATTGAAGGTATTAGTAACAATAAACAGTCCAGTTTTTTTTTATAGCAATATAGCTCAAGAGTAAAATCAATCCAACCAAATATAATTATTAAATGCAAATCTAATTAATGCTTAACAATTTATACTGAATTTATTTTTTTATTCTTCTACTTTATTAAAACGAATTTTACTGATTCAGGAAAGAATATAATGAAATAAATGCATTAATACATTTAATTGGTACATATACAGTGTACTTATCAATCGATCGCCTGGCATTAAATAAATAATTGTTATCCAATTCATTTTAGCTATTTATCTACATACGATATAATTATCACAATGTACATAAATTATTATTATTATATATATATATATATATATATATATATATATATATATTAAAAATTCATTTCTGCTACCTATAAAGGCGCGTTTTTCTTTTTAGTCTAACAATTCTTGCTTTTTATCGCTTATAGATTAGGAGGACTTTTAAACATGGCACATAAAATATTTGTTATCCTTACATGCTTGATATTAGAACTTAATCCTAGGTTAAAACAATAAATTGAATGTTAAATTTAACAACAATACCTTTGATCGAAAGTAATCGAAAACTAGATTTTGAATTTTTTTGAGAGTTAGGTTTGAAGGGCACTGGGTTTTTGTTTATCTTGCTTTTGGTGCAACAACTGGTAAAAATATAACACGGTTATTCTCCTATTTAAATAATATAGGATATACTACATCATCGTTATATATAGACATGGTGGCGAAAACCAAGTACGTCCTGACTTAGCTTGTTTTGAAACTTATGTTCATTCGCGCTACTGCCTTTCTCCTTTGGAAGATTAATTCGGATAAGATTGCAGATCTATCCAAAGCATAAAGGTCGTCTTATCTGCTGTCTTATTTAATTTAATTTGTGTTTCCTGGTTCTTGCGCCAAAGCCTTCAATATCTCCTGCAAAGTTTTACACTAATTAGAATTACGATTGCACTACAATGTTTTATCACCTTTTGAATTGTATGTAAGTTTCATATAAAGGATTTGTGAAAAGATATTTTTATTATAAGTACCTCGCCACAAATCACGCAGCTTTCTCTCATAAGCATAAGTCGCTGTGAATATAGTACCGTCGCTGGCTGTAGCAACCGGTGCCTGTATAAGTATCTAATATTTCTTCTAAGAAAGGTTCCCATCTGAAATATATTGCACGCTTTCGAACCGGCTAATATCCGCGATTCGTCTCTTCCGTAATATATATATATCTATAAGTTAATGGTCTATAGCAATGACGTATGTATATTCTAATATGATTTAAGCGCTGTAGTTGAAAATCGTATAGCGGGTTCTTTGAACTGGGATGGAGTTGTAAATCTTTAAGCATTGAAATATTGTATTTTTCAGTATGATAGATAATAAATCATATACGCCTCCATTTGTCAATATAAAAGGTTTATGGATATGTGAATGAGAAATTTCATTTTCCAACATAATATTTATGTGCTATGGTATTTTCCTCTTACAAAATGAAACAGTGTCTATTAACGGGCCTAGAATAGCCACTAATAAATAAAGTATTTTTTTGTTTTTATCTGCTGACATTTTTTTAAATTTGCTAGTATCATAGGAATTGGCTACCACAGGTTTTTCTTATGTTTTTCCACGTTTATTGTTTGTTTATTATTTACCTGAAAAGTTTGGATAGAATGTTACAAGATTTTGAGTATTTTGAATCGCCATTCATAGTTTAAAACAATAAATCATTTGGAGTGGTACTGACAAGGAAAATAAACAAACGGAATACGACAATGTACGTACACTTTACCAAAATAATTGAAAAAACTCATTAACAAATTTTATTGTTTAAAGGTACGATTTTACATAAAAATACTTAGTGTTTTTATCCTGTAAGCCTATCGAGAGTTAGAAAGCTTTATTTTCTATAGATTCCTCTCTCAATTTCACCATTGACACCGATTGCATAAGCTCCACCGTGGTAACTGTGAGGATGGTTGTCCAATAGATTGAGTTGATTCGCTTGGCCTATTAAATTCTGGGATGGGGGCCACTTCCCCCGCTGACGTGAGGTATGGCATGGAGGCGAGGAAATGAATTTATTGGGGCTGTCCAACAGATACCGAAGAGTCTTCTACAGCTCATCCATCAACCGTTGGGGCTGTCCAACAGATACCGAAGAGTCTTCTACAGCTCATCCATCAACCTCTTTCCGCAACTTATCTCCCCAAATTGGACTTATATATTTCTTTATCTCTTTAGGAAAGGTGTCTTGTAGTGTTTTACAACCCTTAGCATTTCATTGATACCTTGAACGTCTAAAATATCTCTTCTTCAGCAGAGTCTTATGAAGATTAATTAATTTATGATATTAAAAACGTTTAATATAGGATAAAGTGACGAATGCTCATTTGTTATTAGGATTATTTATAATAATTCTGACCATTTTAAACATTAACCACATTATGAACAGGCGTTCGACAGGATTATATAGACCATCATCTGGATTTTCATTTCTTTAAAAACACTTTTTGCTGCTATATTTAATCGGACGATGCAACATTGGGGGTCCTAAATTTTTCCTATCTATGCATAGTTAGGATAGAGATCTTTAGAATAAGGCATATCCAAGGATCTTCATCTACCTTTTAAAAAAATTCTAGGACCATCTACCGGACTGTGAACCTGCAACCATGGACATAGAAGGTTGCTACGATAACAACTACACCACATGTGACCAAAGGCACTACACCCAGCACTAGACCTCATGTCAGAGAAGGCCTAATGGATGATTAAACACACTGTAGTAGTCTTCATAAAATTATTAACTCCTTTTAAATCTTTGGCAATCTTGCAGAACATATTTGTTGTACAAACTCAGATGAGGTACACGGGTCGGTTGGAAAACCGAAAAATAGGATAACTGGAAATAAACCAAGAGGAACCGTAATTTCTTTTACAGTCGTCTTCCTGTGTAGATCCTCTGAAAGTGGTCAGCGAGGTTTGACCAAAATATAGGCTGTTATAATAAACAAAAACAATTTCTGAATAATATTAATATGAATGGTTACTGTATTAATGTGCTTAAAACTTATAAAAACTGTTTCGCATACAACAGGCTGTGGGATACAGAAAACACATTCATGTTAACAAGATACAAACAACACAGTCCAAAATTCTAAGAAAAAAATAAATGCTCCCTGGTTAGTTTGGAATCTTAGTATACAAAACGATATCAACATTCAAACTCTAAAATATTATCTTCATTGCACATTCCCCACATTTTACTCGCTAACACCTCACCATAATTCTCTTGTTCTTTCTCTTTCCTGCTCTGTAAGAATCCTATAAGAATATAGAAAAGACAATGGCCTAGAGACATGTTGCTATGCAGCTGCAAATGAGTACATAAAAAAAACTGCTCTAAAAAAATTACCACTATGGTTTTAATTGTCAGTCAATACAATTACTTTATAATTGTTTTTAAAAAAATCTACACATTTAGAAAGACGTCATAAATCAAAGGAAGGCAGTGATTGAGCTTCGACCCTTTGGCCCATGTTGTATACAACGAGATCAATTGTTGGCAATACAAATGATTTATAGAGCTGTTGTTACTCAAGGGAGGGGACCCAAATAAGGTTCGTCTAAACATGTTCATGTAATTTACCCAAAGAGAAGAAGCAAATGCTAGAATTCTGACTTATTTATCACTCACTATAAAAGAACATATCTTTTTTTAAATCTTTAAATTATTATTATTATTTAAACTCTCTCGATCTGATGCAATAATCTGAAATTTTTTGTGCTAAAACTGTCGTAATTTCATAAAATAGTTAAGAAATTTTTAATGAATTTAATATTACTTAAAAAAAAAAAAATGCATTAATTAATTTTCTTCGTTTTTACTTGTTAAGAATTGATTTTTATTAGAAGAAAACGAAATAATATTTAAAATTTACTAGTCATAAATATTTAAAAAAAATCATATAATAATGAATTTCAATGCTATTTTTCCATTACATAATAATTTTTTACTTTGGAATATAAAAATTAATTTCTCTGACTTTTTAGCGGATTTGGGGGAGCTACATCAGAAAACGGTTGTAGCAGATAATGCTAGAAGGAGATTTTCTGATTCAATCGAAATAAAATTTTTTACCCTTCATCGCTTCGGCGGGTACTCAGCTGGTCAATTTTGCCATGGTGTTGATAGAAAGTTTGTGAATAAAAGGGAAGTACCCAAGGGCATCAAATTATATGTATTAGACTATATTTATCCCCTTTTATTTATTTCATTAAATTAAGGTACTTTTCCGAACCTTGGTCACTAACCACCAGACACAAAAGGAAGACCTAAGCTTCATAGATGAGATTCATTGGAAAGAACCTTACCTTCCAAGACCAGACGAGACCGTATTCGTAACTCAACCATTAGATCAAACCTCGGAGTGGAATTAGCAGAAAAAGTTGTCGAGGAAAACCGTTTATGGTGGTTTGGATATTTCCTAAGAATGGAAAACAATACTTTGGCCAAGATAACATACGAGGCTAAGGCTGATGGAAGAAGGTCCAGAGGAAGATCGTGACATACCTGGAAAGAAGGAGTCAAAGAACGCTTTACATGGAGAAATCTGGAATTCAACAGAAGAAGGGAAACGGTGGAGTTTCGTACGTTGTGGTCCGTGCTGTGCTGAAGGAAACCTCATAATGCATGAACGGTATAGAGGAACGGTTATGATAATTATCGTTTCGTAGGGGCTGAAGAGCCATAACAGTAGTAACGAAAAAATCTAAAAATCGGCTAATGTCGTAATAGTAGCCGAAATTTGTCCCATATTGGCCCATATTGTTTAACTTATAAAGAAAACAAAGGTAATTAATTTATTAGATCAAAATGAACTACTGCGAGTGTCCAAAAGAAAATAAATATCCGGGAGGAGTAGAATAATCAATTAACTTTATAATTTTTTGAAATATTACTCTCTCTTTTTTCAGAGAAAGAAAATTTTGAAACTCCTAAAAATTTATTAAACTAAAGTTAACATTGTTCCAAGGGCTGTAGGCTACATCCGCGAGACTTAGATAACTTCTCTCCTCTGTTGTAACCGATCCAAGAATCCGGAATCATCTCCAAATCAGGATGGAGGAAATTTTCACTATTTATCGGAGAACATCAACAGAGACCAGTTGCAGGCGCTTTCACCAATACAATAAATCTGTTCTGGAGATAAAATGTCATCACATCCTGAGATCTGGCTCCACACTCTACCCTGCACGACAGTTAACCCTTGTCATGGAGAGATATTCAGATACCGGTGTCTTCCTCCAGGCAGTCCATATCTTAGGAGTTATTTCTCACGACCTCGATGGTTTAATAATCAATATCGCCTAGATCATGTTAGAACGCCATTTCGAAAACAATGTGAACAAGATAAACAAATAGAAAAATAGAAAGCATAGCTAAGAAATCATACGATAATTAGTTTTTCAACCAAATTAAAATTTAAGAAGTAATAATATACATTTCAATTTGTTAATTGAACATTTATCATGCATAGAATTTTTTTTTTACTGATACTCATTTTTTGTTGTACACGGTTGTCAACTAGTTTGTCCTTCCTATTGATTTAATACCAATATATTTTCCACAAAAGTCTGATGAAAATTATTAGCGTTATTATATCGGGGTAATAATCAAAGAAAGCTAAACCTCGTCTTAGATTCGCATTGTAAACAGTTTTTGTGATAAAAAGGATAATTAATGTGAAAAGTAATTAAATTAATGTAATTAAACAATGGAGTTTTATATCTATTAGCTTTGTTGGAACTTGTCCCGAACAACAAATGGTGTTGTTATATTTACACCTGTATTAGTCCCACAGCAGAGATTCGCACTTACCTCTATTGCCTTGCTATGCACTTAAGTGACTTTGACTAGAACTTAAAAAATAGGAATCCGTCAAGAAGAAAGAATTCACCTGGAAGTATTTTGAAGAACAGCTTCCGACATCACCGTAAAAAAAAGTTTAGGGGAGGGTCAACAATGTCATCAGATCTGGAGTGCAGAAATCGATGGTCGGAAGTTCAAACATGTCCAACAGGTTCAAATTAATAACATTAGAATTTGTTATACTTCACTTTACGACACTTCCATTGCTGTTTGGTAATATATCACTGTTCCCGTTGTATTACCAATTAATATTTAACGAGGCAACTATGCGCTCCAATAAAGCACTTGATCAACTTCACCTTATAAAATTATGTGAACTTGTTTATTAATTAAGCACAGCTATATATAAGTATGGCAGGGATTAAGTAATTAGTAAGAATAATAAACTTTTGTTATCTTGAAAACATTATAAATTTAAAATGTCTTATTAATTCAAATCAGAACATATCACCTTTTTTTTTCATTTTGACCGCTTCGAATCACGTTAAAATTTTCCTTTCCTCTGGTGTAGTTTATTCAGTCTACAATATTCATGCCACAATATTGATGTTTCTTATACAAATTCATATATTTTGTTTTTCCATCTTCCTTCAAACCATCATGCCTGCATAATTTGGATTTTTTTCTTTACCCGGAATATTTTCCTTTTGCTCCTTCCTTTCTTCTTCTGCCTATTTTCAATCGAATTGGAATTTTTTCTTTTTCTGGAAACCTCTCCTATTGCAAATTTTTTTTTAAAATTTGTCTGTATCCTGTATCATTTATCATTTAATCACCTTCGCACCTGGCAGTCTCAAACTTCTTTTTTTGAAATTGCACGGAATGTTACCTTAAGTGTTTCCGTAAAATGTTGCCTGGCTTAGATCAATAAATAAAATGTGGCACAACGGTTCGTGTGAATTCAGTTACATAATAGAAGATTCAGAAGGTTATGAATTAGTAATCTCTGATCCATTTCCTGGCAATTCTCTTTCTTCTGATCTACCATGCGTTTCATCGATTTCACTTGTTATATTCTTAATTTGTTTTTGCGATTTCATGCGAGGTCGTGAAATTAATCAAATTAAGTTTGTATGGATGTTTTATAATGTTTAACATTATAAAATTTAATCATGTAATTTAATCAATATGTAATTATTAAATATTTATTGATGGTATACTGTAAATTAGTAATAGTAGTAGGGTCTGGAGCAATTTCTCCTTTATAAATATCAATAGTATTTTTCAATTACAATAATACAATAAGTTATATTGCAATTAATCATTGTAATTTTAATTATAAATTTAGTCTAGTCTCGATTAATTATCTATTGAGTCTATTGTCAACTCCTGATCTCCCAGCCCTGAAGAAGATCTGTAATGTGGGTAGACACGTTGGCTTAGCAATAAATAGTTCTCCCTATTTAGAGAATTTTCTTGACTTCCACGATGACCATTTTCTTCCTTATATCATGTTTACTTCCTCGATTCTTCAGGTTCTTTATAATGCTTACAAATTCATAACTAAGTTACTGATCTATTTTATCCTGAAGTGAAATACTAGAGAAAATAAAGAAAAAAATCTTCACATTCATGAAAGTATAGCTTTAACTTCTTTGCTGTAGTAAAAACTGTAATCTACTGGGGATAAAAAACACAGTGTTTATAGCGCAGAAGTTAAAACTCTTTTTTTTATTTTGAAAAATAAACAAACGCAGAAACACATATTACAGCTCAACAGATTGTTTGCAGAAGGTTAAGAGAAACATTTAGAAAGTTGATAGGTGACCTCAAGAACAGTTAAGAAGAAATTTTATTTTCATTAAAAACTAAAGTAAAGTTCCAAAGTTAGTTTTCCTTTAAACAAGAATATCAATTTTCCAAATGGAGGCTTGGAAAAACATTAAACAAGTAAATGATTACTGAAAAGAAACAAAAAAAACTTTATGGTAATACTCAAAATTCCTTTTATAAAACATTTAATGAAGACAAAGCATATTTCATAAAGAGGAATTTATGGTTTTTATAATAGTGCAATTGTAACTTTAATGTTTTTGATGAAATCCTATTTCACTAAAACCTGTATTAAAAAAAAAAAAAATTAAATTTTATGATTTGAGTGTTACTATTGGGTAGTTTCTCTACTTGGTTTTATCCATGCCATTATCATTCATTCAATATACTTGAACTATTTTAAAACAGTTGAAATAATAATAATAATAATAAGACTATGTGAACCTGAAGGCTCGATTCCACCAATTTTTTGGGACAAACTTCCGTCCACGGAACAAAACCCAAACCCAAAGCTGCCAGATCTCTTTCAACGCAATCCTCCCAAATACGCTTCAGAGGATTTTTACAATCCTTAGACGCTTCCCAGTCGGCAGGGATTTTTAAGTTTTAAGCCCATATTAATCTTCGCGACGCTTCAGTAATACTAATCGGATACATGCTTCGCAATTATGCGTTGTGTTATCTCCTCCTATTCTCCATTCATCCTTTTTTAGACCCAACATTCTACACATAATACAGTTGTAAATTTCAATTAATAAATTTTTAAAAACAATACATGATTATTTATTGTCGTTGTTTGTTGATACGTATGGTATTTTTGACTATTTCCCGTTGCTTTCCGCGCACGCTGTTTACTGTTCACAATTTTATTTTCTGTTATTTTTTAAATAAAATTCTTTCTCAAATATTTCTTTTCTTCACTATCATTTCTGTTTGTATAACCTGTTATATCTTCTTTGACACAGCAATGTTTATGTAGTTTTCCGTTTTCTTTTATTCTCAGCCCTGAAGATAGCCTAAAACTTAGGTCGAAACGTAGGAATAAATAAAATAAGTCTATCTCATTTTGTGTAATTTATTGACTGCACCCCCTGACCATTTGACACTTGTAGAATTATAATGTCAACCCATTCCATTTGAATATTGACTGTATGGTTTATGGAGGCTGTCTCATGTTATAGAAAATTACTTTTAGAAATTATTGCAAATCATATTGCAATATCCTGCCCCTATTTCGATTTATCACCTCCGCAGAAAAGAATTTTTCCCTGAAATTTTGGTTCATCTAGAATATTACTACTGAGGCGAAGTTATGGCGGCTGTTTCACGAGTATAAAAAAATGTTGATAATGTGATCGATTTTGGATTATCTCACTTATACTTTTTAATACCGTCTTCCTGTTTTTTTCTGAACCTCCTGAGTCATTTAATTTATTTTTAATTGGATCTGTGACGTGGGGCAGAATATTAAACATGCCAGGGGAAGCGGTAAATTTTCACGGTCCCAAATGAAAAAATGAACCATTACTTACCATTACGTTGAGATTATTATTTTTGTCACTCCCATTTAGATCAATTAAACTTAATGAAGACAGGACGGCGGGAAAGGTGAATCTGCTAAATGAGAAAATTCATGAGCCGGTTGAGCTTCCTCGCCAATTAGCTCTCTACTAATTGAAGTGTTAAACATTAACCGAATCCGACATCCATCAGATTCTGCTCCACTTTTATAAAAAAATCTTGTTGTTTTTTTGTATTTTTCTATAAAACTAAACCATTTTGAGGGTATCCTTGATACTAAAAATTGCAGTAAAAATAGGCCAGACAGATTTTTAGTGGTATTCATATTCAGGACTTGTTTAATTAGCAAGGTATCTGTTACAGCAGGTTGTCGCTTCGAGTTTAGTTACAGCAAGTTTTAACTGTTTGTTTGTTCCATTTTTAATATTTTCCAAAAATAAAACTTGTATTGAGCTTTATTATGAAAAAGATAATGTAATAATTTCATCAAGAGCTAACATTGAAACTATGGTCTCAACTACCATTTCTAAGTATAGCTGATATATGCTTGTTGAAGCGTTCATTTCTTGATGAAATTATTACCAAAATATACATTTCCCATAATTACATTTTATTTTCCATTCTAAAGCTCATGATAATTTGCATTTTTGGTGAATATTAAAAGGTAACAAATGAAGAGTTAAAAACTTGTAGTAACTGAACTCGAAGTGACACTAAAAGTGTGAACTATTTTAAATAGTTGTAAATCTTATAAATTCAACCGTGTTTAACGAATCATCAAGACATTTAGAACTCTAAACACTTAATAAACGTTCGCATAATTATAAATTAGTTAATGAGTCTAATAAAAAGGTTTCATGATAAAACAAATATATAATTGTTGTTATAATAATAATTTATGAAAATCACCAAGAATTCCATTATATATGATATTTTTTTTAAATTTCTGTTTTTTTAAATTTGTTGATATATATCAAAGATATAGGAAAATATAAAGTAAGACCTAATTGTGAAAAGTTAATGAAAATATTACTTATGCAATAATCTCAATTTGCATAAAGAGCTTTCATGATTTTTATAGCTTTTTTATTAAGTTAAATTCAAAAAATGTTTGCAGCATTACGATATAACAATGCTATTTATTAAGTGTTCGCGGTAAGAGGATATTGTATGGTTTCTGTGTAATTATTTCTTTTAGCATTGTCAATTACTTATTATTCTGTTCATATTTTACAACATTTGAGTCAGTATGAATTTCTTCACACAATTTTTTAAATTTGATGTTTAGTTAAATATTTTATTTTATCTGCTTAACTTATAACTCCCTTTTATTGTTTTAATTTATGCTTCTTAGCCATAGTTGTTCGGCTGATGATGAAATGAAGATTTTTAAAAATATTTTCTTATGAATATAACATTTGTTTATGCCTCCTTTTTTATTTAGCATTATCAATAGTATTGCATGCCATTAAAGTTCTACTCAAGTACCTTTTTTTCCGGAATTTTAGAAAATTAAATGATTCTAAATGAAGAAAAATTCAAATGGTGATTGCGAGGACAAGTTTAGTCTTTAAAAAAATTAATAATAATAATATATTATAGTAAAAATCTTTGTATGATTGTGTATCTTGCATTTGTTTTAGTATGATGTGTAATAATGATAATTTTTATTGGTTTTTTTTCTTTCTTTTTTTTTTTTTGTTGACCTTATGAGTGTCTATATTTAATTGTGATTCATAATTGTCTATATTAATTCATAATGTGAAACTGGAATCACTAGTTGTTAATTAGTACTTAAATAATAAAATAAAACAATTCATTCATAATATTTAATAAAGATTCTTTTGTAAATTGATCGTAGAGTATTTAATTGATTGTGAATTGAAATGAGACTATTTCAAATTACTTCCTTTTTTTTCGTTTTATAAATTGTAGAGATAAATGGTGTGTAGTTAATTAGACATTATTATATATTTTCAATATATCTGAAGATTCAATAATTAACGATTTTATTGATTTGAATTGTTTGCTTACAATGAAAAAAATCATTGATTGTTCCATAGAAAGACAATAGCTACTATTATGACTGGTAATTAATGTCTTTTGATGTGCAAATAATGGAATCGCTATATGCTACAGTTCTTTAGCTTTACTGGCTTTTGCATAAGACTGCATCTTCTTGGCACTTAGCACATATTTGATTTTGTTTAATTCCAGATTGAATCTTTTTGAACCAGTACTCTCGCTTCGTTCAACAACAAGATTCCGAATTCTCCGTTGTATGGTTTTATCCAGCTGATCCTTTTCTCTTATCTCTTCTTGCCCTTATCTCTACATAGGAGGCTTCCTGGAACATGAAGTGCTTGAAGAAGAGATCTTTCAATGAGCATCGTGTGATAAAGCTAAAGATATCCTGTCACAATGATTTATGTTAATAGAACATTTAAGTGGTATTGTAAGTTGGAATTGCTTAAATTTTTAACTGGAATTTTGTCATTTGATAATTGATATAGTAATTTATTTGTTACCAAGCTTAAATTTAACAAGTTTATGGAATAAGATAATTTATCTTTGAAAAATATTTATTAATGAACACATTGTGCCCAAAAAAAAAATTAAAATCATTTCTTAAAAGCAGAAGAATCAGTTGTTACATAATAAACTTTAATAATCTAATGTCCCATTATTTAAGAAATGTTCTTATTTTTTTAGTATTACCTTAGGTAATTGAGTTCTGTTCTATATAAAAGAATAGGCAGACAAATTAAACCGTTTTTATTTAATTTAACATTTTCAAAGTTAAATCATAGTTCATCTTCCCGTCACATTATTTGGTTCTACTGCGTTTCCATCCTTGTATTTTTATATCGCCAATCAAAATTCAACGTTGTGTGCCTATATGTAAATTCAGCTATTTTCGGGTTATGTTATAAGTAACAGTGTTGAACCGCCAAAAAATACTCAACTGAATATGTTAGGCGAACAAAGAGATTCTAAAATATTACCTGTTTAATTAGGAAATCAGCTATATTTCTTCTATGACCATAGTACTGGTTCAGCATTCTCAGTTTCAAAAATCTAGTACCGTAAAAGGAAAATTCGAACAGTATGGCATCAAATCTGCGTCCTTTGAATACTCGAAGAGGCAGGAGTCTTTCCAACTCAGAGGATTTCTTCCGAAAATGACTATTCTTTCATTCAGGCTCTTTAAAGCGACTTGGTCGACCTGTTTTTCGTTTTATCAAGTGGATTTCCTTTTTCTTTTCCGAGAAATTGACTCACTCAGTTTTAATGTTTGATGTATTTTAGAATTTTCGGTAACATAATTAATATATTATATAAGGGAGCGGAGTGGCTCAGTGGTAAAAAGTGGGTACCCAAAATTGGGGGGGAATCATCGCGGATGAGTGTGATCTAGGACAAATCACCTCCCTGCACTACCATTGTCCATGATACAGTACAGTCTCTACCATGTACTGAACCCCAGACCCGTTCACGAGTAGTAGTGGTACAGGTTAGGCTATTCAATATATTATTACTTTCATAATTATAACTAATTTACAACCAATAAAACCTAAACATGTTTTTATCCAATCGATACTTAGTAGGGATCGAATAAAACTAAACTTTTAAATTTTTATTATTTTTACTTAATTTTATTATAATAAAATTAAATTTATTTATTATAAATAAATAAATACAATTTATTAAATTTAGGATAAAATTCAAGTGCCTTTTTCTTACAGAGTTGAGCTTTGGAGCTCCACTAAACCTTAAAATCAATCACGGACTCAATCCAAATATCATTTTAAAAATTTTAACTTCCTTACTCGTTCACGAACAAAGTTGTCCTTGACGTTAATGCTCCATTTTTTCCCGAACTCGTTACCGATCATTTTATGCTAAATGCTGTTTCCATCTTCGTCTTCTTATCAATTGTGGAAAATCCTCCAAAGGATCGGAAAAGAAGATGGTCCCCGGGACCTTCTCATTTAAATTTATTATTGGAGTACTGCCAGTGGATAGTTTCTAAACATGTATTTTTTCCATGTCATTATTTAAGTGTTCGTAGCATTTACTTGAATCTTAGTAAACAGTTGTAAATTAAAACAAAAAAATTCATGTAGTGGAATTTACTCCGAATAAAATAAACAGGAGGAAATAACTTCATTTAAGCTCATCTACATAAAGAAAAATCCGGCTTGAACCCTCTGAGGGGTCTTTTGAAGCTACTCGGGTTTTAGATCCCAGGCCGGCCATCAAATAGAATTAGCTACCACCGCCAGCTCTAACGAGCATCCCTCAGCTTTTAGTAGTCTTCGCTCTCTTCTCCCGGTCCAGGTTGAGGATGAAAAAATTATTTGAACTCTTTTAACTCCCAAATTACACGGGGTCGAGGAATATCCATGTTTGTGTTTCCGGCCCGACTTTTATCCGTTTGATATCAAGTCCAGTTTTATTCTGGATGGTATGAGAATTTTTTTTACCTGACTCCTCAAGAGATGTACTACCAATGTGTGTGTGTGTGTGTGTGGTGTGTTTGTGGTGTGTTGTAGGAGATTGAGGTTTCACTATTTATTTTATTTTATTTCTACAGAGTTTCCATAGAGTATTATATATTATTATTTATTTATTGTTCTTCTTATGGTGATTATTTATAGACAAAGATATAGGATCGGTGAAGAGAATGGATTTGTCTGGCTTGGTTACGACCCTTGGTAGCTCAGATGGTTAGAGCACCGCGCTAGTGATGCGGAGGACCCGGATTCGAATCTCGGCCAGGACAAATATTTTCTCTTCAAAATAAAGATATTTAAAAATAAACACCATCAAAACTACAAGAAATAAATATAAAAGTTACTTAAGTCAAGAGATCCTAATTAAAGTAATGTTCAATGAACATTCTTCCCCGTATATAGAACGCAAAAATTGCGAGAACACGGGGATATAGGATCGGTGAAGAGAATGGATTTGTCTGGCTTATGGTTACGATCCCTGGCAGCTCAGATGGTTACAGCACCGCGCTAGAGGTGCGGACGACCCAGGTTCGAAGCCAGGACAAATCTTTTCTCTTAAAAATAAAAATATTATATCTTATTATTTGAGGTTCTTGAGATTTAGTCAATAAATTTCCCAACAAAAGAACACTGTATTTTTGTGACGTTTCGGAATTTTATTTGTTATCAGCTACCCACCTTACCGTTTCGAGCCAAGTTAAAAAAAGTTCTTACTTCCATACAATCGAATCCAACATTCATTAGGATCTGGTCCGTTTTTCTAAAAAAATCGTTGGGTTTTGTTTTATACTTTTCTCAAAGACAACTGTTTTATGGATATCGCTGTTACTAAAAATTCTAGCAAAAATAGACCGGACAGATTTCAAAGAATTTTTTCTGTGGGATTACTCATCTATTAGGTGCTTTTATAGTAAAGGGTTCTTGTTTTTGAAATATTCGTTATTTCAATTTAATTTATTTTTATCGGTACCGAATATGAACTTGCTATCAGTTCCGCTGGTTGTCGTTTCACGTCAAGTTATAACAAGTTTTAACTGCTTATTCGTTTGTTTTATAATATTCTTCAAAAATATAAATAATCGTGAACTTTAGTACGGAAAAAATAATGTAATTATGGGAAATGTCAAGATTTCGGTAATCATTTTGTCAAGAAATAAACGTTACAACTAACATTTCGATGTGTAAATGATATATGGTTGTTGAATCGTTTATTTCTTGATGACCTAAGTAAACGCATTTTCCTTAATTACATTATTTTTTCCACAGTAAAGCTCAGGATAATTTGTAATTTTCAAAATATTAAAAAGGAAAATAACGGGCAGTTAAACTTATTGTAACTCAACTTGAAACGACAACCAGCGGAACTGATACCCTCTATTTTTCACTTCATTTATTTAAGCTCAGGAGACTTTGTTAGTTATTTTAGATGAAAACTAGGAATAAAAAAGGTTCACGATATGAAAAATTTCGTTTGATTTATATTTAATACCTAGATAAGTCAAAGTAAATATTAATTAAGACCGTGTTAAAAAAAATGGGTAACTTTAAAACAAGAAACATCTTCGCGTCTATCCTATCAAGTTCACATGAGAGTATAATTAATCAGAAGTCGGATTGCCCCAAAATAACCAACACATTCGAAGTATTTCGACGGGGGTTTAGAGTTCAGAGTATAAAAACTATTTAAATCAGTACATTTAGGATTTTAGAATCCGAATAATTGCAGTTTTAAATGATTGTCATTGAGGTAAAAATATGTTATAGGTATAAACTTCGGTTCAGTATGCATATATTTATCTGATAATATAAACCTTTGATGGATTTTATTTTTCAGTCCGAAATAGTTGAATACGGTTTAGTTTTCCGCATCATTTATCTGCTAACTGGTCCGATTCAATGGCTGGCTTTTCATTAGTCTATTTTATATTTAAAAAACCTTTGTCAATATAGAGCCAGATGCCAATTGAAAATGTTTTGTAAATTAATTTAAAAAAACCATTTTATTTAATAAAATCTAGTAAAAATAGACAAAATTGCACGATAGTGTATTAAACCTACTTTATTTATCCTAAGCGATTTAGAATATCGTCGTTGGTTATAATATTTATATATACTTTTAAATATAATATTTATAATATGTGAAAATTTTGAATTTTTCAGAAATCGTCTTTGAAATTTTATTTCCTTTAGTTAATATAATTTTAGATGTAAATTGAATGCATAAATAAAAAAAAAATACAATTAAATTTCTTTGACTGATCAGTATATTTCTATAAATAGGTGAATTGAGGTAGACTTGAGTACGTTATTATAAAGTTTAAAGTTAAGTTCAAATTTAATTAATTAATGTAAATTTAATCAACTTATAAGTTGAATTTTGAAGTTTAAATTCAAAAAAGGTTTGAATTTGAATATGAATAGTTAAATATCCGATCTTGGGTTTGTGGACGATTTGGTACTGTTGAGCGACAACGCGGAAAGTAGAAAACTAAATGCAGAAACGTTGATGAATGCAGGTAAGGAAATGGGACTGGAGGTAAATTCGAATAAAACTAAGCTAGGAGCAGAAAAGGGGAAGATTTTACTCTCTTGTATATTTTATCACTCTTAACGCGCTGGGAGGATTGCGTTAAGAATGATTTGGCGGATTTGGGTTTGGATAGTGGTCCGTGGATAGAAGTTAGTAAGATTGGTGGTATCGGCTTCGAGCCTTCAGGTTAGGTAAGTCTTATTATTATTATATCAACGATGGTGTACTTTGTTAGTATGCGAAGCTATGTTTATAATCTTTTGAAGAATTTCTGGATATGTTTGTCTATGTCGATGCCATTTACTAAACCCTTAAGACCTATTACATATGTCCCAAATAGCTCTTAGACAAGACCTTGTTATATGCTCTGTAATAAAGTACATTTAAGATTAATTCACGGATCATTATAAATGTAAATAAGATAATAAAAAATAATTGAAGAAGAAAGTTGTTCCGAAGATATTTCATAATGGAAGGACAGGGATGTAACGGTGAAATCAGAACCCACTGCGAAAGACACCGAATCTCTTAGCCATCTTGGGATAATCCGGCCGGTGATTTATCACAGTCTCATCTGGACTTAAAAGGTTAGCCTCGATGGCATTGTTACTTGAGTTGGAGGGTTTTAAGGACAAAAGGCTTCGTATGTTTCACATGTATAGTTCATTTTGTATTTTCACTTATGTATAAAATATACAGCCCCCTTCTGGGGTTCATCCAAGCTCTATAGAGTATCCTTAATTGGGGAAAAAACTTGGGGGTTGACCTTGGACAAATCACCTCCCTGCACAACCGTTGTACTATACCCTTCATCGGCTGTTGTGTTCTGGTTTTTTTTTTTAATGAACATTCTTAAAATTTAAGATTTTGAAAAAATTAAGAATATTGAATTCAAATTTTCTACTTGATTTTTGAGCTCCTGAATCCAAATATACTAAAAGCAAGTCTCAGTTTGTGTTTTTGTAATTCTGTATACGTGTACATAAGAATATCTTTGTTGTAGTGCCTAAGTAAAAAACGAAAAGCAATACAACTGAAATTGTTATTTATGATAGGCATATGATTGGGATATTACAATATTTTAATCCAATATCTTTAGAAACAAAACAAACAAAAAATCCACCTTTTTTTATTTTTTGGTTCTGAACTAACAAGCTCAAAGCTGTAGAAAGTAAAAAAAATGTACTACTGAATTATATCAAAGCAAAAATATGTTCCAGAATAGAGATTGTGAAAACACAGTAAGAGTTTTAGAGATTTTGTTTTCTCTCATGTCATATTTTTGTTTTCTATATTTCTCTCTTCTGTTTTTCTTTTCCTCTTTATCTATATTTTAGTAAATAACACCATGAAATAATTAGGATTATGACGCGGTTTGCTACTATGTGTTTTGTACAGCTTGTTGAATTAATTAATAGTAATAATAATAATAAAAATATTTATTTCTGAAATTAAACAAATGCCGTTTGGCACATATTGTTAAATTAATTAAAATCATTATTTTACGTTTAACATTTAAGATGAACTAAATTAACTACAAAAGACTCATCTACATGACCATCATACGACATATTTGGACTTACGGAGTAGAGCTTTGGGGCTCCACTAAGCCATCGAATTCCTCTCGTATCCAATCCCTACAATCCAAAATCCTTCGTAAAGTCCTCAACGCTCCTTATTTTGTTAAGAATAAAGTCATCCTTAATGTCCCATTTGTTGCTGATTTGGCCCGACCCGGTATCTATCCTTTCATAACAAACTTCATTCCCTCTCAAACCCTCTAGTTTTAAACCTAGCTTCCTCTGCAATTCCCGATAACCCTCCGAGGCGTCTGAAAAGAAGATGGCCACGTGACCTTCTTAGTTGAACTAGTGATTTGAGTACTACGAGTGGGTAGTTTCTCTACTTGCCATTAACTCATGTCATTATGCATCACATAGCTTATTTACTTGATGTATATTGTAATACAGTTGTAAATATCAATAAATAAATAAATTTAAAACAAAGATGAACTAACTTAATTACAAGCAGTTTCTATTACAAATGTTTCGTATTTTGTACGAGTAATATATTCAATTGCATTCATATTACTAATGTTTATTTTGTACATTAATTCTCGAACCCTATAAATATATTTGAAAACGGTTTTTAAACAACTATCAGTTTCCTATATCTTTTGGTACGATAGACTACCATTACCTAAAAAATCGATGTTTCATTAGACATTTTTATTTTAGTTATTAAAATATTTCTGTATTCTTCTTTTCAGTCATTTCACCGGAAAGTAATATAAAATATCTGCGACGGCCATTCACTGGTGTAGGCTCTATGTTGTGAAGGAGCCCATCTATTTGCAGTACCTAAGTCAATATCTTATGTAGTCAATATCTTATATATGTACATCCTAAGTCAATATCTAGAATCGTAACCCCCTTTTGAAGAAAATATAGTTCCAATCCACAGCATATCCAAGTTCATGGACTCATTTTATGACAGTTTGACTTTGGATCAATAAATTATTTAATCAATAGAGAATGCCTGAATGTATTATTTTTTTCTTATTAATCCCTACTTTTCACCTCATCAGTTAATTCGGGAAACAAAGTGGAAAGTCGACTGATCAATTTCAGGTTGTAAGTTTCCTGACATCTTTATCATTTAACATAACTGATGTCTTGCAAGAATAGACTTTAGCTGAAAGATATATCCCAGTTATATGAAGGAGCCTTAAATTTTGCATACCGAGGTATAATTAGGATAAGGGTTTTTAACGAATACCTGACACCGTACATACACGGGGTCCCCATTTTACGACCTGTCTGAATGACGGCACAACCAAGGATTTCTTTACTCCCTTTAAAGAATTCTAACAGCACCTGAAGGGGTGCGAACCCGCGATCTACGACCTGGTTGGTTGTTATACTAACAACTGGACCACAAGTGACACCCGTCGATTTATGGCTTAATAGGTATAAAATAAAGTAAAGGCGTGTTTTTCAAATAGTAGGCTAGATTATGAAATAATGAATTTTTAGGAAAGATCTGAAGCCTTTTAAATTCCCTGCTATTATATTTGTTAGATTTCATAGCAGAAAATCAGATAAGTTAAATATCAGATTTAAAGTATTTTTATTTTTCATTTATCGTTAATCTGAATATTTTCTGATCACTCATTGGTGACTTGTGAGTTTTGTAAATCCTTTGTCTGATTTGGTGTTGAGATATTCCTTAAGGACGTGATCGAACAGGTCTCTTCCTCGAGGTTATTTCTGGAGTGGGGAGTCATCACCTTTAAAATGGCTCGAGTCATTCTATATTTCAAAATATTAACTTTCATTTTTAAATATTTTTATTTGAAATATTATATTAACTTTTATATCTTTAATTAAACATTATTTTAATATTACTAGTTCATCAAAAGATGGAACTCCGTTCTTGCTGGAAGACTTAGACTGTTGTATCTTTGTTACTCGTTCTCATATTACCAACTGAATGCAATAGATTGATCTGAAATCGATATCTTGTCTTCTTTAGGCATTCTTCTTAATGCCGAGTCCTAGATTGGTCCTCTGCTGCAATGCGGGGATTGCCTACATCTAATCCTATTGTTTGTATCGATTGCACGATATACTTTTTAACTATTAATTTTTGGTCTTGCCTGTACTGTATTTGAAAATGCTCTTACTTTTTTCATGGATTCTAGAATAATAAATAATATTTTTAAAAAAAAATGTCATAGAGTGAACGAAACATGGGTTATTATTCGTTTTAGATGATGTTCTAGGTATTTTAGATGATCAAATATCCCAGATGCCAAGAATTGGCTTAGAAACATTTTTAATTTAATTTATTCAACCTGGAACGTTAAAATTGTTTCAGACAGTTAATTAAATGATAACTAAACTGTTAATTAGATCTACCTCATCGTTTCACTGGCATAATTAATGAATAATTCATTAAGGGTTGTATTACTTGTTTTTTTAGTTGTGCCTGAGTATTGTGTTAGCTTTTATTAACATCACGAAATGTTTAGTGTTACCTACCTTTATGACCACGTGACCATGAATAAACACTAACTGTTAGTAATAGTATTCACAGTTACTCGAAACTGTTTTAATAATTATTAAATTATACATAGTAATGAATGTAGACAGTCCTTGTAGTAACTTCTGTTATTTTAAGGAATCTTTATCATCGTTGTCCGCTGTTTTATGGGTTCATTTTTATCTTTCCGTCTTATTGAAAGAGGTATTCAATTACATTTGGGAGTTTTTTCACTCTCTAAAAGTGGTATTTTTCACTTTCGATACTTAGCATTTTAATCGAAGATTACTTCTCAAAAGTAAGAAATAAACGATATTCATTTCCTTGTCGCAAAATTACTCTTTTCATTTCTACTAATCTAGACGTGTGAATTAATGTTGCCTACATGAAATATCTACCCTTTGCTGTCTATTAAATTGTTTATACCTGTTTGATTTAAATTTTTTTTTGTCAGATTTAATTAAATTTGGACGGATCTAAAACTAATATTAGTCGAAAAACTCTCCCAACTATTATACGAGTTAAGAAAAAAAATTCCTTATCAATTGGTCGAATCATTTCAAAGATGACACGAGTATTTCGTGTACAGATTTAGTCTCATTGATTTTTTCCAGATGGAAAACCAACACAAGATGTGAATGACGGACAGAAGGTTCGCGTGGACACGCGGTCCAGATAAACCGTGTTTGCTCGTTGGAGATAACTCAATCAGGCTAGTCCTGAATTGATGGGCTACTTGAGAGTCTTTGAGATCATTTCGTTCCCGCTCCTTAATTTCTAACCGGGCGAGATCCTATCTGGACGACTTGCCCCGCATATCTAATGTGATTGTGGTCTCTCCTTGTCCGCTGGGCTGGGTCGTCCTGGCTCGATCGGTTGGGGGGGGGTAGTAAACATTTATTTATTATAACGATTAGACATGACTTCTCCATCAACGGGTTATACTGTCGAAGGCTGGAAGCCGTTTCAATCAGGTTCCAATTAGTAAAGACGAAGAAAAAGAAACTTTTTTTTTTGGTTACCGAAGTTACTAGGATTCAAATTACAATAAACTTGAGTTACTTAAAAAAGTATAGGAAATTCATTCCTGCTAGCAGCTAGTCAATTTCTTTATTTTACTGCGTTTGTTTTATTGTTTCTGGAAATTCGTTTTTCGGGTGGAATGTCGGCTATACCCAAAACCTTCCCATTCGTAGGACTAAATTAAATTAGATTAAATGACGGTTGACAATGAATTTGTTTATCAAGTATCTTAAACAGAACTAGCCCTAAAAACAAACTAATTCAAGGATCATCTCGAGGAAATTGTCAATCCTTCCGGTAGTAACTATACTCGTCTTTATCCACGCCATCATGTATCATTAATTATATTTACTTTTAATTTTATTATATAATTGTACATTTCAATTAATAAATTTAAAGAAAAACTTTGTAATGGAAAAAATAACATAAATATTAATTCATTGACTTTGCGTCGGTTTCAGCCAAAAAAATAAACGCAATCATTTTCCCTAAAAAAATAAAAATAATTGCTAATTTATTTTATTGAAGTTAATTGTCATTTGTTTAGAAGTTCTCTACTAAGGGAATTTTTGTAGAACCTATACTATTTTATCTAATTTTTTTGTAATATTATTTATATTTATATAAGTAACTTTGGTTTTAATGTTCGATTTATTATATTCATAAAATGAAATAAATAAGTGTTATAACTTGAAAATGGGAAAGATCAAGAGAGACATTAAATAAATGTTAATACTGTAACGAGTATTCTTTTGTTTGCTAAATTCGTCCGTCAGGTGTCTCTAGTTGTACCTATCTCACTTCACTTAACTGAGGACCGTCATTCCATACGGATGTGTATAAATGGGTTATATGGCCAAGTAATTGCCAAATTTAATTGTTTTTACCTTATCGTATCTTTGCGGCTCAGCGGTAAGCATCCTATTAATATTTGTAAATAAAAGTGTATATAATCTTTGTTTTTATTAATTATGTATCTATGATTTTTAGTTGGTGGTGTTACGTTGATGTTACGATATATATTATGGTTATGTTTTTGGAGTTGGCATCATGTTACCGTTGATGTATAATAATATAAGAATACAACATTTTTCTTTGGACAATAGTTTCTTTAAATCAATTTGGACCTTGGACCGAAAACCCCACAACCTGGTCACAAATATTATGGCGCTCGAATACAGGGACTACAAAAGAAAAATCTACAGATAAGTTATTAGTTGAAGATTTAATTATTATATTAACATTTTTTTGAAATAGTGAAGTTAACTGTTAATAGTTTATGATAATAGTAACAGAATAATTTTTCCAAACAATACTTTAATATTTTTTTCTAATGTTTAAATATAATTATCGTATTAATTGAAGGTACTAAATTTCTGTTGATTGAAGCTAAATGTTTGTCTTAGACGCAATTTTGGAAATGTAAAGATAATTATTTTTAATTTATAATTTTGTATCAACAACAAAAATCAGGAATTTTTACTTAAGGTCGTAGAACGACTTAGTTTTGTTTAACACATGTTTTGAAAATTAAAATCTACTAATATATGATTTTATTTTGTATTTTTACCGAAAGTTTAAATAGTTGAATTGAACACATGATAGATTAGCAAGTAAGCATTAGAGACAACAGCTGTTGTTTGTTTCTATTTAGCATTATCTTGTGTTTCCTTTTAAAAGGAAAATATTTGTTTATCTATGGCTGACGTATGAAAAAATTATATATTAAGTTTGTAAAGGACGCTTACCGATTTAATTTAATTTGTTAGTTTTAATATAATTTTATTAATTTAATTTTCAGTATTTTACGACTTTTAAAGGTTCTGTTGGTATTTTTTTTTCAACATTTAATTTCTTTGGCATTTTTTTGTAACTTTGGGTAACGTCTTGATTTATTGTCACGATGGGTGATCCAGTCGTTCTAGTGTCAGAGAGGGAGGATATTTTTGCCGCAGTTCAATCCATTTTCACAAAATCCAAATCTTTAAGTACCGATTCAGCATCCGCTTTTAAACCCGCTTATGACCGCTTACTCAAAAATGAAATCCGATTTGAAGAAATTCAATCAAAAATTCGGATATTTAATGCAAGTATAAAGAACAAAAGTGAAAAACTCGAGACAACAGAAGTACAAAATTCATTTAACGATTTAGTCGATATTACTAAAGCGAATTATAACAAAGTGGTACAATCTACCTGCCCTCCTGAGAATAAACCTGTGGTTGTCCATTCTCATTCTATTCCTCAGGAGCTACCGAAAATTGACTTACCGATATTCTCAGGGAAATTAGAGGACTGGAATGGATTCTATTCCCTATTTGATTCTATGGTTCATAGGGAAGAATCTCTATCGACCATTAGAAAATTTTACTATCTACGAAGTAGCTTACGCGATGAAGCTCTGTCGCTTATCTCGGGCTTCGCATTAGACGAAGCTAATTATTCACTCGCTTACGACGCATTGGTCTATCGCTATCAAAATAAAAGGCGACTAGCCAGATTTTATATCAAGAAGGTGATGGATTTTACCCCTTTAAACAATTCTTCAGCGTCTAATTTGCAGAGATTTTTATCTGAGCATGAAAATAATTTTTCTGCGTTATCGGCTTTAGGCATTGAAGACATGGGGGATTTCATTAAACTTCATTTAGCTCTTAATAATTTAGACCCAGGGACTAGAAAAGCATTCGAAGAACGAATAAAATCAGCAGATATTCCCTCTTATAAGGATTTGATTAATTTCGTCACCGAACGAACTAGAGTATATGAGATGATGGCTCAAGAAGGCCGATCAGAAAAGCCTATTATAGAAAAATCCCGCTCTGCGAATTCCACTAGACGATATAACAAATCCAATTCCGGAAAAGAACAAATATCTCCGGGAATTTTTACTGTTTCGCCATTGGAAAAACAAACCGATTTTGCTGCTAACACAACGAATCACGATCCTCAATTCGACCAGTTCGAAATTCAGGCAGTTGGCTCTAAGAAACAGGTATTATCTCCGACTGATGTACAATCAAGAAATAGTACCGAATCGATTCTCTACGAGAAAACGTGCCTAAAAGGCTCAAAACCGGCTCTACCAGCTAAGAAATTAATTTGCTGGAATTGTGGTGGACCGCACGTATATTCGAGATGTCCGCTACCACGAAAGCTGTTTTGCTACCGTTGTGGTAACCCAGGAGTTTCCATTCACGCATGTCCTAAGTGTACTCCGGGAAATGTGCAAGGGAATCGGAAGTAAGGGTCATTCCTATTCCCATGGCTTCAGCTGACCCACCAAGTACCGATTTACCTATTACCGTGCCTTATCGTTTACCTTTTTGTACCGCTAAATCTGATATCGTTTCTCCTTGTGTCGTATCGAATTCTCCCGAAAGTTCTACCGTATCTTGTTATATTTTACCGTTTCCTAAACAGCACTATATTGATTTCCGAATAGGGAAACCTGACAAAGGAGGCCTGTCCTACTTGGCCCTGTTTGACCCTGGTTCCACTACCTCATTTGTTGGACCAGAAGGGGTTGAAATTCTCCTTAAATTGGGATATGAAGTTGAGAAAATTCCCGAATTTAATATTTGTGTCGCTAATGGAAGCTCTTGTATCGTTGATGAAAGATTCTCCATTTCAATTACCGTTGGGTACCGGTCATATGACACGAAGCTTTACGTTTTAACCAAGCTTCCATTTATGTTTCTTTTAGGGTTAGATTTTATCGTTAACACAAATATGAGTACTAATCATCGTGAAGCGACATGGTGGTTTCAAGATGACCCCGACCATAAGTTCTCGTTTCGTCAAGATGTTCAATTAGTAGAAGAGGAAACATCAAAAATATGCGGCATTAGTTCACTGGATCCCTCAGAAAGGGTGGATCTGGATAGAATAGTCAGTGAAGGTTTGCGAATTCTCCAAGATTCTCCAGGATTAACTACGCGCATTAGCCATAAGGTAGATGTTCAGGATGCCCAACCTATCAAGCAGCGCTCCTACCATTACTCACCCAAAGTACTTGAGGCAATGCACCAGGAGTTAGATCGAATGTTGGATGAAGACTTAGTGGAACCTTGCCAATCTCCATGGTCTTCCCCGGTAGTCATGGTTCGTAAGGGATCAGGTTATCGTTTTTGTATAGACTTTCGTAAGGTTAATGAAGTCACTTGTAAAGATTGCTATCCTATGCCTAATATGACATCTCTCTTAGACGGACTTCGACAGGCTAGATATCTCTCCAAGTTTGACCTCAAGCAAGCATTTTTGCAAGTGCCCCTTGCCGACGAAACTAGTAAAGACATTACTGCGTTTACAGTTCCTGCCAGAGGACTATTCAGGTTTAAAGTTATGCCCTTTGGGCTGACGAATTCACCTGCTACCTTTCAGAGGTTAGCCGATGCAATATTTGGACCCGAACTTTACCCTTACGTGGTAGTTTTTCTTGATGATATTTTGGTTTGCACACCAACTTTCAAACTGCATTTGGATATGCTAAGGGAAGTGTTCAGTCGCCTTAAAGCCTCAGGTCTGCGTATCAACCCGGAAAAATGTGAATTTGGTTGTAATGAAGTTAGGTACTTGGGCTATCTGGTTAATAGTGATGGCTTGAGTGTAGATCCAGATAAGGTTGGTTCCGTTACTTCAATTCCTCCTCCCACCAACGCTGGGCAGCTCAGAAGATTCCTTGGAATGGCAGGATGGTATCGCCGTTTTATTAAAGACTTCTCCACAGTTGTCTCTCCGCTAACAGCTTTGCTTAAGCGTAACGCTAAATGGATCTGGTCAGAAGAGCAGGACGCCTCTTTCAATGCTCTCAAGTCAGCACTGACTGAAGCACCAATATTAGCTAGGCCAGACTTTAAACAGCCTTTTCAATTACAGACTGACGCCAGTGATACAGGTCTTGGAGCGGTCTTGACTCAAATACAAGACGGCGAAGAAAGAGTCATCGCTTTTTGTTCTCGTACCTTAAGTTCAGCTGAAAGGAATTATACCGTAACCGAAAAGGAATGCCTCGCAGTTATGTTTGGTATCGAGAAGAATAGGCATTACTTGGAAGGTTATCCATTCACTGTAATAACTGACCACGCCAGTCTGAAGTGGTTACTGAACTTGAAAAACCCTTCAGGTCGTTTGGCTAGATGGGCTCTTCGCTTGCAGCCTTACAACTACAAGGTGGAATATCGAAAGGGGAAACTCAACACAGTGGCCGATGCCCTATCACGAATTTCTGCAATCACAGTATTGTCTACCAGTTCCGATCCTAATTCTTCTACAGATTCAGTTTCGACTTCAGGAACTTTCATAGCGGCCGACGAATGGTATAATCAGAAATTTTATCGAGTCCAGAAGTCCCCAGAACTCCACCCTGGATGGTCGATAAAAGATGGACAGCTATTATACCATCGAAAGAATCCTTTGAAGGGAGAGCTAGAAGACCCCAGTGAGGAATGGAAAGTTGTCGTTCCTAGACATTTAAGGGGAGCAATAATATATGATAATCATGATCTACCGCAGTCAGGCCACCTGGGGATAGATAAAACTGTTTCTAGGGTTAGTAGGCTATATTATTGGCCTGGATTATACCGAGATATAAGCCAGTATGTGAGGCAGTGTGAGTTATGCCAGAAGGTCAAACCCAATAACACGCCACCTCGTGGGTTAATGTTCCCTCGCTATAACAAGCAGCCGTGGGAAATGGTGTCAGTTGACATTATGGGTCCTTATCCTAGGAGTTCTAGAGGCAATGTATATCTACTAGTGTTTGTAGATTTATTTAGTAGATGGGTGGAATTATGTCCCATCAGAAAAGCTACCTCTTCGGTTATTGTAAATAAACTGAAATCCCGCATAATATACAGATATGGCGCACCGCATAAAATAATTTCCGACAATGCGAAGAACTTCGTTAGTAATCTTGTAACTGAAGTGGCTAAGGAGTTTGGAATCAAGAGAGAAACTACTCCTCTTTACCATTCACAGGCAAATCCGACAGAACGAGCGAATCGGAATATCAAGCAACTTATCTTAGCGTACCTAGGGAAGAAACACCAACGCTGGGACGAAAAACTAGGAGAGATCCAGTTTGCCTTAAATTCCGCCGTTCAAGATTCGACCAAGTTCAGTCCTGCCTTCTTAAATTTTGGTAGAGAACTGAGGCCTCTACATCAAGCTAACGACGATGATATCCTAGTGGCTGGCACAGACGAACATGCTGCTTGGGCCGCTAAAGTGGGCAGACTGCCTGAAGTTCATCATATAGCCGAGGAAAACTCTCTGAAGGCAAGTCTAAATCAGAGCAGTCGTTATAACTTGAGACGCCGAAAAGATCGTTTCCAACCGGGGGACCAAGTCTTAAAGATGAGGTTTCAGCTATCGTCGGCAGCTGATAAACTCGCTGCTAAACTGAACCCCAAATATGAAGGCCCTTTTTCGGTTGTTTCCGTTACGGGTGGTGGATCCTGTAAACTGAGAGATGAAGATGGAAAGATAATAGGCTTATGGCATCCCTCAAAACTTAAATTATTTTATCCAACCCGACGGACTTAATCGCTGGAGGGGAGTGTGTAACGAGTATTCTTTTGTTTGCTAAATTCGTCCGTCAGGTGTCTCTAGTTGTACCTATCTCACTTCACTTAACTGAGGACCGTCATTCCATACGGATGTGTATAAATGGGTTATATGGCTAAGTAACTGCCAAATTTAATTGTTTTTACCTTATCGTATCTTTGCGGCTCAGCGGTAAGCATCCTATTAATATTTGTAAATAAAAGTGTATATAATCTTTGTTTTTATTAATTATGTATCTATGATTTTTAGTTGGTGGTGTTACGTTGATGTTACGATATATATTATGGTTATGTTTTTGGAGTTGGCATCATGTTACCGTTGATGTATAATAATATAAGAATACAACATTTTTCTTTGGACATTAGTTTCTTTAAATCAATTTGGACCTTGGACCGAAAACCCCACAACCTGGTCACAATACATTCGTGGAAAAATTCCAACTAAAAACATTAAGTCTCTAAACTAAAACAGGAAATTGAAAATACCTGTCAAATATTTCGGCTATTCAGGCATCCTTAGGGCTGAAAGAGTATAAGAGGAAAGCAAAAACATGAATAATGCACCCAAGAAACACATCCCACCACCTCCAAGGCTCAAATGCAACTACTGAATCATAGGGAAGGTTACTAGATTCTCAGCTGGCTAAGGTTAGATAAAAACAGCTGATAAATACTCCAGAATTTGAAACATCAATATAAACTCACCAAACCCTAAAAACCACAACAGGAAAAATAAAATAATAGTAACAAACCACAAGAGAACAGGAGACAAAAAACCATATGAAAAAACGAAAGTAAAAGTTCAAGAAAAAAAGAAAGAGAAAACTATCAAAAAACCAGTGGACTTATGGTTATTCCACAAATTATATATTGAAAAAGGGAAAGGTCAACAGAGACATTAAATAAATGTTAATACATTCGTGGAAAAATTCCAACTAAAAACCTTAAGTCTCTAAACTAAAATAGGGAATTGAAAATACCTGTTCAATATTTCGCCTATTCAGGCATCCTCAGGGCAGAAAGAGAATAACAGCAAAGCAAAAACTCACAACTGTCAACTGAGTTTTACTAAGTTTCAATAAGTATCACTTATTTTGTGTTTTCTTTTTTTAACCAGTTTAAAACATCGTTATAACTAAAGTTTACCATCCATAAGTGAAATCTTCCAGGAGCTTAGATACTTTTTTGTTTAGAAGGTATGAATAATACTAAATAAAACTAAGAAAATATCTGACGTGGTGTTTTATTAATGAACCAAGAGATATTACTAACACTGTATATGTGTATTTAAAACAATAATAAAATAAAAATATTTTTTTTTGTTATGCAATTACAATTTTAAAAATGTAAGTGATAGAAAAAGCTTTTGAGCACCATCGTTCTTTTATGGTAATTATATTGTAATATTTAACATATTAATTAATTTTAATTCAATATATATATATAGATATACTATTTTTTATTTCCATAATACACTCAACAGCAAAAAAAACCGGACACTTCATATTTTTCGTATTAAAAGCTAATTTTCAGCAACGTGTTTGTTTTTGCGGGTATTCTAGTTATTACAGAGAATGTAGGGTCTAAGTCCATTGAACTAATCCCTTCAGGATTAGTAAACAATTAGATAAAACTCAGATTTGATTTATTTGTCTTGAAGTTGATTTACCTGTCGGACCTATTCTAAACTGTAAGTAGTTTTTCGCACATTCAAACATCTTTAATTTATTAACCAAGCCTTTACTGTGATTAATAGACATGTTTTTTTTTAAATCTTGGTCCAGAATAATGGTTATTTCAAATGTTGACATAGCCCGAGCCGATGCCTTGGCCAGAGAAGGCCGGAGCTTGGGGTAGCGAAGTCTACCATTCACGATGCACTCCGGCGTTTCCGGGAGACTGATAACTACGAAAGGAGGGCCGGCAGTGGGCGACCAAGGGCAACAACGGCAGGAAACAATCGATTTATTACGCTGTCGGTATTGAGAGACCGACTTTTAACGGCTCCTGAGGTCCGGGAAAGACTTGAAGTGGCTGGAAATAAACGTGTAAGTGCAGACATAGTGCGGCAGAGACTAAGGGGGCATGAACTCGTATCAAGGCGACCCGCGACAAGGCCCCAACTCTTGGAAAGGCATCGAAGAGAAAGGCGATTATTTGCTTATCAGTATTCTCATTGGACTCTGGAGCAATTGGGAACTGTTTTATTCACAGATGTGTCTCGATTTGGTCTATACCACCTAGAAGGTCGAGACAGAGTGTGGAGACGACCAGGGGAGCGATTTGCTCAATGTACCATTCGTGAATCACGGTCTTTTGAAAGGAGGTCAGTTATGGTTTGGGGTGGAATTAATTTCCACGCCCGGACTGAACTGATTTTCATCAATAATGGGGCTCTGACTGCTCGGAGATACATCGAGGAAGTCCTCCTAGAGGCTGTGATCCCATTTGCTCCATTTATTGGTGAGCAATACAGGATAACGCTCGTCCACATACCGCCAGAATTGTTACCGAATACTTGGAGCAAGTGGGAATCACAGTTCTGGACTGGCCTGCACGATCTCCGGATATGAATCCCATAGAGCATTTGTGGGATAATTTAGGGAGGCGTGTTAGACGCCGTCATCCTCCTTAACTTGAATCAGCTCCAAATTGCTCTTCGAGAAGAATGGGATGCTATGGCGGTGGAGTACGTCCAGAATTTAATTTATTCGATGCCTGACAGGGTTAGAGCCCTTCGCCGTACCAGAGGGAGTAATACCCGCTATTAGAATTACATAAATTGTTAGAAAACCTAATAAAAATGAAGAATAACGTTTTCTAAAAAATGTGTTCATTTATCATTTTTTCATTATTTTGTACATAATCAATAAAATTTATTCACATTTGGCAGATTATGTTTAAATAACCTATAAATTAACAAATTCTTACCATAAATTAAAAAGATTAATACATATAAATATATATTTAACAAAATTATACGACCAAATCTAAGTGTCCGGTTTTTTTTGCTGTTGAGTGTATATATACACTATTAAATATAGGCTTGCATCGCGTAATGGTCATGAGTAATAACTGTCTGGCGTATACGTATGTCTGCTCTTGAGAATGAGAATGCAACGGTTGTGTTCCGAAGTGCTTAATAAAGTATCCGTTTTATGGCCGCCATTGTGGGACTTAAAATTAAAACCATCCACCCTAAGGCAGATATTTAAGCCACTTCTTACTAAACCATGGGCTTATATTGTTTTAATTTCCTAAAACCGGCGGTAGATGACGATGCTCGCGAACGCTGTAGACATTACCTTCCTTTTGTGGCTTGGGTAATATGCCATTAAAAATAATACTCCTTCAAAGGGACCGGCTTTGTGATCCCGAAGGCGCCATTGCTAGATTACTAGGTGTTTAATGCTGTCATAAATTTCGTTGGAGACCTATTTACAGTCAAGTTGAATATTTTATAGCGGTTATGTCGTCAACTGTGTGTGGTTTGTGTCTCGTAATCACTCAATTTAATTTTAGAAATTCCAGTTCCTCCAATGGCGATCGAGGAAAGAAAAGTATATTACACCTGCTTCATCCTTTTTTATACCTTAAAAAGTTAAACTAATCTGTTTTATTTAATAATTTTTTAAGAATTCCAATTCATATCTTAAAAAACCCGATATTTTGGGAAATATCACCTGAATAATAAATAACCTGATCAGTAATAAACAGCTTCCAGGCATTTTTAAAATAATGAAAGTCGTCTAATTTTTAAAATTGATTATATCGAGTTTACACCGCGTTAATCAATTGCAATTTCACTCCATCAGAAAATACTGATCCCTTTTCATTTAATATATAAGCAAAGTATTTAATGACTATCTAATATTGAAGCCTGGATTTGTGTAAGTTATTGGGAAACTGTGATTATTTGTAGCTGTTTTTAAAAATAGATTTTTTCCGAACCAAATTTAACACTGCTCATAAAGATTTATTAAAGAAATTTTCTTCAAAATAAATTTCTTTAATACACGTTTTTCTCATTTCAAAGCTTATCATTTTTAAAAATTCACTTTTTTTATTTGACTGAGAAAAAAAAACACTATTTCATCTCTTTTCAAATATGTAGAATCCGAATCGGACATTTCAATTCTAATTCATAATTTTTTTCTCATAATTATGATATAAAATAATATTCAACAATATTTATAAAGCCATCAAATATTGACTTATTATTTTTATATACATTTTTTAATATTACACTCGAATATTTTATTAATATAATGTACTATCGATTAATATAAAATAGTCTATATCTTTTAAATTGTGGCTTGTCTTATTCTTGCATTAAGACTTTTATAGGTTAGCCTATTATTTCTGTAACCCCGGTGAATAAATGGTTATGTAAAATTTAACGGTTAAGACAGTTAACTATATTGAGGGATGTGGAATCGTGTCATCTCGTAGTATTTGGCTTGAAATGAAGTGATTACAAGTTAATAAAAGCAATAACTCGTTTTCAAGTAAACTCCTCCTGACTTAGCCACTTATTTACTACGTAAATAACACGGATCCCCGTCCTTAAGTACAAGAAACTGATTTAAGAGAAATTTCGACTTAACCGCTTATTCACCGGGGTTGATTTATAGCCTGTAATTATTAGAAAATTAACATAATAAAAAAAAAGAGAGAAAGTAGCACGTCTTTTGGCTCTTAGTATTTTCTCTGTTAAATCTGGGAAAGTAAAATATGAGAAGACTCAAAATTGGCTTTCAACTTTTTTTATACCGTATCCGCTGGACATCTAAAAAAAATAAATGAAGATATTAAGTGAGTGATTTTAATATATTTAGATTGGTAATAATGTTTCGGATTATTGGGAAAAAATAAGCGGACTGAAACATATATAGGAGCTTATTCCAGTTTACGATATGGAGGTGCCAGCCCTCGCAACTTGTGGCATCCCTTGCGGGGCGGGCCACTTTAGGGGGACAATAAAAGTTATATTATTAGCCAAGGGGAAGTCAGAGCTGGTTAGGTTTATTGGCGACGAAGGGATTTGTGTGAAAAATTGAATGTGCCCCTGGCCGGGGGTGGGATAGGTAATTTATTTATTCTGCTAGGGGAGGACACCCCCCCTCCAGCCGAGATCATTTGTTATCTGTCTCTTGCCCGGTTCCTACGAGTGTGTTTTTTTATGAGCGAATAATCTGCCATGGTTAATCTAAAAGTAATCTGAGAGTCGAAGTGGGGGGGTCGTGTGAGCAATGGTTTCTGCTTTTCCTTATCTTCGCTGGGAGGGGAGACAATGTGTTTGGAGAGTGTGTCCATTGTTCAGGGGTTATTCGGAAACTAATATAGGAGGATGGAAAATAAGTCTTTAGATGAGACAAATAATTAAAATGAAAAGGAGAAAATTAAATGTCCGATTATAGGCACTTGTAAATACATCTATTATTTATGATACAATTATAATAATAATTTGGTAAAAACAAACAAAAGTTGGGGAAGTAATGTAAGTTACACTATTTAATGCCTGTCGGCGTTTCGGCCTGAGTTGTAACCATTCTTCAGGACTAAGAAAAACAAGACTTGAGAACAATAATACTGAGGCGGTATAGTCTCCTGTTAGTCAAATTTACTAGACTAAACTTGCGAAAAATTTGAAAAAATCGATTTTTGATTTTGGAGTTAACCGGTTTTGAACCTAAATGCTTCAAAATAAAATGGTATAAGTGTATAAAAAATGAACTGTTGTTTATGTCCAGATGGATGATTTAAGGTTCAGAATTTTTTCAAGGCTTTCTAGTTTTTATTTGCACTTCCCTAGATAAATATATCATTAATTTTACTAACGGGAGTATTTGTAACTGATTTATTTTGTTTTTTGATATTTCGTTTACCTGAAGCCAAAAACCATGAAATTACTACGAAATAGAAGAAACGTAGGATGAACTATTGAAATTGCTTTCTGAATTAAATTAATGCCCTCACCTTCAAATGTTTTAAGGACTGGCATTACGTACAACCTTTTATTCTTGCCAGTCGCAACATCCTGCGAATTCCGGAGACTGGATATAATACCTTTTTTTATTACTTTTTCATATAAATTTCAGTACTCAATCGATAATAGCTGATTAAAGCTAATGGAGTTTCGATAATTCTTCATCACATATTATAATAATACAAGGAAATCGGCCATGTGTACGTTTCCTGTTGGAACGAATCCCCAATCTGCGACGAATGCGAAATCGTACACAATAAGCCATTAACGATCTCTATGGACCCGGTGCGCTATCTGGAATTGGATTTAGAGAGGCTAAATTAGAGATACAAACAACAATGACTACCTCGAGTACAATAAATGAAAAAGAAACAATGCTGGCGGGGGGAAAACATTATCTCTCTCCAAATCAAATCAAAACATATCCCCACCCCAACATATCCCCCACCCCAACATATTCCCCGTCCCAGCATATTCCCCCGTGTTACGCCCCTTTAATATAATCATACCCACTCTCCCCTATTCCAGGGTTGTTAGTATTAATTGTTATTTATGGCTTCTTGGAGGGGAGAGGGTAGAGGTAGGTTTAAGTCTATAAAGTAGATAATTTTCAGTTTGTGGTATGTTTTAAACTTATTTCCTATTAAATATTATAGTAGCTTACCGACTCGATTTTCATTAATGCTGTGTATCTGTCCTATGTGGAGTCTAGGAGACTTACTGGGGCTTAAGCTAAGCTCCACATCTATAAATTGGATACCCTTAATTAGGAGAAAATCTAGTGGTTGAGCATGATGTTGGCCAAATCAATTTGCACAGATGTTGCCTCAGGACGGTCCCTACGATATACAATAGTTGTACACCCGTGAACGGGTCTGGGGTTCAGTACATGGTAGAGACTGTACTGTTTTATGGACAATGGATGTGTAGGGAGATGATTTGTCCTAGATCACGCTCAACCGCCTGAATCCGGGAAAGGTATTTGATGAAAGATTGAAATGTGAAGATGTTTTAAAGATTTATATTCAAATATGGAAAGAATGCTGACCATAAAAACCTTCATATTATTATAGGATTTAAAAATTTTACTATAGTCTGATGATTTAGTAAACAACCTGTGGCCGGGCTTGGGAGGTGTATTAGGGAATGTGGGAGCTCCGCCTACCACTACTGTATTAGGAGTAGAATCCAAAGAATAGGGAGCCTAAAACTATATAAAAAGTAAAGTCCACGGGTGGCCGGGTAAGGGTAAACTCCAAACGAATGGAATGAAATAATAGTGCGGACACCCGTCTTATTCAATAATAGCCCCGATGAGGGGGAAAGTCTGTGAAGCGAGCTAGGTAGTAGGGGAAATGACATGGCTTCCCTATGCGCAACCCACCTTCTGCGCAGGTTGCTTTATAAATTTTCAGACTACAGTTACTTCTTTAATCATAATTATTCTAAATTATTCCATCCGCGTCTAACCACCCATGAATCAATTTAATGTTCTAAATAAAAGCTATGTATTTATAAATAATTATATATTAATTAATGTTAATTACAAATTGTAAATAATTTATTGACTCATTTTAGCACGGACAGTTTGTCTGACGACTTATCTGACACCATTTTAAAAATAACTATCCTCTGTTGTCTTGTTGATACGTTCCAGCTCAATATATAACAGTACATTTTCTATGAAGATAAGAAACAGGGGAAACGTGTAAAAGCCATTCTTGGGTTGAAGATCTATAGGATTTCTATCACTCTGCCCTATGTTTTTGGCTCTAACATACCTGCAAAAGAAAAAAATAAAATAATTAAATAAATATATATAAAATTAATGTGAGTAATAACAAGTGGTAACCCTCAAATATGGATAGATTGTATTTCGTATACGGAGAGAAAGTTTTTGACTTGTTTGCTTTTCCAAGTTCGAACAATTTGTGGGCACACGTCTCATCCAACTTTACACATGTCCTATCATACCAAAATTCTTACTTTTCCATATGATGTGGTGTAAACACTTATGGGATGTAATGCGAATAATATCAATGCGGATGGGATGGCCGACTCTTTGTATTTTCTAAATAAAATACATTAAATAATACAGTTTTAAATATTTTTGATAATTAAAATGGAATTTACCTCTTTTAATTGTTAGATGAATTACTGTCTTTAAAACTGATTAATTGCAACTTATTTAAGTTTATTATTATTACTTATGCATCTTATTAAAATTTCTATCCTTTTTCTATTAAAATTATTTTGATATAAATAAAATATTATATTTTTTTTTCAGGTAAGAAATAAATCGCATGCTTTGGGATTTCATGTAAGTTTTAAAACTATAAATATGCTTTTTAAATATTTTTAATTGTTATTTATTATTGTTCCATTTTGTTATAAAAATCATTTTAGGTGGTTCTATTGGGCACGTAAGCTTACTTTAAAGTTGAGGTTATGTGGGTTGTATAAATATTTCTTTTATTTAACATTTATACTCACACTGTGGTCAACAATATTTTTATAATTATGTATTTATAGATATATATCTTTTGTACAGGTATCGGTATAAGGGTTTCATAGGCATCACATATCTATCTAGTTGATATTTTGTCCATTTTTCCGATCATCAGTTGGTTAGTAATTTTTGCAGAGCAGCAACGATATGAATATAATAAGTTGGGGAAAAAGAAATCCACTATTTTTGCATGAAATTCAAAACTTTATTAAAGATGTTTCGGATTGTCCAATTTAGGACAAATATTATCGGTTTTGTTGTATAATTTGTTGCCATTTGTTGCCAAAGGTAGCTTCATAATGCCTCTCTCATAGAAGTTTTGGTGCCCTGTTTGGTCTAAAAACTCTTGTAATAGATTTTCACAATCTTCTCTTGATCCCGATTTCTTATCACTGAGGAAGTCTTGCAATGCGAGAAAAAGGTGGTAATCGCTTGGTGCCAGATCCGGATTATATGGTGGATGCATTAAAACTTCCCAATCAAGATCCCGGAGTTTCTGGCGAGTCACTACAGACGTGTGTGGCCTTGCGTTGTCCTGATGAAAAATAACTCTTCTGTTGGCCAATTCTGGCCGTTTCGGGTCAATCGCTAGATTCCAACAGTCCCGTTGTTGACAGTAGAGATCTGAATATAGTGTTTGCCTATATGGAAGCAACTCATAATAAACGATTCCAAATACACAGTAGAACCTTCCTGGCCGTTAGTCCTGGTTTGGCCACCGTTTGAGCTGCTTCACCACGCTTTGACCACGATCGTTTTCGCTCAATATTTTCTCATCCCCAGTCGCCATCCGTTTAAGAAATGGTTCGATTTCATTCCGTTTGACCAAGGCTTCGAAGATGGAAATTCAATCCATCATGTCTTTTGGTGTCATTAGGTGTGGCACCCAAACATCGGACTTCTTTTTGAATCCAGCTTTGCGCAAATGGTTTAAAACTGTTTTATGGCCGATCTTTAGCTCCTGGGTGATGCTACGACTACTAACATGCCGGTCAACTTCGATTATTTCTGTGATTTTATCGACATTTTCGACGACGGGCCTGCCTGTGCGAGGTGCATCTTTTACATCAAAAATGCCAGAACGGAATCGACGAAACCAAAATTGCACGTAATTTTCTGTAACAGTATCGGCACCATAAACACCATTCACAATTTCAGCGGCCTGGCTTGCATTTTTGCCTTTATCAAAGAAAAACTGTAAAATGCACCGAATTTTCTCTTTGTTGACTTCCATTGTTAACACCCTGTAACTCACAACTGAACGGTACAAACAAAAACCAGCCAAAGAATGTTTTTAGTGTGAAATGTCACCTTGGCAAAGAGCATAAACTTGCAATTGTTTGATCTATACTTTACGAGATATCAATCACAACAGCCATCTACCGAGAAAATAATGGATTTCTTTTCTCTCAACCTATAACTGATACAAGCAGGGAATGAACGTACTTTTCTTAAATGTTAGTTGGGATTCTGGACATACACGCCTAAAGGGTCTCATTCATGTATAGAAGACTATGGGAGATAATGCTTTAAGTTAAGTTCAAGGGACCTTTTTGAAATCCAATGCTTTCAGGAAATGCATCTAAGAAGCTACGGTAAATCCATGGTCATCAGGTATAATACAACCCATAATTGTCCATGGAGAATAGTGAGCTAGCAGTTTCGAACCAGTGTTTTTCAACGTAAGAAATCCTTCGTATTTTTTTTTCCTACTTCGCTACTTATTTTCTGTTTATAAAAATAGCTCCTCAAGGATAACACTTTTGCAATCCAAATCCTTTTCAGTCTTGTTCTGCTTTGTCGATTGTGTATTGTTTCACGTTTTGGTTCATTCTAAACAGTAACTCTTGTTATTAATTACCTTAATTACTTATAAAAATCCATAATTCATAGCCATAAACACATTTTAATAAAACTTAAGTGACAAATTCTTTGGTAACACCTGGAGGGATTATTCAGGGCACTGAGAAAAGCCCTATATTTCTCTTGATGAATGAGGGGCTAAATCTAGTTCCGCCATGTTCTCAGTTTATATTATTAAGCTGAAGCAAATCGGAGTTTCAGAGTAAATCTTGAGGAAGGCAATTATAAGATATTCCATAGTATATAAGGCGCTTTTGAAGACAAGGCAAATGCTTTAGCGAATTTTTCTTTGTACTAAGTTTGAAGATATTTGCGATTTAATTAGCTGGCATTAGAAGAAAGCGACATGTGAAGAAACGGCTGACGTTGTAATTAATATTTTATTTCGGTTTCATACTTGAAATGGTAGAGCACTGAGTTGCCATGCCGAAACTCCTGGTTAGAATTCCGCTGCTGGCCAGACGCTGATGTCTGTTAGCGGCCGTAGATGGATCATATGGAATCTAGGACCCTCCTGGGCTCATCCAGCCTCTATAAAGTGGGTAACTAAAATAAGGGGGAAATCTGGTGGTTGGGCGTGATCTAGGACAAATCATCTTAATATGGATAACAGGTTACTTTCCACAGTGATTATGTGTGCAATAAAGCTATCAGGGCTCTGGGTACTTTAATAGAAATTCTAAATCAAGGTCAGATAATAAGTTATTACTATATAAAGCCTATACTAACATACTCATGCCCAATATTTAGTTATATGTCTAAAACTAATTACCAAAGTTACAAATATTCCAATACAAATGCCTTAGAATTGCTGGAAATTATGCATATTATACAAAGGTTAAAATTATGCATATAGAATTAAAACTACTTATATTAATGTATTTATCAACAAACTATCTAAAAAAAAATTGTTTAAGTGTAAAAACAATAATAACCCATTTATAAAAAATATTGGGAACTACACAAAAAATAGTACAAAGCGGTATGTACATAAAAGAACAAAACATTTATTATTGTAGGATACCAATTTCTTTTATTTCATTCCTATTGTTTATATATATATGTTTATAATATACTTTAGTTTATTAATATGCTTATGTTACTCAGAATTTATAGTTACAATTTTTGTTTAATTTATTATTATTAGTTTTTTATACATTTTTTCTTTCATTTTAAATTTGATTCTGAACAGATACATTTAAATTTCTACAAGTGTTTTTAATTTGAGACTGGTACAGCATGTAATTTTGTGAATTGTTGCAAATCATACAAGAAATAAAAAAAATAAAAAAGAGGACAAATCACCTCCCTACACAACCGTCGTCCTTGAAACAGTACAATCTCCAGTCCCATTTACTGAACCTCAGGACAGGTCACGGGTTTTAGTGTTAGAGGTTTTTTTTTCATACTTGAAATAGTATAAAAACGACGTTGTGACTATTTCAGATAGCGACGTTATTTATTGTTTGTTGTTTTAAGGCACATACTTGATTATTTGTAAGACAATCATAATAATGAAAAATTACATTATATGTTTACTTTAAAAAATCGTTAGACAACGGAGTAGAATTTAGTAGGCAACGGATTATCTAAAAAGTCTTTTTATACGTTTTTAATAAACAAAAACAAACTTTTTATCATTAAGGGATAATTTATAGATTATAAATATTTATAAATTTTACTTAAGATTAAAAACCAAATAATTATTTACACATTTTTTATGCATTTTTAACTTGCCTTAATACCTAGTTCATGACCTATAAGCCAAATTGGTGATACTAGAAATACAAATAAGTAAACTAAAAATGTTAACACTTTTCCTTGAACAACAGTTCCTTCGTGTTCAGTAGAAATTAACTTTAGCTGGCTAAACCTATTACGGAATTTTCATAATGTACTATAAAAATAATAATGATAGTAATATATTCAGGACATTTGAAAATAGGTGTATGAATTTTTTGAGTTGATAATGGAATTGGATAAGTTAGTAGATAAATTGATAAAACGGATAAAGGGTTTGTTAAAGGCCGATATATATTTTGTATAGTTTTGTTGAGGTTGACCTTGTGGTTTTGGTAAAAAATTAGCTATTCTTGGTGCTACCGGAAACCAGCCCTGTAGGTCTTTAAAAAAAAATTATTTATTTAGTTTTTTCTTTCCAAATATTCGAGGTTATTACAACTAGGTAAACAACTGATAACGATGATAACTGAAAAATGACTCCCTCCCCTCTCATTCATCCAAGAAAGTTTGTTTTTCCTTGTTAAAAAGTAGATAGAAGGAGGTTTTCTAGGGACACCGTTGAAATTTGATAGTTAGCTACTTTATTAGTGCTTCCACACGGTACATGTTGAAACTGAAAGATCTTCCTTTCCAATAGTTCCGTATCGACTAGCAAACTAGTATTTTTTGAAATTAAAGTTAAGTTTTGTGAAGTCCACGATAGTTCATATAAAACCTCTTGCAGGCATAACTTGATTATTGTTTGAAATCTCCTAAAAGCCATAGATAGGCCTGTTGCACTCTAATAACACTCAAGTATTACACGGAGCTTCGCAACAACTACTCCTTGTACAAAATATTGCGAAATCTGTATTTCCATGCATGCATGAAGACCTGCGAGGTGAAAGGTTTTTCGGACGATGCGCATTCTGACCCCAGCGGTTCGTGATGTCAACACCAACACTAGAGGGAAAGCTCAGCAAGGACTTGACGGTTAAATTATCGTCATCAACAACAGTTCGAGTAATTGATTGTGTACAACAACTGACTGAGATTAATGTTTTTACAATTTACAGAGGAATCCTTTGTGCACGTTGTTAACGGACAGTCATTAGTGATTCAGTGACATTAGATGATATTTAAAATAGTCAAAAAGCATTGTATCATTGTGCAGTCCTTTTAATTACACAATGATGCTAAAAACAATAACACGATTAATAATAGGTCAACTGTCTCAACGGGTTTCTAATTAACAACTAATAATTTTTAGTTTCTTCTGTAAGTTGTTGGCTATTAGTAGATTGACAATAATTCTTGAAAACTGTCCATTTCCTTTGTTAACGTTGGCATTGAATATTGTTAGTAAACAAGTTTAATCCAAGTAGTCAAAATGAATTATTTCATTCAGCTTGATTGATTGATTGATCACGAAAACAAGATCTCTTTAACCCATTAATTACCTCGTTAATTATTTTGTAGTCAAATTTTTCTGACCTTTCTTCTTATTATTATTTCTTTATCTGGCGCGACGGACCAGGTTGAAATTATGTCTCCCTCACAATCCGTCTCCAGTCGTCAGAATCAATCGTTTCTGTTCGTCACGCGGGACCTCCAAGATTGTAGAGATCTTGTTCTACATTCTACATCCAGCTTGTTCTTTCCTGCCCTGTTCTTCTTTTCTCTTGCAAATACTCTTTCATTACCCTCCTAATCATAAAAATGTGTCCCTCCGGCGACCTTTAAATATGGCCGAGCCAACATAATCTTTTTGAGTTTAGAAAACTAACTACATCCTCATATGCCCTGTGAGGTTATCAAGGTCCTGATTCTTCAGGTGTGTTGAGAGTGCCTTGGGCTGAAAATACGCCTTAATATTTTCCTCTCGAAGATCCCTAGCGCTAACTGATTTGAGATTTTCAGTGCCCTTGTTTCTGTGGGATCCTACTCCACTGCCCTTATTAGACATTTTTAGATTTTTATTTTATTTTATATTTTAGTCAGAACACCTCATTTTTGAAGGCCATAGTAGGCTCTATTCCCTGCCAATTTTCGTGACCACATAATTATTAGCATATGAGATTTAAAAATGTCAAATGTTCATTAAAAACATAACAGAAATAGGTCTATTTTTAAAAATAAATTAGTAAATACGCATGTAGTTAATAGAAAAACAAATTTGATTAGTCTTTTATTAAAAACATGTGCTTTTGTTTCCTTGAGGAGTGGATAGCTGAGTATGTCAATGTGTTATAACAGCAAGTTTATAATATCCAGGTTGTAGTTGTATTATTAAAGAAAAAATTACAATTATAACCTTGTTTTGAATAATAATAATAATCAATATAAAACTCACTATTTCAATCGTCCGGCAGTTCGTCAATGTACCACGGCCGCCATTTGCTGATGTAGATTAAAGCTTTCATGTTAACACGATAAACAGTCTTCTCCAACCATACCTAAATTAAACACAAGTTTAATACATTGACATTGTCACATTGTAGTTAAGTTAATAATCATGAATTAATGTTAGATATCGACTGTATACCTGCTTAACCAGATAAGCTGCATAATAAATCTTTGCAATTTTTTTTTGATAAATGAACTTCGATAAAATGTTCCTCAACTCAACCTCCAGAATTTATTACAACTCATAACATATAAAGTTTTAACAATTTCCAGGTTTTTACAACTGCAAGTAAAGTGATGACGATGATATCTGACAAATTATCCCCCTCTCCATTAAATCAGGAAAGTTCATTTTGGTTATTAAGAATATGAAAAATATTCAATCGGTAAAAGGAAAGACCGTCAATGTTTTTTCTTTAAATTTCGAGTCTGTTTCGGAAAACGCATGCAGATTACTTACTCGGTAATTATGATTACTTATGTGAAATAACTCCATATGTTTGAGAAATTTAACCAGTAACCTAATTATAAATCTAAATACGACAAAAGTTTATTCTGATTGCTGGAGGGTCTATTAGGAAATAAAGGAAATTGTTGAAATCGGTTAGTCCTGCTTCTTCAAAAGGAAATATGGGTCTTTTTCGTTTAATGCACAATTCGGTTATTAAAAAAAGTAACTGTTATTAAAAAGTAACACGTGATTAATATAAAGTTTATTCTAATTTCCAAAATGAAGCGATATCTTCCAATATAACCTCAAAAAGGTCTTTCCCCATATTCCTTTGTCTCCACATAAATTCACAGAGATATGAATCCAACATTGTTCTTCTAGTTCCAGCTTCTATTTTATTTCTTATTTTGGCCGCGGCCCATAACGATTCTATCGACTGTGTGTGCGCTCCAGTTGAAGGATCAACGAAATTTTCAGAATGGTTGACTGTATAATGCTTAAAATCATACCCTTCTATTCTTTCTATAGTGGAATAAGCTTTCCATAAATCTGATATTATAACACTTCCTGGAAGAATACATTCTTTAATGCACGCTATTAAAGTATCTTTGTTCCTGTTGGGCACTAAATATATGAAAGATTTTTTCGTCTCCCTGCAAATACCACCAAAAACCCATTGGTTGGGATATATTCGTCCGACATTATGTTTCCTTCTTGTAAAACAATACTCGTCAATTTCGACGGTCATACCATATCCTCCTATTTTGATAGGATTTTTAAGTAGCGAATCAGCCAAACCTCCCTGAAATAATTTTTCCAATTTGTTACTGTTTCTGCAGACATACTCAATTCGTCTTTACAAAATAACGTTGTTGTATATTTCTTGGTCCATGAGTAAATAAAAAGAATTGCATTATTCAGAGGATATTTTGAACCGTTGAACCACGTACCTTCCCTGAGTCCTACTTCCAAAAGACAACTTGCATTGTGACACCGCCATCTGTACCGGTCATCTCTCTTGCGCAACTTCATAGAATGTCCATTCCGGCATAGTTTTTCTTTATGGATGAGGCCTTTTTCTTGTAAGAATGCGATGGTTTGGTCCAAATCTTTAAAATCTTCGTATAACCTTAACATAGCCATTATTAGGTTTTAAACGAAACTTAGAAATGTAGTCATATGTTCTACTGATATGGAGGTTGTAACTATATCACGTGTTACTTTTTAATAACAGTTACTTTTTTTAATAACCGAATTGTGCATTAAACGAAAAAGACCCGGAAATATAATGTGGGGATGATATAGCCGCAGCAATGTTTGTTCGGAGGCCTATGCAGGGAAACTAAGACGCTAGTGCTTCATATATTTTGTCCCATGCAGAACAGCTCAAATGCTGCCATCTTGGATTAAAGTTGCAATACGACCTAGGGGAAAAATATATTCTGATTGCTGGAAGGTCTATAAGGGAATAAAGCAAATAAAAGGCATGAGGTATAAACATTACGTTGTTAAAAATTCAAAAAAATTCGTTGACTTAAACAAATGTGCTCATACCCAGAGGGTGGAATCACTTTGGCCTTCAGTCAAACGAAGGAACAAAAAAGAATCTGGAACGAGTAGAAATATGTTGGATTCATATTTATGCGAATTCATTTGGAGGAGAAGCTACGAGAAAGAATGTTTATTTACTAAGATTTGAGAAAGGATTGCTTATTTTTATCCACCAATTTAATTGGAATTGTTTTGTTTTGAGGTGATTTATAAATATACACATGTTTTGCTACGAGCATTTTATTTAATAGCATAAATAACAGATATATACAAAATAATATGCATGCGTTTTCCGAAACAGACCCTAAATTTCATACAAAGTTTCTTTTTAAATGCTTTCCTTGCCAGTGCTTTCCACAATCGGCATGTTAGAGGGCAGCCAGCTGAATTGGTGGTACAATTTATTACAAGTCCCGAGTTATAGAATAATGGCTATAATAATTGATAATGTTCAACTGATAAAGTTATGCTGATAGGAGTTATTTATCTACGGGAGAAATGTTGTTTGTATTCGTTCAGAACGATATATTTTCCGAGACATATGTATTACATCAAAAATATAGAATACAAAAATACAGAATAGTAATATGAATAGAAATAATCACATGTTTATGTCATTAAAAGATAAAATACAAAATGAACATTGTGTCTGATTGATTCGAGGTATGGGGACGTAATAGTTTTACGTATCAAGTACGACAGAATTGCTAAGCATTGCAAAATACTATAGTTCAAGTTATGTTGTTGCTTGTAGTCCAATTATCACGTTTTAGATAGGTACATGAGGAAAATATTTATGTACTTTTTGAAACAGAAATTTCTCAAGATTGGTTTTTGAACACTTGCATGGCTTTTATAAATATGTGAAATGTTTGTATACTTTTACTCCACTTTTAGTAACATATTTTATTTAGAACAAATATTGTTGACTCAATAAGATGGTTAAAAATACAATAACTACTCTGAATTTATTTTTGGGGGTTTAAGGTAACATAAGAGATGGCTGTCATAAATAAGTTAGTTACCTCTAGTAGTGCGGTGATTGTAAATAATACATCCATTCCCTAATCCTCTCTGCCATTACTGTTCCATGTTAATTAATTTTCTTAATTTGGAAATCTGTAAGCTAAATACTTGGAGTTTGAGTTTGGAAAAGGTTATGTTATCAAGATAAACATGTGTACCACGTAATTTTAGGATAAACCTAGAATTTCCATCTAAATTTTGCATATTTATTCATAAAATAAAAAATAATAAGGAGATGCATTACGAAAAAATCCCTTTCTGAGTTTTCAACGGAAATACAGGATTTAAAAAGTCTTCTGAGTTTATTTAATCAAGTCTCAAAGAATGGTTATAGTGGTTCCTGGATGGGTGGTCTATATGAGGTAAAATATAAAGTTAAGTTCAAGGTAAAGCTATACCTTGAACTTAACTTTGACTTAAATCCTGATTAGTGAATCTTTTTATTTATGTTTTTCCCCCTCAAATGACACACACGGACTACCCAAAATCTGGATTGTGATATGGTTTGGTTGTCCATCAAACAAGAGAGAATTTTGCTAGCTCTGGGATTAAATTCAGACAAGAATGTTCGCCTAGGGGAATTTGTGGTTGTGTACTCCCATTTGTGGTATTCAGCAATTAAATCTGCCTCTAAAAGGAGCTCCTTGGTGTCCTAACCAATCATTTAGAGATAGAAAAAACAATTAATTGTATTTTAATTGATCCGAAGAGGTTTGAAAACCAATTGTGTTCCATGATAACCTTTTATAATACATTATATATTATCAAAAGTACTTTTGTTAAGTTGAAGCAAATTAATTGGAGAGTTTTTTTTTTACATTTTAATTATAATGTATCTGCTAACATAATAAAAAACCTTCTTAATAAGTCTCACCGTGATCTAGAACAAATCACCGCCCGGCACAACCGTTGTCAAAGAAATAGTTCAAACTAGTGTCAAAGAACCCCTAAACCTTCACGGGTTGTAGTGGTACAGGCTTTTAAAATTAGATATGGCAAGGGTATAGATGACTAATGTAATGAATGCCTTACGGATAATTAAAAAGACAGATCTTTTGGGGTGACTTGTGGCCTAGAGGTTAGCATAACAACGTAATAAGCCCAAGATCGCGGGTTGGTAGCCCTTCAGGTGGCCCTAGGATTTTTTAAAGGGAGTAAAAAATTCTTAGTTGTGCCGTCCTTCGGAAAGGACGTTAAACGGGGTGTCCCGTGCCTGTACGATGTCAGGTACTCGTTAAAAACCCCTATTTAGAGCTCCCACTGTAGCATCATCCGATTAGCCAAGCAACCTAAAGTGACGTTAAATTTACAAACAAACAAAATACAGTTTTTTAAATCGAGTGTAAAGTGAAAATAACCAACATTGTTTAGTCTAATTTACTTTACCATGGTTTTCCATTAATTTACATATGCAAAATAGTGAAGAAGCATTAAACATCCGACTCTGAGACACGGTGCTTCAGCGAGCGATCAGGACACGTAAAAGGACAAGAGAATGGAGATTGAGATAGGAACAATGCGCGGAACAAAAAGCATTGAAGACGACATGTATCAGGGGAGGCATCTCAGCTGATTTCCATACAGTCCAAGTCGTTGCCGATGTTAGCCTCACGACAGCCCGGACCTAACAAATTGCCTCAGATAGGAAGGCCTCTTTGCCTCGGTGCCGACCGCTCCAGCACTTTGTCAGGCTTCGTTCTCTCTTCGGCTACCTCAGCCTCAGCGGCGGCTGTCCTTCTTCTGGAGTCATCGCTCAGGCTATGGCAGAGGGTTCCGGGATATCTTAGTGTCGTTTGGGTTTTGGATTCATCAACAAAGACAGTAGTAATTGAATTTAAGTAATAATATTAGTTAATTTTATATAGAGAACTATCGACCTATTTCCCTTTGTTCTATCATGGCAAAGCTTTTTACCTGAGTCATCAAACAACGTCTTACTAAAAGAATCATGGAATGTATAGCGGAAGTACAAGCAGGATTTAGGAAAGGTTTCTCAACTGCGGATCACGATCACACAGTAAATCAAATGATCGAGAAAGTTAAAGAATATAACTTCTCTTTGTATTTCTGTTTTCTCGATTTTAAAAAGGCCTTCGATAGCGTCCTACATACCGGGGTTCTTGAAGCTTTAAGAATCATAGGAATCGAAGAGAAATACGTGAGAATTATTGCAGAGCTATACAATGATATGTCATGACGGAAAAGAAGGGTCAAATCTTTAGTGTCGAGAAGGGTGTTAGACAAGGGGATCCATTATCTCCCTTGTTGCTTATTTTGGTGTAGGAGACGATATTCTGGTCTCTTGGGTGGGAAAAAGGAGGCGTAAAAGTAAATGGTCGATTGTTAAGCAACCTACGGTTTACAGACGATATTGTACTTTTTGTCAATGATACCCACTAAATACGAGAAATGCTTAAACAGCTTATAAAACTCTGCGAAGAAATTGGTCTATACCCAAATTATAACAAGACCAAAATAATGACCAATAATTCAAGAGAAGAAATAAAAATGAACAAATTCACCCTGGAGTACGTGGAGGAATATGTATACTTGGGCCAGTTAGTTTCCTTTTCAGATAGAGCAACAAAAGAAGTTCAGAGAAGAATAGCATTTGGTTGGAACAAGTTCTGGTCTCTGAAGTACATAATGAAAGGAAACATAAGTATTGACCTAAAACGACAGGTTTTGGACAGATGTATTACGCCTGCGGTAACCTATGGCTCCCAAGCATGGTCTTTGACAAATACCCAAGAGAAGAAGATCAAGGTGTGCCAGAAAAGCATCGAAAGAAGTATTATGAAAGTAAAGAAAAGGGACAAAATCAGATGTGAAAAGTTAACAAAAGAAACAGGGCTCAAAGACACATCCTTGCAGATAATAAAAAGCAAATGGAAATGGGCTGGACATCTCTTGCAGATAGTCGAAGGACAACAGATAAGTCGAAAATAGTCATGGAATGGACACCATATGACCGAAAAAGGATGAGAGGTAGACAACTGAAGAGAGGAGAGACCCATTTAGGATTTTGGCAGGACCCCTCTGGTGGAGAGCTGCTAAGGATAGAGATGTGTGGGAGAAGAAATGGTTGGCCCTTACAAATCCCGCATCCCAGTAGTGCTAGTCTAGTCAGGGAAGTATTAATGACTATTACTCCAATAGGAAGGCCTATGCAAGAAAAATAAAAATGTGTATAAATATTTATATAGCAAAGAATAGTTTTTTATATTGTTTGTAAATTTATGTTCTAGTAATTGTATATTTCACGCATAAATAAAGGGTATTTTCATTTCATTTCATTAGTTAATTTAACTTTTATTATAACTATAATATATAATATAATTATTAGTTATAATATAATATTAACGCTCAAGGATGAACAACGTCTTCAGGTATTCAAAATAAGGTGTTACGTTGAATAGTTGGTCCAAAAAAGGATGAGAGGACTGGGGAATATAAATATAACAGAACGCGGAATTGCGAAGTATGCATACAGTACAGAGCGTCACGAAGATTAAGGTGGCCCTGTGAAGGTGCTGTGTTTAGTAAGGAACGAATTCCTAAGATCTTAATAAGCGCTGTACGAACTGGGAAACGTCTGAGGGGCAGGTGGGAGGATTGCGCTAATAGTATCTTGCGGAATTGGCTTTGGGTAGTTATCTCTGGACGGAGGTGTGTAAGCAGAGATGGGTCTTTGGGTCACTAAGCCATATTATTATTATTATAATTATTGATTATATCAAATATACATTGATGAATTAAAAATATCTAGCAATATTTACTTAGATAGTAAGTTCTGATTTGTATATATTGCACACAATTACAGTAATAAAAATAGTTGACGAACCTTAATTCACGTCAGGTAGAAGATGGGTTATGAAACTTCATCGGTGTCATTGACTGGCAAAAAGGCCGTGCCAAATGCCACTGAAATTTCTTCTAACAGGTCTTGACGTTAATTAATATCAACTGTCATGAATGAGGCTTGGAATAACGTTATTCATTCCTTCACTACGACAGTGACTGATGTCACCAATCACAGTTCGTTTGTGGCGAGCCAGCTGGGACGTGAAGACCTATTAGTAAGGACTGCTAGATGTTGTTAGTACTCGTATAATGTCCTTTATATAGGCCGTAGTTCCAATGTACGTTCGTGAATGTCAATGAATAAACGTGTGATGAATGATTTGTCCCCATCCGAAAGGTCATACAAGCAGAATATTAGTCTCTTTTATAGCTGGAATGAGTTATTTATCATAACTTTTCCATTGTCTGGACTTTTAATAAAATAATTAAATATAAACATTAAAGTAAACATCATGTATACGTACACAAATGTACATAATCAAAACTATACCACTACAACACCTGAAGGGTCTTGGGTTCAGTACATGATAGAGACAGTAATGTTTCTAATACCTATGTATCTTGTCTGATGTCAGGCTTTTTCTTCCAATTAAAGTACCTACTTTATAGAGGCTGGAGGAGCCACAGGGGTACCACTGGGTTCTTATTTGGATATTCATGTATATGCATACATAACTTATATTTATGTGCATACATAATTGAAATATAATTTAAAATATTACTAAAAATTAGAGAATAGACCGTTCTTCGTTTGTATCCGCTATCCATGAAAACTAACGAACCATTATTTGTTGAATTTAATCATCATCATTTTGCTAGAAATGAAATGCACAAAAAATATCCTGTCAATATTTGCTTCGCAGTCGCAATAACCTCTCTCGTATAGGGCAAAAGCACTTTAAGGTGTACGCCTCAGGATATTTTTAGGTAAGTACCCTAGTCTTCTCCTCAACTCAATAAGCATAATCTATGTCAACATGAGAAATACAAAAAAATGTATTAAGGAAGAGATACTTTACATGTGCATAACCCGAAAAATTTACATCTTTCGCTTTTTATAATAATTTCAAAGGTAATTATAATAAATCATTTTACGATGATGAATGATGACTGATGATTGATCATGAATCATGATGAATGATGATTAATCTGCCTCTATAATCAAACACTAATCACAAAGCTATCCAAAGATTTACTCATATCTCTTAAATTATTTTTAAATTTTGCAAAGAAATTTGAAAAATTATTCTGTGAGTGGGAAGTTTTATGAAGTAGTGTGGGCATACTCAACTCGATCTGCACTGCTGCCCTCTGAATCTATGAAAAATATAATTTTCATATCTATTAATGTATAGTTTTGAGTAAAATTGTATACAATTATAAGGAATGAAAAACAAATATACTATCTCATCACTTACATCCTGTTCAATGATAATTTATACGTAGGTGACAACTTGCCTTCCCTTTATTAAACCCTTCTTACTTCGAAAATTCTGCTTACCCTTTTTAGAAGATGGGGTCTTCTAAGAAGAACCTTTAGCTGTTAATAACTTACCTAAAATTACAACATTCCGTCCAGGATCGGATCAGAATAATCCTGGGGTATCTCCTGCCTGTCGTAAAAGGCGACTAAAAGGGGCACAGAGGTGGGCCGGCGACTCAACCTGTGAAAAAAAAATATTGCCAAAAAACCTCAAAATAGCCTCGGATTTGGACTGATTTATGATAAACAACCCGGCATGAAAAGGACTAAAAATTTGCTGACTATTGGAACATGGAATGTACGTGGACTACTGGAAGCGGGAAAAAGTCGTATGTTGGAGGGGTGTCTCGAGGAGTATGGGATGGATGTTGTGGCATTGCAGGAAATTAGATGGAGGAAGGATCCTACTATGGTCGAGTTAAGCAAATATGTTCTTATTAATAGCGGGCATCATAGGAACATTGTTGGGACTGGTTTCATGGTGAAAAAGCAGCTGAAACAAGCTATACTAAAGTACGAGGCAACAAACGAAAGAATATGCTACTTAAGGCTTAAAGGTAAATTCTTCAATATATCTTTAGTGAGCGTACATGCGCCAACAGAGGAGAAGACAGATGAAGAAAAGGAAGAGTTTTATGAGGAGCTAGAAAGGATCTATGACAAGATTCCTAAATATGACGCTAAAGTTATATTGGGAGATTTCAATGGAAAAATTGGGAAAGAGAAGAACCTGGGGAGATCAGTTGGAAACTTTAGTTGCCACAATATTACTAATAACAATGGATATAGGATAGTAGATTTTGCAACTAGTAGGAACATGAATATAGAAAGTACTACCTTTCAACACAAGCCTATTCACTTAGAAACCTGGACATCTCCAGATGGAAAAACCAAAAACCAAATAGATCACATACTGATAGAAACAAAGCACCAAAGTGATGTAGAAGATGTAAGGAGCTGCAGAGGCGCTGAAGTAGGTAGTGATCATTACCTAGTAAGAGTGAAGTATAGGCAAGAATTGGCAGTAACAACAAAAGGAAAAAATAGGAAAAGTACCCATAAGTATAATATAAAAGCCTTAAAAATGCCAGAGATCCAAAAAGAATACGAAAGGAAAGTGGAGGAGAATTTAAGAAATGTAGAACTAGAAGAAATAGAAGGCATTGAGAATAAATGGGAGAAAATAAAGAGAGCTGTTGTAAATGCTGCGGAGGAAACAATAACAGATGGAACAAATGGGAAAAACTGCCACTGGTTTGATCAGGAATGTCAGGCTTCAGTTGATGAAAAGAAGAAGGCTTACTTGAAGATGATTCAGAGAAGGGCTAGGCAAACTGTTGAAAACTATACAAAAAAGAGAGAAGCCACCAAAAAACTGTGCTGAAGCAAGAAGAGGAAGAAAGAAGAAGAAGACCTAAAATCGATGATAGATGATTTTGAGGGTAAAAACAGTAGAAGCTTCTACCAAAGGTTGAAAAGGCTAAGAAAAGGATTTCAACCCCGGATAGGTTTCTGCAAGGATAGGGATGGCACTCTATTGGGAGACAGAGAAGATATAGCCGAAAGATGGAAAGAATATTTCAATGATTTGCTTAACCCCGGCAAAGAAAATTCTCAAGAAACCACAACAATATACTTATCGGAGCCAATAGTAGATGATATGCCTCTAGAACCACCAGACCCAGAAGAAGTGGAAGAAGTTGTCGTAAAATTAAAAAATAACAAGGCACCAGGATTTGATGATATTCCCGCAGAAATGCTTAAATACGGCGGTGACCTGTTGCACCGTGAAATTTATGAACTAATCCTGGAAATATGGATTAAGGAAGAAATGCCCAAGGAATGGTACAAGGCCATTATTGTGCCGATACACAAGAAGGGAGATAAATTAGAATGCCAAAATTATAGAGGGATAACACTGCTTTGTTCAATCTACAAAGTGTTATCAATACTACTCTTGGGAAGATTAATGATAACAGCAGAAGCAGTTTTGGGCGACTATCAATGTGGGTTCCGCCCTGGAAGATCTACTGTTGACCACATATTTACCATCAGGAATATGCTTGAGAAATGTAACGAATGGAACGTAGAACTTCACCACCTCTTCATTGATTACAAACAGGCCTATGATAGCATAGAAAGAAATGAGCTCTACGAAAACTTGATGTTTCTTGGGTGCCCTAAAAAACTTATCAGATTGATAAGAATGACACTGCAGAATAGTAGTGGTGTGGTTAAGGTCCAGGGAGAAATGTCCAGAGACTTCCCTATTATAAAAGGAGTTAAACAAGGAGACCCTATATCTCCAGTGTTGTTTAATTTGATGCTGCATAAAATAATAATAACAACGAAAGCAAGAAGAGAGGGTTGTATTTATAAGAGCATGACCCAACACCTCGCATATGCTGATGATGTGGTTATCACAGGAAGAAATGAAAATGTGCTCTTGGAAGCATTATGGGAATGGGAAGAGGCAGCTAGGAAGGCAGGGCTCATTATAAATATGGATAAAACAAAATACATGCTCTCATCCAGGAAACGGCCGTCCAGTGGATATCTCCAAGGAAGAGGGTGCAGATTTGAAAATGTTAAGACATTCAAATATCTTGGCACCATTATTACAGAAGACAACAGACTGGAACATGAAATAAAGGCAAGGATTGAAAACGGTAACAGATGCTATTGGTCCCTCAGAAACGTGTTCCAAAATAGAGCTGTACCCCGTAGTCTCAAAATAAGGGTATACAAGACGATACTTCGTCCTGTCGTTGCCTATGGTGGGGAGGCGTGGACTCTAACCAAACATCATGAGAGATTATTGAATGCATGGGAGAGAAAGATTCTTAGAAGAGTGTATGGCCCAACCAAGGAAGGAAATTGTTTCCGCATTAAAAGGAATCAAGAACTTAAGGACCTATATGGAGAACCTGACATAGTTTCTTGTATTAAAAAAGCAAGATTGAGATGGTTGGGGCACGTTCACAGAATGGACAAAAAAAGGCTCCCAAAGCTGATTCTGGAGGGACGTCCAGACGGAGAAAGACGAAGAGGAAGGCCTAGAATGCGATGGCTGGACGATGTGGAAGCAGACCTTAAGTGCCTGGGGGTAAGAACATGGAGAAGAGCAGCGAGAGATCGGTCAAGGTGGAGGAAAATTGTTGAGGAGGCCAAGGTCCTTCATGGATGATGATGATGATGATGAAAATTACAACAGTAATTTTTTATGCTGTTGACGATGAACAGGCACTGATGCGATTTATATTATCTGATTACATTGTAGTAGTTTTGTTTTTTAAGATCGGGATGAAAAGCTAACATTTTTAAACAACTTTGGTATATTATTTCAAATATATTTGAGTTTAGAACAAGTATTTCGATACTAAACTTTTTTAACGTTATTAATCAATGTTTTGATATTCAAATTAAGAAACATCATGAATTATTGGTAGTCATGTAAGGAGAAAATCTTATGATCTTATCTGTCCTGATGATCTGTAATCTATTCAGATCCAAGATAACTCATACCACGAGGAAGGAACGGTAATTAAGTAATCGAATAAAGTTGTTTTAATTTTAATTAGGTAATTAAATTGATATTTAATTTATCAGATATTATGTTGTATTATCGTGGTAATTTCCAGTTCCAATATGTTGATACAATTGATATATTAATGTTTTTTTTTTAATTTGTTATTACAACGAACCAGATTAGCAGTCTCACTTACTCATAACAGCCATTACTTCTTTTTAATTTGATTTATATTGTATGCTTTTTCTTACGTTGTTAATAAATTAGACGGCTTCTCTCACTTTAATCCGTGATTATTATTTAATATTGTATCCGAAGCGACAGCCTGATGTATGTACCGAAGATTAATACTTGTGATTTGTTAATTTTAAATTATATCATATGTAATGATATTCCGTGCTGTGGGATAAATAAATGGTACGTTTGAAGTGGTCTGGCAGGGCGAGCTCGTAAAGTGTCTGGTAATTTATGTGCTATATCATTAAAATAATTGAGGCCATTATTTTCTTTTTCACCGAAGGGGGTAAAGGAGTGGTTTATCGGGAGAAAAATGAGTTAATAAAACCTCTTATTAATGGCCGGTCTTAAGGATATAATTTTTAATTATTTAAATGAATTCCATATGTGTATGAATATTAATTAATTCCTATTGTAGCACCTTTAGCGTTATAAGTGGCTAGGATGAGACAATTCTTTACTACAGGTGCTTCATGAGGTCGGCAAACTTTCTCTCTTATCCTAATTTTTTTCAAGTTGGGCAGGATTTGATAGCTGTATTTTTATATCGTTTTTTGTTTAATTTATGCATAGCGAATCGTTGTTCTTATGAAAATTGAAATAATTCATAAACATAATGACTCCCCTAAGGGATTCACTTGGAAGCGTGGGTGGAGAAACCTCCCATTGAAGGCACATCTAGCGTATTTAATCTCACAATTGTAGATCATCTCACTCTAGTGGGTATGTCCCAGTCAGTAATGATTGTACCTGTAAGTTTGGGTGTCCAGCAAGTGAGGCATGAACTAAACATGTCTTCTTGATTGTTTCAGTCACGAGTGATATGTTAAGGTATTTGTCTAATGATTTATTAGTAATATATAGAAGGAATTTCGACTGTAAGATTTGAATGATCCGTAAGCGATATTTTTTGCATGAGCCTCTCACTTGCATGGCATACGTCTATATCGGTTTAAGTATGCAGACAAATAAGAATAAAATAATAAAACAAGATAATCATGGCAACTATGACCAAATATCTACCATACCTAAATTTGGTTTAATTTACCAGGAGAACGTTACATTATCACCAAGAAAGCAAAACACACCTCGAAGACTCATCATTGTATAACAAGGCTCAAAGATAATAGTTGATCTAATTCAACAGACTCCAAGAGTGTTTAGACAGCATTCGACAGCTCATGGCATACTGAATTACCAAACATCAATCAATCATTCTTCAATTAGCGAAATAATTAATGATGGTTGGTGAATGAAAAATAGAGCAAGGTAAGTAATCTTTTTCTGGATTCAAGTCCTTTGCGGAATTTTGCGGACATACGAAGTCAGAAATGATCGGTAATTTCTGTCACATCAGACGGGTTGTTGGATAATTAAAATAAAATTCATCAAGGTGACTTCGGATTGTGCACTGCCGATTCATTTATTGTTACCTATTAAGAAGTTTTATTATTCATTTAATGCCAATTTATGCTGCGTCCGCCAATCGGATGATGTTACAGGTGAAGTCCTAAATTTTGCCTATCCAGGTATAATCAGGATGGGGATCTTTAACGAGTACTTGAGATCTCACATGCTCGGGACTCCAGTTTTGCATAGATAGATTATAATTATTCCCGATTTTAAAACAACTTTTACTTCTAATTAATTAACAGGTATTTATAATTTTATCTCTAGAAATTCCCCATATTTTTTTGCATCCTCAAGATGAAATGGTGGTAAGGAGTGAAAACATTAAGACTTGTATTTTTAGCTATTCTTTGAACTTATTTGTGACAATCGTACCTTAAATCCCTTATCAAACTTGTTAACATTTCCATTTGGCGTAGTACCAATCCCAGGCAAGCGTAAAAAAAAAAAAAATAAAGCTCACCGTCGGCTTGGGTTCTGTCCAATTGGTGGGTCTTCGTTCGCATATACATTTATGTAAGCTATATCAAGTTAATGTAAACTCACATACATAGGAAATATTGATTAATTAAAAAATTAAAAACAATTGTAGAAATTATGCATTCTGTATACGTAATTAGAGATTTTTGTTTTTCTTAAATCGATTTTTTTTTTATTGAGATTTATGAAAGCGAAGTAATAATTATACTATAATTGTATTGTTTTTTATGATATATTTTGTTTGCATATTTTTGTGTGTATGCTGGAAATACAATATCTATAATGGTAGTTTGATCATTTAAGATTGAAAAAAATGTAGACTATTACCCGAGTATTTAATAATTTGTCTTTTTATTTTAATTGTTTTTCCATGAATTGATTATAATTTATTCATAAATAAAAATCACATATATACATCCTGAACTGTACAACTACAACCCATGAAGGGTCTGGGGTTCAGTACATGGTAGAGACAGTAATGTTGTCTGTGCTGTGCTGTTGTTCCCTGGTTGCGCAGGGAGATGCTTGTCCTAAATCACGCTCAACCGCCAGATTTCTTCCCTTATTTCGAGGTTTAAAAAAGTTGTGTGAGCCCCAGGAGGGTCCTACATCCCTTAAGATCCATCTCCCGCCGCTAACAGACCAAATAAATTCCGAGCGGGATTTGAATCCAGGACATTTGACATGGCAATTCAGCGACACTTATACGTACATACATTTAGGTAATGATCTGGTGTAAATATTCCACTCCTTTCACTCTTTCCATCATCCCTATATGTGATATTTCGTCGCAAATTTTCGCCTCGGAATTAATTTAAAAATACTTATCCTTTTAGTGCTAGTATTGCACGCCAGTTCTTTTGATGGAAGTGTTAAGTAATTCATGAAATGTTACAGAAGTTTTCTCTCTTCTGTTTTTAACTGGCTACGACCTAAGTTTGTTATTTTATTTCATTAAGATTGAAGATAGGGTAGGGTTAGCTCAGTGGTAGTTGTAGTAGTGGTAGCTGAGTTGCCGTGCCGAAGATCGCGGCATTTTTATTTTATCTGCTAACGGGTGGATCCTGTGGGATCTGGAAACTGTCCTGGAGCTCATCCAGTCTTTATAAAGTAGTTACTCTTATGAATTAGGAAAAAAATGGCGGCTTAGTGTTATCTCGGACCTTGCACAACCGTTATCATAGAAACAATACATTCTCTACCACGTAATGAATCCAACACGTTTCACGGGTTAAATTCGTATTTTTTTGTTTACACTAAAGATGCTTCTTTATTCTGTGGTATTGTTTATGTTTTGTTTGTTTTTGTAGTCTGGGCGGTCGAGCAGTCGTATTTCCGAAAATCTGACAGGACACAAACCGAATCGTATAATGTAAATACGTGTTCACAACTTTAAAATAACACGTGCTTTCGCGTGGGTAGCTTATAAGCTGTGAAATAGTGTCATAACAATGTCTTCCGAGCGAGGCCAAAATAGAATCCCAGAAATCCTTTTTCTTTCTCGACAATAAAAATAAATGAAAAGGATAGAATTGGGCTCGGATCCGCTGCCCACGCCGTTCGCGGCCTACGGAATGACGTCACGGGATACTTCTCACCCCTGAGGTGTGAGGTGTCGTCATTGCCGCCTCAGGGTTGCTGCGGCAAATTGGGATGTGTTGTCATGCCCCCCTCGGGGTGGCTGCGGTAAATCGCGGCAAATAACAGCAAAGGAGCCTCTAATTCAGGGTAATTGTCCCATCTTCCGGATCTCCTCCGTGTGGCGTGCCCGAGCAATCACGAAAACTTCGGTAATCGTCGCCTCTTTTTTATCACTAACTCATGTTACCTCTTACAAAGGTCCGGAGGTAGAATATTTTTATTTATTATTTTTTTACAGAGTTTGAACAAAAAATGGTGGGTTTATTGATTCATGGAAAACATCCGACGGCTACTGCGTGTTTTTCCCTTTTAAATACACAGGAAGTTTCTTTCCAATGTTAGATAATATATGGAAATGCGTGTTTTCTTTCTTTGAGTCCACAATTATCCACAACATGATGAATTATTATTTTATCCATATAAGGCGTTAATAGATTGACGTGTTTATTACGAATCTAGTGCGTCATGAAACCTATATATGGAAAAGCTGAAATAAATCTAGCGTTTTAATACTTATTCCTTGTTTCTTGCCCTTCTTTTTCGAAGAACACAAAAATTTTAGATGGACCAACTGTAACCCAATCGTTGTTTGGGGTTGAGTACTTGGTAAAAAGTATACTGTTTCTAAGAAAGTAAGTTTGCATCATACCGGATACTCCTCCTAATTAAGGGTATGAACTCTATAAAGCCGGTGTGAGCCCGAGAAGGGTCGATCCATCACCTCTTGTAATAGAACACATAATTTATTTGTATTCTTAGATTTTTTTGTTTTATGATTTCCTTCATCACCGATAATTTTGCTATATATGTTGTTTAAATTTAAGAAAAATTAAATTGTTAATACAAATCCATATCCCTATTTGAATTTAAACATAAAATTAACTCCATGACGCCTCACTGAATATCTGGCCATGCTTTTGTTTTTTTAAATATCTTAAACCGATTCATTTACAAGATATGTTGTAAAATCCCTAAATGTACATATTGAATTCTGAAAGGAAGGATGAGGATGATCCTATACATTAAATTATGCCTTGAAATGAAGAGTTCTATCCTACATTCACACGCCATCGTTTATCTTATTTTTTTTATGTTGGTTCTTTCCCTCGTAGTTTTATATATGAATGAGGCACTGAGGATAAAAAACCGATAAATCCACTTTCATATTTTTCACTAATTTAGTCTAACTCGACTCGTTGCCTTCTCATGTTTTTAGTCCGGTTCAGAACCTGAAGTTTCCAGTAGCAGAAAGGATTGCTTGATTAGCCTAGCGAAAAATGTGAAAGAGGCAATCTTTTGAAGTTATCGCCTTTAGATCCTGAATAAAGTGTTGTGTAATTTTATGTATAAAGGTAAAACAAAGATTAATTAATCAAAATTCTTACTGGAATTTATTCTTTCTGATTTTTTGATATAACCATAATTATTAAATTTAAGTAATATTAAAACAAAAAAGAAAACAATGGAAAATCCCTAAAT